>JASAOG010000044.1:2197500-2834177 GCA_030265305.1 Biomphalaria pfeifferi | reverse complement strand
GTCTGGTGACACCTATGTGAGTCTGGAATGTTCAGTTGTAGGTTACTCCAGCTGGAGCTTGTGTCAACTGCCTTGATTTTTTTTCTGGCACATTTCTTTTTCCAGCGCTGGTCTCTTATCCTCTGCATTTTTTGTGCCAGTTTCACAGAACAACACTATAATATTCTATCATGTGCTGGATTAGATGTCTGGAGCTACAGCCCAACTTGAATCCTTACCCACATCATGATTTAATAAACAATTAAGAGACCTTAAATATACTGCTTCTGCATTTTAGTTAACGTAACATAGCTAGACTCTAACCTCTATCCAAGATCTGATGTTTCCTAAAGTGACAGGGCTAAATATAAGGTCTGTTAGTTGCTTGAAGGGACCTTCAGCATCCACCTTTCTGCACTTGGAGAAACCATCACAGTAACCTTTAAAATCATTACATGGTGAGCCTAAAGACAAATATAACAAGCAATTAACAAATCATTACATTTTGAGTTTACAATAAAAATGATCAAACAAGTTATGGTTATGAGATTGAGGGCCTAAATCATATATATATATATATATAGATAGATGGATAAAACAATTTATAATAAAAGCAATAATGAGCAGAGGGGGGTGATGATGATATTTGTTAATGTTTAAAATGTGTGCACTTTCTTGCCAAACAATTGGGGAATGAGGGAAGGGGACAGGAAGAGAACTAAGTGGAGAAATGAAAGAGGGTGGAAGATGGGAGGAAATGATTTGAAGGCTAAGAGGGGAATTTGAGAAGGAGCAAGAAAAATGTATGAAAAGTTAGGCTGGAGGCAGGAATTAGAAAGCAATGAAAACAGGTCAATTAGGTACACAGTAAGTACACAGGGGCAAAGGGGAGAGTGGATAAAAGGAGACAAATGTGGGAAGCAAAGAGAGTGATTAGGAAAAAAAGTGGGTAGGAATCTGGAGGCAAAGAGTCAGAAAAGAGAATAGAAAAATGATTTGGAAGAAATAACAAAGAGAGAATTTAATAATTCTTCAGCATCTGACCATTCATTAATTAAAAATGTAACAAACAAGATTTCTGAATTACAGAATTAAAATAGAATATTTAGATGTTATGTATACCTGCAGGACGTTTTACTCCCAATGCAGCTGAAGTAGACTGGTTCTTTAAACTTCTGATTGTCTCTAAAAGTTTTTTAAACTCTGGATACAAGCTAACTTTACCTGTATTATATGAGCTAATACATTCACTGGTTTCACTTTGCTCTAGGGAGTAAATGTATCATTTTTAAATACTTCATAAGTATATTACAAGTTAAATTAGTAAATATGGCTTAGATGAATTAATCAAAAGCATATTGTTCAAGATGTAGACCGTAACCATTAACTTACATAGTCTTACTTCACCATATAGATAGGTTTATCCTCAAGGGGTGCAAAACTCATATAAAAAAAATAAAAATCCCCTTTTTCTATTATAAAAATTATATGAAATAAAGAATTATTCCAATAAATTTTAACATTTTAGCATAGCCAAATTCAGCATTAAAAAGTTTTTTGTCTGTTAGTTTAGCATCAAAAAGTTATTTGTTTTCATAAATAAAAAATTAGCTGTATTTTTTCAATGCTTGGAAATGATTACCACTTTTTAAAAATATGTTGATTTTTAGAATGATCTAGCTAATTGCTAATAAAATTGTTTGTGATTTTTTTTTCCTTTAGAAATGCAAAGATTAGTTAGTGATGCTGAAAATGACACAATTTTATAAGAAAATATGCAGATGAATACATTTTTGAATCTGTGGATATTTTCAAAGTAGTGCAATCTCATGAAATGTTTTGTTTTCTTATGCATAGCATTTAAACTGTTTAATACTAGCAACAATAGAGCATATTTCATTTCTTGGTTATAAGCATATGTGGGAAAGTTTGAACCAGCTGGTTTCAAATACCAACATGTGCTTGTTAGCAAGATGGGACTCCCTGTTAGTAAAATATTTGTTATTGAATTATGAACATGCAAACAAGAATTATTGCTGCTTAAGAAGTCTATTCATTAGTGCTATTCTACACAGATTTTGACAAAGGACAATTCTACAATAATGTAACATTTTTATATCATGTTGCATCTCCATCAGTACATGCTGTCTCCTAACCACTCTACTGTTCACTGATCCAAATCTACACAGTCCTACAAAACACAATTTATTAGCAGTTCACTCCACCAAATACTAACAGTTTGTCCATACACAGTCACATACAAAACTAGTCACTCAAAACAAACAACACACTAATACAAAATAAACATGTTATAAAAAATATTATAAATATTTTTTTCAGTGTTTTTATTTCTAGCAACTATTGTTTCAAAATTATAGTGTAGTAAACATGTGAAGCAAATACGCTATATACATCTCTATAAAATGACAAAACTTACTACAGGATATGTAGCACATGGCATCCTCTGAGGCCCCAGTGTCTTGTGTCACAAAACATTCAATCCAGCTTATATTAGAGCACACTGAGCCTATACATTCCTGAATTATGAAACAGACACCAATAGAAAAAATAAATAAAATACACTTAGTTCACCAAGAAAAGAAAGTAATCTACAATAAGCTTTCCTCTTACCCCATTAATACATGTTTTACTGAAGGAGTTGCATAAAGTCATGTTAGCTTTGTGTTTAGGCTCTGGGCATTTAGCTTGAGATGTACCAATAAGTTAAGGACTAAAATACTCAAACACTAATCATATACAATTGTTACACAATTTTTATACATAAGATATACTAAGCTAAAATGCATTTAAAAAAAAAAAAAATTTAAACTTAATACATTGAATACAGAAATATTTTTTTTTAAAAAGGATATCCATTACATTGTGAAAAGGATTTGCATTCTGTTTCTACAGAGCAATTAATGCCTTCTTTTTTGAAATCACAAGTATTTTGGTCACAACAAGGGCCTTGAGATGGACTTAATAGACATTTCAAATAAAAAAATCAATTAGAATCAAATCAAGTATTTTATTACAGAAAAATAAAGTGTGTCTTCGAGTACGAAGATTAGTGAGGAATGCAATATTTCCTGTGGTTGCGCAGCCCCAGCTGTGACCTACATATTATGCCACATCCAGGGCAAGCATAACCATTGTCCGCAGGTGGTCCATTTTGATTTTCTTTTCGCCGTCTGCGTTTGTCACCAGCAGCAAATTTTCTTTTGGTCTAAATGTGTGACCCGCAGCCTTCTTGAGTGACCTTCAGCTGTCTTGTTCTGAGGTCGCATGCAACCAGGTGCTCTCTTCTATGTCAGCCAAGAAAAGTTGACGCCTAAGCTGGTCTTTGAAGCATTTTCGTGGGGCGCCTCTGTTACACTGACCACCTTTCAGCTCACCAAAAAGGACTGCCTTTGGCATATGTTTGGATACTTGCCCTGCCCAGCATAACTGTCAGATCATAAGAAGTCCCTCTATACTGTCCATACTGGCGTTCGCAAGGACATCACTGTTTGTTATGCTGTCTTGCCACACTCTTTACACTAATGACATAAGAAACATCTATGACTCAGTAAAATTCATTAAATTAGCTGATGATACTGCCAAAGTTGGTCTTATTTCAGGAGACGAAACTCAGTATCGAAGGTCAATTGTAGAGTTTACAAACTGGTGCACCGACAACTTTCTAGAACTAAATGTCACAAAAACTAAAGAACTTATAATAGATTTTAGAAAGAAAAAACAAACTATACGTGAACTCCAAATAAACACTACATCTATAGAACAAGTAAACGCATATAAATATCTAGGCGTTATCATCAACAACAAGCTTTCATGGGAAGACCACCTTGGAAATCTGACAAAGAAAACAGCCCAGCGGCTCTTTTTTCTATACAAACTCAATAGCTTTAAACTAAACATGAAGATTCTTGAGAGTTTTTACGGCGCGACTATACAAAATCTGCTAACAAACAGAATAACTTGTTGGCAAGGCAACGCCTCATCTAAACTGTTGTCTAGAAAACATCATTAAAAAAGCATCAAAAATTACACTCACAACATTACCACATTTTAAGGAACTTTTTGAACCAAAGTGCCTAAGAAAAATTGAAAAAATCTTGGAAGACAACGGCCACCCACTCCATCAGAGCTATGTCAGGTTGTCGCGAAGTGGGCGACTGCTGTCAATCAAAACAAGAATGGAGTGGTACAAAAACTCGTTCGTACCTCACTCGATCAGACTCTATCACTGCCACTCATTGATCAGGGAACATGAAAAACACCAAGATACCTGTGTGTAGTCGCTCAATGAACTCTTTATGTTGTCTGTTGTATTTATGTGTATTTTTCTGTTGTGTTGTCTTTATATGAGAAAAGAGTCCTTGTAATCACAACAAATTTCCGTAAGAATCAAGAAAGCAGTCTTAGTCTTAGTATGTCCATGATGGAGTGCAAATATCTTTGGTGAAAGCGTTCAAGAAGTCTTAGTTGTTTTCTGTATAGTGTCCATGTCTCAGAGCCCTATAGAAGGGTTGAGAGAACCACCACCTGGTAGACATTGATTTTTGTAGGCAGGCAGAGAGATTTGTTCCGCCAAACTCTCGCCTGAAGGCGTCCAAAAGAGCTACTGGCCCTGGCCAGACGGTTATCAGCTTTCCTGAAAGTGAGGCGTCATTTGACACTATACTACCTAGTATGTTTTATTGGGTGACTTCTGGAACATGACTTCCGAGGTTTATAGATAAACCAAAAGAGGCGGCAGCATATGCAAATTCGTTTATGCGTTCTGGAGATCATGTTCATTGTGAGCTAGCAGGGCACAATCATCAGCATAGAGAAGCTCCGTTATGACCATCTCCTTTGTTTTTGTGGTTTCAGCGCTGGTAGAGGTACTTCTGACATGATAATTGTTCTGTGACAATTACAAGAAAAATGCAAAGAGCAGAACCTAAGCCTATACGCTGCCTTTCAACACGGTCAGTCGCATGGTTAATGGAGGATTTTGGCTAGGCTGGGATGCCCACATATGTTCCTATCCATTTTCAAGCAGTTTCACATGGAAAAGGCCAGATCAGACACAATGGTGACCTGTCTGATCACTTTCCAATAGAAAATGGCATGAAGCAGGGCTGTATACTTGCTCCTACTCTATTCGTTATCTTCTTTGGCGTAATGCTGGGTCAAATGAGGCAGCGATTGCACAAAGGCATCTACATCCGGTTTCGTTCTGATGGCAATGTGTTCAATCTTCAACGTCTACTATCTCATTACAGAATAGGGAAAGAAAAACAACAACAATGTAACTGTAGAAAACTGTCAACTTTCCAAAATTACATTTTTGTAGCTGTTACACTCCAAATTTTAATAATATTAATTAGAAGAAAAAAATGATAATTAATTCATTCTATAATAAAACTAATTAAATTTTATTATCCTAAAGGATATTCGTAATGCATTTCACATAAACATTATAACTATAGCAAACCAAATATTGGTTCATGCCACAGTTTAACTCAATCATTAATGTGAAGTTTACATCACAAAAGTTGTAATGTATTCATTGATATAATTTTATTGCCAGGGGAACATAAGAGTTCTTATACTTGTTTCTGCGATCATGTATTTTCTCTATGATGATAAAATGTTAAAATTGTGACCTAATGTCACACACTAGTTTTAGAACCACTGTGACACAAGGTGAACTGATAGTGATTTAGTAATCATGTAACTACTTTGTTACAATGCACGAGGAAATATTGGGGTTGCAACTGACCACGGAGTGATTTCAGTTAGTTGATCTTGGACTCTTGTAGAGAGAGGAGTGTAATAATCTCCTCGAGTGTAATATTTGAGTATTACATAATTACTATTAAGTAAGCAGAGCTATTTCTTTGGATGTATAATTTGTGATGGCTGAAGTCGCCAATATCTTTTGTGAATTATTTTATATGTGAATAAAAACCATGTCTGCTACCACTGTGTCTATTAATGATTCTAAGTGTTGTGGTCGGAGAGCTCAGTACGCTAGTACTCGTACGCACCAGCAAATCTAGTGCGTGTGTGAAAGCATTTAGTTAAGAAGTCAGAGAACATTATAGTAGTACCAGAAGAGGTATCTACAACACACAGAGGCAGACCAACTCAAGACCGCCCAGGCCTATAACAATAACCAGGTTATGACACCTAAACAGTGTTTTTTTTTATTGTTTAAAGTCCTTTAGCTTTCTTAAGAAAGTTTTTCTTGAATAGTTGTGCAAGTGGAGTTTCTTTATTGCAATAGAGTGCCAATGACCTTACTAACAGCATTTTGGATTTTATTAAGTTTATTTCTATTGTTCAGATTGCCGAACCAGGCAGTGATGTTGAAACTTAATATTAAATGAGCTTAGTAAAATATTAACAAGGCTTTTTTTTAAATGCTAAAATAGGAAATTTTTTCTTTGCAATCTTTGTTGTCCTTTTTACAAAGTTTATATCAACTCACTCTGTCTGTCTGGTAAAAAGTGTGTACATGTTTATTCTCCCACACCCATTCTCAGCTCAACCTGAAACTTTGCACAAGACATAAATCAATTTTTAAAAAGTAGCCAATTAAACAATTAATTACTAAAAATTCTTATTTTGTTTAAGCCAACAAGGCAAACTAATACTTCAAATATGGCTAAATTTGTTGGATTTAGTCCCCTTAAATAATTGTTAACACTGTTTATCCCTCATGCATTCTCTGATCAAGTTGATACTTTAAACAATTATTTACTGTACCTAACAAAACATGAACCAATAAATAAAAATGCTCAATTAGTCAATTAATTATAGGTAAATAATTATTTTGTTTGATATCAAATAAGAGAAGTAACATGTACATTATTGGTAGATATAGTTTTAAGGACAGAGTTCTTCCTCTTTAGATAGAAAACCTTTGTTTTGTTTTTGTTTTTTTTGTTTTTTTATTTTTATATTTTGATTGTTTGGTGTTATAATCTGTTTTAACAGTGAATTTGATTTATTGTTTATTGTCTAAGACAGAACCAAGGTAGTTAAAAGTTTGTTTTATTTTAGTTTTTTCTTGCTTCCAAAACAATGCCATTTTCCTTCTTTTCTTTACAAAAGTCAAAGATCATTTCTTTGTTGATGTTTTTTTACATTTAATATAAAGAAATTATCATTGCATTGCTTTTATCCAGTTGGAGGCACTGAACAAAAAATAAATAAAATCTGATTATTTTTTAATTTTGAAGGAACTAGATTAGTACCATGTTTTGCAACGGCTGTCACACTACTGCAGCTAGTTGACCAGAAAAAAACACAGTTAACTAATATTTATATTTGTTGTAAACATTTCTTGTATATTTTATAAATATATTGATAATAATAATTATAGCTTTTATATAGCACTACTTTCATACTTATAGCATGCTCAGAGCGCTATGGTTCAATCTCATTTGTGGACTAGTTGGGGGGGAGGGGGTATCTGGGGGAAGGTTTTTCCGACACAACTCTGCTCCAGTCGGGTGTTGAACCTTGAGCCCCCTTCATAGGTAGCCAAGCCAAGTCAAGTTCAAGCGTACTTTGCCTCTCGACCACACTTCCCACCTTATTTGTTCTAGTGTTACTAAAAATACACAAAAACTTATCTTTCTTTGTTAACATATTGTAAAATTATCTCCCTTACATTTATGTATTGTTTTAGCATTGGTGTATTTTTATGAAAAAATCACTTGCATAATTAATTGTATAAACTAAACGGTTTGCTTTTAGAAAACCAAATGCAGCCGTTGCACCTAAACTTTGCAAGCCGCATCACATGGTGAAATAATATTTTTCATTTCTCTTCTAGTTTTTGAGATCTGAGTGTGACAGACTGACATTTTGCACAAACTTAATATCAGCTTTTCCCCTTACAGGGGCCACTAAAAAAATTAACAATTAGTTAATTATCTATAGATCATTAATTATTTTGTTTGGTATCTGAAACAACGGAAAGAAATTGTATTTAACCTAAAAAGGTGTTATAAGTTGAATAAGTTACCTTTATACTTAAGGGTTAGATAGCTTTTTAAATGCATTGAAAAAAAATGTGTACGACTTTAAATTCAAACTCTAAGGCTCAAGTCTCCTTAAGCCAATACACTAACAACTGTGCCAGTGAAGTGCTTATGGAAATAGAAGGTTTTATAGTTTTCTATTATGTTTCAATTCTTTAAGCCACGACCTACTTCTCTACACAACATGTCAAATAAAAGTTCTTTACCTTGTTCGATACCAAGCAAAAAAATTTATTACCGATAGTTAATTAACTTATTTGTTAATTTTTTTGAAAATTGATTTTTGTTTTGTCAGGTACAAGAAATAATTGTGCAAAACTTTAATTTGATCCAAGATTGGGTGTGGGAGAAATGATGTGTACAAAATGTTTTACCAGACAGACAGACAGAGTAAATTGATACAAGCTTTTCTTTTTTAAAAAAAACAACAACTTTAAATTCATCACTAATTCTTTTTGTGAAAAAAAACATGTCTATCCGCCTTTTTAATGCAGTCAAGCTTGATACAGAAGATTTATAACAAAGGAAATAAAATACCGGCATTTGATAAGATAAAATGTAAATATTCATTAAAACAGATCAAATTTATATAACTGTTATAACCCTGCCATGTACACCGCCATCCAAGAGATAAATGAAGTAACTAGAGAAGTCTATTATGTGCCTAAGGCTTTTGAGTACACTGCTAGAGTGTTGGAGAAATGATGTGTACAATGATGTGACTAGGAAAGATGTTTACATTAGAAAGGAGATGATAACAAAGTTCTACCCAAGTTGAGAACTTATGAAGAGGCTGTCCTAAAGGCAGACGTTGTTCTATGTATTTGTGATGTCCTTTGAATAAACATCTATATTTAAACATAAAATTAAATATGAAATATTTCTCATTACCTGCAAACGCCATGTTTTAAGGAACATGCATCTTTATTTGGATTGTCAGTCTGACCATTGCAACACTTATCACTGCATTCTTCTATAAATCCACAGTCACATGTTTCATTGAACTCCACAACACTATTACCACAGAAAGCATTGTTAGACTCTGAATAAAAAAGAAATGCACACCATAAGTGTTAATAATTTTACACTGATGTGAAATAGTTTAATTAGATCTTAAAACATCTTAAAATATTTAAAATTAAAGTCATCAAATTTATTTATTAGTCATCCATCAAAACAACACAGTTCAATCAATGTGAATGAAATGTGTGATTCTCATTTTTAGACAGAGGAAGAGGCTGTAAAATATATCAATTGATTTGATTTAATATTTGGCACAATTTAAGCCATGTTATGCCCATATTCCTTCAAGGAGTACTTCCCCTATACAAGTCATGTGATAAGAGTTACACAACTGAGGTATAAAAAAAATAGGTTCACTCATAACTCAAATATTAAAAATTGTAATAATCTAATAAAAAATATGTTGTAAACTTGTAAATATGTATATATTTAAAAGTACTTTGTCCAATATTAATTCACTTAAATTTTTACAGTCTAGGATAAAGCCCAGTACATTCCCAGGATCAATGCAATCAAACAGTGTTTTGAGTTTGTCTGTTCTAAAATATTTCCCTCTAATATCCTGGTATCTGAAGCAATAACGGAGGATATGCTCTACGGTGAGGTAAGAGTCACAACAGCCGCAGAGTGAGGGATCTTCTCTCATTAGCACAAAGGAGTGTGTGATGTAGGTGAGGTCAATCCTAAGTCTGGACATGATCGTGCGTCCGTGCTTCAGACCCTTATATGTGGATTGCCACCTGACATCTGCCACAACATTTTTTAGCCCACTCTTGGTAGGTGGCAGAGGTTACACTCTTGTGTCAGGTCAAAGCAGGAAATTTGGGTTCCTTACACAACTTCATTTAGGGATCTCTTTGCTTCTCTGTCTGCACTTTAATTTGCCTCTATGGCCATGACATTCCAATGGTCAGATGCTATTTGCTCTAAAAGCTTAAGCTTTTATGTATCAATTGGAAGTCAGTTATACATTGAAGCCATAGAAAAGTCACAAGTGCGTGCATGTGTCGGGGCCCATAATGGAGCAGGTGTTTCCAAATCAAGCCAAAAGTCTATGTCAGAGAAATTACGATGCACAGGTTAAAATTAAAAAAAAAAGGTATTCCAGAGAGTGAAATGAGAGAGAGACAGACAGAAAAGGAAATAGAGAGCAGGCCCTAAAATTTCATTGCAACAGATATAAAAAGTATATTAGGTTGATCGTTAAAATATGGCCTATTTATAACAATTCAAAAAAAGAAAAGAAGGTGTAGCCGATGTGCACTGCTGGTTATTCAATATTTGTACGTAAATCTAAAATGGATTACATCTACATTCTAGATCTAGAAATCAGAACGTTTGATCTAGTGTTAGATCTAGATGTCCGATTAATGGACATACCAATAAATAATTGCACAAATATGCCTTGCCCAATGGCCACATCATAAAAATCATACGTGCAAGCAGCTGATGGTGTCACAAACTCGATACCCGAATTGAATCAAATATTTTTTTATTTTTTAAAAATTATTTTATTGTATTTTAAGTTTAATAATGGAGGTAGTCTTTTTATAAAATAGTTAATGTTTTTCTTGTTAAAATTAGTAAAGGATAAATTTAAATTAAGCTTATTCATCAACCAAGGAGGTTTCTGTGGTATTTCTATTTTAGAGACTTGGTTAATGGGTGGGGTTAACTTTAAATGGATTATCTCATTTGAAGGCCCAATAGCTTCGATTGTAGCCCATAGTTCCACATCGGTAGGGTGAGATATGGAGTTGAAAGCAGGATTCCTGGGGTTGGATTTTAACTTGACTATATAGGCTACTGCATTGCACGTTTTTACGTTCTCCAGCCTCCAAATGGAGACTTGGGATTTGTGATGTTCGAAATGCAGGGCAGAGTTTTGTATGGGTTCCAATATTTTTAGGTACGATTTTCTAGCTGTTCCATATATTATGGATCCATAGTCTAACTTGGATTGAATCAGACTCCAATATAGCAGCAGCGATGTATCTCTTGTCAGCTCCCCGAAAAATATTGCTGAGTAGGCCTATGTTTAATGATTTTTGGCATTTCTTCTTAATTTCTTTAGTATGGAGGAGAAAATTAAATTTCGAATTTAGGGTGAGGCCTAAAATTTAGTAGTTTTAACAATAGGGATCTTCTTTTTATCTAAAAATAAATCAGGGTCTGAGTGGATTCCCCTTAGATTACAAAAATACATGCTAACAGTTTTGAGTCCAAAAATTGTAAGCCATTATTGTTTGCCCAATTTTGAATTTTATTTAAACATCATTGTAATTTTCTTTCTAAAGTATTCCTGTTTTTGCCATACATATATAAAAATGACAAATTCATCAACATACAGAGAGCACTCTTTGCCTAGGGACCAAGCCATTATAATGCTGTTAATTTTTATATTGAACAGAGTTATTGAAAGCATGCTGGCCTGGGACGCACCCATCTCCTGGTCATAAGTGCCAGAAGCAGAGTAGCCCACTCGAACCTGTCATTTCCAGTCCTTTAGGAATTCCTTCATAAAGCAGTATAGGTGTCCCCTTAGCCCCATAAGCTTCAGGTCTTGAAGAATGCCATGTTTCCAGGTTGTATCATAGGCCTTTTCTATATTAAAAAATGCAGTTACTGAGAGATATTCTCGTCTAATAAATGCATTCCTGATGAAATATTCCAGCCTTACCAGGTGGACAGTTGTCAGCCCATGCCAGAATCCAAACTGGTAGTTAGAATCTAGAGATTAATTTATTTCTCACAAAGAATCAGACCAGCCTATTATTTATCATCTTTTCCATGGTTTTGAAGATGCAGCTTGTTAATGCTATTGGGTGATAGCTAGCTGGGCCAGATCCATCTTTTCCCGGTTTCCATATTGGTATAACTGTGGCTTTCCTCCAGCTGTTTGGGAAAGCACCTGATTATCATTATATTTTTTAGCAGGGTTGTCAATGAGGGTTCAGGAAGATATTTGAGGAACTGATAGTGGATTTAATCTGGTAATGTTGTGTGTGTGATTTTTGATGCCTTTTTATTATGTTTTCTAGGCGGCGCAACAGTTTAGATGAAGCGTTGCCTAGCCAACAAGTTATTCGTATGTTGGCAGATTTTGCATAGTTGCACCGTAAAAAGTATCTAGGATCTTCTTATTTAGTTTAAAGCTATTAATTTGTATAGAAAAAAAAGTCGCTGGGCTGTTTTCTTTGTCTGAGTTCCAAGGTGGTCTTTAAGGTCCCAATTTTGATGGTGGGACATGTAATCAGCATGCTAGACAATCGCCTTCCCAAAGGAAGGAGATAAATACAAGCTGCAGCAAGTGATAAACTTGTGTTGAGATATCCTAGCTGCTACGGCCTGTAGTGTGGTTTGGGGGATGCTGCCCTTCACAAGGATACAAGCTCCACCTGATGCTTTCTCTGCATTTTCTCATAATCGGCCTTGAGGCCTTTTCAATTCCAATGTACAATCCTGGAATCCATGGTTTATTTTAGATGACCTACTTGGAATTATTAGGCCTTGGAAGGCCACTGGAGGTGTTTCCCTTAATTCCCCTGATATTTTATTTTTAGACTTTGATTTGGATGGAAAAGGAACACCCCCCTCTGGAGAGGAAAGATTCCTCCGGTCAAAGCGTAAGCTATTTTCTCCAACCTCACTTTAGGCATCTTTCACTTTAGTTTGGCTTCTCCACTTAGGGAGTTGATCAACCTTTAACTTCGTAGAGGATGGTGGGTCTGGCTGCATTCTCAGAGGAGAACAATTGTCTCCAGGTCCTCATCAGTGGACACAGATAATCTGTTCTTTAGCATGATCTCAACATAGGGCTCTAATTCCGCTTTGGAGGTGTGCTTCATGGCGGTGAAGGAGTGGGTGGTGGGGTCAATTAGTCCATCTGTGTGGCTATTGACTTTCCTATCTTAACAACAGCATGGGCGTAGGTCTTTGTCAAGCCAAATTGGCTATTGGGGAGGGCCAATACAGCTGATTTCTCCTGGCTGAAGGTACATCCATTTCTTGCCTGGTACTCCTGCATGGCAACCACCTGTTTCCAAACAGGGCAGTTCTTGGAGTAGGCTGAGTGGCCAGCGCGAGTCTAGCAGATCGCTGCGCCATGTCCATAACCCTGGCAATTAAAGCATCTCATAGGGTAAGGTATGTAGGGCCACAATGGAACTCATAGGTAATCTTCCTTGACATACACTATGACTAATGGTGTCCTAGTTCTGAATGTGAGTTTTTGATTTCCTCACCATCCCTACGCCTGGTAATGCAATAGGCATGGATGACTTCTTCAATTCCCTCCACTATTTCCTTCTCTGAACATTCCAGCAGGTCTCAAGAACTGATAACGCTCTGATGGTGTTTAGAATCTTGTGTGGCATGACTTCCACATGGAGATCACAGAATCTCCTGCATTGTAAAAGCCCATTATAGTGTAGCTATCAACTTCACATGTCCAGGCAGCCATCCTAGTTTGATCAACTAAATCATAGCATGAATAATCAGTACTTTTAGGTGAAGGTCCTAAAGTAGGTTAACTAGGGTAACCCAGGGTCCATATAATGTACACATGGCATCAGGTAAATCCAGGTTTAGAGCATTAAATTTTAAAAGTTGTTAAAAGGTTCTGTTAATTGATTACATCAATATTCTAACAATCTTGAATCCACACCATTTGACTATTGTAGGTGAAATTTAGTATAAACAATTTTTAAACCTTGGTGAAGGCTGCAGAATATTATAGAAACCCCATACAAAATAAGTGCCTGAAATTCTTTACAAAAAAGTTTATAAAATCATCTGGAACTATTGAACTAGCCAGCTTAGCATTCTATTGAGACCAATTGTAATAGAAGTCCTGAAAACAAATACGTCTAAACCTGTAGGCATTGGAGACCAATTGTTCATTGCCACAGGCAATGTCTGTATGCTGTGGCAATGAGCTTTTTGTCTTCACTACCCACAGTTGCAGCATTGCAGATCAGTGTTCAGACCTTCTATGATGATTGGTCTTGATTCTATTGACATTTGGAACCTGCTAAACCAGTTAATAAAATTGTTTAAGCACATTCTAACAAAGTCTTTTTCATTGTGATATATTATTAAGAAATGTTTATATTCCTACTACTACCATCAATGTGAAATGGAAATCAACCTAGCCATATGGTTTAAGGAATATCTAAATAGCTGAACTTTATTTTAGATTCACTCTCATGTTGATGCTGCTGAAAACTATAATTAAGATTACAGTAGGGTTAAGGACACAATTCATCTTTATTTTGTTTTTACTCCCATGTTAATGCTGCTAGAAACAAGAGTAAAGGTTACAGCAGGGCTAGAGACACAATTCGTCTGTATTTTTGCAATTAATTTTCTTTTATAAATCTTTATTTTTCCTTTAAGAATTACCCAAAGAGACCAACAGATATTTTAGCTAGTTCTAGAAAATTTCATCCATGACTCACTTTGGAAACAGTTTACTCTTTTGCCTTTTGGTTCTAAAGTATCCAAAACTTTACTTATAGAGCTTATGCTACAGCTGCTAAATTTAGCATTGTTTGGTAAGTTGCCTTGAGTTGCACTGGGAAACATGATGAAATTTCCTAAAGAAGCACCAGACTCAGATGTTCCATAAGGGGCACAAGCTGAAGTTGTATCATGCTGTAAATAAAGAAGGACAAACATATGAATAATACTTTTTTACATAGATTATAATTTATAAAGTATAAATATTAATAATTACTATGCTATAATGTACATAAGCAAGTGATTGTTATTAATACTGGTAATAGATTTATTCCATTTTAAGTTAACAATTGAAATGAGTTCTGGCAAGATGGATTTTAGGAGTTAGTTACTGAGATTGGGTCTCAAACAAAGAAATCCTATGCCGGACTGGAACTCAACCACTAAATGAGGTTGTGACTGAGCGTCGCATAAGGTTTGCGGGACATGTCCTCCAACAGAATGAATTATGCATACCAAGAGTTGCAATGACATGGAGGCCAATATGAGGAAGGCCTAAACAGAGATGTCCTCATATAATTTAATGCCACACTTTTATTAAGAACCTCAGAGCAGTGGACAAGGTGGGAAGAGACTGAAGAAATTGCCAGTGACAGATCTTTATAAAGTAATAATAGTTATTGGTCATCAGGTATTTTGTTAAGTTGATTTAAAAACTTATTGAATATTTTGATTAATAATTTTACTTGGCTAGTGTTTGTTGAGGATTTAAAATAGTTTTTACCCTGGTATTTGTTGGTTACTTATATTAATTTGCAGTGAGCCTTTTTATTATAGTTTTTCATAAGTTGATTGAGCCTAATGTAGTTCTATAACATGTTAAAATTTGGCTAGAATCTAAAGCTAGACCATTTAAGACAAGGTATAACTAGTAACACCTGGAGCAGTTATTAAGGTATAATATTAAAGCCTTAAAGGCTTCAAAAAGGTTTATGGGACTAAGCATATTTTATGAAATTGTGATTTAAAAAAAAAAGGAGACAAGAAATAAAATGATCTAGGATTGTATTTAAGTAATGACAGACTTAACAGCCATTTCTGACAGGAACAATGGTCTTCTGTTGACGTGAAATTATTTGTTTTGAAAACAATGAAATTAAGTCATCATTATAAGAATCGGTTGTATTCTTATCCTATTTTATAAATTACAGATGTTTATTTCAAAAGAGAAGATTAATTATGTCCTACGCATTTCATGAGTCAATCTAACCATGCATGTTTATCAGTCACTTAAGCTCTGCTTAGTCATTGGTTTTTCTGGCTGATTCAAGCAACCCAAACCATTCTCTTATGGCCCTAGGGAAGAAGGAGCACTTGTACAAATTAGTCCTAGCATATGGAATAAGAAATATACCTACATCTTTGTGTTATTCTGAGTATTTTATGTTTTGTTTTTTTATTTGTAAATTTAGTTCAGTGTTTTATGTATTATAGCTACTTTACTTATTATTCTTTTGTCCTGGAGTGTCTCCAAATTTAGTGACTTTACTAATCGTGTTACTCTAATCAAATATGAATATTCATTTGTTATAAATCTCACTGCTCTATTTGCATTTATTCTAATTTCTTTATGTTTTCTTGAGTTAAGGGTCTCAACAATAGGATGCATATTCTAATATAAGTAAGATTAAATAGCATTTTAGTTTTATCTTCTTTTTTACTTGTACAAATTTCTTTTAATAAACCCTAATGATTTGCTTATTTTTAAAAAACAGTTTCATCAATATGGAGATTCCATGACAACTATTCATTTATTATTACACCTAGATATTTTGAGTTTTTAGTCTCTATAATTGATTTACCAATAAAAAATAAGTATATTTTATTTTATTTTTTAATTTTTTTTTGATTATAACTGGCATTTTTTGGGGTTGAAAGACTTGCCCCAATTTGATTACCATTTCATTAACTCTTTCTCTCCTAACTAACGATATCAGCGTTGATTCCACCAGAATGTGGAATAATTACGAAGAGAGAGTGTTAATCCTTCTAATCCTTTTAAGTAAATTTCAGTATTTTGTGTTGTTTTTGTAGTTCTATATATTTTGCATTGTCTGCAAATAATTGACATCTGTTCCTGAACTAATGCAATTTGGTTGGTCATTTATGTAAATTAGAAACAGTATTGAGGTACACCTCAGTTTTCTATTCTTGGTGTTGATTTGGAGCCATTTAGTATTACATTTTGTTTTCTCATTGCCTTAATATTAATAAACTAGTAATGCCAAAGAATTTTAACTTTATAAGCAACTCTGGTGGTGAACTTTGTCAAATGCCTTCAAAAGTCTAATAAAATGAAATCTATTTACTCATTTGTATCTAATTCCTTTGAAAAATCATCAATTAATCCTATTATTTGAGTTTCAGATGAGCTATATTTCCTAAAGCCATGTTGGTATGGAGTGAGGACATTATATTTAACTAAATGATTTATGATGTTGCTACATATTGTTATGATCTTCTCTATCCTAATCAGGCATTCTGTAACAACTGCTAACAACACAACACATCAACGTGCCAACAAGAGTTCCAAATAATCTGGTACTTTAATGAATAGATAACATCCAATACTAGACAACTGGCTTCAAATCAACAACTAAAAATGCTACACTGTACATCATCGTACTTAACTCTACTGTCTTTATCTCTTCCTGAACTCGTACATTCACTTGAGGACTCCGCCAGGGCCGACTTCATGGCAGACTCACAGTTTCGGTCTCCTCGCTGTCCTGTCTTGAACTGCCTCTTTCTTACACACTGTCTTTCATCCGTGAAGGATTTCGATCACATGACCATAACACGGGTCATATTTGTGTGTACTAGCAGTACTGTCCCTTGTCCATCGCCAGCTGTTGACCTGAGTGATTTACCTGAGTGATTTGCCTGAGTTCACATGTGTCAGCTGAGCCTACAGTTAACCCTATCGTGCCACCAATAGGGCTATACTAATATTGTGTTCTAGTATTTTACATGTGATGCTTGTTAGAGATACTGGTCTGTAGTTTCCAATATAATATTTTCCCCCTTTTTTAAAATAGGAGAGTTACATTAGCTTATTTTCAACACCTATGTACCCTACCCTGATTAAGTGATACCTGAAAAAGTATTTTAAGTATTTTTAAATTAAGCAACATGTCTTTGTTTCCTATGGCTGATTATGATGAAGCAATTTATGTATAGTTATCATTATGTGTAAAGTTATCTTCACTTTTTAATGGAGCAACTCATGTTGTTATCATTATCTTAGATTTAATGTACGACCAAGATTTTTATGTTATCCTCAGATATTACTTTATTGGTATGTATTGACTCTGCAGTTATCTGCTTTTGGGTTAGAAGTTCAATTTTAAGGTACTTTTTATGGACTTTGCTTTAGTTTCTTTAATTTTTTTAAACTGGTATTCTTTCTGTTTGGAAAGTTTCTTTATTTTTTTATTATTCCAGTATTTATTTATTTTATTTGACAAGTATTTTGCTGGAATTGAATTTCCCATAATGTTATAAAGATGGCTTTTAATACAGTTCCAGAGGTCATCAACTGGTTTGTTAATGTTTTTTTCAGATAAAAATGGTTTTTGT
Source organism: Biomphalaria pfeifferi (assembly GCA_030265305.1). Taxonomy (NCBI): domain Eukaryota; kingdom Metazoa; phylum Mollusca; class Gastropoda; family Planorbidae; genus Biomphalaria; species Biomphalaria pfeifferi. The sequence continues at coordinate 2,816,034 of JASAOG010000044.1, read as the reverse complement.
AAGTTAAATACAGCTTGGTGTAATTAGGTTAGGTTACATTTATTCCAGAGGTTTTAGATTTACTGCTTTTATTAGACTATTTATTTTAATGATATCATGGTCAAATAGTCTAGGGATATATCATAATCTACCACTAATCCAGGTCTGTTGGTTAAGAAGAGATCTAAATTGTTTAATCTAGTTCGTTTTTTAATAATTTGATCTAATCAACTTGTGAAAAGTATCTCTTAATAGCTTATTTATATCCTTAAGGTTTTGGTGTTGGTCTATGGTTAATGTTTTCCAATTTATATTAGGTCCAAGTAGTTTGAAGTCACCCATAATCCAAAAAACTGTGTTTTATTTTTTCTTTTAAGTAAAGTTAACTGATTGCATAGTTCTTGATATACTCTAAACTAGAATTTGGTGGTCTTTATATACTGCCTATTCTTAGGGATATTGAGGTAGTGTTAATTTTGAAAATGTTGATTCAATAAATTTTTTTGGTGAGTATTGAAATTGAAATTTGCACAATCAAATGAAACAGAAAAGATAGTAAAGAAAGAAAAAACTATAGCAGAGTTTTTATTATTGATAGGGGAATGAGCCACCATGGGCCTTAGATTAAATATGTTTTAATTTAGATTTCTACCTGAGCACCAAAATTGTGACCAACTTCATGAGCAAAAGTAAGCTGAGACACTCTAGATGGAACATCTTGTTTAAAATTGATGAAAGTAACAATGCCAGTATTCAAACTGCGGTCACTTATTTTATTTGTACTGTCCCGTACAGCACCAAACTTGCCACAAACTCCAGAATTCCGAGCTGAAATAACAAGTTTTGGATAGGGGTTGAGCTAAAAAATTTAATTACATTTAGTTCTGAGAATAAAAGCATAAATATCTTTTGTAAATGTATAACTTTGGTTCAAAAAATCAAATATTTCAGTTGTATATTTTCTTTTTAATTGAGTAAATTACTACGATTATAGAATGATTTTTTTTAAAAGTGTGTATGTGTGTGTGTTAAACTAAAAAAACCTTTTTAGCTATTCTTATATAGCTTAGTGACTTAAGCTTTATTTGCTTTTCCTTTTATCGGACGTTGTTGTTTTTTTTTTTTTACCTCAAAACCCACTTGGCTACATGGTGACGCTCATGGAATTTTGGTGACTGTAGTATGCAACATATTTTATTGAAAAGGAGAGTATTATCGTCAGAACAATCTTTTGGGGAGTTTTAAACTCACCCCCCCCCCCCCCCCCCAGCTATGCTCATAGAAATTAGTTACTGTATAAGTTTGCTTTAGTTTTATATTGAAGAGTGAATTTTTAACCTAAAAACCCTCTGGAAGGGGTTTAAAACTTAAAACCATCTAGATTCTAGAGGGGTTTAACAATCTAAACCTCCCTTAGCTATGTTTTTAAGGTAAAAACCCTCTGGATAAGGTTTTAAACTCAAAAACCTCCTTCGTTACGCTCATGTAATTTGGTGACTTGTTTGCTTTAGATATAGATCTATAAAATATGCTTCTCTAGTTTAGGGCTTAGGCTTAGATTATAGTTGTTACTAAGATAGTCAGATAGGTAGATAAATAGTTCTATTTTAGATCTAAAATTTTAAAGACCTACAATAGATTTACTTACCAAACTAGATCTAGATAGACTTAGAAGGCTAGATCTATTTAATAAATACTAATCAATAAATCATAGAAAACTAACTTTCCCTTTAGCCTTAGGCATTGTAAACACTTTAAACTCTAGACCTTTAAAAGCTAAAACCGAACAACAGCCATCATGAAATTGCTCTAGGTATTTACTTTGATAATTACTAAATACACACTATTTGTATGCAGATCTAGATCTACCTCAGTCAAATCTAAACTTAACAAGATTACAAAGAGAGTTTGTGTTGTCACACAAACTCAGAGGTGGCCCCAGTGGAAAACGGATCCCTGTCGAATCCACATATTTGCAAGGAATATTCAAGAAGTGATTTTGTTTTGATTGTTAAAAGTAATAATGTTTCAAAGATTCATTTGGCATTGTAAAATATATTTTTTTAAATGTAAAATCTCCCGCTGGTCGACGGAGGATGGCATCGAGGCCATAGAGATAATCAGTCCTGCGCGCTAACCGCACGACCAGGCATTGCTCTTAACCTAATGACAAACTGGTTACAAATTAATAGCCTATTATTGATAATATACTTACACATTACGGAATGACAACTACAGGATATGTACAATATGTCAGAAGAGCGATTTTAGATATCTTTTGGTATTGAGCATTTTCATTTAAATGGAACTAGAATGAAGATGTAGATCTACCTAAATTAAACTTCTAATTTAGCACTCTCAATATCTATATCAACTAGATCTAGATATAAAATATATATTTGGGATAATGTAGATGTAATTTAGATAAGATTCATGTAAAAAAAAACACTAGATAATCAATAATAGACTAATTGCAATATTAAATTTTAAAATAGTAGATTAGTTTTAGTATTTTATAACATTGCAATATTGACATATTGACAATCTAGACTTTAGAAATAAAAATCTACACTTTTAAGTCTAGAAATTAAAATTATAGATCTTGATCAAGTCTAAATCAAGGCTGTCTGGTAGTGTGGTTAGCGTGCTGGACTGTCATTTGGATTCATTGATAGTTCTAGGTTCAAACCCTGCCTGCTCCCATCCCCCGTCGTCCTTCGGGAGGTTTGGACTACAACTCTGAAGGAGCATCCGAAACATGTAAAACAACAAACATTCTAAACTAGACCAAGAAATTCTAGATCTAGATTCTACAATGATTTTAATTAGAACTTAAATATAATTCTAGTTTTAAAAATCTAACTCTAGTATAAAAAAATCTAGATCTAGTGTAAAAAATGTAGCTCTAGTGTTAAAAATTCTAGATCTAGTGTAAATAATCTAGATTAGATCTAAATTTAGCTATTATGTCTTTTTAAAATGCAAGTCACATTACGAGGTTTAATAAACATTACTATACCGAGTTGTTTTAGCATTTCATTTAAAGAATTTATTCCAAATGACGTCAAAGGAAAAAAATCCACTACGTCACAAGGCCTAGTAAGTCTAAAAAAATCATCTATACGAGCAGCTTATTGAGGGTTCATAGACTTTGGTGCACCGAGTGATTTCTTTTAGCATTTCATTTAAAGAATTAGCTCCATATGATGTCAAAGAAAAAAAAAATTCCAATACGTCACACGTCCTAGTTAGACAAAAAAATGTCTTCTATACGAGCAGTTTCTCGAGGGTTCATAGACATTGGTGCACTGAGTGAGTTCTTTTAGCATTATTTCATTTGATGGGTTAGTTAGACTACATATATATATATAAAAGGTTAAAGACGCTTTTTATGTTTTGTCTGTCAGTCTGTCTGTTAAAAACGAGGAAAAAAAAGACTAAAAGCTATTGAAAATTTGATTAAAATTTAATTTCCCTTCCAAAACATCGCATTAGTTTTAAGTTTCTATAATAGATTGTTCCGGATGTTTATATATTTATAATGAGAGAAAAAAAGAATTCCAGATTAATTAAATACCATTAATAAAATTTGTGGGATGGTCTGGTATGAAAATTAGATGTACCATAGCCTAATGGAGAGATTTTCAAGCCATACTTTGGTGTTAGAAGTTGTTTTCCTTAAAAATCGGAACATAATATTAACGATAATTAAAATTTCTAATGTTTTAGCTAGAAAGTTAAATGTAGTGTAAGAGAGAAAAGCGATTTTACATAAACAGAGTTTAAATATTTTTCATTAAAAAATCCGGAACAACCAATTTTCGTAAATGAGAAAAAATATTTGTTTTATTTATTAGAAGAGGGATTGCAAACATTTATTAGCGATATTAGATTTTTCATATAAAAGTCGGATCATTTTTTGGCAACAATTTGTAAGAAAATTAAAGTAATGTAGGTCGATTTCTTTTTCGAAAAAATATTCGGAACATTCTTCAATGATTAAACAACTTTTATTATGTTTTGACAAGAAAATTAACTGTAAAATAAGTCTAAAAAGGGATTTTCAATAATCTTTTCTAGTAAATTACTTTCTTATTTTTAAATCCTGAACAACGTATTGTCGATATTTTTGAAGAAAATGAAGTCATTTGACATAAATTTCTTTTAAGTTAAAAATTCGGAACAATTGATATTGATAAATAAACTCTAGTGACGTGGTGTCAAAGAAAATAAGTGTAATATTAGTCAATTATGTGATTTCACACAATTATTTGACATAAATTATTTTTTATAAAACAATATTCTGGAAAAACTTTATAGTTAATGAAATATAAATCAGTATAGATATTTTTATTTAGCATTTATATGCTATTTACATTAAAAAACCGAAACAATGTATTAAAGATCATGTTTTTATTGCAACGTTCAAGCATGGAAATAAAATCTAATATAAGTTAAAAGAGCAAACAAATATTCGTTGGCATTGATTTGTTTTTCACAAAACATCCGGAACAATTTATTATAGATACTTAAAACTATTGCAATATTTCTGAATGAAAAAACTAAAGGTTAAATCAGATTTACAATAGCCTTTAGTGTTATTTGTTAATCTAATCGTGACGGACAGACCGACCAACAGACAAAACGCACAAAAATAAGCTTCTTTTATTCGGATAGGGGCACTAAAAAAATAAATAAAATCAGATTTTTAAAAAAAGTTTAAGGAATTGATTTAGCACCATGACATGTTGCGACGTTACGCTACTGCACGAAAGTCGCTGCATAAAAAGTCCATTTTAAAAAATGTGAGTGATACTTACATACAAAGTGCATTATTAGCCTTTATAAACAAACAGAAATGTTTTCTTTTAATTTTAGCAGCTAGTTGACCAGAAAAAACATCTTTAACTATTATTTATATTTGTTGTAAACATTTCTTGTACATTTTATAAATATATTTGACTTATATAAATATATTTGACTTAGTGATACTGAAAATACACAAAAATTGTCCATCTTTGTTAGCATATTGTAACATTGCCTCCCTTACATTTATGTATTGTTTCAGAATTGGTGTATTTTTATGAAAAAATCGCTTGCATAATTAATTTTATAAATTAAACGGTTTGCTTTTGGAAAACCAAAAGTAGTAGTTGCACCTAAACTTTTCAAGCCGCATTTAATGGTGAAATAATATTTTTCATATCTCTTCTAGTTTTTGAGATCTGAGTGTGACAGACTGACATTTTGCACAAACCTAATAGCGGCTTTTTCACCTTACGGGGGCCGCCAAAAAGGAAACAGTCATTATCAATCATCAAAGTATAAATCTATGCAACTTAAAAAATAATCTAACATACACATCTATAACATTAAAGAAGATTACCCATCACAAATCGAAATTCTCAATTAGGAACAGACAAAATAAATACCTAGCACTCTTAATATTAATAGCAGGAGATGTAGAATCAAACCCAGGATCTAGATCTAAAGATTATTGGTTAAGAAGAGAAAACATCTGTAAAAAAGTATGTACCATGAAACGGAAAGCTATTCAATGTGACACAAGTGATGAATGGTACCATGCATCATGTCTCCATATGAATACTTGTGTGTATTATGCATTAGGTAACAAAGATGCATCGTGGCACTGTGTACCATGTGGGTTACCTCAGTTTACATCAGAACTGTTTGACTCCCCTGATGCAGACACTTCTAACCCATAGAACAACCTAAACACCATCCCTAATCAAACTCATCAACCACAAGCCAGATCCATTCCTGTTAAATCTGCTAAAACTAATAAAACACCCTCATTAAATAAACCTACTAATGCAGTAATACCAAAGTACCTTAAAACCTTAGTCTTTAGTAATAAATTTTCAAAACATTAAAAAAACAAATCAGCAGACTTAGAAATCTTATTAGAATGCAAGAAACCAGACATAATTGCAGGAACAGAAACTTGGCTACATCCTAAAAATTATAATGCCGAAATTTTCAATAGTAATTATGAAATATTTAGAAAAGATAATCATGGAGGCGTTCTTTTAGCAATAAAAACACTCTTATAGCAGAAGAAATTACCTTACTTATCTCAAAATATATAGAATCAACATTTTGTAAAATTAAGGCCACCTCAACATCCCTTATAATAGGGAGTATCTACAGACCACCAAATTCTAGAGTACAAGCAAGAACTATGCAATCAGTAAACTACACTTAAAGAAAACCAGTATCACAGACTAAAATCGCAAAATACTTAGGTGTAATAATAAATGAAAAACTGTCATGGAATCCCCATCTTGATGAAACTATCAAAAAATCAAACAAAGCATTAGGGTTAATTAAAAGAAATTTCTATAAAACAAATAAGAACATAAAACTTAAATGTTATTTAACTTAGGTTTGGCCAATAATAGAATATGCATCATCTGTTTGAGACCCCTCAAAACACAAAACCCTCTGGAGGTCAGTTTTAAACTCACCCCCCACCCCACCCCCAATTGGCTACATTTAATGTGCTGTCTTTGGTTTGCTTTTGTTTTTTTTTGAAGATGTGCTTTTTAACATTAAAATCTACCCAACAATAAAACAAAAAATGAACCCCAAACCACATGGCTATCGGCTATGCCCATGCTGTTTGCCTAAGGTTCATTTTTAAAATTTAAACTTTTTTAACATACATTTACTTGTTTCAGCTTTTTTTCCAATATGTGAGGTTAACTAATAACAAGATTAAAAAGACAGTTTGTGTTATCACACAAACTCAGAGGCGACCCCCGTAGGATCCCTTTCGGATCTGCCTATTCGCAAGGAATATTCAAGATGTAATTTTATTTTGATTGTCAAAAGTAATAATGTTTCAAAGATTCATTTGCCATTGTAAAAAAATGTTTTTTCTTCTGTTTTACATGTTTTGGATGTTCCTTCAAAGTTAAAGATAATTAACCACATGACCAGGCAATGCTGTTAACTTAATAACAAACTGGTTACCAACTAATAGCCTATTTTTGATAAAGAGATATATTACACATTACGGAATGACAGCTACCACATATGTACAATGTCAGATGACGATTTTAGATAATCTTTCAGCATTGATTTGTAATTGGAAAAAAAAGAAAAGAAAAGAAGAGATATCGTGCTTGTACTTATGAGTCTCAGTACAGTTAACAACATTTTCATTAAAATGGAACTAGAATGAGGATGTAGATCTACCTAAACTAAACTTTTTGATTTAGCACTCTAAATATCTATATCTACTAGATCTAGATCTAAAATATAAACTTGGAATAATTTAGATGTAATTTAGATTAGATTTATGAAAAAAAAAAAGACTAGATAATCTATCAATAGACTGAATGCAACATTGAATTTAAAAATATTAGATTAGTTTTAGTATATTATACAATTCATAACATTGCAATATTGATCTAGTCGTTTCGAAATCAAAATCTACACTTTAAGTCTAGAAATTGAAATTCTATATCTTGGTCTAGTCTATATCATTTTAAACTAGATCTAGAAATTCTAGTTCTTGAATCCACAATGAATTTAATTAGAATATAAATATAGATATAGTTTAAAAAATCTATTAGTGTAAAAAACCTAGATCTAGTTTAAAAAATCAAGATAAGATCTAAATCTAGCTATTATGTCTTTTTTAAATACGAGTCATCTAAAGAATTCATTCCATAAGACGTCAAAGGAAAAAAATCCATTGCGTCACACATCCTAGTTCCTTCCAAAACATTGCAATAGTTTTAAGTATGTATAATAGATTGTTCCGGATGTTTGTATATATAGTGAGAGAAAAAGAGAATTCCAGATAAATTTAATACAGTTAATTAAAATTTTGGAATGGTCTCGTATGAAAATTAGATGTACCAATAATAAAATATTTTTAATAAAAAATCCGGAACAACCTTTTTTCGTAAATGAGAAGATTATTTGTTTTATTTATTAGAAGAGGGATTTCAAACAGTTATTTGACGTTAGTAAATTTTTCATATAAAATTCGGACATTTTTAGCGACGATTTGTAAGAAAATTAAAGTTATACGTTATTTTAAAAAATGTGTGTGATATCTACATACAAAGCGCATCCTTAGCTTTTATAAACAAACGTAAATGTTTTCTTGTCTCGCAACTGCACGAAAGTCGCTGCATAAAAAGTCCCTTTTAAAAAATGTGTGTGATATTTACATACAAAGCGCATCCTTAGCTTTTATAAACAAACGTAAATGTTTTCTTTTCATTTGAGCAGCTAGTTTAACTAATATTTATATTTGTTGTGAACGTTGATGTTGAAAATCGTCTTTCTTTGTTAACATCTCCTTTACATTTATGTATTGTTTTAGAATTGGTGTAATTTTATGAAAAAATTACTTGCATAATTAATTTTATAAATTAAATGGTTTGCTTTTAGAAAACCAAAAGTAGCCATTGCACCTAAACTTTTCAAGCCGCATCAAATGGTGAAATAATATTTTTCATTTCTCTTATAGTTTTCGAGATCTGAGTGTGACAGACAGACATTTTGCACAAACTTAATAGTGGCTTTCCCCTTACAGGGGCTGCTAAAAATTAGACTAAATCTTACATTCAGGAGTTGCCACCCATGCGAGGCCAAGTGTTCCACCATCAAAGTCTCTGTAAGTAAAGGTATGAACTAAGCAAAAACTGTCATGATTTTCAATAGATGTTAAATCAAGAAAGTTGCTGACATCCAAGTTGTCAGAGCAATATCTGCTATCATATACATCACATGCTGTCATTATCTGTCAAAAAAAGAAAAGATTCAGACAACTGAAACCATAAATGTTATAAGACTAATTCATTGTCAAAAGTTGCTCAGTATTCATTACACTTCTATATAATGAATAAAATTGTCATGGTCAACAAAAGTGTATTTGTATATTTTCATAAATTTAAAAAAAAAATGTATCAATCATGTAACATAAATGGGGTTAATAGTGCTGATATAAATGATGAGTAAACATGACATTAATTTATAAAAGCAGAACTAAGGTACAGACAAAGACAAAGACCCTAATTGAAATTGCATCCATCACTAGCAGAATAACAGGAAGAAATAATACATGATATACAGATAGCTTCAGAAGTGGTAGTAAGTAAACAAATGAAACATAGATGGGTCTTGGAGTTTTAGTGCGGAAAAAAATTATTAATAAACATGACATTAAAATATACTAGCAGCACTAGGTTACTGTGGTTATTGAGAGAAGAATGTGGAAGAAAATATAGATAGTTCCTCTGAAAAAGACTCAAAGCATAGACCTCCATTTCCTCTTCTTCATCACCAACATAGTAATTTGCTTCTACACATGAAAAAATCTTAAGCTTCAAAATTATTATTTTTTTAAATATTAAAATTACACATGTATTGAAGATAATATTGGCAAGCTCTTCTTTCCTAGTCAAAGATTATAACTTTTAATTTCCCTATAAACTTGAAGATGAACATGAAGTCTGATCTTCGCTTTGAAAAGCTGATTACATAGAAGAAGTATATCCAGTGGCAGAGCAGAATCAAGACAACTAGAGATGATTTAGGTGCAGTCAGTGATTAGTGTGCACTACATGTCACTAGTAAAATCATTGTATGCTTTACTACATTATTGGTAAAGATGCTAGCCTTGTCATTTATATTTATGGAATTGGGAAACAAAGGAGGTGGATGTGGGAAACATATAGGATGATGGCTGTCAGGCTTCACAGGAGATGTTACAGTTTCTTGTGGAGGCATATTAGATGCATTTAAAACTGCTAAAACAACAAGGCCTATCACAAAAACAAGATAAAGGACTAAGTCCAGACGGTTAGATACTTGAATAAAGTTTAATGCATAAAGGCCACAGTCAAGTCTTTGTCTGTAATACGATGGTGTCACCTTGAATTCCTAACACCAACTGAATAATACAAGCTTAACCCCATTGTAAGTGACATCACTAAATGTCATGTTCAAAGTCAACTATGGTGCATCTCTATACTAAGTGCCTAACAGATTGTAACAACCAAAACACAATTCAGATTTTTAAAAAAAAATTTACTAAAATTTATTTTAAGAACTACAATGTGCTACTACTGGACTACTGCTGCCTTTTCTCAAATCAAATTAGGTTCCTCTAGTCACTAGATCTATGTTTTTTTGAAAATCATTCATAGTAATATCAAAGTGTGTATGTGTAAAAAAAACACCTTATTTTATAATGAGTTGGGTCTAAAAAATTCAGACAATATAATTACTCACTATACTAAACCTTCCTGAGTCAAGTCTCAACAAAGTTACGTTTTTTGTTTTATTTTTTACAAAGCAGTGGCTGAGTGGTTAAATGCTTGGCTTACGAATTTTGGAGTCCTGGGTTAAAATCTTGGTGAAGACAGATTTTTAATTTTGGGATTTTTAGGGCGTCCCTTTTATAGTGTAAAATACATGTTTGACTAACCATGCCGATGTGCAATTTTCTTTTGTCTGACCACTAAAAATACAATTAACACTATTGCATAACCATTAAACGCACAAGAAAAAAAAAGGGTAGTCTTGTCATTATGGACTGCACACTCAGTACACTATATAGGCCTAAACGTGTACGTCTATCTATCCAGTTTGTTGAAATCAGTCTATTTACTTGCTGGGCTGGGAGGGTGTGTAACTATTTTAGTGTAAAGAACATGCTTGACTAGCCATATCTCGTCTGACCACTCCACATTAAGCAAACACTATTGCATAACGCGTAATGAAAAAAGTGCAGGGTAGTCTTGTAGTATCATCGACTACACACGTACAGTACACTAGGCATGTATATCTAGATGACCAGGTTGTTAAAATCAGTTGGACACAGTCTATTTACTTTATGGTCAAGAGAGGGTGTGGATTAAGATTTTTTTTCTAGAGTTGGTTATCCAATTGCTTTAAGATCTATATAGGCCTAACTGTCGATTCTTAGAGCTCAATAATTAGTCTTAAGACTATAAAAAGGGTGTACTTGATGTTCCTGCAGTTAAAAAATTATTGTTTGCCGCAATGAATTGATCAAAACCACTAAATATAATATTGACCTAACTCACTAATCACAACAAACAGAAATAATTAAACACCTCCACATGGCTCACAAAAAAACTCGGAACAATCCCATTCATAATATTGCATAGAAGCTTTTAGCAAAAAATGTTTAACAACATTTTATTATAATGCTACTTTCAATTGCAAATATTTAATCCCATGACTTCTACCAGCAACTTACTTTACCCTCTTCAAATGCAGACTGCATCATTTTTTTTGATAATCAAAGTTATTGATATCACATGACCAGAAAACAGGGATGTGATTTTCAACATAATTTAAAACAACAATTGATAAGTAGGTATTCATATTATCTCGTGAACTGCAGTGCTGCATTGCTGCGAAAGACACTTAACTAAAGGAAATTTTTTTTTTGGTTGTTTTTTACCAAAATGTTTTTTTGAGGATTCAAATAAGAGATTGACCCTTTACAAAACAATTAGATATTCATTATAAGACATCAGTTAGGCCAGGTTGGCATTTAATTTCACATTCACTTTCACCTATCCTTTGGTGTGCTTGACCGCTGGGGCACCACACAAGATCTGTCAACCTTCTTTCTCCATTCTTCTCTGTCATTTGTCTTTGACAGAATTTCATTATGATGTTCTTTTTGAAAATATTGATTCCGGCCTTTTTACCTGCTTGGGTGGACCACTTCGGGGGCCAATTTTGAGTTTGTGTTTCCACACAAACTGCCTTTGTAACCTTGTTTTTAAAGGGATTACAGTAAAATTCACCCAGATACCCCCTATTATATCCCCTTCCTTTCCCGTTAAGATGTTCATAAAGTTCAAGATAAAACAAATCCCTTTTATGAACCTTTTGACCTAGGAAAGGATTTTATACTGTGGCCAGGATGAGGAATTGTCTCTTCACCTACCCCTCTCTCTGTTCAGTTAGAATTGAAATACTACATATTAGTGCAGCATGGCAGGAGTTTGAACCCCAGACCTTCAAGACAGCAGTGCAAAGTGCATACCACACATTATTATCATTTACACAAATGTATGTCAATTTAATAATATTTAATATTTAAAAGTACAATGTATTTTTTTAACTTACTATGGATCGCTGCAATTGGAATCTAACATTTCTGTAATTACCAAAACTTGTAACTGGATATATATCATTTAAAGCCTTTATGTGACTTGCAAATAAAGATAAAATTTCTTCTTTAGCAGCCTGTAATAAGAGATGAAGTAGTTTATTGTATAATCAAACAAAACATCGATGCCTAATAATTGTTTCATTTTATAAGCAAATTAGACAAAGTAATGGAATGTGAAGTAAAAAATTTAAAAAAAATTACCCTGGCAAGAGAAAATGATAAGTAACTTACTCCTGGATGTTTTTTTTCCATTTGTTTATAAAGTAAATTATCTGCTCTTAGACTCATGAAGCAAGTAGTTTTGTCAGTTATTAGTTGTCTTTTTGATCTTGAATACTTCATATTGACTTCTTTTGTGTACATATTGTACTCTAAGGGAATCTATCAAAATTCAAAATGTGTATTTTAAATATTACACATAGAAGCTAGGTGTGCAAAAATATCAAATACCTAATCCAAAAAATCAGCAGACTTATATAATTTCTATGGATAACAATCAAAATTTATGGTCATACATTAAATCTAAGTAAATGGATACAACAGGAGTAGCCCTATTAAAAGGAGAAAATAACTTAACACATATGAAAGTAAAGCAAACATGGAATGAGTTGCCTGATTCAGCTAAGAAAACCAATGACTAGCAGAGCCTACATTTCTAATTAACATTCTTAGCTAGACTAACTCATAGATAAGGGCAGTATGTAATTTTCATCTCTCTTTTGAAGGAACATCTGTAATTTACAAAAAAAAAAGTAAAGCTGAATTGAAGAAGTAAGACTCGTTCCAAACAAAATTTAGATTAATTTTTAGTAGGGTAATCTTCTCGGAGAAGTAAAAACAAGAAACATTTGCCTCAATAGATTATTTATTTATTTAAAATAACTGAAATGAATTTTAACAGAAATCAGGAATGACTTCTGCAATTATGAAAGAGAAAGTAACACTTTTGACAAGACAACTACTGTTTATCTCAATTATCTAATTTCCAGACAATAAGGAAACAACATATCTTGGAAAAAAGCCCATTCTTTAAGGTCCTTAGTCATGTCAGAAAATAATTGGACAATTAAAGGAGCACTGATTAATACATTTTAATGGCTTTTGCAAGCTGTTCAAGGTAATTTATTAATTTTCACATACATGTCCATGTTTCCCTTTCAGACCTAGGGGCAGATAATGAAGAGTTCATCTGTTTTTTTGTTTTTTTTTGCTGATGTTTAACAAGGGTATCATGTGATAAGCACAATTAATAACCAATTTTACCTTCCCCAGGGGTGTTTTAAATTTTTAGAACTCCCAAGTTACAGTCTTCACTGAGATTCAGTTCAGTAGTAAGCAGTTAACACTTTAACACTCAAACACTATACCATATAAATAATGTTTATTTTTAAATTTATATACCAAACAGTAGCTATTCTATAGTTATCGCTATACATTCTATAGTTATCGCTATAAACTATAACTTTAACCACTCTTATTTTCAGTATTATATTCCACACTTCATCCAGAACTTCAATCATTCTTCAATCATTTCATTTTTTCTTCAGCTTCCCTTACTACTTTTCAAACTTGGTTGTAGCATAGGTTGTAGCTAGATTATAACCTGGTTTCTTCTTATCCATAAAAATTGGAGTTGAGTTTGAGTTTTTGGATTGAATAAAGCTAAACTCACTTAAATAGATTTAGTACTTTCTTGTTTAGTAGTGCAGATCACTATAATCTTTTAATTTTTGACTCAATGTGCAGTAGATAATTATTAGCTTTACTATCAACTTTATATGTTAAGGGTCTATGACTAATCTTCTAATAATACTACAATAATGTTATTTTATAATATACCTAGAAAAAACAAATCTTTAGAATTAAGAAAATGACATTTATTTCTCAAATATTTGTTTTTTACATTTAATTGATGTAAAATAAATTTTTGCACATTACATTTGGTAGACTACATATACAGTTCTCATTTTATTAACTAAGGTATTCACAGATGTGGCTAAATATGTAGAGTTTCATCCCCTTACATAATTGAACACATTATTTCTTCCACATCCATTATCAGATCAAGTTGAAACCTTAAAAAAGTATTTATTGTACCGAACAAAAAAACATGAATCAATTAAAAAAACTTAACCAATTAGTCAATTAATTATTGGTAATTAATTATTTAGTTTGATATCAAATAAGGGGAATAACTTCTACATTTAGTAGTAAGTGCAGCATTCTTTCCCATAGATAAGCTTTTTTTTAAAAAAAAATTTGCTTGTTTCAAAACTTCATTTCTCTTTTTGCTTCCTTATATAGTGTCTTATAGTGAGCTTGACTGAGTTAAGCTAGGTTTCAATGGATCCTTTTTTTCTCAGATGAACACAAGACTCAGGAATGAACAAGCCCAGTACTAATCCAAGAAATTCAGAGCACTTAAGTTAATTGCATCAGTTAAAATCACAAAACTGGAATCGTATAAATAGTTTTGTTAAAATAAAATATCTATCTATCAGTGGCGTAGCAAGATACCAATGGGCCCGGGTTTAAGAATATATTGGTGGGCCCCTCCCCCAATAAGACAAATACAATGTATGACAAAACAATTGAGTAATCTGAATGTATCGGTACATTTACCAAAAGACATTCCAATGCAAGAAGAGTAGCTTTTTAATAATCTTATTACGCTTGACTCTGTTGTCTCTAACACGAATTCAAAGTCAATGTTTATACAATTTTAAACAGAATTAAATGAGTAAACAGAGTTTCAAATATATAAAGAAGAGTTCTAGTTCCCATTCTACACAATGACATTTCTAAAACACTTCTAGGTGTCAAACTTTGAAGCATTGATACAAACTAGTAACTAGTTCTATATCCATTATTTAACAGTAAATAGATCAAATAATTATTTACTAACATTTTTCTGTCCTTTTAAGTAGCAAAGTAAGAAACCAGTGCATCTATTTCTAAATGCGCAAGAGGTTTCTTGTGATGAAACAATGCCCAAATGCCATTGTAGTATCCAGTCATGTTGGAAGCACCATCATAGCTTAAGCCTTGCAGTTTAATTAAGGATAAATGGGGATTTTTAAAATATTATTTGTTTAGCAAATTCTGCTGATGTCTGATTCTAACAAATATGAAAACCTAGAAATGACTACCGGGTAACTAATTTCTTTTTCTTTGGATGTTCCGTCATCGGAGATCACTAGCAGTATCAAAAAAAATAAAAATGCGAATTTGGTATCAACTTTTTATTTGTCTTGAGTGCTACCACTAATGAAAGAGACAAATGGTACAGAATGGATGTCCTAAAGTAACAGTATCTTAGCAAGACACCGAGAGGTCCTGAAGTTCTGTTAGAATCACAAGAGACTGAAAAGATGTCAAGATGTCTTGGTTTTGTAATTCAGAAATCACATGTATGACATGAGTACAAAAAGATGACTTTACATACTTTAAATACAAAACAAATAAAAAACATATTAAGCTTTGAAAAAATTGAATAATTTGCAGCTGTATCGAAATTTTAATTAGTGACACTCGGGACTATCCATACTTCTTAACCAAACTCTCTCTATCCCCCACCATTCCTGTACTACCCATAAGTGTATAACTATAAACAGACAAGAAAAAAAAGAATGGGATGATATGGAGACGATTGTCACCTCAAACGCACAATTAGGTTTAGCCACCATTACAATTCACAAAATCTGATGGAAAGCAAATCCTTACATTAAAGCTTAAAACAATTAGGTTTAGCCACCATTACAATTCACAAAATCTGATGGAAAGCAAATCCTTACATTAAAGCTTAAAATATTGCTTTTTAAGTTTATATAAATTCTTGGACAAAGCTCAGGATATTTTGAGGGAACTTTTTAAATTCTATTTTTTATCTGTTTTTACAAAAGTGCATTTATTCTTTCACTTTGGTGTCACCCCAAAGTTCTCAACTAGTCAAGAGTCATGGGCCCGGGTTCATTGAACTCCTTCGCACCATGGATGCTACGCCACTGCTATCTATATGAATCCTTTCTTAATCATCAAGCTATTTTTACTTTTTCAGTACATAAGTGTTAATTTGAAATGAAGTATAGTATTCTTAAAGCAATAGTATATAAATCTAAACAGGACATATAATTACTTCTTTTTCATAATTAATATGTACGTCTTTAACAGGTCTCCATTTGTCTTTTAGTTTTCTGTATATATCTTCATTACCACATATTCCAGATGCTGCTCTTTTATGCCTAAAAAGATTTTTAAAAAATATGTTTAAAAAAAATATATATTTGTTCAGTGTCTTGAAAGAATTTAGCCAACAAGTATTTCTTTTCAAAAGTATTTTTTGGTAATCAATTAATATACACTACATGCACTGTAAGGGAATGAATGCTTTTGCTACAATCAAAACAATATTGAGATGTCACTTGCTTATTGCATCATATGATGTTTATATATTTTATTGTACAAAAAAAATTATAAAGATGATAAAGGGTGCATATTATATAAATGTGTCTGCAGGAGTTTTTTTAAACTCATACCTGTATGGATCAAGATTCATTTGAGACTCTGGGTATATTATGCTGTGAAAATCTGCATGTTTAAAATGATTCCTAGCTGGTTCTATGTGATATGTAGTATGTCCAGGTATTATAATGTGGCCATATAGACTGCCCTTAATGACAGACAAATGAACAGAACTAGTGGAGTCACCTGCCAAGAGAACACAAAAATTATAATATTTAATATTTATAGTATTAATAGTCAGGGCTGGTCTTAGGCCACTGCAACCTGCAACACTTTCATAGCTATGCGCGAATTCTAGTTGTAAATTAGGCCTACTAAATTAAACCATTTTCACTATTATTAAAGTGTTCCTGGAATTCTCCTGAAATTGCAAAATATACAAAAATATACAAAAAAGTCATTAAAATCTCCTGAAATTATTAAAATCTTCTGAAAACTCATCAAATCTAGTTAAAAACAGACAAAATTGTCATTTCAGGGTGTCATTCAATATGGCCAATCCAACTCGCGATAAAAAATAACGGCTTTGTCAGCTTTCATTTAATAAAAATTTTATAATGAGGCGAATTTTAACCAATACAAGAAGTTCAAATACTTTATTTACTTTAATAGTCACTGGCATACAAATATAGATCTAAATCTATCTCGACGTCTTAAAAAAATCAAGTGATATTTTGCTAGTCGATAGTAAGTCTAAAAGACAGATTTGAATGTTTATCAGCTTTTTTTGGTTTACTACAATCTACTGAAGACTACTCATAAAGTTAATTTGACAGTGCTTTTGTACTTAGTAAAGAATGAATAAAATGCAAAGACGAATTAAGTTTCTAATACAAAATCTTAATTTTCACTTATTATCCTTATCCCTGTAATCTGTAGGAGTGGCCCTGTTAATAGTTTATTCTATCTATTAGAGTTTTTCGTTCACTAAATTGTACTATTTTACTCTGAAAGGCAGAAGATAATAATAGTATTAATAGTGAAATGTATTTGAACTCAAATGGATTTGAAGCAGCAGGGACAATTCATATGTCATGTCCACTTTTCTAAAATATTCTTTTCCAATATCACCTCTAATCTACTTTAAAATGTCTACCATATTTTAAATAATTAGAGTTAATATATTACAAATATATCTAAATGAGCAGATAACTGCAGACAGCCATGCAACAGTTGAAACTCTATTTATTATAGAGTATATACAAACACTTCTTAGTCCCATCACTTGCAGCTTTCTTGTCTACTTGCATTTTACCCCCCCCCCCCCAAACATACAATACACACACTACTTTTAATTAAACAAATCTATACCAACAACACACTTTTTGGCCCTTGTATATTCTGTATAACAGATAGCATTACAATAACATCATTAATTTTTAATCCTCTGATAGAAATCCCCATTACCAACCACAAACTGTTAGCCCCCCCTACCCCCCCCCCCCCCCTTTTTTTTTTCTTTTGCATCCCTCAGATGAAAGTTAAGTAATGTATAGTTTTAAACAAAGTATATAATAAGGCAACCACACAACAAAATTTTTAATTGTAAATGATAGAATTGCTAATTAATAATTTATTGAAGCTTTGCTCTTCCAGCGCAACAGTTCGAAAAGAGAACATCACTATTTGCTACTTAATCCACTCTTTACATGTTTTTTTTTATTTTGTCAGTCATAGATCTAGATTAAGAGCAGGGGTGGACTGGCTATATGGGCATTCGGGCAAATGCCCGGTGGGCTGGTCTGGTTGTGAGAAAAATTATTTTTTAAAAATTAAGACAACGAAAAAAAAAGTGACAGCAGCAAGAAACAGATGCCCGAACAATTTTTTTTTTCGGACTATTTTGTTTGGAATTCAACAAGAAAATCAAAATACTTACACTATACAAACTGTACTTATTATCATTTGCAAAACGTTAGACCATATTTTTTAATGTGTACGAGCGTCATGGACTTCAATACTGCTTTGATGTATTTGAGGTTGTGCTTGGCGGATCATTTTTTTGGTCGGCGTGTACATTTGATGGCACTCCCATTTATTTTTATTCCTTTCCTCTTCCTCCCTCCTGTTTTTCAATGTTTCCATTGACAATGTTAACGAAAAAGAGGGATGAGAGGGGAGAAGCTAAAAGCTAAAAACCATTGATATAATGCAGCAAAAAAATAGGGGCGACAATTAGCTCTTTAACATTAGTTACCGGTACTATGGATTAACTTTAAGACAAAGCTGCGAAATTGCAAACCACCCAGTTAATTCAAAGCTCAATATGGGTATAGAGTTCTTCTTTCTGTGTTATGTAAAGGGAAAAGTAAGCATTCTTTTGTTTATTTTTAGGGCTTACAAAAAAATTTATTGTATGTTTTTAATAATCAAAATCTAAATCCAAACTTTTTTTTCTTTTTGCTAATGGCAAACTTTTGATTAGTATGAACTCATTAATGACGGCAATTCTTATAATAATGAATTGGTTTTATATAGCGCTGTCACATCCGATATATAATGAAATGACGTTTATATTTTTATTTTATATTATCAGTGCCAGATTTAATGAAGGTCAGGAGGGGCTACATCCCAGAGGAAATATATAGAGGCCTTTAAAATATAGCTTTTATATAGAGCTACTTTTATCCTTATAGAATGCTCAGAGCGCTATGGTCCAATGTCATTTGTGGACCACTGGGGGTTGGGAGGGGGTATCTGGGAGAAGGTTTTTCAGGCTGCCTTTAGGCGCTCAGTAAACGCAACTCTGCTTGAGTCGGGTGTCGAACCCTTCATAGGTAGCTAAGCCAAGCTCAAGCTTAGCCTCTCAACCACGCTTCCCACTAGGTGTATCGGTATTTCGACGTCTAAGAATATTTTAATTATTTTTTTTTGCATTTTTAACGTAACACTTTAAATCTTATGCCGGCTGGCATTACTGTCGTGAAGTGTCCGCTTGTGGCATGCTCATAATATATGAATGCAACTCCAGAATTACGGCATTTCGTCTACTAAGGGCCTTACTCAGGGGTGCCCGCAGGATTTTTTTTGCAGGGGGTTGCAAGTTGCGACCTATGGCTTTAGTCATAGTTTTAACTTTCTTAACACTTTCTAGTTATGCAAATTATTAAAGAAAAGAACTAGTGCGCCCACCGTATTATTACCTATGTGATATTAAGAGCACTGTAAATACTTTCACGAAATAAAAAAAAACAACTAAAGAAGCGAACAAACTATTTACTATACACGTTGTTATTTCTATCCGTGCTGCCTGTAAACGTCAGTGGCTCTTGAAACTGTCAATAACTTTATTGAAGAATTGCTTCTTGACGTGATGAATGCTTAACGTGCATAGTGCTGAGAGTCTTCTCACGTTCCAGCTCTTGCATCGTTTTAAGAACCCTAACAAAAAAAAAATTTTTCTGGAGTCCTGCAAGGAAAGGGACTGTGGTAAGATCACAGCTCTCTGGCAAGTTCTACATTCACCTGGCACCCAATAGAGATGGCTCTCCATTCCTTTGGATCTGGTCAGTATGGAAGAGTGACGATTGTTGACGTATGGGAAACCCAACATTCGCATTTATCACCCAAGCTTTCCCTAGCAATGGAGAGATTACTCATTCTCAAGTTGCAAAGGGAAAAGATCTCTCGAGAACTAAATGCCACATCAACTCCTATTTAGCTTATTTTGTCTACTACATAAACAGCTTATCCTTGGAACTGTACTTAAGTGAACGCATTGCTGGTTAAGTTGCTACTTTCAAGAAGTTCATTGATTTTAAGGTGCAAAATATTGTCTAAAATTTGTCTATTTAGGGAGGGGGGGGGGTGCATGCGTGGTGTAATGCACACATTTTAAGAAAATTTCCTTCTCGATAATAAACATTATTGTAATTATTATTGTTATTTTTATAATACAATATCTTATCCTTACAACTATACTTCAGTGGAAGCACTGTGGTTTCTACGTAGAAAAAGTTAATGTATTTGAAGGTGCAAAAATTGGCTAGAATTCGACTACTCAGAATCCAGGGGGGTGCACGTGCACGACCTTGCACCCCAACGGCAGGTGCCCATGGCCTTACCCTCCACAAACGAAAAATTATACACTTCTTAAAACTAAAATTTGCATATTAAATGTTTAAATAAATGGAAATTGAGATTAAATTTAGCATGTTTTTAGACATAAGTATTTTTATTCATAAGTGGAATTTCATTAAAGCTTTTGAAAAACTGTAGGGGCCTTCACAAAAATCCAGCCCCGGGGGTCTCCATATACTTAAATCCGGCCCTGTAAGTAATGGGTCATGATATATTCATATAAAAATCGCGTTTTTGCGAATGTACTAAGACGAACAGCTTTTCTTATTAAGTAATTGCCTCTCTAACATTTAAATAGAATGGGTTGTTTGAGTGAAAATCAATGATCTGAGTTTAAGTCACTGATCAACATGCATGACTAGATTGACACATGAAATGCGAAAGACGTAATTATGTTCTTTTTTGAAGCAACATTTGTAATCTATAAGTAAAACAAAAAAAGTTTCCAAAACATTTAATAATATTGTCACGAATCTAGGGTAAACACTCCACAAAGAATAAAGGTGAAGAAATGATAGATGTTTAACTACAAGATATTTTTTTTACAAGACCTTAGGGTTAGACGGTTAGATGATCAGAATTAACATAAATGTCTTATGTTGTCTATGTATTCATTTAGCTGCTCTGGCCTGCATGGTTCTCTGTCTCCGCCACTGCCTTCCACTGCCTTCCACTAACATACACCGTTCACTGTTGCCGCCTATGTCTTAACATTCCAAAAGGGTTCTCTATCTTGCCACTAACGCAGGTCACATTACGTGACCTAGGAACGATAGGGTTTTGAGTTTTTGGCACATCGGCACAATTTAGGCCAGTAATCCTTCATGGATTACTCTCCCTTCATATCACTAGAGCTAAATTCCATACAGTTAAATCATTAAAAGCAAGGTCTATTCACAGTTAAAATAGTAAAGTTAGTAAAAATTTCAAAATTTAGTAAAAATCTTTTGTAAATATATGTTCACAATTTCACAAATCAATTCTTCTTAGACAACCCCACCTCCCGGACAAAGCCCAGTACCTTCCCAGGTTCAACAATATCGAAAAGTGTTTTTAGTTTTGCTCTCTAAAAAAATTTCCCCTAATATCCTGGTATTGGGGCAATCATTGAGGATAGTGAGACGAGAGTCACAGTACTCACAAAGTGGGGGCTCCTCTCTCTTCAGCACAAAGGAGTGCGTAATGTAGGTGTGGCCAATCGTAAGTCTGGACATGGTAATGCTACCACGCCTTGTCAGACCCTTAGATGTGGGCCGCCACCTGACATCCGCCACAACCTTTTGAGTTTGTTGTGGGTCTCAGCCTCCCACTGATCCTGCCACTCTCGATAGGTGGCAGAGGCAATACTTTGTCTCAGGTCGAAGCAAGGAATTTGGGTTCCTGACACCGCTTGATTTAAAGCTCTCTTTCCTTCTCTGTCTGCGGTTTCGTTTCCCTCTATGCCAACATGGGAGGGGATCCAGATAATGGTGACATCCCTATGGTCAGCTGTTATTTGGTCCAACAGATTCAGGCTCTTATGTACCAATGGAATGTCAGTCTTCATCCGTCCCAAAGCTTGCAATGCAGATTTGGAGTCGGAGCATATGATAAATTTTCTCCTTTCTGATGCTTTGACGGCCATTACTGCAATGCGAATTAGCATGCAATTCGGCCGTAAAGATGGAGCAGCCATCGGGAAGTCTAGGGGAGATTTTGTTCCGAAAGGAGCAGGCACACGCGACCTTTCCATCCATTTTGGATCCGTAAGTGTAAATGGTGCCACAAACTCAGTAGCGCTGCAGTACCCTAAAGTGGACATGTCGTATACTTGGGTCTGTCTTTTCTTTTTTGAAATTAAGGAGGGATAAATTTAATTTCGGTTTATTCATCAACCAAGGAGGGTTCTGTGGGATTTTTATTTTAGAGATTTGGTCGATGGGTGGGGTTTAAATTTTGGATGGGTTCTCTCATTTGAAGGCCCAACGGCTGTATGATGTTAGGCCTTCGATTGTATAGTTCTACATCTGTAGGGTTAAATATCGAGTCGAAAGCAGGGTTCGTGGGGTTGGATTTTAGCTGGACTATAAACTGCATTGCAAGCTTTTTCATTCTTATGTCCATGGGAAGTTCTCCAGCCACGACGTTGAGACTTGGGATTGGTAATGTACGAAACGCGCCAAGACAGAGACGCAGGGCAGCATTTTGTAAGGTTTCCAGTATTTTTAGATAAGATTTCCTAGCTACTTCATATATCATGGATCCGTAGTCCAATTTGGATCGGATTAGACTCCGATATAGCAGCAGCAATGTGTCTCTGTCAGCTCCCCAGTCCGTATGGCTGAGTACTCTGAGTATGTTTAATGACTTTTGGCATTTCTTCTTAAGTTCTTTAATGTGGGGGAGAAAATTAAATTTGGAATCTAGGGTGAGGCCTAAAAATTTTGTAGTTTTCACAAGTGGGATCTTCTTTTTGTGTAAAAATAGTTCAGGATCTGTGTGGATTCCCCTTAAATTACAAAAATGCATGCTAACTGTTTTGGAGTCCGAAAAGTTAAAACCATTGTCGTTTGCCCAATTTTGAATTTTATTTAAACATAATTATAATTAATTTTTTTCTAAAGTATTCATGTTTTTGC
Organism: Biomphalaria pfeifferi; assembly: GCA_030265305.1. Classification (NCBI taxonomy): domain Eukaryota; kingdom Metazoa; phylum Mollusca; class Gastropoda; family Planorbidae; genus Biomphalaria; species Biomphalaria pfeifferi. The sequence continues at coordinate 2,792,637 of JASAOG010000044.1, read as the reverse complement.
CATGTGTAAAAATGACAAAATCATCAACATACAGAGAGCACTCTATGCCAGGGGACAGAGCCTTCATAATACTGTTTATTTTTATCTTAAACAGGGTTACTGAGAGAATGCTGCCCTGGGGTACTGCCATTTCCTGGACATAAAGTGTCAGAAGACTAAGACTAAGACTGCTTTATTGATCCTTACGGAAATTTGTTGTGATTACAAGGACTCTTTTCTCATATAAAGACAACACAACAAAAAAATACACATAAATACAACAGACACAACATAAAGAGTTCATTCAGCGACTACACACAGGTATCTTGGTGCTTTTCATGTTCCCTGATCAATGAGTGGAGTCTGACCGAGTGAGGTACAAACAAGTTTTTGTACCGCTCTGTTCTTGTTTTGATTCACAGCAGTCGCCCACTTCGCGACGACCTGACTTAGTTCTGATGAAGCGGGTGGCCATTGTCTTACAAGATTTTTTCGATTTTTCTTAGGCACTTTTGTTCAAAAAGTTCCTTAAAATGTGGTAATGTTGTGAGTGTAATTTTTTATGCTTTTTTAAATGATATTTTCTAGGCGTCAACCAGTTGCCCACTCGAACCTGAAATTTCCGGTCCTTTAGAAATTCCCTCACAAAGCAGAGAAGGTGTCCCTTAAGCCCCATAAGCTCCAGGTCACGTAGAATGCCATGTTTCCATGCAGCTTGTTAGTGCTATTGGGCGATAGTTAGCTGGGTCAGACCCATCTCTTCCCGGTTTAGGTATTGGTATAACTGTGGCTTTCCTCCAGCTGTTTGGGATACTATAGATTTTTTAGCAGGGTTGCCAATGAAGGTTCAGAAAGATGCTTCAAGAACTGTTAATGGATTTCATCTTCTCCTGGCGCTGTGTCATGTGATTTGTCCAGCGAGTCCCTCAGTTCTTCAAACGAGAACGGTTTGTTATAATCTTCATTGTTCTCTGATCTGAAATCAATGGGGTGTCTTTACTACCAGATTTTGACTTTTTGGAATTCTGGCGTGTAGTGTGCAGTGGATGATTTATCTGCTATTGAGAATGCAAGGCAGACAGCTATATCTCTGGGGGACGTAACAGTTCGTCCTTGGTTTCTCAAATGCCCTATTGCATTTGATTCTTTCCCTTTGATCCGCCTTACTGATTTCCATACCACTCTAGCAGAAGTTTTGGAATCCAGACTGCTAACAAAATTCTCCCAAGAATTCTATTTGGCTGACCATATAGTTTGTCTATCCTTAGCTCTAGCTATCCTGGATAGCTTTAGATTTTCCTGCGAGGATTCTTTATAAATCCAGCCGGACGTTTTTTCCTATCGCCAATAGCACTTTTGCAAGCTGTATCAAACCATGGTTTGCTAGGCCGTTTTAGGTTTGTGGAGGTTAAGGGACAACTTTCCGGGCAATATCAAGTAGCTTGCTAGCAAAGATATCAGCTGGGTTCTGTTCTTTAAGGCTATTTTATGGGATATCCTCGGAGCATCTTTTTGGAAATTCTTGGGTTCAATGGAGCGCCTGGAGGTAGATACAGGCTGCAGCAAGTGATAGCCTTGTGAAGGGTTATCCTAGCTGCTACGGCCTGTAGTGTGGTCTGTAGCTCTACCCTCTCATGAGGGACGATGTCCTTCACGAAGATACAGACTCCACCTGATGCTCTCTCCACATCCTCAACATTCCTGCTGTAAGCACTCTAGCTTCGGAAACTGATGCTATCTTTCAGAAATGTTTCCTGTAAGCAGACAGCTACAGGAGTCTTAAGAGTCCATCAGTAGCTGCATTTCTTCATAATTGGTCTTGAGGCAACTATAGTTCCACTGCACAATTCTGGAATCTATGGCTTATTCTAAATGACCCACTTGGAGCTATTAGGCCTTGGAAGGGGTTTCCCTTTATTCCAGTGACCTTAGTATTTTTAGACTTTAAGTTTGGGTGGAGAGGAGGACACTCCGTTTTGGGAGAAGTCCTTCTCTCTGGAGAGGAAAGATTCCTCCGGTTAGAGCAGAGGCTATTTCCTTCTTCCTCACTTTGGGTATCTTTAATTTCATTTCTCCCCTTAGAGAGTTGGTCAACCTCTAACTCAGTAGACGAACTGCATAATTTTCCTTACATTTATATATTGTTTTCAAATGGTGTATTTTTATGAAAAGATTTGAAAAACAAAACGGTTTCCTTTATGAAAACAAAAAAAAAAGCCTTGCACCTAAATTTTGCAAGCCACAGCGCATGGTGAAATAAGATTTTTCATTTCTCTTCTAGTTTTTAAGAGTGTGCAGACAGACATTTTACACAAGCCTATTAGCAGCTTTTCCCTTTACCAGGGCTACAAATTGAAAAAAATGTTATTGCATGACATAGTTCAGGAAAGTTATATTCAACAAAACAATCCTCCAGAGCTTGGAAAACTCTTGATTCCTCCTAAATAAAATGACTCAGGACAGCACTTATCAAACTCAACAACAACAACAGCGAAAAAGCTGTCATTCAAATGATACCAGAACATATAGAACTAGAAGGAAATGAGAAGGCCAAGTGTGGGAGAACAAACACACAATTAAACATTGCACTCTATCCAGAAGAAATGAAGAATCTAATAGTGAATTAAAAAATAAATTAGAAATGGACAAGCTCTCATCCGAATCACAAGAAATGATGTCTACTATAAGCTATTTCGACAAGACCAACGTCTAATCTTTCGACTCAGGACCCGACACAACAGAATGAGACAACATATGTACCAGAAGCTCAAAATTGGAACCAGTTAAATCTGACCATCTGGAGTGTCACCAGAGAATGCTGTCCATGTCTTTCAGAACTGCACTTTTTACCAAGAGACCCGAACAAGACAATGGCCCCAAAACACCTCAATAAAATGAAATCTATATGGAGAGCTCCCTGATTTGGAAACCACTACACAGTTCATCTCAAATATTGGTCTAGTCATCTGAAAACTTTAACAGAAAAATGAGAACAACGAAGAAGAAGAAATATTTCTTTTCTTTCAGATAGGTTTTAAAAAATGCAAATAAAATTTACCATACTTTTAGAGCAGGCTGGAGCACACCAATCTCTGCAATGCTGTGACTAACTCTGTGCGCAACATCATGAAGTGTATTGCAAGAAAGCATATATGTATAAAAAAATAAATAAATCACAGTCTTGCAGTGGCCTTGATCAGTAAGATATATATATCTCCCATGTGGCTAGTGTTCCAATAATGGAACACTTAGCATAAATTGGTTAATGCCATTCAATAGCGATTCTCAGCTTCCCAAGTTAGGTTAACAGGTGGATGGGGGGAGCTATGAGGAAAAAAGAGAATACCGGTATCAACAATTTTGAAATAATAATCAGGTATGTGGGTTTTCCCAGAAATCTCAATAAAGTCTAGAAATGTATATTTTGTTTAAATTTCATTTTGAATAAAAATAAAAGTACCTTCTAAATTTCCATCATAAATAAAAGATGTATCAACAATTGTTGCTGGCTCACTGCCATAAACAAGTTCATGGTTGTCAGCAAATATTGATTTTGATGGTTGCAGTTCAACTTTAAAAGTTCTAAAAAAATTAAAAAATTAAAATAGGCAAATATGAGGAGACTTAATCATTACAATGTATTTAAAAAAAAACACATGAATTGTTACACGAGAAATCACGCACCATGTTAGCATCTTCGAGAAATGCTATTCTAACATTTTCCTTGAGATTTTCTCATCAAAAAATTTGACAATATCCATAATTTTTAAATAAATCATAGTATAGGACACATCAATTAAATAAGTTACATACTTCTTAATACATTCAACAACTTCATGAGCAAAAAAGCTATCATGAAAAAAAAAAATTGATGGGAATAATTAATTTAACATATTTCTAACAAGAAAAACATAAAAAATATATTTTTTTAAAGACAACAACTTCTTTACGATTATTTTGCTCTTAATAACTAATGAACTAATACTCCTCTCCCAGACCACAAGACAACATCCTGATTAAGCCAATGTATAAGTCTACTAGACTTTATTGTATTCTAATGATACAACTTTAGAAGTAGTCTTAAAAGACAGTTTGCAAAATGTTCCTGAACATAATTTATGAAACTCTTCGATGAAAGAGTACCTACATGAGGAAATACCCAATACTTGATATTTTGGGTTTTAGGCACATCTGCATAATTTAGGCCATGACGTGCCCATAATCACACAAGAATTACTTCCTCTACCTAGGTCAAGTGTTAAGAATTATACAACTGAGGTATCTAAAATAATGTCAACTTACAAATGTTAGTAATCTAATAAAAATCTGTTGTTAAGAAATATATATTTATACTTTGTACGATCTCCCACCTCCCGGATAAAGCCCAGTAAATTTTCCAGGATCAATGCATCAAACAGTGTTTTGAGGTTGTCTAAAATATTTCCCTCTAATATCCAGGTATCTGGGGCAATCAAGGAGTATATGTTTTACTTATGGCAAAGCGCGATTTACCTTTAAGGGGGGATAAGGATTTAATTGGTTCTTCTCAGTGTTAATTTGCTAGTATTACTTCTTTTCTAGCAAGAATATACAAAATTTGGGAGAGGATCTGGTGTCATATTTTATCTTTTTTAAACAATATGCAATGAATTTATCAAAGTTATGCTAAATAAAGTAAGAGTCAATCCTGGATAATTTAAGAACTGCAAAATACTTTTTGTTTATCTGTAGATTTGAACAGGTCCCATATTATCAGCTCAATGTTATTGTAAACGATTTCCTTTAATTTCTTTTATCTATATTTTATTGATAAATATTTTTCTAGATCAAAATTAGATATTTTCAACAATGACTGGCGTAGGTATAGACATTATCACAGAACATTATCACAGATGATACAATAATAATTGATACAATAATGATATTATGCCAAGACTAAAGAGGAAATCGTGAAGTCATTTCCTACTTTCCCTTAAAACGCCAAGCATCCTAATACTTTTTCTGTAAACACACAGGCACACATACATATTGTTATAACTCAGGGGAGGCAACTTAACGATATATATGTTTTTTTTTACATGGGGACATCACAAATGCATAGAACAACGTTTACCTTGAGCACAGTCTCTTCATCAGCTCTAGACTTGGGCGGAACTTCGTTATCTTATTTCTAAAGTCAACATTCTTCTCAGTCTAGTCTCTAATAATGAGCACCTTCTGCACTAGCTTGGATGGCGGTGTGCATAACAAGGTTATAACAATATATATCTATAGATAATAACAGTTAACGAATAAATCAACAAACCTGTTATAAGCTTTCAATGTTAGCCTTAAATATGAATCAATAGATCTCTTAACTCTTTTATGCTGTTCGTATAGATGTGTTTGGTCAAAATGAAGGGGCTGATAGTCTAGTATGTAGTCATTTAAAGTTGCACCATCTAGAAAAGAAAGTACATCATAAAGACTGTTGGCAAAATAAAAAATTTGATTTTTTTTTCATAAATTTGCAAATTTCATATTTATATATTGTTACATCTTATTATATAGTGAGACTCTTTAGCAATACGCCAACACCACTGTAAACACTATATTGTTTTATTCCTCCATCTTGGCTCTCCTCCCCTTTCAACACGCATTCGCACCATTCCATATTTACACTACAATGCGCACATAACCCCCCCCCCCTCCCCCTTGGTTAACAAGTTCGATGTACATCGAATGTCCAAAATACAAATCACTGAATATATTATCAGACTATTCCAACTTTAAAAAAAATTCTAAATTCTCTGTAACATAGAAAACCATAATGTAATAAACAAACAAAATCATACACAATGTCAATACCATTCTAACTTTAAACAACATTTCTATTCATCACAATAATAACTGTTATTATGAGCAATTGAAATAACTTATGTTAACATCTTTAAGTAATCATATTTCTATCAATGATTTGCTAAATAAATATTATATTACATTTCATTAATACCACTCCCCACTCATAATTCAATTAAAATCTATACCCGCTCACTTATTATTGTTGTGTACACTCACAACCAACTTCTATTCTTACCCAACCCATTCTCCTTGAACCACCTAGTATTATCTACACTCCGTTCCAGACTTTTCTCCTAAATATGCAATTAATGAAATAGTTTTGTTCTTAACAGAATGTAAGTAATTATCATACACTTCACTTTTCTATTTCTCCTCAATCTAAGTACAGCGTGTTAATGTATCTGCTACAACATTTTCTTTCCCTGGTATTGTCCTGACCTCAAATTTATAGTCCATCGGTTGTAATGCAGACCTAGCAATTCTATTATTATTATACCACATTTATTTAAATTAATGAATGCCAACAGGGCATGTTCAGTCCACAATTGGAATTTAGCCCCCCATCAGATAAAAACTTAGCTTTGTTATGCACCAAACAATTGCCAGTCCCTCTTTTTAAATAGTTGCATAGTTTAATTCTGCAAGGGTTAGTTTCCTGCTTACATAAAAACAGAGTGTGTAATTCCATTATATTCTTGCATCAAACAGCTCCCTATAGCTATGGATGAAGCATCTGTTGCCAAAATAAATTCTTTTGGTCAAGCGATCTTTGACATTGTTCAGACCAAACTATATTATTAGATTTTCCTTTCTTTGTAAGATTTGTAAGAGGTTCAATCATTTCCTCAAAATTTGGAACGAATTTTCTATAAAAATTGCAAAGACCTATAAGACTTATAATGTTTTTGTTTTTTTGTTTTTTGGTACACTAATATCCACTATTTTTAAAACTGTTTCTTCCAGAGGAGTAATTGATTCATTTTTTATCTTGTATCCCAAAAAAAGGAATTTCACTAAGGCCCATTTTTATTTTTGTTGCTTTTTAATGTCATAGTTTTCCTTGATAATAGCAAATATCTCTCTTAGACTCTAAGTGCTCGTTCTAATACTCACTTCTTCTTCTTGTTCTCATTGCTATGTTGGAGCGTTCAGATGACTAAACCAATATATGAGATGAACTGCGCAGTGGTTTCCAAATCAGGGAGCTCTCCAGATAGTTTTCTTTCTATTGGGGTGTTTTGGGGCCAGTGTCTTATACGGCCTCTTGGTAAAGAGAGCAGTTTTGGAGGACGTGGTTGGCATTATCTGGTGATTTTCCACATGGGCAGATTTCACTCGTTCCAATTTTGAGCTTTCGGTACATCTGTTGTCAAATTCTGTTGTGTTCGGTTCTGAGTCGAAAGATTAGATGTTGGTCTTGTCGAAATAGCTTATAGTAAGTGTCAATACTCACTGAAGATGCAGATATCCTCTAAATAGCAAATAGTGTCTCTTCTGTGGCCAAATATCTTTGCCATCATCGTGTTGAAAGTGGCTGGGGCATTTACTAAGCCGAAACTCATCACATTCCACTGATATACGCCGAACGGTGTCTTAAATGCAGATAATGGTTTAGCTTTTTCCTTTAAAGGTACTTGCCAGTATCCTCTAGAAAGGTCCAACATGGTGAAAATTTTAGTTTTTTTAAAATTTAGTAAACGTTTCATCTGCCTGCGGCATTGGGAATGGGTCAAATTCTGTAACTTTATTTAGTTGTTGATAATCCCCACACAGTCCACATTTTTTAAAACTAACACAACTGGTGCAGCACATGCTGAATTAGATAGTTCTATTACTCCCAATTTAAGTAGCTCATCCATTTCTTTATGTAACGCTTCTCTATGATGTAATGATACACCATACTGTGGTAGTTTATTTAGGGCTCTGCCTGTAGATTGGTAAAATGTTCTTAAAATCTTCCAATAATGGTGTAACTTCCTTAGCTCTGTCTGACGAGATTCCAGTCACTTTCACATCTTTCCATGTTTGACTGAAATCTGTTGAAATGGTTTATATTTGTCCCAAACTTTCCTCTGCCTCTTCTTCTTCTAGCAAGCTTTATTGTTGTTGAGCTGTGAGCTCTTTTGCAGACTGTGCCAAGGAAAAAAGTGTGCTGTTTTCTTCAGCTGTTCAGGACTGCCATACAGGGTGTTGGTTATGTTGGGCTGTAGTGGAAGTAGGGTCTACCTAAGGTGGATTTGGGAGGGGAATTCAAAGAGGATATGGTTTACGGTTTCAAAAGGTCTGCCAATGGGGAGTTGTGTGGAGTTTATTTTGTTCAAATGGTAATGCCTCAATGTCTACATTCACGGATGCACCCATGACCAATGAGTCTTCTTTACTGATTTTTTCACTTCTTTGTCGAGGCCTAAATTCTTTTAGCATATCCACATGAAATATTTTCAGCCTTGAATCATGTTTTTGTGGGAGTATTAATTTATTTAGTATTGACATTAGGCCTCGTGGATTTCCTCTATAAATCATTTGAAATGGCGAAAACCCCGTGGTTTCGTTACGGTTGAGGGTAATGCCACATCCCATTTTTTGGGTTTGTCATCTGCTATTTTCGATAAAGGTTTCGAGTGCCGTTAAAACGTTCACAAGTACCGTTGCTCTGCAGAGGTACGGGGCTGTAAAACTTTGCCGAATTTCAAACATTTTCAAAAATGCAGTTGTTAGTTGGCAGTGGAACTGTGTGCCCCTATCTGACAGTACCTCTTCAGGAAATCCAAACCTTGTAAATAATGCATATAATGTTTGTACTATATTCCTGGCTTTAATTCTTTTTAGTGGAATAGCTTCTGGCAATCTTGAGCACACGTCTATCCCAGTTAGAATATATCCATGACCCCTATTTGATATCACCGGCATAGATCCAATCAAATCAATCGCAATCTTACTAAATGGTCTTTCTGGTATATCTGACTTTTAGAATGGTGCTCTGATTTTTTAAGGCCTTTCATTTGACATACTTTGCACGACATGTCTTTCCACCCAGAAAAATGTCAGTTATTAAGAGTAACAAAAAAGCTAAAACAAATTAATTCCGCTTATCTTATTCATGGTAAACCAGTAACACAAACTAAAAACGCAAAATACCTAGGTGTTTTAATAAATGAAAAACTATCATGGAATCCCATATTGATGAAACGACAAAAAAAAAATCAAATAAAGCATTAGGGTTTATTTAAAGAAATTTCTATAAATCAAATAAGAACATAAAACTAATCTGTTATTTAACCCTGGTTAGGCCAATAATAGAATATGCATCCTCTGTTTGGGACCCCTCAACTCAAGAAAACATTAAGAAACTGGAACAGACACAAAATAGAGCAGTGAGATTCATAACAAACGAATATTCACATTTAGAGTAACAACTTTAGTTAAATCACTAAAATTAGAAAGCCTTCAGGACAGAAGACGCAAAAGTAAAGAAGCAATTATACATAAAACATTAAACCATAATCTTCAAATACAAAAACAAACTTTAATAAAATACCCAGAAAGACACAGAGATAAAGTCACACTCCTCATCCCATATGCTAGGACAAATTTGTACAAATACTCCTTCTTCCCTAGTGCTATTAGAGCATGGAATGGGTTGCCTGAGCTAGCGAGGAAAACCAGTGACTTGGCAGAAGTTAAGTCATTGGTTAATATGCATGACTGAATGCATGACGCGTTGGACGTAATCATCTTCTTTTTTGAAGTAACGTCTGTATTACATAAGATAAGATAAGACATCACATAATTTCTTAACTGTAATTTTCTTTCTAAGGTGTTCATGTTTTTCCCATAAGTAACAAGATTACAAAGAGAGTTTGTATTATCACACAAAGTCAGAGGCGGCCCCCGTCGGAGTCGGATCCCTGTCGGATCTGCCTATTCGCAAGAAGGAATATTCAAGAGGTGATTTAATTTTGATGGTCAAAAGAAATAATGTTTTAAAGATTCATTTGCCGTTGTAAAAAAATGTTGTTTTTTTTTGTTTTACATGTTTCGGGTGTTCCTTCTAAGTTAAAAATAATTAACTTCTCTCTGGACGATAAAGAATAGCAACTAGCAAGGTATGAACCGTGCCTGGTCATTCAGTTTGCGCGCTGGACTGTCGTTCGGATTTATCGATGGTTCCCTGGTTCAAACCCTGCATGCTCCATCCCCCGTCGTACTACAGGAGGTTTCAACTAGGAAGTAAACTATTTGAAGGAACATCCGAAACATGTAAAACAAACAAACAAACAACCCGGGACCGTAAAGACAATTAGTTCAGCACGCTAACAGGCATTGCTCTTAACTTAATAATAAACTAATAGCCTATTATTGATAAAGGGATATATTACACATTACGGCATGACGTCTATCGGATATGTACAATAGGCCAATGTCAGACGAGCGATTTTAGATAATCTTTCAGCATTGATTTGTAATATAAAAAAAAAAAAAGAACACATATATCGTGCTTTTACTTCGATATCTCAGCACAGTTAGGCCTATCAACAGAGATATCGGTATTTTTATTTAAATGGAACTAAATGAGGATGTAGATCTACCTAAATTAAACTTCTGATTTAGCACTCTTAAGATCTATATCTACAAGATCTAGATCTAAAATATGAACTTGGAAAAATGTAGCTGTAATTTAGATAAGATTTATGTAATAATTTATTATCAATAGACTGAATGCAACATTAAATTTAAAAATAGTAGATTAGTTTTAGTATATTATAACATTGCAATATTAATCAAAACGTTTGGATCAAAATCTACAGTTAAAGTCTAGAAATTGAAATTCTACATATTAATCTAGTCTATATTAGTCAATATATATTAGATATACTGAAATAAAAATCTAGATTAGATCTAAATCAAGATATCATTCTTTTTTTAAACGCGATTCACATAACTGAGGCTTAAAAAACATTACTATATCGAGTTCTTTTAGCTTTTCATTTAAAGAATTCATTCCATGTGACGTCAAAGAAAAAATAAATTACATCATACCGCCTAGCTAGACTAAAAATCGCCTTCATCAATACGAGCCATTTATCGAGTGTTCATAGACATTGGTGCACCGAGTGCGTTCTTTTAGAATTTCATTTAAAGAATTCATTCCATGTGACGTCAAAGAAAAAATAAATTACGTCACAAAGCCTAGCTAGACTAAAAATCGCCTTCATCAATACGAGCCATTTATCGAGTGTTCATAGACATTGGTGCACCGAGTGCGTTCTTTTAGCTTTTCATTTAAAGAATTCATTCCATGTGAAGTCAAAGAAAAAATAAATTACGTCACAAAGCCTAGCTAGACTAAAAATCGCCTTCATCAATACGAGCCATTTATCGAGTGTTCATAGACATTGGTGCACCGAGCGCATTCTTTTAGAATTTCATTTAAATTCATTCCATGTGACGTCAAAGAAAAAATAAATTACGTCACACGGCCTAGCTAGACTAAAAATCGCCTTCATCAATACGAGCCATTTATCGAGTGTTCATAGACATTGGTGCACCGAGTGCGTTCTTTTAGCTTTTTATTTAAAGAATTCATTCCATGTGAAGTCAAAGAAAAAATAAATTACGTCACACGGCCTAGCTAGAATAAAAATCGCCTTCATCAATACGAGCCATTTATCGAGTGTTCATAGACATTGGTGCACCGAGTGCGTTCTTTTAGCTTTTCATTTAAAGAATTTATTCCATGTGACGTCAAATGAAAAAAAAAACCACTACGTCACACGGTTTAGTTAGATTAAAAAATGCCTTCATCAATAAGAACAATTTTTCGAGGGTTAATAGACATTGGTGCACCGAATGTGTTCTTTTAGCATTACATTTAAAGAGTTCATTCATATGACGTCAAAAAAAATTCCATTACCTCACAATAGGCTAGAACCATAAAAAATTTCTTTATTTACACGAGATATTTAACTCTTTCTCTCCTAACTGACGATACCAGCGTTGATTCCACCAGAATGTGGTAAATAATTACGGAGAGAAAGAATAAACGACGGTTCATAGACATTGGTGCATTGAGTTCTAATAGAATTTATTTAAAGAGGATCAAAGCTGCATTGTTTTTGCGTTTTGTCTGTCAGTCGGTATGTCCGTCATCTTAATAAAAAAAAACAACACTTAAAAGCTATTAAAAATTTGATTAACCTTTATTTTACGTTTCAAAACATCGCAATAATTTTAAGTATGAACACGATTTAAGTTTATATAATAGATTGTTCCGGATGTTTGTATAAATAGTAAAAGAAAAAGAGAATTCCAGATAAATGTAATACCGTTAATAAGAACATAAAACTAAAATGTTATTTAACCTTGGTTAGGCCAATAATAGAATATGCATCCACCGTGTGGGACCCCTCAACTCAAGAAAACATTAAGAAACTGGAACAAACACAAAATAGAGCAGTGAGATTCATAACAAACGAATATTCACATTTGACTAGGGTAACACCATTAGTAAAATCACTAAATTTAGAAAGCCTTCAGGACAGAAGACTCAAAAGTAAAGTAGCAATTATACATAAAAAACTGAACCATAATCTTCAAATACAAAAACAAAATTTAATAAAATACTCTGAAAGACACAAAAATAAAGGCACATTCCTCGTCCCATGTGCTAGGACAAATTTGTACAAATACTCCTTCTTCCCTAGTGCTATTAGAGCATGGAATGGGTTGCCTGAGCTAGCCAGAAAAACCAGTGACTTGGCAAAATTTAAGTCATTGGTAAATATGCATGACTAAATGCATGACGCGTAGGACGTAATCATCTTCTTTTTTGAAGTAACGTCTGTATTATATAAGATAAGATAAGATTAAATTGTTTGGATGGTCTCATATAAAAATTAGATGCACTACAGCCATGTGGAGAGATTTTCATACCTTACTTTGGTGTTTGGATGTTGTTTTCCTTAAAAATCGGAACATAATATTAACCATAATTAGATTTTGTAATGTTTTAGCTAGAAAATTAAATGTACTGTAAGAGAGAAGTGAGTTAAAATATTTTTCATAAAAATCCGGAACAACATTTTTCGTAAATGAGAAAATTATTTGTTTATTAATGAGACGACGGAGTTCAAACAGTTATTTGGCGTTAGTAGATTTTTCAATAAAATTCGGAAACTTTTGGCGACGATTTGTACGAAAATGTAAGTAATGTAAGTCGATTTCTTTTCAAAACAAAATCCGGAACATTCTTTATAGATTACAAAACTTTTATATTATTTTCAGCAAGAAAATTAAATGTCTAAAGTGATTTTCAGTAATTAATTCTAGTAATTTTACTTTTTTTTAAAGCCCTAAACAACCTATTTATCGATAGTTTTAAAATTTGTTTAAAGATGAAAATACGGAACAATTTGATATCGATAATCAAATTATAGTGACGCATTGTCAAAAGAATATAAGTGTAATATTAGTCAATTATGCGATTTCAAACAATCATTTGACATAATTCATTTTTTATAAAACAATATCCGGAAGATTTTTACACTTAATGAAATATAAGTCAGTATAGAGATTTTCATTTAGCATTATTAATATGCTATTTACATAAAAAACGGAACAACATATTATTGATAATGTGTTTTTGCAATGTTTAAGCATGGAAATTGAATGTAATATAGGTTAGAAGAGCAAACAATCATTCGTTGGCGTTGATTAGTTTTGCATAAAAAAATCCGGAACAATCAATTTTAGATATTTAAAACTATTGAGATGTTACGGAAGGAACATTAAAGGGTAAATCAGATTTTCAATAGCTTTTAGAGTTATTTTATTTTATCTAAACGTGACGGACAGACCTACCGACAGACAAAACGCACAAAAAAAAACCTCTTGTATTCTGATGGGGGCACTAAACAAAAATTTAAAAAATCTGATTTTTAAAAAAAAAATTCAGAAACTATGACCATGTCAAGGCCGGGCTTTACGCTAAAACACGAAAGTCGATGCATAAAAAAGTCCATTAAAAAAATGTGCGTGATATTTACATACAAATTGTATTCTTAGCCTTTATAAACAAACATAAATGTTTTCTTTTAATTTTAGCAGCTAGTTGACCAGAAAAAACACCTTTAATTAATAATTATGCAAGCGTTTTTTTTTTTCATAAAATAGACCAATTCTAAAACAATAACGTAAATGTAAGGGAGCCAATGTTACAATATGCTAACAAAGATAAATATGAAAAGTATATTTTCAGTATCACAAAGTCAAATATATTTATAAAATGTACTAGAAATGTTTACAAAATATTACAACAAATATAAATATTAAACGGTTTGCTTTCAGAAAACCAAAAGTAGCCATTGCACCTAAACTTTTCATATAATATTTTTCATATCTCTTCTAGTTTTCGAGATCTGAGTGTGACAGACGAACAGACGGACATTTTCCACAAACTTAATAGCGGCTTTTTCCCCATACGGGGACCGCTGAAAATGACAAAGTTATCAACATACAAAGAGCACTCTATGCCAGGGGACAGATCATTTATGATGCAGTTTAATTTAATGTTGACACGGTGACTGACAGAATGCTGCCCTGGGGTACACCCATTTCCTGGTCATAAGTGTCAGAAGCGGAGTTGCCCACTCGAACCTGAAATTTTCGGTCCCATAAGCTCCAGGTCACGTAAAATGTCATGTTTCAAGGTTGTGTCATAGGCCTTTTCTATATCGAAGAATACAGCTACTAGATGTTCTCTTCTGAGTAATGCATTTCTTATATAAGCTTCCAGCCTTACCAAGTGGTCAGTTGTTGTCCGCCCCTGCCGGAATCCGCACTGGTAGTTGGAGATCACTGTGTTCCTATCCAGGTACCAGACCAGCCTACTGTTAATCATTCTTTCCATGGTTTTGCAGATGCAGCTTGTTAGTGCTATTGGTCGATAGCTGGGTCAGAGCCGTCTCTTCCCGGTTTAGGTATCGGTATAACTGTGGCTTTCCTCCAGCTGTTTGGGAAAGCGCATGTTTGCCACACACAGTTATAGACCCCTAGCAGGACTGCCAATGAGGGTTCGGGAAGGTGCTTGATGAGCTGGTAATGGATTTCATCATCTCCAGGCGCTGTGTCATGTGACTTGTCCAGCGAGTCCCTCAGTTCTTCAAACGAAAACGTTTAGTTATAATTTTCATTGTTCTCTGATCTGAAATCAATGGGGTGTCTTTCCTCCCTGATTTTGACTTTTTGGAATTCTGGCGTGTAGTGTGCAGTGGATGATTTATCTGCTATTGCTATTGAGGATGCAAGGCAGTCAGCTATATCTCTCGGGGACGTAACAGTTCGTCCTTGGTTTCCCAAATGCCCTATTACATTTGATTCTTTCTCTTTGATCCGCATTACTGATTTCCATACCACTCTAGCAGAAGTTTTAGAATCCAGACTGCCGACAAAACTTCTCCAGGAATTCCTTTTGGCTGACCGTATGGTTTGTCTAGCCTTTGCTCTAGCTATCCTGAATAGCTTTAGGTTTTCCTGGGAAGGATTCTTTATAAATGCAGCCAGTCGTTTTTTTCCTATCGCCATAGCACTTTTGCAAGCTGTATCAAACCATGGTTTGCTAGGCCGTTTTGGATTTGCGGAGGTTAGGGGTACAACTTTCCTGGCTATACTAAGTAGCTTGCTAGCAAAGGTATCAGCTGGGTTCTGTTCATCGAGGATATTTTCTGTGATATCCTCGGAGCATCTTTTTTGGAATTGTTCCCACTCGGCCTTATTCAGTTTCCACCGCTGAGGTCGTCCCAATGAGGGGAGATTGTTAGTATGATGATTGGGAAGTGATCACTTCCCCGTAGATCATTGCTAACTGACCATTTAAAGTCGTCCAGAAGTCCAGGAACGCATACGGTGAGGTCAATGCATGTGAGAGATCCAGTTCCTGGGTGCAAGTAGGTCGGTGACGCATCATTAAGTATGCATAAATCATGTTGGAGGAAGATATCCTCCAGCATACGACCTCTTGTGTCGGTATTGTTGGATCCCCACATGGTGTTATGGGCATTGAAATCCCCAAGGATTATATAAGGCCGAGGGAGTTGTTTCAATAGGTCCTCCATGTCTGTTTCCCTTTATTCCACTGACTATTTTTATTCTTGGGTTTGGATGGAGAGGAGGACAACCCCCTTTTGGGGGAAGTCTGTCTCTCTGGAGAGGGGAGATCCCTCTGGTTAGAGCGGAGGTTATTTCCTCCTCCCTCATCTCGGGCATCCTCTCCGCTTTGATTTCTCCCCTTAGTTGGTCAACCTCTAATTCAGTAGAGTTTGGGGTGTCTGGCTGGATTCTCTGAGGAGAACCTGTGTCAGACATGATGTCTCCGGGTTCTCCCAGAGTGTTGGTTTTGACATGCTGTTCAGTCTCCATGCTCTTATCCGCGAGCACAGATAACCTGTTCTTTAGCATGACAACAGGGCTTTCTTGTCTCTTCGGAGGTGTGTTCTTTGGTGGTGTTATCTTCTGAGTTGGAGGAGGAGGAGGGGGTGGTGGGGTCAATGTGTCCGTCTGTGTGGCTATGGATCTGGGCGTAGGTCTTTGTCAAGCCGAATTGCCTTGTACTCCTGCACGGCAACCTCCTGTTTCCACACAGGTCAGTCCTTGGAGTAGGCTGAGTGGCCAGCGTGACAGTTTGGTCATTTGAACTGGGTTGTGCAGCCCTTGTCCTCATGACCCTTTCAAGCACATCTGGCACACACAGTGTTCCTCTTGCAGACTGCCGCGCCGTGTTCATAAACCTGGCACTTGAAGCACCTCATGGGGTTAGGTATGTAGGGCCTCACTGGAACTCGTAGGTATCCTGCTTTCACATACTCTGACGGTGTCCTAGTTCCGAATGTGAGGATAATAGTGGCGGTTTTGACCTCCTCACCATCCCTCGCCTGGTAATGCGCCGGGCATGGGTGACTCCTTCAGTGTCCTCCACTATTTCCTTCTCGGAACATTCTAGCAGGTCGCTAGAGCTGATTACACCTCTGCTGGTGTTCAGACTCTTGTGTGGCATGACTTCCACATGGTGATCACAGATTCTTCTGCATTTTAGAAGCCCATCAGAGTGTATCTAACTATCGACTTCTACAAGAGGTTCTGATGACTTATGCAGCTTTGATACACTCTTGGGCTCTCCCACTACTGAGTTAAGTCCCTTGTAAATGAGAAAAGGGCTCATCTTTGTCAGGCTTTTCCCCTCCTCTGTGCACCTGACCACCAAAAATGATGGCCAGCTAGTACAGCTTTTTGTGACTTCCTCCTTTTTAAACTCTGTTCTTCGCCTCTTGCCCAGACACAAATCTGGGGCAAGTAATTTGTGTGTGTTTTTTTGTCCATATACGTAAGTAGTAATTCGGCACCTGCGCTCCCCACCTGCCATCGAGTCCAACAAGCGGACGGGCCATTCGGAAGTCCAGAATGAGCCCGCCAGGGCTACACACGTGCTATACTCAGTCAGCTGCTGCATCGGACATGTGTCCGATACAGCAGCTCCCTGATTGACCCTCCAGCCACTGCCCTTCAGCATAGGTCGAAGACATGACCAGCCGGTTGACACAGAGTGGGCCATCTGGGCCTCAATTGTAGGGGAACTTGGAGCCAAAGTATTGTGTTGTGCTGGTTTATCCTCAGATAGCCACCACTCAAACACCAGGATCTCTTTATCCCCCCCCCCCTTATCCGTCGCAGTCCACGGCAAACGGACTGGTCTAGGACGTAGTGAGATTTTAAAGATAAGGAGACAGAGTGATGATCAATGAAGGCAGACTGAGGAAAAGAGAAGGCAGACTGAGGAAAAGAGGAGGCAGACACAATGATAGAAAAGAAGTAGGGCACTTTTGAGCTCCAAAAGGGCTAAGGAAAGAGGAGCGCAGTTTAACGTCTTGTCTCGGGACGCTTATATATATAAAAAAAATTAATTGATTACGACTAATTGTTTAACTAATTGTTTTTTTTTAATGATTCATGTGCTGTCATCGAGCATGAGCTTATATGTAAAATTTGATGACGATCGGCTGTGTAAAAGTGGAAAAAAATCGAATTAAAAAATCTAAACATAAGAGTGATTAAATATAAGCGTGGTATTAAGGAAAACAACTTTTTATATTACTTGTTGGGTGATATCTGTGTTTCCTGTAAAATTTGATTTATTATCTAAAACAGTGCCGAGATACTTAAAAGTTTGGAATAATTCAATGTTATCTCCAGCTACCAAAACAATGCTATTTCCATCTTTTTTTTTCTAACAGAGGTCTTTTTGTTTTTGTCATTTAATATTAAAATGATAATAATAAGTCACACCTACACGCTTTCATACAGATGTAAAGACACGTTTGATAATCACAATGATCTAAGGATACTTCCTCACATACACACTGATAACTATCTACACCTAGAGGAGAATCATATTAGATCTAGATCTGTGATATATAGATAACAAAAATGGAACGAAAGAAAGTTACGCACCAAAAAAGTGTTAATGTTCTTAAGCGGAAGGAATTATTGTTTTGTATTCTAGACATTAAAATGTCGGTTTTCAAAGACGTTGGTAGAAATTGCGAATTAAATATAAATAATAATTGTAAATAAAATCGATTTTGAAAATGTCTTAGCTGTCCAGTGCTTAAGTTATGTAAGAAGAGATTAAATTTTCGTATTGTATGGTCTATGCAAGTGAGAGCATTAGTGATCATTATCATGACTGAGTAAATGTATTAATGCGTGGTCAGGACCATGAATTGTATATTGTAGATTCAGCATAAGACAACGCGACGACGGACTCTATGCACAAGCATATATATTAGCCGTGCTATATCAACAACCTTCCCCTCTCAACTTTTTTCCACTGCCGCTAAAATTATTTGTGGTTGTTTTGAATATTTACTGAAATCTACAAATGTATTTCTGATGTTAGGAGTAACAACTTTTTCAAAGACAATAAATTAAAACGTATTGACTATATCCTTAGCATGTCAAAGAAGAAACACAATGAGTGCTCATTTTTTTCCATTATTTAAAGTGTTATCGGTACCTCTGAGTTCACCAAGCTAAAACGGGTACCCGACACTAGTTGGGGAAAAGTAAAGGCGGTTGGTCGCTGTGCTGGCCACAACC
This sequence comes from Biomphalaria pfeifferi, assembly GCA_030265305.1. Lineage (NCBI taxonomy): Eukaryota > Metazoa > Mollusca > Gastropoda > Planorbidae > Biomphalaria > Biomphalaria pfeifferi. The sequence continues at coordinate 2,773,668 of JASAOG010000044.1, read as the reverse complement.
GTGGGCCACAGAAACAAATGACCTAGACATTATCTGCACTATAGATCGCAAGGTCTGAAAAGGCTACCTTACTTACTTACATCGGTAAAAAAACAAAATCTTTAAAAAATCCAATTACTATTGCCAAAACTGATGTCATGCAAAAGAAAAAAAAAGTAACTTACCTAATCGGTGACTAATTAGTGTGGCGAAAATTGTAAACAACAAAATGAATAGAATGCAGGTATCCGCCATCTGTTCAATTAATTTTTCCGTTGAAAAACTTATCTTTGAGTGTCAAGATGAAGTAATGTATTAGCAATCTAATTGACAGGTTGCCTACTACCGTACTGACTTGGTGTGAAATTAATGATCCTTATTAGTCATTCTGTTTAGTCCATTGTTCAGGACACAAAGCCATGAAGCTAAGAAAGTCTATGGTTACATCGAAAAATTAGGTCCAACTTTTGAAAGTCACCTAAACCTAGTGATCACTTTATCAGCTTCGGTTACTATGTCACATAAAAGCATAATGCTTATCGTCAAGCAGGTAATTTATAACAAGACCCATTGAAACCTGTGAAGTGAAATAAAAAGAAGTGATTTTAATTTTGTTAGTCTGCACTAATTTTTTTTTTTTTAAAAAAGGATCACAAGAAAAATTTGTGAGTAATAAAAAACAAAATGAACAGACAAATTAGAGAGAAAAAAAAACAGCCAACTGCCATAAGCATAAATTAAGTAGTAAAAACAAATGCTAAACTAAACAAGATAACAAAAAAGTTTCTATTTTCACACAAATTTAGAGGCGGCATCCAAAAGGGGTGAAGGGACCACACCATAAACTACTTTAATTAGGATATTATGTTGAATGACTAAGGTCAAAATGTTTTTATTACTGGAATAATGAAATTATTGCCGCCAGCCTTGACGTCGACCTTTGAAGTACTCGAAAATTGGAGAAAATTATGTATTGTTCGTATTATATTTCAATATTGCATTCTATGTTGGCTAATCAGAAAGCATTTTCATTTGACATTTTTTTTAGTCAGGGACTTATGTGTAAGATTTTTTTCATTGATTGATCACAAGCTTGTATGTTTGTACATTACATACTTCGAAAAACTGAAATATAAAATTAATAAATGATTACTAGCTTGAAGGTGTGCATGTACATCCGATAACGTCACAATCGTTCCATTTTACCCCCCCCCCCCCACCCGAATAAATACAATTTTAATTGCTGGATGTGTAAACGGGAGACGTGCCATTTATGGTACTATTAAGGCGAATTATAATGTAACTAGTCGACCGGCGGCGTAGCATACGCCGCTATTTTGCAGAGCCGACATTAGGCCACTGCAACCTATGCGACCGCAGTGGGCCCCGCACTTTTATAGGACCCGCGTTAATTTTTGGTGTATAAATTAAATTAAACCATTTTATAACTTATAACAGATTTACCGCGGCCTCCTGTCGATTTAACAGGAGGTCCTGGAAATCTGCTGAAATTGCAAAACATACGAAAAGGTCCTAGAAGTATCCGGAAATTATTAAAATCTTTTGAAAACTCATACAAATCTCCTGAAATATATGAACGAAAATTATCATTTTGGGGTGTCATTCAATATGGAAAACGCCAATCCTACGCGCGATAAAAAAAAACGGCATTATGCAATACCCGCAAATGAGGAATCTAGTGAAAGAAGCTTCTCGCGCCTCAAACTAATGAAGAATTACTTGAGATCAACAATTCTCGTAGATAGATTGAAACATCTATGTCGGAAATATAATTATTATGATATACTGTATGACTTCGCTACACGCAAGGCTCGTAAAGTAATTCTGTGCGTATTAAAAAATGTATAAAATGCAAAGATGACTTTATTTTCTTATACAAACTCCTTAACTTTCACTTATCCTATCACTACCCAGACTTAGCCCCGCAAAATCCGTTTCGCATAGGGCCCTGCTATTTTGTGACGGATGAATACTACTTCCACCCCCCTCTCTTTTTTTTCCCGCCTCTTAAATTACCTAGGATAACTTCCTCTGTCCGAGTTGCAAAAATTAAAGAGTGATCTTTCCATGGTGTCCAACCTCTATCAGCGTGCTCTGTCGCCTACAGAGTAGATTACTCCCCTCCCTTTTTAGTGTGAGGTAGAAATAAAAAAAAAGAGTGATATTTCTTGGTTACAACGGTCCGGCCCTGCTATTTTGTGAATACGTGTTCTCTCCCCCCCCCCCCCCTCTTGTTTTCTCGTGGACTATCCGCAAAAATAAGAGAGCGATCTTTCCTTTACTTCTTCTCCTTTAAACTGTTTAGGGAAAAAAATATGTATAGATAGATTATAATAAAGACCTTTCTTGGTGGGTTGATATGAAAGGCTACTTCATTCATATAGGGGCCAGGTCCTCAATTAAAACGAATCGACTCAATATAGACCAAAGTAGCCCTTAGAGAACTGATTATTCCCCTAACTCAATAGAGGTTCCCCAGCTGGGTTCTCGGAGGAAAACCCGAATCAGACATGTTGTCTCCGGGTTCTCCCGGAGTGGTGGTTTTCTCATGTTGTTAAGTCTCCATGCTCTCATCAGCGAACACGGAGGATCTGTTCTTTAGCATGACCTTCACAACAGGACTCTCTCAATGCTTTAGATGTGTGCTTGCTGTGTTCTGAGTTGGAGGAAGAAGAGGGGGTAGCGGGATCGATGTGTCCGTCTGTTTGGCAAAGGACTTTCCTATCTTAACCTCAGCCTCAACGTACGTCTTTGTCAAGCGGAATCGACCCTTGGGGAGGGAAAATTCAGCTGACTTCGCCTGACTGAAGATACTCCAGTTCTTGCCTTGGGCCTTGCACGGCGACCTCCTGTTCCACACAGGGCAGTCCTTGAAGTATGCTAACTGGCTAGCATGACAGTTTGGACTTTAAATTGAGCTATGCAGACCTGTCCTCATGGCCGTTTTCGTAACCCTGGGACTTGAAAGCACCTCCTGGGGTTGGGTATGTATGTCTCACTGGAACTTAAAGGTATCCTGCCATAACGTACTCTGTCAGTGTCCTAGTTACGAATGTGAGAATAATTGTGGGGGTTTTGACTTCCTCACCTTTCCTACGCCTGGTAATTCGCCGGGCATGGGTGACTCATTTAATTCCCATCAACAAATTACTTTTCGGAACATTCCATCAGGTCTCTAGAGCTGATTATATCTGGGCTGGTGTGGCATGACTTTTACGTGGAGATCAGTCTCTTGCATCGTAAAAGCCCATCAGTATGTATTGTTACGACTTTGGAGTTGACTAAAGAAAGTTAACTCACCCATTGACAGGTCGCCGATATCCTTCAGGTTGCAGAAGCATAATCCACTACGAACAGTCAATAATCCAAGTAATCGAAATAATTTCACAGTTCTCCTACTCAAATGTACATCCAACTATTCACCGATTCAAGAAAAACAATCCTCCGTTGAAAAATCCGCGATCATAACTCCAGTTACTTTTCACATCAGCACACTCGCTCAGGTCAGTTTCGCCTCCAAACAAAAACAAAATTCAAAAAGTTCTCACGTGGGAAAAATGGTCAGTCGGGGGGGGGGGGGGGGGGTGACAAGTTTACAACACTATGTTACTATCAACTTCTTTGTCAGGTTTTTCCCTTCATCTGTGCACCTGACCACCAGAAATGGCGAGGTAGCACAGCTTCTTGTGGCCTCTTCTTTTGTTTCCTCCATTCTAAGTTTTTTGCCCAGGCATAGATTTTATTTGTTTTTTTTCTTTTGTTGTTGATGTTGTCCTCTCACCCGCCACCGTGTCCTACATAGGGACGAGCCACTCGTATGTCCAGAATGAGCTCGCCAGGGCTACACAGGTGCTATACTCAGCTGCGGCATTGTACATGTGTCCGATACAGCAGCTTCCTGGTTGACCATCTAGCCACCGCTAGATGCAAACGGACTGGTCTATAGGCGTAGGGAGGTTTTTAAGATAATGAGACAGAGTGATGGGTAATGAAGGCAGACTGTGGTAAAGAGGAGGCAGATATGATTATAGAAAAGAAGTAGGGCACTTTTGATCTTCAAAAGTGCTACGGAAAGAGAAGGCAGTTTAACGTCATGTCTCGGGATGAGATGTTCAATAACTTAGAACTATTCAAAGGATTTGAACGAAAGCCATGACAATGAGATTTATTTTATGTGTAATTATTGCAAGTTATTTGACATATTTGTTTATAATAGTTATAAAATTAACCATCTGATATTGACAGCAAGAAAATTAATAAATAAAGGACACTTTATTCCAATACGCCTTCTCACATTTCTTTGTTAGTATTTTTCTTAGAGGGGGGGGGGGGGCGAAGGCGGATTTTTTTAAAAGAAAAAGTACCAAAAGGAGGCCTAGGCCGAAAACGGTGGAAGACCACTGGTCTATATGCAACCGCTAAAGAGGATCAAAGTGATTCATAATACTCGTAAACGGTGCTCTTTATTTAAATATTCTATTAATTTCTTCTTTAATACAAATATAATAAATGTAATGTTATTCTATATATTTTTTTTATCAGGACGATAATTAAAGTCAATTAGATTAAAATGATAGCAAGAATTCACCACTAAAATTTTTGATCGGCTTTTAAATCAATGTATGGGCGTAGCCAGAATTTTTTTTCGGGTGGGGAAAAAAATTATACATATATATATATATGTTTATATGGATGGATGTGTGTGTGTACATAATTAATCTCTATTACATTCTGACCCTTCATTCTTTCGGAAGACGTTTATTCTGCCCTTGAATAGGTTCTTCCTGGAGTTAGTGAAAAAATTGTAAACTCCTCGCCCTTGCAAGCAAAGGGTCTGGGGGAGCACTGAGAGCTCCTCCAGCGCGGGGCAGAGCCAAGCTCTATTTCTGGTATTGAAAGCCAACTAAATGCATATTCTGAGGTACCTACAGTGCATTATTTTGCTATTAAAAAGTTTATTTCAAAAACCTTACTTCAAAAACCTTACTGACTTAGACCCTCCCGCGCCGTTCGGCGCATTTGATGGCAAGCTGTTTCCACAACAAAAAAAATCTGTCACTGGCAATGTCTGAAGCCTCTGAGGATTTGAAAGTGTGGCGCCAAGTTGTACTAGGATGTCATCGCAATCCTTATTATGCTTAATTCATTTTGTCGGATGTTAAGGCTGTTAAGGTTGATTCTTGGAAATATATCTAGTGTAGATCTACGTCTGACTGGAAGTAATGCTGAACTCGAACTACTTCAGTAACACCGGCGAAAGGCCGAAACAATCAAAATATGTAGTCGACGCTGATGTTGTTTTACAAATATATTTCATAATCAAGAAGGGAATCGTCCGATGTCAGCTATGTCCGTAAATCCGTATATCTATTGTACTGCTCTATACGAAGCGACTTCTTTTAGCGTCACTTAAAGCGTTCTTGTTTTTTAACCAACTTTACGTCTTCGTCGCTAAGTAAAACTTTACCCTATTCCCGAAACAAATTAATTCCTAATCATGTCATAACACGGATACCTTGTCCCGCAAACCTCATGCGACGCTCTGTCACAACCTTACTAAGGGGTCGACTCCCACTTCGGCATAGGATTTCCTTGATTTAGACCCGATTTCTATAACTGACACCTAAAATCCGTCTGTCATTTAGTGCTTTTCAATTTCGGCAGATGACTATTCATTGCACTTTATAAATGGAGCCCAGCCACTGGTAGACATGTGTAACTTCTGTTGACTACGATCTTGGAATTAGGTGACTATTTTGCTTTAGATATTATATCGAAAAGGGAGGTTTTATCGTCAAAATCATCTGTTGGGGGGTTTTAAACTAAAATATATCTGGAGTTGTTTTTTTATTTTTTTAAATTCAAAACCACATTTAGAATGTCATAGAATTTGGTGACTAGTTTGCTTTAGAAATAATATTGAAGAGAGAGGCTTTTAACCTTAAAACGCTCTGTAGAGGGATTTTAAACTCAAAACTATCTTGAGGGGTTTTAAACTTTAAAAAAAAAACTGGAGGAAACGGGTTGAAATTTGCTTTTTGTTTATATTGAAGAGGTATTTTTTACATCAAACACCTCTGAAGGGAAATTTAAACTCAAAACACCCAAAAGGCTTGGCTACGCTCATAGCATTTTGATTGCGAAATTTGTTTTTTATTTTGAAGATTTATTTTTTAGCTTCAAACCCCACTGGCGATGGGTTTAAACTAAAAAAAACAACCTTTGGCTATGCTCATAGTAGTTTGAGTGAGTAATTTGCTTTTTTTTTTTATATTGAAGAGGTATTTTTAGCTTCAAACCCAGCTGAAGAGGGGTTTAAACTCAAAACCCCTCTGGCTACGCTCATACCATTTTGAGTGTGTAATTTGCTTTTTTATATTGAAGAGAGTTTATCGTAAATTTTGGAGAGGGGTTTCAAATCAAAATCTTCCTTAGATGTGCTCTTGGAATTTAAGGATTGTCGTTTGCATTATTTTTTTGTTTTATAGAAGAGGGGGATTTAAATGCAAACCCCACTGGTAGGTGTTTTTTTTTAAACTCAATACCCCTTGGTAGTGGGTTTCCAACTTAAAACCCCCTGGGTAGGGGTTTTCAAACTCAAAACCCCCGGGTATGTGGTTTAAACTTAAAACCCCTTGGTTTGGGGTTTGAAACTCAAAACCCCCTGGTAGGAGGTTTCAAACTCAAACCCCCCTGGAAGGGGGGTTTAAACTCAAAACCCCCTTGGCTGTGCTAGGGCAAGTGATGGTTTAGTATTAAAATTTCCCCTAAAATAAACAAAATTAAAGCAAAAGATCAGTCACTAAACTCCCCCGCCCCCTGGCTACGCCCATGGTATATATTATATATAGTCCAGTGGTTCTTTCTTAGCATTCTTATTTGCCCTGTTTACATATTGGACCTATATTTAACGTTGCATGAAACAAAATATAAAAAATATGTGTATCTATTCTTTATTAATACAATGTATTTCTACAAAGCATACACACGGTCGCAATTTAACAAAAAGGGTTTAACTATTTATATTATGTGAAAATAGAAATAATATTACAAGAAATTAATATTATTAATACATTTCAAAAAATATCTCACACATAGCGCGAAGCAGTTCTAGTCATTCTATAGAATGCCTAGGCAAAGTGGGAAATAGAGAAATCGTTTCTCACATTGCCTGGAGTTTTCGTGCATCTACAGGATGCAAGATTTCACACTTTGCCCATAACATATATATAAATAAATAAATAAATATAATAAATAGATATATTATGACCTGTCAAGATTTTTTCTTAAAGTTTTTTATCCGCTCCTAAAAAGAAAAATTTTCCCATTGCTGGCGTTAGCTGAACAGAACAATACGTTCTCTAAATGTCGATGGAAATACGTTACACATCATCTCATCAGATGTGTTGAGCATTTTAGACTGTTTGTCAGATTGAATTGGTTGCCCAACCCTTGTCAGGTTACAGTGGTTAGATCATGTGTTGTGTAGCTATTTATAAACATACCCTACCTACACCGTGTCGTGATGAAACTGACAAAAGGTAAATTAGGAAATGTAACGTGTGCCTGAGAGACATAAACCACTTGGCTACCTTATTAGGGGTAGGGGTTGAGTTGGATGAAGACCAATCATTTTTTAGCTGTTTTCTGAGGCTGCATGAAAACATGGAAAAGAGATTGAATAGACGTGCATTAATAATAAAACGGACATTTGAATATTTGTTTTTCCTGTCTTTTGCAATAGCCATCAATATTATCTATACTAATAAAAGGCAAAGCCCTGACTCACTGACTCATCACTAATTCTGCAACTTCCCGTGTAGGTACAAGGGTGAAATTTGGCAGGCGCATTCCCTACAGCTTACTTCCAAAAGTGCAGCAGGTTTCGTTTCCCAATCGTACGCGTAACGGTCGTAACGGTCGACAACGTCCGCCATGTTGAACGTTCGTATTTATGGAGCCATCTTCACGAAACTTGGTACGCGGCTTCCCTGCGCTAACCGAAACCGATGTACGTATTTATTTAACGGTCGTAACGGTCGACAACGTCCGCCATGTTGAACTTTCGTATCTCTCGGTACGAAGCTGGTCGTTACATCAGCAGCTCTGAAGCAGCGTGGCGCATTTTCTGCTTTCCCATTCACGAACGCTACCCTCCGGTCGTTCATCTTGCAGTGCATCTCGAGAACGGACAGAGAATTTATTTCACAGAGGGCAATGTTGCAGAAAAAGTACACAATCCACCACAGACGACACTGTTAGCCTTCTTTGATCTTTGCAACCATGATGACTTTGCAAAGGAGCTTTATTATCACGAAGTTCCATCTTATTATGTGTGGACAAGAAACATGTTTCGTCGGAGGAAGCAGGGGAAGGCTGTGCCAGGACATTCGGGGGTGAAGAAAGATAATGTGCTTGGAAGGGTCTACACTGTGCACCCGAACAACTCTGAATGTTACCACCTTCGATTGCTGCTCTACAAAATCATAGGTTCCACCTCTTTCGAATCTCTCAGAACAGTTGACGGTGTTGTCCATCCAACCTACAAGTCGGCCTGCAGGGCACTTGGTTTGTTACAGGACGATGTCAACTGGGACGAGACTCTCCAGGAAGCTGCTCTGTCTCGCTCACCTCAAAAGATCCGTGAACTGTTCGCTGTAATGCTGGTCTTCTGCCAAATGGAGAACTCCTTAAATCTCTGGGAAAAACATAGAGACAGCATGGCAGAAGATGTTAGGAGACAGACTGAAAGAGATCATGGAGGAACAGAAGTGCAACAGTGGTTGCCTATGATCTACAACAAGTGTCTTCAGTTGCTTGAGAACTACGTCATTGCTATCGGAGGTCTCTCTGTCGATCATTACGGGCTGCCTTCACCTTCGAGAGAACTGGCAGAGGTTACGTCGAATCCCGAGTACTTGAGGGAAACCTCTTACGACACCTCGGAGTTGGCCAATGTAGTCTCAAACAACGAGCCTTTGCTGAATGGTGACCAAAACAGAGTTTACGAGCAAGTCATGAGGAGCGTTGTCTCGGGCACTAGCACGGTGTTTTTTCTTGATGCTCCAGGAGGAACTGGCAAGACATTCCTCATAAACCTTCTGCTTGCGAAAGTCCGAGCGGAAGGTGACATTGCTGTAGCTGTGGCTTCTTCTGGCATTGCAGCAACTCTTCTCCAGGGTGGGAGAACTGCTCATTCAGCTTTCAAGCTACCTCTCAACCTCAGCCACACCACTGATTCGCCCTCCACGTGCAACATATCAAAGCAGAGCAACATGGCTGAAGTGCTAAGACAGTGCAAGCTGATTGTCTGGGATGAGTCCACCATGGACCCTCCAAGACATCCGAAACACCACCACACGTATGGGAGGCTTGACAGTGTTGCTGGCTGGAGACTTTCGGCAAACCCTACCAGTCGTGCCCAGAGGAACACGCGCCGACGAAGTGAAAGCCTGTCTGAAGTCTTCGTACCTGTGGCGTCAAATCACTGTCGTCACTTTAAGAATAAACATGAGGGTTCATCTGAATGGCGACACAAGAGCCGGAGAGTTCTCTGATCTTCTGATGAGTATTGGTGATGGCAGCTTCAGTCAAGAAAATTCTAAAATAGCAATTCCCTCAAATCTCTGTCTCCTGGTGAAGACCTTGCAAAACCTTCGTTACAATGTTTATCCCAATCTAAGAACTCTCCAGCATATAGACGTGTCATGGTTGAGGGAGAGAGCTATCCTAACACCACGAAACGACATGACCACGGCCATAAACCACGTTTTACTCCAAGAACTCCCCTCACAATCTAAAACATACCAGTCTGTGGATTCAGTTGTGGAAATGGAAGACGCGGTGCACTATCCGGTAGAGTTTCTCAACTCTCTGAATCCTCCAGGCACTCCTGAGCATCGTCTCATTTTGAAGGTTGGGGCACCGATAATGTTGCTGAGGAACTTGCAGCCACCTAAACTGTGCAACGGCACCAGACTTCAAGTCACGTCTCTGCAGAAGAACCTCATTGAGGCAACTATTTTCACTGGCAGTGGCTCAGGAGAGACAGTTTTGATTCCTCGCGTCCCCGTCATCCCCTCTGACCTCCCATTTCAATTCAAACGCCTCCAATTCCCAGTAAGGCTCTGCTTCGCCATGACAATCAACAAGTCTCAGGGACAGACACTACAAAAGGTTGGCATTGACTTGAGACAGGACTGCTTCTCACATGGGCAACTGTACGTCGCATGCTCAAGAGTAAGCTCGGCGCAGGGATTGGTCATACTGCAGCCGGAGGGCCGAACTGACAACGTGGTGTACAAAGAGATCCTCAACAAATAACTGTGTATTGGTACATGTATGTTTCTTCTCTATTTCAAAAGGTTTACTTTTCTTCTTAGTAATGAAATATTTAAGGCAGTACATATGACACATTATTTTTACTTATCGGACTAACATTGCAAAAAGCCACACAAAAACTGCGTTGTTCCGGTTATTCCAAAAATACATGCGCTACATTCCCTGCGGTAACACTCCTGGCACAAATGAGAATGTTTTGTTGTTACATGTAGGCCTATTAATTAAAGCAAATTTGAAATGTTAATGCAATAATCCTCCCGCTGCAAAGCGCGGGTATTTTGCTAGTAGTCTATAAGTAAAAGAAATATCCTATCACAAATGGAAATTTGCAGTTACACAGAACCAGGACCTAGAATGACGTAGATCCAAAGATAAATGTAAACACACACAAATATATATATATATATTATACCATGGGCGCCCGCAGTGGGGTGCAAACACGCTCCCATGGATTCTGAGTTGTCAAATTCTAGCCATTTTTTTTTTCGCACCATCAAATCAATTAAAATCTAAGTAGCTTCCACTGGTGACTGATATACAGTGTAAAGATAAGTTAATTTTTTAGTAGACTAGCCTAGGCTTCTCAGAAATTGATGGCCAATCATGTACGTGCACCCCTCTGAATTTTGAGTAGCCAAACTTAAGCAATTTTTTTGTACACCTTCAAGTGAATTAACTTTTACTAAGTAGTAATCTAACAAGTAGTGCTTCCACTGAAGTACAGTTGTGAGGATAAGCTTTTATTGTAATCAACTTCAATATGCGCTTTATTATAGGCTTGCAATTCTTTGCACGATAAAGGGAATTAAGTATTCTAAACATGTTAGTCATGACGATTTGTTTTCAATTGCACATATTTACAGTGATTATAATATTTAGGACAGTTAGTATATGATGCTTGTTGAGGAATGTTAGAGAAATCTTAGCCAACTGTCTTCTAACGTTATAATTGTGCAATTTTTCTTGAACAAGAATGAAGAGTGCAGTCATCTTGGTAAATGTATTTACGTCTTGCAGAGTTGGGCACGGTGTTAATGCTTGATAAAATAGCAGGTGGAACGAGTCCACCAGTTTACGATAGAAGAGATATAAGAAAGATCTTCACCTGCCATATTCTGAGTAAAAACGTTGATTTGGATCGACGGAGCACTGGCAGCAGCAAGAAACCAAAAATACAAGCAGCTGCATAAATTAACTGCATTGGTTAGGTCTATTAGTGATGAAACTTCAGATATTTCAGGCATTGAAAAGAGGTCGTTGAGTGTTCAGTTTGTTGATTGCGATTTTATTCGAAAAGACTTCAATGGTTTTGTCCTTGTTGTCTGTGTCTAACGTCATTGTCAACAAATACATTATGTACAGTCTAGACATGGACAAGCTACTGGGCTAAGGCTACGATGGCTGCTCCGTGATGTCTAGCATTCAAAACTATGTTCAGGCAAGGTTTTTTAAAAATATTTAAACAATGCCTTCGTAAATTGAGCGTCGCACAGACTCAACCTTATTATCAATGATCTGAATGACGTTCTCAGATACACGTAATGCTGTTGGTGTCATAAGAAGATTTTCTGTTTCTTCCATAACAGTCCCAAACGAAAGCGTTGGTGCTAAATTTACCTCTTTTGTGAGAGACAGTGAGAATACAAATCCATTTGCGCTTTAAGTCACTGAGAAGATCTCTGACTGTTTGGCGTATCTTAAAATAACGGCTGTAAGTGAAACCAGACAAACTGACATGTTATCAGTGCCTGCTCCTCGTGTGTTTCTGATTTATCGTCAGTTATTCTTCGGTTCTTGAACTAGTTACCATGATGTTGCAAACTGTCCAACTTAACATGGCTGGTGGCTGCCTGGTCTTGCGGTTTGCGCGCTGGAATGTCGTTCAGATTTATCGATGATCCCGGGTTCAAATCCTGCCCGCTCCCATTCCCGTCGTCCTGTGGGAGGTTTGGACAAGGATGTAAATCTTCAACTCTGAAGGAACATCCGAAACATGTAAAACAACAATCAACAGCACATCAGCAGTCACCTTAATAACATGATCAAAAACTAATTTGACCAAGTGAGGAGCACTTCAGGGATGGCATCTAGAGGAAAGCGAGACTGCTGACAGACAAACTTGGTGCCGGGTATCGAGCTGATTAGTTGATTCTGCAGTCGACAGACACATCGAACAAAAACCATATGTTTGGATTTTGGGAGCTATTACAGAACACGGCTTTACATTCCGTATCATGATTTGTTAGTCTCCTTCATTAACGTCTCACTTTTCAAGCAATAATAATGCTCAATACAACTTGTTTTGTCCACATCCTAAAACGATGCAAGAGCTGCATCGCGACGAAAAGCACTTCATTAGTAAAGTTATTGACAGTTTCAGCAGCAACTGTCATCATCTGCAGCTCTTTTCTTTAATATTCTCCGCTACAAAAAAGTTGAAGCTACGACTTTGAGCCATAGGTGGTGTTGTGACACGGTTACTATGTGTGGTCAACCGTGACACACGGTCAAGTGTCGGGTACCTGGGAGTTAAGGTACTTGCGGGAAGTCACATTTGTGTTGTAAACAAAGAGAAGAAAAAACATCTAGTGGGGTTGCTTGTACCCGATATATAAATGTTATCCTGTACATATGTTACTATTAAATTCTTTACAATTAAAGGCACTTAACAATTAAAGGAACTTGTTTCTTCACAGGTGGCAACTTGCACACCCCTGCAAAAAATCCTGCAGGCGCCCAAGTATTATACCAACCCTCTTCGGAATACTCTTTTCAATGTTAATCCACAACGCGTTTGACAAATCCACCGAAGGCATCTATCTTCATTCTAGATTTGATGGCAAACTTCTAAATATTGCTAGACTGAGGGCCAAAACTAAAATCAGAACCATCCTCGTAATATATACGCTATTCGCGGACGATGCAGCGGTGGTGGCACACTCACAAGAGAAGCTTTAGCCACTAATGTCCCGCTTCTCTCAGAATTGTAAAGAGTATGGCCTAACCATTAGCACAAAGAAAACTAATGTTATGGGACCACCTGCTACAGCAATACCCTCCATTCTCATCGACGATAAAAAGCTGGATGCGTAGTGCTTGACTCCGACCAAGAATTTGAGAAAACCAGAAGCTCACTATAGCGACCAAAATGGAGGTCTACAAGGCATGCGTTCTTAGTACGCTACTGTACGTCAGTGACTCGTGGACTACCTACGAAAAGCAAGAAAGAAAAATAAACTCATTCCATTTGCGATGCCTCCGAAGGATCTTGAAAATTACATGGAAAAAGTGCGCAATACTGAGATCCTCGCGCAAACGGCCTCCCAGCATCTTTACAGTCCTCAGGCAACGCCGCCTGCGCTGGCTCGGACATGTTCGCCAGATGGAGGACAATAGCATCCCGAAAATCATTCTCTAAGGGCGACTCGAGTCTGGCTCAAGAAAAACTGGTCGCCCCCACTGTCGTCACGTGAATGTAATAAAAAGGGATTTAAATCAGTGAACATTGATACTGACCATTGGGAAGACATAGCCTTAGACCGCACTTAGCCACTAGTTAGATACAGACGGTGACCAAGAAAGCTATGGACAGCGAGAAAACATGGGCCTCAGCTCTTGAAGAAATGCGTGCCATACTAAAAATGGGCGGCTCCGCTACCACTAAAGTGAAAGTCACCTTGACCTGCAATATATATGAACGAGAATATCTCTCCAAAATAGTGCTCCACAGCTACATTAAAAAGTTTTTGAGGTGAACCATAGTCGTCCTACAACTGAAGGAGCCAATGAATATCTTTATATATAATTCTCTTCTTCCCTTATCAGGTCAGACGAGAAGTAAATGGGAAGATCACTCTCTTATTTCTGCGGATAGTCACCCCACGGAAAAAAAACAAGAGGGGGGGAGAACACGTTTTCACAGCTCGCTACGGATGGCTGCGCGCTGGACTGTCAAACCCTGCCCGCTACCACCCCCCTTCGTCTTGCGGGAGGTTTAGACTAAAAAGTAAACTATCTTCAACTCTGAAGAAACATCCGAAATATGTAAAACATTTTACAAACACTAAATAGCAAGGCAGGACTTACGCATTGTGAAGCCCTATTCGAAACGGATTTCGCGGGGCCAAGTTTGGGTAGGAAGCGGATAATAAGTGAAATTTAAGAGTTTGTATTAGAAAATAAATTCGTCTATGCATTTTATTCATTCTTTATACTATGTACAGAATTACTTTACGAGCCTTGGGTATAGCAAAGTCATACAGTATATCATAATAATTATGTTTCCTACATAGATCCCGCTCAATAGCAAGAATTACCCAATGTTTCAATCTATTTTTGAGAATCGTTGACCTCCTGGGAAATCGATATGAAGACGCGGGAAATTTGTTTTTAAGTTAAAAAATGGTTTAATTTAATAATTTATACACCTTGAATTAGCGTGGGTCCTATGAAAGTTCGAATAATTTGAAAGTGGTGGCCCACTGCGGTCGCATAGGTTACAGTGGCCTAAGACCGGCTATGCAAAATAGCGGCGTACGCTACGCCGCCGGTCGACTAGTATATATATATATATATATATTGTTATAACCCTTGTGGCGGACTGAAAGGGTTAATGTGTGTGTGACCTACCGACACACGAGACCAAGGCGAATCACACTGGTCAACGGCTGTTGAACAAGGGACAGTACTGCTATACAAGCAAATATGGTTAGTGCTGTGGTCATGTGACGAGAGCCTTCACGGACGAGAGACAGAGCGTGTTAGAAAGGAGTCAGTTGGGTCCAGGACAGCAAGCAGTAAGGACTTTGTGTTAGAAAGTGAGTCCTTGAAAATGTAGCTGTACGAGTCTAGAAGTAGACAGAGAAAGACTTGTAGTGATCAGTTAGGCAGTTAGTTCTGTTGTGTAGAAAAGCATTAGAAGTTACTGTAGCCACTTGTGTTTATTGGCTGTTGTTGATGTATTTGTCATTAAACCGCCACATTGTTTATTGAAGCTCTTGTCAAGTTCTTGTGTTAGATGTGCTGTGTTGTGCTTAGCAGTGTTTGCAGAAGGCCTGATACCGTATCACAAGAACTTGACAACAAGAGCTTCAATAAACAATATATATATATATATATATATAAGCAAAAAGACATTTAATGTACTGTCCTGCACATGAGTACCACAGTATATTATGCATTAGGTAACAAGGATGCATCATGGCGCTATGTACCGTGTGGATTAGGTGTATCTAAAGATTTATTGTAAATATTTAGTCTTTAAGTTTCTTTCCTCTTTTATTACATTCTTAAAGCCATTGTAGGAGCCCACAGCTCTCCTCAAGATCGCCAGCTAGCTTTAGGGGAGGGCGCCAACAAAATATTCATCGTATGGGGGGGGGGGGGGGGCAATGGGCAAATGTTTATGAGACACTGACCTAACCCAGACAGCTGCAGAGTGAATACACATTGTAATCCTAAAGATAACTTTACTTTCATGGTCATACATTAAATGTATAAAAATTGAAACAGATTTTCTCCCTCCCTAAACAAACACAAATATTATGAAGTTTAAGACAATTATGTATTTCCCATTTATAAAGATGCCAATATAATCATGTAAATACTACTCGAAAATATAAGTATGTAAACCATTAATATAAAATCTAAATAAAAATACATTAGGCTGATATTACATTTCTCTTTTTAAAAGGTAATTTTTGAATGCTGAGATTAAGTGTTAGAAGCACCTACTTCCATACCGGTTATGAATGTCATTTTGAGATATTGAAGGAGTTTTAATGTTCTGTAATATATTGATTTAAGGATGGTAGTAAAAAGATAAAAGAGGTTGCATTATTAGTGTATTTTCAACAAAAGAATGAAAAGAAAATATAATGTCATTTTGGCTACGTTTTTACTTAAATAGTATAAGCAGTAATTATCTTCATGGCATTTTTTGGGAGGGGGGGGCAGACCGGGCTCTAAAGCCTAGTTTGGTACTTGGCAGCCAGTCTAGAAGATAGAAACTCTGAAATAAAACTAGGTACAACTATCTGTTGTTCACAGCCGTCTCCCATTCTGTGCCACTCTAAATGACATTTAGTATTAAATGTGGTATTGGTTTGCACAAGCCAATCATCACCTAAAAAATTCTGAGGAAATGCTATGTTCTACTATGTAAAATATTGTACGCCTCCTAATCTTTGGGCTCGAATTAAAGCCTTATAAATTCTCAGATTTCAATAAGATTGACTTACTTACATCTTACAATTGACATGAATTTAAGTCTGTAATATTATAAACCTTCAAATCGCTCTCTCTCTCTCTCTTTCCTTAATTAGACATAGCAGGAAACTGTTTCGACAGTGATAATTTTTGTTAAATATTTTTAATTATCTCAAAATTAAATCTGTCTGACACAATGAAACAGGATGATTTTTAAAAATACTTAATTGTCTCAAAATTAAATCTGTCTGACACAATAAAACAGTCCCAAACTAAAAACTCAAAATACCTAAATGAATAGTAATAATGGAACTTGCATGTTAAAGAAATAATTAAGACATCAAAACAAAGCAGAGTTACAGGAGAACATAGAACTTAAATACTATATCATATTACTTTTTTATATCAAGCTGCCTCCCTCTCTAATGTTGGCTTTTCCCAATCTCAGAATTTTCTAATGTATTAACAACTTAGGGCCTTAAACTCACTTTAAATTTATGCTAAAAGTTAACTGTATTTTTTTTCTATGGATGAAAAATGGATTGCATTTGTATTTAGGGTCTACAAATAAAGACACACTTACTTTTACTGTGCCCTACATGTATCAACCCATGCCCTTATTATACTTTATCTTATTTAATTAGACCTGCCATTATATACAGCAATAGCATCAAGATTATTCTAGATCTAACAATGTAGATATAGATAATATAATATATATATTTACAAGGGTCCTGCGTGATTCAATCATTAACTTTAATTTAACCTGTTATAATTTTCAACTAGGACAACTAAGCACCTTTTGTCATTAAAACCATAGTGGTTAAATTTACCCAAAAAAAATTGTTATTCGCAATTTTGACCCAACATTTTTTTTAAATCTGACATTTGTTTAAAGTATAAGATTATCCTTCCATTTGCTTTTTGTCCATAGAGTATATGGTTCAAGCCTCTAATCGTATGATAACTTTTAAAAAAAATTAATATATTTTTTTAAATAGTGTTTTTTTGCACAATTTAACTTAGTAATTAGATATCTACATAATTTGAAACAGAATTTATGGCCTCAATCCTAAGATCTTATATTATATAATACAGATGTTACTTCAAAAAAGAAGATGACTACTTCCTGCGTGTCATGCAATTAATCATGCATATTAACCAATGACCTAAATTCTGCTAAGTCACTGGTTATCCTGGCTAGCTCAGGCAACCCATATCATGCCCTAATAGCACTAGGGAAAGATGATTTATAGATTTAGTGGTTGAAAGCATCAAATAAGAGCCTTTCAAATATTTAAATAAAAAGCTGAAAAGTCAAAGAATACTCATAGATTTTATAAAGCACTATTTTTTAAGGCATTGAGGGAGATATTGTTACAACTTTGGAGTGGACTAAAGAAAGTTAACTTACCGATTATCAGGTTGCTGATATCTTTTTGATTGCAGAAGCACAATCCTACTATGAACAGTCAAAAGTCCCAGTAAAAAGAAATAAATTCACTGTACTCCTAATAAAATATACTATTCCGATTCACAAGCATATATTAAAGAAACAACCCTTAGTCAAAAAATCAACAACCATAACTCCAGTTACTTAACACATCAACACACTCGCTCAGGTCATTTTCGCCCCACAGCATAAACAAAATTCAAAAAGCTCTCATGTGGAAAAAATGGTCAGTCAGGGGGAACAGATTTACAACATTATACAGAAACAAAATTAGATCTAGATCTAATCTAGAATCACTGGCGGATCCAGAGGGGAGGGACGGTAGAATTTACACAATTTTTTTCCGAATTTATTACTTATGTTAATAGTATATACGAATTATTTCGCCCCCCCCCCCCCCCCACTAGTATGTTAGCCGATTTGGTAGGGTCGGGAGGGTGCGATGGCATCAAACTCGCCCCCCCCCCTCAAACTTTTGAGTGGGGGGGCCGTCCAATTTATTTGTAGAAATCACAGCTTGCTAACAGAAAAATTAAATATCTATATGATTAAAACTTGTTATTTATTGGTGTTTTAAGCAATCTTTATAATATGTCATTTCTCTGTTGGCCGATTGGGGGGGGGGGGGGGCAAATACCTCTACTGCCCTTCCCACCTAAACCCTTTGAGTAGGGGGAGAGGTCCTAATTTTATGGGGAAATCATAGTTTGGGAACAAAATTAGTTGAATTAAAATATAATTTTAAAATTATGACGCTCCCTTTCTGGTATCTTGGCCGATTCGGTGGGGTAAGGAGGGAT
Source organism: Biomphalaria pfeifferi (assembly GCA_030265305.1). NCBI lineage: Eukaryota > Metazoa > Mollusca > Gastropoda > Planorbidae > Biomphalaria > Biomphalaria pfeifferi. Next base: position 2,754,867 of record JASAOG010000044.1, on the reverse strand, counting down.
TGCATCTACTGCCCTACCCACTGTAGCCCTCTCAGTGTGTGTGTGTGTGTGGGGGGGTATTTTTATGGAGAAATCATAGTTTCTGAACAAAATTAGTTGAATATCTATATAATATAAGCTACGTATTGATAAGTGAACCCATTTTTTTATTATTTCGCACCACAAATCTAAAATTTTATCATTAGTAAATATAAAATGAAAAAGGGTTGTACTAGCTGGGAGGGGTGATACATGCAATCGCCTTCCGCCCATCGGACGAACCAATACTTTTTCTTTTTGTATTATAAGAAATTACAAAATTAAGAAAAAATCTGTCACTAATGTCATTTAGATATGCTATAAATTAAATTCTTATATCGAGTCACCCCACCCCTATTCTTTAATGCCAAATGCAATCATTAGCAGAAATTATAAAAAGGAGCAAGGATTAATCGTTTTCATTCAACCGCCCCTCCCCTTTCCAGATGAAAATTTTTTGTTTTAAAACAGAATAGTCAAATATGGCAACAGAGTTTATGTAATGTCACATGAATTTATCATACTTTTTTAAAGAAATACTTTGCTTTGGAAAATTTAGAATTCATACAAAATTTTTCAGTATAAGAGTAACGATTGAGATGAATTCTGAACCCAAATATTCTTTTCCTAGTTTTTCGTGTCGGGGCTTCGACCCAAACCCCAATGATAAATGATTAGCTGTCATTGTCAGGAGAAATGCGTTTCTGCAGTGAAGAATGCAAGAAAACGCTTTTGGCATCAGGGCGTCGCCCCGAACTCTACCGATGAGTAATAATCTGTAGATGTCAGGAGAATGCATTTCTGCAGTGAAAAATGCAAGAAAACCCTTTTGGTGTTGGGGCTTTGCCCCAAACCCCACTGAAGTGAATTACAGCGCTACCCCAAACCCCCAAGCTATCGAGGGAAAGGCCTCAACGTGACTTTTTTTTTCCGACGAAAGTTGACAAACACTGCTTTTTATATTCTCCCCCACTCCAAAGTTCTGGATCGGTTAGTGTCTAGAATTCTACATCTATATATATATCTGCTGTACGCACGTTTATGCATAGGGTTAGGTTTTACTAGGCGTAAGATAAGGTTTTGGAAAAAAATCGCCCCCCCCCCCCCGCCCACTCCAAAGTTCTGGATCGGCTAGTGTCTAGAATTCTAGATCTGGATTAAAATATCTCCAGAGACATTATTCTAAAATAGATTATTATAGATCTACATAGACGTCATAGAGAGTAAGAGTGCCTAGTACACAGATTGGCACAGATCTAGAATCTAGGCTAGGAGTCTCGATCTAATATGTAACATATCATATGCCTCTTATGGCCTATCTAGTGATGGGCAAAAGTTAACTAAAAAAAAAAAAGAAACTTTTAGTTTAACTAAAAAAATTTATTAAGGCCAAACTTTAACTAGGAAAAAAAAATTTAGTTAAAATCGTAGTTTAATTTTTTTTAGTTACAAACTAAAAAATTCAATAAAAATTTGTAAAACTTTTCAACATGTAGCGGTTGAAACACACATCCCTGTTTACTGGTCATGTGATATCAACAATTTTGATTATCAAAAAAATGATGCAGTTAAAACAACTATTTTGTTGTTTTTGCCTTTAAAAAGGGTAAAGTAAGATGCTGGTAGAAGTTATGGGATTCAAAATCTGCACTTGAAAATAGCAGTATTATGAAATGTTGTTAAATATTTTTGCCAAAAGCTTCTATGCAATATTATGAATTAGGTTACAAATTTTTTCTGAGTCATGTGGTGGTGTTTAATTTCTGTTTATAGTGGAAATCTGATAAGTCTGTCAGGTCAATATTTAGTGGTTTTAATCAATTCATTTGAGGCAAAGATAATATATTAACTGCAGGAACATTAATTACACCCTTTATATAGCTTATTTTAGATAAGGCCGAAGTGTATAATAGATTAAAAACTAAAACTAGAACTAAAAAATTCAATAAAAATTTGTAAAACTTTTCAACATGTAGCGGTTGAAACACACATCCCTGTTTACTGGTCATGTGATATCAACAATTTTGATTATCAAAAAAATGATGCAGTTAAAACAACTATTTTGTTGTTTTTGCATTTAAAGAGGGTAAAGTAAGATGCTGGTAGAAGTTATGGGATTCAATATCTGCACTTGAAAATAGCAGTATTATGAAATGTTGTTAAATTTTTTTGCCAAAAGCTTCTATGCAATATTATGAATTAGGTTACAAATTTTTTCTGAGTCATGTGGTGGTGTTTAATTTCTGTTTATAGTGGAAATCTGATAAGTCTGTCAGGTCAATATTTAGTGGTTTTAATCAATTCATTTGAGGCAAACAATAATATATTAACTACAGGAACATTAATTACACCCTTTATATAGCTTATCTTAGATAAGGCAGAAGTGTATAATAGATTCTTATTATTGAGATCTAAATCTACAGTTAGGCCTATATAGATCTAAAAAGCTTTAGGCAGAGATGCCTACATGCCAAAAGGGAAATGTATATTCCCAGACCTGGAAATGTGCATTTTGAGGGGCAAATGTGTATTTCCTAAATCTAAAGAAATATACTCATTCAAGCAAGTAACATACACGAAATGTAGCAATCCTAACACAGCATAAAATGCGAAGAAAAAAAAAAAAAAGCAATACTCTCTCATGGTAGATTAGTTAAGAATAGTCAGTTTCCAGGCATTGATGCACTCATCTATATAGGATTAGCCATAACTACTTTTTTTTTTTTGAGAGGGGGTGTGCAGTAGATGGGTAGATGCGTATTTTCAGATAATAAACCGTACTCCAGTATTTTCGTGTCCATTTGCGTATTAAATATGCAAGATACGTACTAGTAGGCAAATCTGATTAGGATAACCAACTCTAGAAAAAAAAAACATCTTAATCCACACCCTCCATGCCCAAAAAAGAGCACATTGTGCAATACTGTTTGCTTAATGTTGAGTGGTCAGACAAGAAAAAAACACATTGGTATGATAAGTTAAGCATGTTTGTAATCTATCTTTACACTAAAATAGTTACACACCCTCCCTACCCAAAAAGTAAATAGATTGTGTGTCAAACTGATTTTAACAACCTGGTGAAATGGACATACACCTGTAGGCCTAGTTTACTGTAGTGTGCAGTCCATAATGACAAGACCACCCCACATTTTTTTTCCTGCGCGTTTAAAGTAATAGTGTTAGTTGTATGTTGAGTAGTCAGACAAGAAAAGAACACAATGGCATGGTTAGTCAAGCATGTATTTACACTGAAATAGTTACACAGGTCAAATGTTTCATAAAACAATTTTGTTTCTATTTCTTTGGTAACTAAATCTAAATGTAAAATTTTGAATTTATTTTATTTAATGAGATTTTAAACATGGGCGCCCGCCACTTGCACCCCCTGGATTATGAGTAGCCAAATTTTAGCAATTTTTTTTTTCACCATCAGATCAATTAAAATCTTAGTTGCAACTGAACAAGTAGTGCTTTCAATGGTGACTGAAGTACAGTTGTAGTAGACTAGCCTAGGCTTATCCGGGATAGATGATTGAATTCTGGGTAGCCAAATTTAAGCCATTTTTTACACCTTTAAATTAATTAACTTCCGCTAGGAAGGAACTTAACATGTAGTGCCTCCACTGAAATAAAGTTAATAACAATAAGCTATTATTGCAATAAACTAGAATAGGCTAATCTGAAGTTGAAGTCTGACCATGTGCTATTTTTTAACAGTATGAAATTCAATATTTTATAGCACGTTAGGCGTGACGATTTGTTTTCATTTGCACATAATTAATAGTTATCATTAAATTTAGTAAAGGCCTAGAATAGAATTTTCTTTTTTCTTTGAACAAGAGTGAAGAGTGCAGTCATCTTGGTCAATGTATGTCTTGCAGAGTTGCGGTCGGTGTTTGCTCGATAAATATTAAACACATCCACCAGCTTACGATAGATGAGATAGAAGAAAGTTCTTCACATGCCATCATCTGAGTCAAAACGTTGATTTGTTATTGACGGAGCACTGGCAGCAGCAAGAAAACAAAATATACAAGCAGCAGCAGCATGAATTAATTGCGTTTTCTTAGCATTTCATTTATTAAAAAAATGAAGAGATCTCTGGCAATGAACAGATGTGTTTGATGTCCCGCAAATGTTTAAACACTATGTACATTTTTCACATGAAAAAACTACTCTGCCAAGGCAACGATGGCTAACATGTGATGGGTAGCCTTAAGAACTGTGTTCAGTGTGATGATTTCTGTTTATTTATTTCTTGGTATTTCTTGTTATATTAATTATTGTTCAAACAGAGTCACCATCCTGGAGATTATATGAATGACTTGATAACACACTAAAGAAACATCTGTGTTCTCTTCTAACTTCTTAAATAAACTTCTTCAAATTACACATATAAGTGAATTCTCAATTCAATAACTTTACTCAAATATCTTCATAAAATGAAACTTTCTAATACTACAATTTTAACTGATATAACTAATTACTGAAATAACTTTATGATACAAATTCAATTAAAGTAACTTCAACTACATGTCCCGCAAATGTTTAAACATAAGACCATTACTATAAAAAATCGTTACAATGTGGGGACCCCGACTAACTAACTTTCGCCTAATTTATACTTTTCTAAATCATACTTTCCAAAATCAAAGAAACTTCCCAATATTTTATTAACTGTGAAGTTGACATATGCTGTATTTTTTTCCCTTAACCTCTTTCTCTGATTGAATGACTATAATTAACATGTTTACTCTGGTCATCTATGACCTAACATGGGCTTCTAGAAACTGGTCGAATTAGGTTACAGTAACGACTTGTGACATTCAGGCAAGGATTTGTGAAAAATATCCAAAAGTAGACCTTGTCCATTGCGCGTCCCACAGACTTAAACTTATTATCATTGTCCTGAATGATGTTTTAGATATACGTTGGTATCATCCAGAAGACTATCTATTTCTTCTGTAACAGTCCCAAGCAAGAACGTTGGTGTTAAATTTACTTATTTTGTGTGAGACACGATGGACTGAGAAATACGAATTCATTCACGCTTGAAGTCACATTTTTTAGAAGATCTTTAACTGTTTGGCACATCTTAAAAAAACAGTTGTATGTGAAACCAGACATACTACTTATGTGTAATCAGTGCCTGCTTCTTATGTGTCTCTGATTCATCCTTTAAGTGTTGTCAATTATTCATCTATTCTTGAACCAGTTTCCCTGATGTTGCAGTCTGTACAACTTCGTGGCAGCTTAACAACACATCAGCAGTCATGTTAATGACATGATCAAAAACAAACTTGACCATGCTGAGGAACATTACAGAGATGACATGCCAAGTTAGGTGAGACTGCTGGCAGAAAAACTTGATATTGAGTTGGTGCTGCCTAGAATTTGCAGTCGGCAGAAACACCGAGCAAAAACTACATGTTTGGATTTTTGGATTATTACAAAACACATTTTGTATCTTGATTAATTACTTTCTTCATTTACGTCTCGTTTTTCAAGCAATAATAATGCACAGATCAGCCTGTTTTGTCTTCATCCTAAAACGTTAAGAAGAGTATCAGAACTGCCAGATAAGCGTTCATTGCAGGCTTGTCTGTTGCGATGAGAAAAATTCAACAGTAAAGTTATTTACAGTTTTGGCAGCGTTTTTGTTTGATCAACCATTGGGATGCAAGGGCCGCACGGATAAACTTATGTGTACAGTAAATAGTTTGTTCACATGTTTTTTTTATTTCATGAAACAAGTATTTACACTGAAATTAATATAGATAGCTTAGATATGGGTGACGAGGGGGGAACCAGATCTTTTCTTTAATATTCTCTGTATTTAAAAAATTGAAGCTACAACTTTGACCCATAGGTGGCAACTTGCACCCCCCTGCAAAAAATCCTGCGGGCGCACATGTTTACCAGTGTAATTAAGATTTTCCGTTATAGAATAATTTAATATAATTTTTTTTAATTAAAAGTACCCTTCTTTTCTAAAGGTTTCAATTGAAGGTGAAAATACAAGCACACATATTTATTTAGACATCTTTTAAGGGGGCAAATTATTGTGCAATATTTTAACGTTTGTTAGAAATATCTTCCTTATTACTGATTTTAACATAAAAAAAATATTTCTACAATGTTAAGACAATTAGATCGAACCATATAGGCTTACAGTCAGATGATTAAGTAGGCCTAATTCAACTCCCCCCCCCCCCCCCCCCCCCCAAAAAAATAGTTATGAAAAGTTTGTATAGTTTAATTAATATTTTTTTTTACTTTAGTTTAACTAAATTTTGAAATTCATGATAAACTTTTAATTTAACTACTTTATTTTAGTTGATACTTATTTTTAGTTAACTTTTTAAATTTAGTACTTAGTTTCCATCACAAGGCCTATCTATTCTTCTACACTACTTTAGTATTTATAATCAAGAGTAATAATAAGGCCCTACTTACTGTAATTAGTGAATAATTAGTGTAAAGGAAATACATAGAAAATCTAGATCTAAAATTCAATGATAGACTCTAGTCAACTCTAGTCTAGAGACACTCTAGTCAGGTCTAGTCTGGTCTACTCTATTAAAATTATTAGATCTAGATATGTATTCTATCATTATAGATCTACAATTTTATAGATACTACTATTTCTAAATCTAGAATCTAGATGATTAGATCCAGTGCTTTTTTTGTGAGCGTATGCACTGATTATAAGGCATACCAGTACTGGCATCTTTTTCAATGTGGGTAAAAATTAGATCTATTACTTTTCTTGTAATTTAACATTCATTATTAATTTATTAGCAGCTAAAAGCTAGGCAATCCATCACTGAGTACCGGCACCTATTATTTTTTTACAAAAAAAGCACTGATTAAATCTATCTGTAAGTAATAATTAGATCTAGTAAAATTATTATACTCGATTAGACTCATGTCATTTATTTACTAATCTTAGTCCTACACTTACTATGATTTATGATTATACTAGAGTATAAATACTATCTACTAGATCTATAGACTATAGTATAGACATTATTTATACTAGATTGTAACTAGAATGACTAGATTGTCTAGATCAAGATAATGATTTAGAAAGTAGATTAGAATGATTAAGATAGTCTAGCTGTAACTCTAGAAAAAGTCTGATATAGATCTATTATATATTTAAATAATATATTACTAGATTCTATATATACCTTGCAGCTATACCCAATCATGGGAAAGGCTTCGGGAGTCAACCCTGAGGAAAAATCAGGAGCTGGCGACCCTAAGGCAGTTTGCAGCACCCAGTGAGGGCCAGTGCTACACTCTGGCAGAACCTGCAACGCCGCTGACCCCAAACTGCCGTTCCTTTGGATACATCAGCTACGTGGAGTGGGGGGAACTGATGTGTGGGCGACATCATTCCGATCACAGCTAATGCCCAGGCATTCATCTCATTTCCATGAGATGATCCATAGTCGCTATGCGACTGAAGGAGGCCATAGAGAGAGAGATTATTCTAGATCTATAGACTATAATAGACGTCTATGATCTAGAATTCTAGATATCTACTCTAGGACTTTAGATTCTAGGGCTACTAGTATACATACTCAATAATATTGACAATATCAATAGATCTATATTATACTCTAAGTATATAGATTTACTAATTTCTACTTATTATTAAATTATTATTATTTTTAGTCATAGACTATCATCACTATACTACTATAGACTTATATAGACTCAGTCTAGATCTAGAATTTAAAGTAAGGAAAGTAGATATATATAGATCTAATAGGCTATAAGTATAAATAATAATAATTCAGTGTAGTGTAGTCTAGATTTACTGATCTAGATCTAGATTTAGAGTGACTAGTATAGATCTAATAATTTAATCTAATTTAGATTCTAATTGTAATTTGTAAAACTGAAAGTGTAAGTGACAAAGTCACTCACTGTAATTCGACTCCTGATCCTGTGCGTAGTTATATAAATAAAATAATATTATACTAATAAATATAGATCTATATCTATAGCTTTTATATATCTAATAATTATCTAATAGTCACTAATATTAACTATCGTAATGGAATGGTAATAGATCTAGATCTAGTAATATACATCCTCTAGAGATTCTATTACTATTACATAGTCATAGATCTAGATCTAGAGTCTATATCATAATTATATATCTAGAATCTCATACTCATACATGATACAGTCATACACTAGATCTAAATGATACATTCATATAGTCATAGATCTAGTAGTCATCTAATAGTTAGATTAGTCACTTAGTGCAGTAGTCAGGTAGTGGATTACTCACTAATGACGACTAGATTCTAGATTAGATCTAATTCTATAGACATAGATCTAGTTAAATCTAGTATTCTAGTAATAAGTAATATACTACTGGACCTAATAGTTACTAATAGTCTAAATTTAGACTAATCGTAATGACTTAGTCATTAGACTTTGACTATCAAGAATCTAGATCTCTAGATCTAGGTCTAGATATAGAATAATATAGATTCTAATTCTAATAGATGATAGATCTACTAATCTAGAAAAGATCTAGATTCTAGAGAGATATAAAAATTAAATAGAGTCTATTTCATACAATTACATGACAAGAGTGTGACATCACATAGATCTACTTCACATAAGCGTTTTTTTCCCCACAACAGGAACAATACAGCCCATGGTGTCGTCGTTTACGGAACTTGTCGTAGTCTAGTGTAGACTACATCTAGAGTCTAGTCTATATATATATAGTCTATAGATATAGCTCTCGCATTCTCAAGAGAAACACGATTGTAAACAAAATTGATGAAGATAGATGATAAGAATAATAGATCTATAACTATACAATATAGATCAGGGGTGGGCAATACTTTTGTAAATATTCAGTGAAAAGTAGATGGGTAAAACAGTTAGTGTTATAAAAGAGTTCACTAAAATAATTAGACAACAAAAAGATTTGTTTTTTTGCTACATCTAAATCTATATAGATTTATCTATATAGATAAACTTTTTGTTCAGTTCTTTTTTTTTTAGTGAGTTGTTCAAAGTGTGAGGCCACAGCGTTTCTAAAGCTGTGGGCGCCCACGCCCCCCCCCCCCCCACTACCCCATCCTTTAGGTGCTGACAAAGGGGCACGAAGTTGCATGGTTTTATTTTTATTTTTTCAAAAACAAAAACCGCTGTGCTTATAATACAGATTTGAGTATGTGTCAAGTGAAAATGATATTATTAACAGTGAAAATGATATTATTAACAATCTTAAGGCTTAAAAAGAAATTATTACAAATGAAGTCGTTTATCATCTACTCATTAGGATCTTGCATGTTATTGTTTTTGTGAGAACCGTCTGCAACAAGGTCAATTCATATAAATCTTTTTAAGAAGACTAATATTCTAGCGAGTAGGCTTAATAAAATAGCCTATCTTACATGACACTCACTGTAAAATTTCTTCCGAGTAGTAGTAGTAGTAATATACATATAGGCATATATATATATATATATATTTTATATATATATATATATATATATATATATATATATATATATATATATATATATATATACAGGGCTTTTTTTGTGACGGTACGTACCGGTACTGCGTACCGGCACCTTTTTGAAAAAGTTATTATTTTTCTTGTATTTTAACGTATATTATTAATTTTTAGTAGTTAAAAGTTAGGCATTCAACTACTGAGTACTGGCACCTAATCACTGGGTACCGGCACCTATTTTTTTTTTAAAAAAGCACTGTATATATATATATATATATATATATATATATATATAACCATCATGTTGGTAAAAAAAAGTGGCCTGCCTAGGGCAAAAAAGCTAGATGTTGAAAGACTGGCTGACGTACGAGAGCGGTTCAGTGTAGGCTACTACTCGAGGAGACTGATCTTCGAAAGCCCCAGGACGATGATCCAGTGAGTAACTGGAGCCAGCTAAAAGCGATACTTCAGGGCGTGACGGCCAAAATCGTGGGATACAGCAGTAAATCCAACAGAGACTGGTTCGATGAGAACAATACCACAATTCAAGAACTGTTAAAGAATAAGCAAAAATACTATCGCTCTGTTCTTGCAAATCCTAATGACAACGCAGCCAGAACTCTCTATAAAGCTTCTTGCCACACTCTGCAGTCAAAGGTCAGGGAACTAAAAAATAATTGGTGGCAGAGACTTGCTGACACTGGTGACACACGCTCTTTCTATGAGTCGCTTCGATGTGCCTATGGCCCAACTTACCAGACTACAGCACCGCTAAGATCATCCTATGGTTCTACCATATTAACTAACAAGGCGGACATACTAAATCATTGGACAGAACACTAGAGTATGCTGTTTGGTGATAAAAGGCACGTATCGGAGGAATCCTTGGCAAACGTCCCCCAGAAAACTATGAGAGAGGAGTTCGACGGCCCACCGACATCTGAGGAAATTGAGACAGCATTATCTAAACTAAAAAAACACAAGGCACCTGGCTCTGATGGACTTCCCGCTGAAATATTTAAAATGGGTGGTGTCACCCTAACAGAAAGGCACTCTTTAGTGGACGAGGTCTTATCTGAAAGCCAATGTGGTTTCAGAGCCGGTAGAGGTACATCTGACACGATATTTGTTTTGCGACAATTACAAGAAAAATACAAAGAGCAGAATTTAAACCTATATGCTGCTTTTGTGGACCTCACCAAGGCTTTCGACACGGTCAGTCGCGATGGTTTGTGGAGGATTTTGGCCAGGCTGGGATGCCCATCTACGTTCTATCCATCCTCACGTGGGACAAAGAGGCCAGATAAGACACAATGGTGCCCTTTCTGATCACTTCCCAATTGAAAATGGCGTGAAGCAGAGCTGTGTACTTGCTCCTACTCTATTTGCTATCTTCTTTGGCGTAATACTGGGTCAAATGAGGCAGCGATTGCATCTATATCCGGTTTCGTTCTGACGGCAATGTGTTCAATCTTCGACCTCTACTATCCCATACAAAAACAAAGGAGATGGTCATGAGCTTCTCTATGCCGATGATTGCGCCCTGCTAGCTCACAATGAACATGATCTCCAGAACGCGGTAAACGAATTTGCATACGCTGCCGCCTCTCTCGGTCTATCTATAAACCTCCGGGAAAACAGAAGTTATGTTCCAGAAGTCGCCCAATGAAACCTACTCAGCCCCAAAGATCACCGTAAACGGACAGCCCCTTAATGTGGTAGACCACTTCCAGTGGCGTAGCATCCATGGCGCGAAGGGGTTCAATCAACCCGAGCCCACAACCATTAGGGGCCCATTTGAAATTGTCATATAAAGTTGTGCATCGCACTTGGAACCCTAAGCAAAAGCGAACAAGAGATCCCTCTTAGCGGCCTGGATGAACGGCGCACACCTTGCATACGCCGTTCTTTCTGGCGGAGGGGGGGACGGGGTTAAACTCAAGTCAACTCAGCTTAAGGGGCCCATAGCATGTGACGTAGCATCCAAGATGCAAAGGGACTCATTGCGCTTAGGCCCATGACTAACAACCAAATGGGGCCAAAATGAGCTCTAAAGTATGACATCAAAGCGGCAGTGGCGTATCTAGGGTATATGCACATGCACCTGCACATGACTAGCTACGCCTCTGCACCATAGCAAGATGGGCGCTTTCTAAATTTAATATGGAGAACAAAGTTTCTACGGCACTCAGAATTTTTTGCCTACAATGTTGTTATCAAGAAATGATGCACTAACAGCACTGAGATTGTTATTTTGATGTGCTCAAGATGCTATACTTCCCATAGGAAAAAGAAGGTCGTGAAGCTACAGCTCTTAGTTTAATATTAGAAACATTCGATACATTTATTTGCTTATTGTCCAGAAAAAAAATGTATTATTAATCAGTTTTGTTTAAAAAAAAAATGTTGGAAAATGAGCAGCAAGATCTACATAAAGCTAGGCGTCAACTGGAGAAGATCTATAATAAAGTAATTCATTTGAGAACTGACTGAGAGTGTACAAATGAGGCTTCTGGAGTAGCTCGATCTATGAATATTGATCCAGTTTTCACTTCAATCGAATTCTGACAATTGAAAGACAGTTTGTTGAACCTACCTCTAACTAAAGTGAAGGTATAATTCAACATGCAGAGTAGACTTTCGAAATCAATTTAACCGAAACATCGAAGTCATTGTTTCTCAATTGTCAACATGTTTCATTCGTTAATGCTCAGTTTCATTTCAAAAGCAAACGACAAAGAGTTAAATGATGTCATAACATTTTTACTCTTAAGTAGATATTATTGCCAAAGAATATTGTTCAGAGATGCAATCCTTTAAAAAAGTCTACCAAAAATCATGAAATCTGTGTTCAATACGAGAATTTTTTTAAAAATCATACGCAACTAGCTTGTATAAAGAAGTTTTCTAAAATTGTTACAAAGTGCATGCTATTTCTCACTTTGCCTGTGACAGTTTCTTCATTGAAGATGTGATGGATCAAAAAAAAAATATTGAAGAAGTTGACGTCGTTTGATGTTCTTTCCAGTGAGCAAGAAACCGTCAAAAATTAGAAATAGACGCATTGATTTTGTGCTTTGCTTATCAGAAGTCGGGGGGAGTGGTGGCTTAGTGGTTAAGCGCTAGGCTTCTGAACCTAGGGTCCTGGGTTCGAATCTCGGTGAAGACTGGGATTTTGAATTTCGGGATTCTTATAGGGCACCCCTATGTCTAACTCTAATGAGTACCTGATTTTAGTTGGGGAAAGTAAAGGCGTTTGGTCGTTGTGCTGGCCACTTGACGCCCTGCTCGTTTACTGTTGGCCACAGAAACGATGACCTTAACATTATCTGCCCTATAAATCGCAAGGTCTAAAAGGGGAGTATTTACTTTTTATCAGAAGGCAAGAAAAATAAAATTTTAGTAAATTACAGTTAGATCTATTTACTTTTAACTGAGTTACATAGAACTAGAATATAGTTTTTATCAATATTTAATAGTTTTACTAATGGGAGTATTTTCTGGATGTAAGTGTGTATAATGGGAAAAAAGAACTAATATAATAAACATTTGTTAAAATTTGAAACACTTTTTGTCATTAGAACTTGTACAAACATTGAGTCATAATACATTATTTCTGAACGGAGTCATAACTGAATAAAACGTAATACCTTTATGCCTTGAAAATGTACCGATGAATACAGACTAGATCTAGACTCTAGAGATAGATCTAAACGATATTTTATGTCAGACACTAAATTTGTCTTATTGGAAACAGGGAGGGGGGGGGGGGCAATAATATATTCTCGAATCCGGGCCCACGGATACCTTGCTACGCCACTGACCACTTCACATATCTAGGTAGTATAGTGTCAAATGACGCCTCACTTTCAAGGTAAGTTGATAACCGTTTGGCCAGGGCAGTAGCGCTTTTGGAGGCCTTCAGGCGAGAGTTTGGCGGAACAGATCGCTCCGTCTGCCTACAAAAATCAGTGTCTACCAAACGGTGATTCTCTCAACCCTTCTGTATGGCTCTGAGACATGGACACTATACAGGAAACATATCTAAGACTTCTTGAGCGCTTCCACCAAAGATGCTTGCTCTCCATCATGGACATATGGTGGCAAGGTCGCACTACAAACAGCGATGTCCTTGCGAACGCCGGTATGGACAGTTTAGAGGGACTTCTTTTGGTCCGACAGTTGCGCTGGACAGGACACGTATCCCGTATGGGAGACGAACGTATGCCAAAGGCAGTCTTTTTTTGGTGAGCTAAAAGGTGCTCGACGTAACAGAGGCGCCCCACGGAAACGCTTCAAAGACCAGCTTAGGCGTCAACTTTCCTTGACTGACATAGAAGCGAGCACCTGGTTGCATGCGACCTCAGAACGAGACAGCTGGAGGTCACTCACGAAGGCCGCGGGATACACATTTGAGACCAAAAGAAAATCTGCTGCCGAGGACAAACGCAGACGGCGGAAAAATAAATTAAATTGACCGCCTACGGACAATGGTTATACTTGTGCGCGTCCTGGATGTGGCAAAATATGTAGGTCACAGCTGGGACTGCGTAGCCAAGGGAAATACTGCATTCCTCACTAATCTTCGGACTCGAAGACTAGCCTTATTATTATTATTATTATCTACTTTATAAAGTAGAATTTGAGGCGTATAATGTATGTATATATATATATATATATATATGGCTCATTTTGTCTCTAAAGGCAATGGATGCAGCCAAATGTGTCAATGATTTGGCTTAATCTTGAGACGGGGCAGAATCTGGTGTGGTTAGTCAAGCCAATTCTAGAACGGCAGACTTTGCCACAATGCATACATGTGTATGCCTCTGATTGAGGGCTAGCGGACAGGGCAGCTTTCTTTTTTTTCCCTCTTGATTAAGGCCGCTTCAATTCTTTTGTTCTCAGCAAGGGTTGTCCCAGCACGCACAGTATGTCTCCATGCACTCCGGTCTTTGGCTATGTTTTCCCACATACTGTGGCTCTCATGTCTCGCTTGCAGACATCTCTATATGTTAGTCTTGGGCGGCCCTTGGGTCTGACTCATTCCACAAGCTCAGCATATAAGATATCTTTCGGGATTCTACCATCTGGCATGCGGGTGACATGTCCGAGCCAGCGTAATCTTCTTTGTGTCAGGAGAGCATACATGCTGTTCATATTGGCCAATCTCAAAACTTCCTGATTGGACACATGGTTCCTCCAAGAGATGCCCATTATGCGTCTCAGGCAGCGCAATTGGAAACTATTCAATCTGTGCTCTTGGTACATGTATGTTGACCAGCTTTCATTGCCATAAAGGAGAGTGCTCACAACACAGGCGTTGTAGACTAGGATTTCGGTCGCTGTGGTCAATTTACCATTTTACCATTTATAATTACTGCTAAGGATTGCATTTAGCATTAAAGAATAGGGGGTGGGGCGACTCGATATAAGAATTTAATTTATAGCATGTATAAATTATATTAATGACATATTTTTAAAAAAAAACTAAAATACAAAAAGAAAAAAAGGATTGGTTTGTCCGATGGGCGGAAGGCAATAGCATGTATCGCCCTTCCAAACTGGTACAACCCTTTTTTATTTTAGATTTACTACTAATAAAATTTGACA
Source organism: Biomphalaria pfeifferi (assembly GCA_030265305.1). Taxonomy (NCBI): domain Eukaryota; kingdom Metazoa; phylum Mollusca; class Gastropoda; family Planorbidae; genus Biomphalaria; species Biomphalaria pfeifferi. The sequence continues at coordinate 2,739,737 of JASAOG010000044.1, read as the reverse complement.
TCAGAGTCTGTGTGCAACATAATATACAAATGGGTTAAAACATCAATATGCACCTTATATTATATATATATATATATTCAACTAATTGTGTTCACAAACAATGATTTCTCGATAAAAATAGGACCTCCCCACCCCCACTCATAGGGCTAGAGTGGAGAGGGCAGTAGAAGTAATCGCCCCCCCCCCCCCCACATCACCGAATCGGCTAAGACAGGGGTGGGCAACCTTTTCAACCGAGGGCCGCATTAACAAAATTTGGGGACTGGGCGGGCCGCATATATATATATATATAAGAGTTAGGAATTTTTAAAACTAACTTCACGAACTATTTTTTTTTTATTTTGCTATTGTCTATTTACATCCAACATTTCACCACGAATGTATAGTAGTACTTGAAGTATGTAACTGTTTACTCTCGTGCATAAAGTTCCAGAACCATGGAACTAGCTTACTAGTAGTTTTTCTTGTGACTACTTGATAATTTTCAAACAAAAAGAAAATCTTGTTCAAAGATGAATGTGGTTCCATAAAATGTGAAAGTATACGTTTCCTAAAGTGTGGATATACAGTTTCTGGCACCCATGAAGCTCCCACGAAAGAACTGACTGGAACTTCTATTTCAGGTCATAATTTGCTTGGAGGTATGTCATCTGGAGCTATATCAGCTTCTGCATTAAATGGTGAGTTGAGGGTATTGAAAACTGGTTTCGAGTTCTTGACCTCTTAAAAATTTGCTTTAAAATTCCACAATCAAGGAATCCAAATAAGTCTTGTACTTTTCAATGATTTCACTAGAAATATTTTCACCTTTCAGCTAATGTAAAATGATAAAGCCTTAATAATTTCGCTTGCTGGCCTCAAGAATTGGAATATCTTTGTTTAAAAAGATTTAAGATGCAAATACATTTCATGTGCAAACAACAAATTGCGATGCTTCCTATGATAAACATGAAGTCTGTCTTCAACTCTTCATTAGAAATATTAGGAAAGGTTCACTGTCAATGTCCATCAAGGAAAATAACAATTTCTTCCTTGTTATTCCATATTGATTTAATAATTGGCCAGCGGATACTACTGTGTTACCGAACATCGGATGTTTTAATTCCAAATCTTCAAGTACTTTTCTGAACTGCCGATTGAGGCCAGCCTTGGATAACTGGAGGCCATAGGCGAAGTGTTTTTGGTGGCCCCGAATAAAATAGAAAAATACAAAATAGGTGACAAAACTAAAATTATGGAATTAAAAACCTAGTGTACTTTGAACACTAATATGGAGTTCAAGTTTCGCTATTCCTTCTGTATAATATTAAATTTTATATTCTGATTGAGGCCCCCAACAATCATGGACCTGGAAAGCTGTATACTTGGTCTATGCCCAGGGATATGGATGATATTCGATATACTCCATATCGAATTCAATAAAGCTTTGTGTAAACTTTCCAGTTACTAGTTTATGGTTGGGATATTTTCTTTATTTTATTAAAAAGGCTGTTTTTCTCTGTCAAAGCTCCATCATTTGTTACCCTTCCCATACTGTACAAGCCAACCCAACTTTTTCAACACAACTCTTCAAAGCATTGAATAAATACTGGCCTGGGCGTATGTCTTTTACTGAATATATCGAAATATTGCTATTAAATATAATATCCGTTTACTTTAAACTTTTTAGAATCACGTTTAGAGACAATGTTTCTTTAGCCTCTTCATTATAAGTGATAAGAATCAAAAGTTTCAACAATTTCTATAGATGTTTACTATTCTTTATTTTTAATATATTTGCATTTTTATATACGCAATGTGTGGGCACACATGATTTATTTAGGTTTCCTCGGGCCGCATAAAACACCTCGGCGGGCCGCATGTGACCCGCGACTGTAAATTGCCCACCCCTGGGGTAAGATATCAGAAGTGTAGCTATATTATATAAAAGTTATATTTTAATTCAACTAATTTTGTTCACAAACTATGATTTCTAAATAAAAGTAGGACCCCCCCCCCCCCCACTCAAGGGTTTAGATAGGAAGGGCAGTAGATGTTTTTGCCATACCCCCAATCAGCTAACAGGGAAACGACATAATATAAAGATCGGTTAAAATACCAATAACAATTTTTAATTATATAGATATTTAATTGATTCTGTTAACAAGCTGTGATTTCTACAAATAAATTGGACCGCCCTCCACTCGAAAGTTTATAGGGGGTCGGGATTGATGCCAAAATAATCTAAAAATAGGTTGAAATATAAATAATTAGTATATCTTATTAACATAATAAATTCGCAAACATATTGTGTGATCGCCCCTACCGCTCCCACTGGATCCGTCAGTGTCTATACTAAAGACTTTTGACATTTGCTCTCAATGAGACATTAGGTCGAGTCGTTTAGACTATCCGTTTAATGTCACTTAGTTGCATGATTTCTATGTGAATCTCTGAAGATGGATAAATATAAATTGCGGTGATAGGTATGACTAGTTCTTGGCGTTATCATGACATTTAAAAAATGAATTGATGGAAGTGATAAACTTAAATAACGATAATTGTTTCTTAGCTTTAATAGGCCTACCAACTCAAGGTTTTACATCTCTTTTTACATCCACGTAGAGGAAGATTTTGTATAATCATATAGGCCTACCATATAGACATAAATAAATATAGACTGGAAGTAGGAAGTTATATATATTTGGGGGGAGTCAAATGTTTTATGTACTCTATCTATGTGAAAAAAAAATGGCTGCAATTGAGCTATAAATTCTAGGACTAAAATTTCAGCCAATATATAATTATGATCTTTAGTTTTGAAAAGTACAAAACTGCCATATTCCCAATATTTTGCCTTTGTTTCATAATCATAGACATAGGCAAATATATATAGGTTTGTGATGTGGATCTATGTTTGTTGACATGGCTTCTTTATTAATGTATGGCGGTCGTCTTATCGATTCAAATTGTTAGAATTAGATTTTAGTAAAAAAAAAAAAAATATGAGCAGAACGTGCTCTAATGTCCGTAGTACGATAGGCCAAGGATAAATTCTAAAGGTTGAAAAAAAAAAAAGAATATTATACACATTAACTTTCAGTTTCAGTAAGTCAGAATAATTCAGTATCACTGACACTGTGACTGTCACTAATTTAATATTGATAGATCTAAATCTAATAAATATGACTAATATTTGTAATAACTAGGTCTAATACTTTTCATACTTTTTACTACTAACTATTAAACTAGTCAGTCTATCATCTATGCATGCAGACTATAGACTAGATCTAGTATAAGTATAGATTATAGATCTAGTGACAATCTTAAATCTAGTCCTAAACTATTTATATACTAACTATAGACTAGACTATACAGATTACAATTATAGTATAGTAGTATAGCACTAGTAGTAAGTAGTATTTTTTACTATAGTATTTATATAGACTAGATCTAAATCTAGTATTTAAAACTATTTATAATTAGGCACGATTAGAGATATAATAATACAGAAGGGGTTCTATCAATTATATAGGTTATGGCTGAAAAACAAAACAAACTATAAAAACTTTTAATTTTACTTTATGCAGGGTCATATTAGTTACAATAAATTTTTGCTATCGATTCACGATTCAATAGTAGAAAATTTATTTTAAAAAATAAATTCAGAAACACCACTGAGTATCAGAGTTCTTTTTTTTTTTACCACGTAAGCCTAAAACAGTAGAGTATTTCATAGAAGTAAAATTGTTGTAGATATTTAGGTAGGTAATACAATCTAATGTTATTTTTTTTTTTTACCTTTACCTATCCCTTAGTCTGTTGAGCCGTTGGGGCACCAAGCAAGACTCTTCGACCCTCTTTCTCCATTCCTCCCTGCCTTGTTTAGAACCTCTTTCAATGGCAGGCCCGTCCATTCTTTTATGTTGTCCTACCCTCGCTTTCTCTGTCTGCCTCTTCTTCTTTTTCATGGTACTGTTCCCTGAAGATAGGTCTTTTCGAGCCCGAAGATCTTGTAATATGGCCATAGATTTTAATTCATTTTTTTTTACTATAGTTAGCAGGTCATCATGGGGTCTGATCGCTGCAGCAATACTGTCTCTAATCTCTTGGTTTGTGATGCGGTCTTTGAACGTGATACCTAGGATCCTTCTGTAGCATCTCAATTCCATTGCTAGGATCCTCCTCTCTAGCTCTGAAGTCAGCGTCCAAGACTCAGGAAGCGCATGGGCTAAGCTTTAGTCTTTCCATATTATTTTAAGTTTGAAAGGGCTGTTGTGGACTGTGATATTTATTTTATATGATTATTAAATACACCTTATTTATAAACTTATATTTCTATGTGATGTTCATTTAAAATGGAGGGGGGGTGGGCATGCAGAATAGTGGATGGCAAACAACTGACATACGCTTTTGAAGTCCAAATAGGAGTAAGACATTGCTGTTTTACTCTCACTTCTTGTTTCTGCTTGCCATAGATTGAGTCATGAAGACAGCAATAGACCAGAAGCAGTGGCGCGAAGGGGTTAAATGAACCTGGGCCCACGACCATTTAGGGGCCCACACCACACCTGATGGTGTAAAAACGCCATATCCAACTTTATATTAACTTCAAAACATTAACCCATGTTTTCAGTGATTGTAAGGAACTGCTTTCATCAGGTTTATTATAAGTTGATGACGGTGCGTTGGTGGTGACGTTTGGGTCCTATACTCCGGGCCTTATACTCCCATTTTTTTCCCTCTATGTCCATTTATCATGGAATAGTGTCTTTCACTTGAATGGCTGCTTTGACGTCTGTTATGTGCATTACTGGAAAGTCGTTCGTATGGTCTCGGGTTTATACCCTGAGACAGCATCAATGTTGTTCGTCTTCCAACCGAATCGTCAAAAAAGATAGGCCTACTAATTATTTAGCTTCACCAACAAGCTTGACAAACATACAGACAACATGAACGACTGAGAACAGTGGATAGTGTAAACAAGGAGTACATTGAAGAAGTTGACTGAAGGAAAGTAATTTCCTCGCATAGTGAATGTTAGTTTTAACTTAAACATGTAGCAATCTTTCATTCGCGTGACACAAGTAACAACGACAATGTTTTAGCAGTACATAATTTCTTAAGAAAACAATAACATAAGCCTTTACCTCGACCCACAGATTCAAAACGATATAATAGACCTGTTGGGCAATACAATTTTAGCAAAAATACTAAAGGAGATCCAATCTGTGCCATTTTTTCCCTATCATGGTTGATAGCACTCAAAGAGAATTAAAAATGTATTAAATTTGCATTATTTTCTAAGAATGTTTTGTGAACTCGGATGACGAACTCCCCAAAAAGAAATTAGTAATTTGTAGGTTTTTATATTAGTGAGACCCAGAAGTCTGCAGGGTAAACTGAACAAATACTCTTAAGTATTAAAATATCACCATCTTTCTTTAAATTACTAACAATGCCAAGGCAATGATGGTTTTTCAATATGAGCGGACAGTATAATAGCCTTCAGGTATTGTTTCAATAAAAACAGCCGCTTGCGCATTATGTTCACTGTGTTTAACAGTACTTAAACATGGACTTAAATGATTCTGTCAGCTGTGTTCATGAACTTGCATTGGAATGTCTTTTAGTAAATGTACCGATACATACAAACTACTGGATTTCTTTAAGACATGAAATATAAGTCACAAGGGGGGCGAGGGGCTATCAACATATTCTTGAACCCGGGCGTTCGGGTACCTTGCTACGCCACTGACCAGAAGCGGAATGGTATACAGTGGACGCTGTGGAAACAGCTAGATTCGACTCTTCTTTCTCAGCAGATGCAGGAAACGATAAGCGTCTTTGCGGACTATACGGGCTAGAATGGGTCTTACTATATACAGAGGGAAGAACAAGGTGTTCACGACAAAGGCGTCCAACAACAATCTTCAATTACCTCTCGGAACTGCCTGTGGTTAAGACACCTTATGTTTGATAGGCCCTATTCAATGCAGCTTTGCACAAATTTTCCCTTGTAGAGTTTATGGTTGGAATATTGTTCTTTAATTTTATAATAACAAATCAATGTTTTTCTCAGTCAAGGCACGGGCACCATCAGTTGTTAACTCGCCACCTTATTCCATGCCAACACGACACCTGCAACACAGTTCTTCGTAGCATTGAATAAACACTGGCCTGAGTTAGCGTCTTTGACTGAATGTTTAGACATATTTCAAGTTAGAATAATCATGAGTAGATATATTTCTTAACCTGTTCATTATAATAATCAGAAGTTTCAATATTTTTTATAGATATTTAAAATTATTTGTTTTAAATATACAGATTTATGCATTTTTATAATTATAATCTGCGGACACACCTAATATTCATTTCTGTAGGCATGGATGCAAGATCGACGGCTTGGCGGCTATAGCCGGCAAAATCAAAGTAAAAAACAGCTTGCCGGCAAACGCCAATCCGACAGATTCCCGGCTCAGTATCTGATTTTTTTTCACTTGCAAAAATGTTTTGGTCTTGCAAACTAAAAATTAATAAGTCGAATAAGAAAGACAGGAAGTTACATTTCTTAAGTTAAAGCGCATGCGCTAATTTCCGCTTTTTTTTAAATCAAAAAACGTAAACAAACGTTAGAGACAAATCCGTAAGGCCATGGCCTAAGACTGTAAGACGACTTAGATCTAGATAATTTCTAGATCTAGTCAGTAAGTAGATTTAATTCTAATAAGTTTGATACGCCGGCATAAGAACTTATCTTCTTTAAAAAAAAAATTTAAACCAGGGTATAAGTGAAACCAGACCTAGAGTTAAAGGCTAGATAGATTGGGATCTATTCTAGATCTATTTAGTAGTTAGTTAAGTTAGTAGTTCTAGACTTGAGTGACGACTTAGACATTCACACTGTCGACATTGACTATGATTCAGATTGACAATGACATAGATCTATCTATCTTATATTTATAATATCTACTCTAGCTAGACTCTATTATATAATATAATTACTAGATTATCTTATATAATACAGACTAGACTATAATAAGACTAGATCTACTATCTAGATTTTTCTAGTCAAATCTAGATCTATCTTATGATTCTTATATAAAGTTCTAAAGTATTCTTAAGTCTAAAGTTAATGTATCTAGATCTAGAAATTGCCATAATTATTTACATATTAGATCTATCAGATAGATTCTATCTAGATCTAGAATTTCTACATTTTAAAATGATTTTAGAAGTTTGTTGAAAATGTGAATTACTGTATTACTAAGTTAAATAATACTAGTATACTATACTACTTATAGTAACTTATACTATTACTTCAGTAAGTATTAGTAATACTAGTTTATTGTATTATAAGTGTAGGCCTATACTAGTTGTAGTATATGTATAGAGTATAGATCTAAATCTATGATTTATGATAGAAATATCATCTAGTTACTAGTATGATGGTGTATTCAGTATGAGTATTACTAATATTTGATCTAGTTACAATCTAGTATTAGTATTACTAATAGTAATACTAGATCTAGCTAGAAGTAAGATGATAGTTCAATATCAATGAGTATTCATTATTAGATCTACTTTGATCTAATGATCTAAATCTAGAGATGCTAGTTAGAATAATTAGATCTAAAATGTAGTTAGAATCGTACTTTTACAATCTACCTCTAGAGTCTAGTTTTTAGTCTAGTACCTGGGAAGAAGGCAGAAGCAGCATAGATAGATCATATCTAGATCTATAAAACTATAATCTATATCTAGAATTATATCTAGTTAAGTCAGTCTAGAGTCTAGATCTAATAAAAAAAAACAACTTATTTTAGGTTACAAAGACAGTTTGTGTGGAAAAATAAACTAAAAATCGTCCCCTGAAGTGGTCCACCTAGAGTCTTCACCAGGATTCGAACTCAGGACTTCCGGTTCCAAGTGTTTTGCTTACCCCTCAGCCGCAGCATCTCCATATATTCATTTAGTGTACACTTATATTTTTGAAAATAAGAATAATAACCTTATCCATACATTCAAAATTAATAACATGTTACATGTAATAAAGAGAAACTAAAAAAGATTTGTTCTTTTTACAGAATTAGATAAATTGGTTACATAAAAAAATAATTTTTGACATACTTTAAGCTGTAATCATGAATGTGAGTTTCGAAATTTATTTTTCGCGACATTACTTCTTGTCACTGCCTGGCCAAAAACAAATCCTGATTTTTTTATCAAAAATAATTTTGGCATCGTTAAGTGCTGCCAACTAGAAATGAGAAACACCCATTAACGTCCAGATGTAATAATGTTAGACAAAATATTTTTGAAAACAATAAAAACGTTCTACTTTTTTAACGATTTATTGCAATGATTGTGTGCTAAATAGATGATACTTTTCATTGTCACTGAATTATGAATTATTACATTCTCTGAGTAAATGTGTTTTTATATTAAATATTAAATGCTAGTCTACCCACAGTGTAGCATATGCCGCTACTTTGCAGAGCCGACCGCAGTGAGCCATGCACTGTCATTTAACCCACTCTAATCCTAGGTGTAAATTATTAAAATAAAACAATTTTATAACTTATAATATATTTTCCGTGGCCTCCTGATTTACAAGAAGCTCCTGGAAGGTGACTTCTCACAATTTATGGAAAAAAGATACATGCGTGTGTATACCTACTGTGATAGTCCTGCCTTGTATTTGTTGAAGGCTGTCTGACTTCGACAGATTACTCTGGATGCATGGGCAGAGGCGGCCTTAGCAGTGCACGGGGCCCTGGGCGATTGTCATATGCGAGGCCTGAAGCCGTAAGTGTAGGCTATATGTATGTCTGGTAGGTCTTATTTTTGTTACAAAACATAGTACCTTACGTATGTACTTTACTATTGGCCGTTTGACTACATTAGATATTGTACTTCATGAAAGATTTTGCCTTAAAGTTTAATCAACGTAACTAAGGATTAAGACATTTGTTCATGAACAATCAACAAACTACAAATTAATATTTCTGCTAAACACTCTGAAGGTTAAGATTATGGCCGCCGCAAGAAGAGCGCAAAAGGTCGATTGTTGATGCGAATAATGCGTGCTTAGGAGTCCTTGGGGCTTTCCCTTCAAGTTTACACCATTGTATTTGTATCCCTGGACACGACAATCGGCGATGTCCTGACCAACGTTCACCAGCGCAGCAAGAAGCGCCATGACAAACCCTTTCCTGTTAAGTTGTCAAAATCAGGATACGTCCAAAAAACTCAATATAAGGGACATCAGCTCTTTGTGGCTAACATCCGGTGTACAGTCAAGAATGACGGAAAAATATTTTGCAAGTTTGATTTTATCAATAATGTTCCCTTTTACTTCTGATGCCATAATGTTCATAAGCTCGTTTTGAATCCTATGCCCGATGTAATGGCCGTGAGCCTCGGCATTCTTAATTCTTTGAAGATATACTTGCATGGTTGGGTCGACTTCGGCTATCACCGTTGTTCGTTTGTTTCTTGTTATCCCATGATATGCGTGTTGTTTTCTTAAAGGTACTGTACAATCGCTAGAATTTTTGTTAAGACTGCGCGCTACTGCAGTTTTACTTTTCTAATTTTTTCTTGCATCACGTTATTTGTTGTGCTACCATTTGACATTCTCAGAGCTAAATCCAACCACAAAGTCACACACTTAACGGGATTTACAGAAACCTCGTGCTGCTGAAGTTTATGTCATGTTAAGAGCTTAAACAGAAATAGTATTTGGTATTATAAAGATGCCTGGAAAGATTTCCTAAGATATTGAGTTTCCAATCCTATTTTATGAGAACTGTTCTGATTTTCGAAGCTGATGGTGTCAAGGGAGTCTCCATTCGCGGGGCCTGGGGAGGTTGCCCCACTTGCCACCCTCTAAGGCCGCTACTGGGCATGGGCGTAGCCGGGGGGGGGGTTGGGGTTCAATAATGTTCCCTTTTTCTTCTGATGCCATTAGGTCCATAAGCTCGTTTCGAAACTGTCATATCTTTGACATATGCTGATACGCTGTTTATTTGTATAGCATTAGGGCCTCTTCTGGCCTTGTTAGAATGTTCTTTGTGCAAACATTAAATAACTTTATCCTGATCAATTTTGTTGTTGCGTAGTGCCACTATGTTCACAGAATAATTTGACCACAACGCATATATTTAGAAGCAAGCATCGTCTCAGCAGACAAAACGTTTAATAATCATAATAAAATAGTGCATAATAACTTGGCAACTGCAGCCATGGAAATACAACACTTAGAATACATTTATATTACATCTCCGTATCTTTTACACAATACACTATTAAAATACATACATCTCCTTACTCTCAGGAGTCCAAAGGTAACTGAGGTTTTCACTCCGTGGTCAGTTACAGACCAATAATTTCTTCTTGAATAAGACACGAGATAGTCAAATGACTATTAACTTACTTCATGTCACAATGAGTCTCAAACGAGTATGACAGAAACCTATTCCAGATGTTATGTTCTGTTGTCTGAGCTGATAGTTAATATCGAGCCTTTCCTGTTTCGTGCAATCGCGAGAGAGAGTTGTCATGTTTTTTACACCTTTAAATCAATTAACTTCTGATACGAATTAACTTAGCATGTAGTGATTTCACTGAAATAAAGTTTATGAGGATAAGCTATATAATTGTAATAAACTGGAATAAGCTAATCTGTAGTTCATGTCTGACCATGCACGCTTTATTATGCTTGCAATTCAAAATTCTGTAGCACGTAGTCCTGACGATTTTTTTTTCATTTGCACATAATTATAGCTATCATTATATCTAGTAAAAGCCTAGAATATGATAAAATGTTAATTTCTTTTCTTAAAGAAAAAATTCTAGTCAGTTGTCAATTTGAGAAGATTTTTGAATGTTTGGTGCATTTTAAAATAGTTACTATAAGTGAAACCAGACAAACTGCTTTATGTGTAATCAGTGGCTGCTTCTCGTGTGCTTCTGATTTGTGTTTTAATTGTAATCAATTATTCATCTGTTCTTGAACCAGTTTCCGTGATGTACGCTGCAGTCTGTCCATCTTAGCATAAGTGGCCGCTCAAAAGCACACCAGCAGTCACATTAATTACATAATCAAAAACCAAATTGATCATGTCGAGGAACACTTCAGGGATGGCATCTTGAGGAAGGCGAGACTATTAGCAGACAAACTAGGTAATGAATTAGTGCGCCGATAATTTGTAGTCGACATTTGTTTGGATTTTGGGATTATTAAAGAACACTGCTGTACAGTCCGTATCTTGATTCGTTAGTTTCTTCGTTAATGTCTCTCTTTTCAAGCAATACTAATGCTCAGTTCAACCTGTTTTGTTTACATCCTAAAACGATGCTAGAGCATGAAACAAGTATTTATCTTCTTACCTTATATCATACAGACGTTACTTCAAAAAAAAAAAAAAAAAGAAGATGATTACGTCTTACGCGTCATGCATATACAGTGAAATTAATATCGTATAGCTATGGGGGGCGAGGGCACCAGTTCTTTTCTTTAATGTGCGCGGGGAAAAAAAATGTCAAGCTATGACTTTGAGCCTTAGGTGCCAACTTGCATCCCCCTGCAAAATAATCCTGCTGGCGCCCATGAACACCCGAAATATCTTGTCTATGAAATATACAATGAAATATGTCTTGATGTGAAATGAAATCTACATGTTCTTAGCAGCTTGTTGCCCAGATACTTAACTACTAGTAAAGACCAGCACATCAATTTCAACACATAAAACTAGTCAATTACTTCATACAGACTTTTATAATTGCTTCTCACGTGACTTCTACTGTGACCTAATCACCTCTTTTTGCCTCGCTACTTTTGTAAAATTTTCTAACAACTCTCAGGTGGACCGACTACTAGCCTACTTAGTTGCTAGACTTGGATTCCCTTGTACGTTTTTTTTTTACACGGCTACTACAGCTTGATTTCTTGTTAAATGGCTTATAGCCTTGCCAATTCTTTTATCCGTGCTTCAATAGAAGCGGGTCACAATGTCATCCTTTCACACTCTATATTGGCCAAAATCACCTAAATATTAGAAACTGCCACAGGATTACTATTTTACCAGTGTCTCAAATACAACAGAACAAAACAGAATATTGATCTTATATTTAGATCTAGGCTATATAGACTTAACCATTAAAAAAAACAAGTTCAGCCTACATTTGTGTTATTGCAACTTTATTAATATAAAATTGTTCTAACACCCCCCCCCCCCCAACCCCTAAATGAAATCCCCCCACCCCTCTGCGTCAGACTTTAATGACTGATTTTTTGCTTTGATTTTGTTTATTTTATTATTTTAGGTGATATTTTAATTCTTAACATCACTTGCCCCAGCGCAGCCAAGGAGGTTTTGAGTTTAAAACCCCTACCAGGGGGTTTTGCAGTTAAATTCCCCTCTTCTATAAAACAAAACAAAAAAAAAATGCAAACGACGATTCCCAAATTCCAAGAGCATAGCTAAGGAAGATTTTGATTTTAAAACCCCCTCCGAAATTTACTATAAGAAAGTAAATATAAAAAAGCAAATTACACACTGAAAATGCTATGAGCGTAGCAAAAGGGTTTTGAGTTTAAACCCCCCTTCAGCGGGGTTAAAAGCTAAAAAAAAAATCTCTTCAATATAAAAAAAAGCAAATAAGACACTCCAAATTCTATGAGCGTAACCAAAGGGTTTTTAAGTTTAAACCCCCCTCCAATGAGTATTGAAGCTAAAAAATACCTCTTCTATAAAAAAAAAAAAAAAAGCAAATTACACACTCAAAATGCTATGAGCGTAGCTAAAGAGGATTTTGAGTTTAAACCCCCTTTATCGGGATTTGCTGGTAAAAAATACCTCTTTAATATAAAAAAAAATGTAAATTACAAACTAAAATTCTTTGAGCTTAGTAAAGCCAAATAGGGGTTTTGAGTTTAAGCCCTCCCCTTCAGTCGTCTTTATTTTTTTTTAGTTTAAAACCACTCCAGATGGTTTTGAGTTTAAAATCCCCCCTACAGAGAGTTTTGAGGTTGAAAACCCTCTTTTCAATATTATTCTAAAGCAAACTACACTCACCAAATTCTATGAGCGTAGCTAAATGGGGTTTTGAATTTGTTAGTTTAAAACCCCACAACAGATGATTTTGACCATAAAACTTCCCTTTTCTCTACAGTCACCTAATTCCAAGAGCGTAGCCAAGAGAGGTTACAAAATTTCTACCAGCGGCTGGACTCCATTAATAAAGTGCAGTGGATAGTCATCTGCCGAAATTGAAAAAGACTAAAATGTGTCTAAACTAAGATGGCTAAGACAGATTTAAGGAGTCAGTTATAGAGATCGAGTCTCAATCAAACAAATCCTATGCTGGATGGGAGTCGACCCTTTGGTAAGGTTGTGACAGAGTGTCGCATAAGGTTTGCGGGACATGTATTCCGACAAAATGAATTACGCATAATAAGAGTTGCAATGACATGGAGGCCATTACGAGGAAATCGCAAACAGGAACATCCTAGTATAACTTCATGCCACACTTTCATAGACGTCCTCAGAGCAGGTGGGAAGAGGCTTCAGGCATTGCCAGTGACAGATTTTTGTGGAAACAGCTTGCCGCCCAATGAGCTGACTGGCGCGGGAGGATCTAAGTAAGAATAGCACATTATGTTTTGAAATAAAACTATTTAATAGCAGAAAAATGCACTGTAGATACCTCAGAATAGGCATTTTTTTAGGCTTTCAATAACGGAAATAAAGCTTGGCGGCGCTCCCTCAGACCCCATTGCTGTCAAGTAAGAGTCTACAATTTTTCCACTAACTCCATGAAGAACCTATTCTAGGGTACAATAAATGTCTACCGAAAGAATGAAGAATCAGAATGTAATTAAGATTAATTATACGCACACACGCAAACATATATATCCCTCCCCCCCCCCCCCGAAAAAAATCCTGGCTACGCCCATGGATCTAACTTTGAAGTCTGTGTCTAGATCTAGAACTAGATATATAGAATCTACTTTATCTAGACTAGAACTCTTATCTTATATAATACAGACGTTACTTCAAAAAAGAAGATGATTACGTCCTACGCGTCATGCATTTAGTCATGCATATTAACCAATGACTTAAATTCTGCCAAGTCACTGGTTTTTCTGGCTAGCTCAGGCAACCCATTTCATGCTCTAATAGCACTAGGGAAGAAGGAGTATTTGTACAAATTTGTCCTAGCATATGGGACGAGAAATGTGCTTTTATTTTTGTGTCTTGCAGAGTATTTTATTAAATTTTGTTTTTGTATTTGAAGATTATGGTTCAGTGTTTTATGTATAATTGCTACTTTACTTTTGAGTCTTCTGTCCTGAAGGCTTTCTAAATTTAGTGATTTTACTAATGGTGTTACCCTAGTCAAATGTGAATATTCGTTTGTTATGAATCTCACTGCTCTATTTTGTGTTTGTTCCATTTTCTTAATGTTTTCTTGAGTTGAGGGGTCCCACACGATGGATGCATATTCTATTATTGGCCTAACCAAGGTTGAATAACATTTTAGTTTTATGTTCCTATTTGATTTATAGAAATTTCTTTTAATAAACCCTAATGCTTTGTTGGATTTTTTTATAGTTTCATAAATATGTGGATTCCATGACAGTTTTTCATTTATTATAACACCTAGGTATTTTGCGTTTTTAGTCTGTGTTACTGGTTTGCCATGAATAAGATAAGTGGAATTAATTTGTTTTAGTTTTTTTGTTACTCTTAACAACTGACATTTTTCTGGGTGGAAAGACATGCTCCAATTTGATTCCCATTTCTGTAATTCATCTAATTCTCTTTGTAAAATATCTGTGTCTTGTTTTGTTTTTATTGTTCTATATATTATGCAATCGTCTGCAAATAATCTGACTTTTGTTCCTGAACTAATGCAATTTGGTAAATCATTTATGTAAATTAAAAATAGTAGTGGACCCAAGACTGTTCCTTGAGGTACACCTGAGTTTACTGTTATTGGTGTTGATTTAGAGCCATTTATTATTACAGTTTGTAATGAATTTACACGTTTAATCCTAAAATTACTAGACCTAGGCCAATGTTATGATCATGAATAGTAGGCCTTTTGTTACCGGGTAATGGTGTACTATGCTGTTCGTATCCGATTAATTTCTTAATGTGATACTATTGTTTACATAATAAATAAATCTGCACCCCTAAGCTGTCAGAAGATAAGTTATTGCCTTAATTAAAATTTTGTTTAAATTATCGATACATTTATTATATATATATTATAAATATATCTAGAGTAGTTTATTTAATCTGGACATAACATGAATGCTGTTTTTGTGGTCATTAAATCTTTATTTTGATATTTAATATGAAACTAGCGTGCTGTATAATGTGCTTGTCCATTTTTCAATGATTCTGACCCAATTTCCTTCCATTTAGCTGTTTTTTTTTATTTAGGAAAAAAAATCCCACATGTGCAAGTCAGGTTGTTATTTTTTCCTATGTTACTCGGATGACTTTACCTCTTCCTAGGGTTAAGAGTATATTTTTTGGTTGGCTAAGTCTATACTAATGAGCCCGGCAATATTTATTCTGTTTTTGGAGCTGTTTTATTTGATTCATAAGCCAAGTCGTTTGATTCCATACAAAAAAATAATAATAGGGTGTTTGAATTAAATTAAGATTTTTTTTACCAAAATTTATTTCAAACAGCCAGTTTTGGACATCAATGTTAATGATCGTATATTATATTTATATATCTACGAACATGCTTGACTAGCCACGCCAGTGTGTTATTTTCTTGTCTGACCTCTCCACATTAAGCAAACACTATTGTATAACGCTTAATGCAGGGTAGTCTTACAGTATTGTCGACTACACACGTACAGTACACTAGGCCTACATGTGGTCATGTGTATGTCTAGCTGACCAGGTTGTTAAAATCAGTTGGACACAGTTTATTTACTTTATGGCCAGAGAGGGTGTGGATTAAGTTTTTTTTCTAGAGTTGGTTACCCTTATGCTTTTAGATCTATATAGGCCTAGCTGTTGATTTAGACTTAATAAGATCTCAATAATAAGCCTTAAGACTATAAAAGGGTGTACTTGATGTTCCTGCAGTTAAAAAAATATTGTTTGCCGCAAATGAATTGGTTAAAACCACTAAATATTGACCTAGCTCACTAATCAGATTCCCACTAGAAACAACCTCATTCTTAATACTGCATAGAAGCTTTTGGCAAAAAATGTTTAACATTTTAGAATACTGCTACTTTCAAGTGCAAATATTTACTCCCATAACTTCTACCAGGATCTTACTTTACCCTCTTCAAATTCAGACTGTCTAAATAGTTGTTAACTGCATCATTTTTTTGATAATCAAAGCTATAGATATCACATGACCAGAAAACAGGGAGTGCGTTTCAACCCTGACCACAGGTTGAAAGGTTTTACAAATTTTAATTAAACTTTTTAGTTAGTAACTAAACAAAAAATAATTAAACTACAATTTTAACTAAACTTTTTTTTTCTAGTCAAACAATGGCCTTAACTAATTTTTTTTAGTTAAACTAAAAGTTTCTAACTTTTTAGTTAACTTTTGCCCATCACTACTATTCTAACCTGTGCTATACTACAAAAGATCATCTGTATTAGAAATTTATTACATTAATATACAAAAAACACAAACATTCAACACACATCTAATCATGCAAACACAAAATAAGTCTAAAAGTCTGTGTATCCCAGCGAACTAATTTTGGTAGAATAAGTGTGTTCATATTTTTATTTGTTTGTGTTCGTATTTATGCTTAATTTGAAAACATCTTAATGATTTCATGTGAGGGGCTATGCCTAGGGTTCTTAAAATTCAGTTAATGGTCATATAGAATTAAAATCTGAGTTTATTGGTGCCTAAATATAGAGACTGTCTAAAATAAATTATGGTGTCAGGAATCAAATAATGTGTGTCAAATTTGTCTGAATTAAATGAAAACACTTGGCCTCTTTGACCTTAAATATAATAACAAATATAGGTTAGGGGTACAAATATAAGTAGTCATCCTTATTCTCCTTAAACTAAAAAAAGATTTTGATACTTCATTTTCTTTTCTATGTCGAACCATTGTCAAATAATGCGCTGTTAAAGTCAAATTTTGAAATTTTGGCCTATAGGTGTCCGAATAGCATAAACTACTCTAGATCTGGGCTCTATTTAGTCATATTTAGACTGTCAAGTGTAGGCCCCTAAAATAAGGATATGTCAAAACTGTGCGCTATAAAAGTAGTTCATTATTTTTTAAACTTATAACTAAAACGAAGTTCGTGTAAAAAAAATATTTTTAATCAACATTTGAATCAACGATATTCTATTCAATGAGTTAGTTAATAAATGGATAATATATTTTATAATGATCCATTGAAAATTTTACCATTGTGACCTTAGATTCAAATTTTTTGTACCGATGCGCGAATCTATGAATGAAGCTTGATTTATTAATGAAGAAGTCCATGGCCTTTAAAGATATAGTCACCTCCCTTGAAGTTTTTCATTGAAAAGTGGTGTAATTTTTGAAAAAGTCTGCTTGCATATATAATTTAAAAAATAAGATGGTTCACTTTTGGAAAAGAAAAAAGTAGCCATTGCATCAGAACTTTGAATGATATAAAATACCACGATGTCCGATTTTCATATTCTCTTTTAGTTTCTGAGATCTAAACGGGACAGATGGACAGACAGGCCACACAAAACTAATAGCGTCTTTTCCCCTTTCGGGGGCTGCTAAAAAAGACTAGAAGATGATTCTAGCTAGGGCTAGACTTCTAGCATTACTAGATTAGTCACTGATTAGTGACTATTTACTAGCTCTAGGGACTCTAAGTCTTGGACTAGATCTAACTTGACGATCTTGAACTAAATCTAGAATCGTGAGTATTCTAGAGTCTTTATAATTTGGATTTAGGTCTAGGCTCTAACGATTTTCTTCACGGTATGTGCATAATAGTGAGAAAAAAATATCAACTCATTGGCCACATCGGGAAAACTCGAAATCGACCGTTATATCGGTTTGAAAATGGCTCATTATCGAAAAATTAATTTCGCCTAGAATGTTTTATGAATGAAATTTTCTATATGACGTCAATGGGAAAAAAACTTGACACCGCTTACGTCACTAGGCTCACAGCAGTACACTAAGACATTTCTTCGCAAACAAGAAAAAGTTTTAATGATTCAATTGGCCTAATTAAACATTTGCGCACCATCTTATTGTACATTGATCCATTATGAAACTATGGAAGAAAAATAATGAAATTAAATATCTTTATGTATGTTTAGTTATTGTGTTTTAAAGGCTTTACAAATTGTTAACACTTTAATTGCGTACACCCGTAGTTAGCTTTTACATTGTTATTATTTGGCTGGTGAATTATTGCAATGTGTTTAAGCTTCGAAGTCTACTGTCCCATACTAAAACATATGAAATTAGTCATAACACAACTTATCTATGCCTTACATGCACAACCAGGGCGGCCCTAACATTTGCGGGGCCTTATCTGAAATGGATTGCGCGCGGACAAGTTAGGGTAGGGATACGGATAATAAGTGAAAATAAAGATTTTGTATTAGAAAATATATTCGTATTTGCATTACATTTTTATTAAATGAAAGCTGACGATGCCTTTTTATATCACGCTTAGGACTGGCATTTACCATATTGATTGACACCCCAAATTGACAATTTTGTCTTTTTAAGGATATTTTTATGAGTTTCAGGAGATTTCCAGGAGCTCCTTGAAAACAAGGAGACCACGGGAACCCTATTATAAATTATAATGGTTTAATTTAATAATTTACACCTAGAATTAGCGCGGGGCTTTTGAACCTTCGGGGTCCACTGCGGCAGCATAGGCCTAAGGCTGGCCTTGATGATATCCAGCTCGCGGTCAACGTATTTTCATCACGCTGCTGCTTTTTTTGGTTAACCTATAAACCTCGGTAAAACAGAAGTCATGTTTCAGAAGTCACCCAATAAAACCTACTCAGCCCAAAGATCACCGCGCATAGACATCCCTTAAAGTGGTAGATAACTTAACATTATCTGGGAAGCATAGTATCAAATGACGCATTGCTTTAAAGAGAGGTTGATATGTGATCAGGGATAGTCGTGCTTTTGGACGCATCCAAGCGAGAGCGTGGCGAAATAAATCGCTCCGCCTGTCTACAAAAATCAGTGTCAACCAGTGATCCTCTATGTGGATCTGAGACATGAGTACTTTATAGTAAGCAACTAAGACTTCTTGAACGACTTCACCTAAGACTGCAATACAAACAACGATATTCTTGCAAAATGGTATGAACTTCTTATAATCCGACAGTCACGCTTTGCTAGGCACTTATTCCGTATGGGGGACGAATATATTTTTGGCAATCTTTTTTTTTAGTAAGCTGAAAGGTTGTCGGAGTAACAGAGTTGCCTCACAATAACGCTTCTTTAGAATACTAACGCGATGTTTTTAAGTCTCTTAGGAAAAATGCGTTATTTTACTTTGTTACAAGGTGCACATTTTACACTATAACGTAGAGATTTTGCATCACTTGAAGATTCTTACTAAAGCCATAATAATAAGGCTTGTCTTCGAGTCCAAAGATTAGTGAGAAATGCAGTATTTCCTGTGGCTGCGCAGCCCTAGCTGTGACCTACATATTTTGCCACATCCAGGGCAAGCATAACGATTGTTAGCAGGTGGTCGATTTAGATTTTCTTTTCGCCGTCTGCGTTTGTCCTCGGCCGCACATTTTCTTTTGGTCTCAAATGTGAAACCCGCGGCCTTCGTGAGTGACCTCCAGCTGTCTCGTTCGGAGGCCGCATAGGACCAGATGCTCTCTTCTATGTCAGCCAAGGAAAGTTGACGCCTAAGCTGGTCTTTGAACCTTTTCTGTGGGGCGCCTCTGTTACGTCGAGCACCTTTTAGCTCACCAAAAAAAGACTGCCTTTGGCATACGTTCGTCTCCCATACGGGATACGTGCCCTACCCAGTGCAACTGTCAGACCATAAGAAGTCTCTCTATACTGTCCATACCGGCGTTGGCAAGGACATCGCTGTTTGTAGTACGGTCCTGCCACCGTATGTCCATAATGGAGCGCAAGCATCTTTGGTGAAAGCACTCAAGAAGTCTTAGTTGTTTTCTGTATAGTGTCCATGTCTCAGAGCCATAATGAATATATTAATTGCAATATTAAATGTCAGAAAGTAACCATTTTAGAAGTTACACTGCAAAGACTTTCTTCCAAGCCTATAATAGCCCAATAGTTTTACGCGAAAGAAAAAACGTTAAGACGTGAGCTGTGGTTTTCTACAGGCCTACTGTTGGGGGGACTTTCTATTCTAATCGCCATGTACAATTACATTAAGAACTGACAGAACGAAAAAGCAACTCCTCGGATTGATAGTCTTTACCCGATCGTTCATTTTCGGAATTACAAAAATATTCCCAAAATGACTTTGGGTATATATCCTTCCATAAAAAATTATTCATCCGAGCGAGGCTCGGTCATCTGATATTATGTATAAAATGTAGAAGAAATGTTTACAACAAATATAAATATTAGTTAATAGTGTTTTTTTCTGGTCAACTAGCTGCTAAAATTAAGCGAAAACATTTATGTTTGTTTATAAAGATTAAGAATGCATTTAGTATGTAAATATCACGCACATTTTTTAAAATGAACTTTTTATGCAGCGACATTCGTGCAGTAGCGTGACAAGTATCTACAAAACATGGTGCTATCAGTTCCCTCAATTTTTTTTTTAAATATCATAATATTTATAATATTTTATTTATTTTTTGTTTAGTGCCCCCATCAAAATAAAAGAGGCTTATTTTTGTGCGTTTTGTCTGTCGGTAGGTCTGTCCGTGACGTTTAGATAAAAGAATTACACTAAAAGCTATTGAAAATCTGATTTACCCTTTGATGTTTCTCCCGTAACATCTCAATAGTTTTAAGTATCTATAATTGATTGTCCCGAATTTTTTTGTGTGCAAAACTAATCAACGCCAACGAATGTTTCTTTGCTCTTCTAACCTATATTACATTCAATTTCCATGCTTAAACGTTGCAAAAACACATTATCAATAATATGATGTTCCGTTTTTTTAAAAGTAAATAGCATATAAATGCTAAATCAAAATCTCTATACTGACTTATATTTCATTAAGTGTACAAATGTTCCACATATTGTTTTATAAAAAATCAATTATGTCAAATGATTGTTTAAAATCGCTTAATTGACTAGTATTACACTTATATTCTTTGGCAATGTGTCACTACAATGTGATTATCGATATTAAATTGTTCCGTATTTTCATTTTTGAATAAATTTCAAAAATATCGACAATAGGTTGTTCAGGGCTTTAAAAAAAAGAAAGTAATTTACTAGAAACGATTATTGAAAATCACTTTTTAGACATTTAATTTTCTTGCTGAAACATAACATAAAAGTTTTTTAATCGATAAAGAATGTTCCGGATTTAGTTTTGAAAAGAAATCGACTTACATTACTTACATATTCTTACAAATCGTCTCCAAAAATTTCCGAATGTTATTTAAAAATCTACTAACGCCAAATAACTGTTTGAACTCCCTCTTCTAATTAATAAACAAATAATTTTCTCATTTACGAAAAAATATTGTTACATTTAATTTTCTAGCTAAAACATTACAAAATCTAATTATCGTTAATATTATGCTCCGAATTTTAGGAAAACAACTTCCAAACACCAAAGTATGGTATGAAAATCTCTCTACAAGGCTGTAGTTCATCTAATTTTTATACGAGACCATCCAAAAAATTTAATTGACGGTATTACATTTATCTGGAATTCTCTTTTTTCTTTTACTATTTATACAAACATCCGGAACAATCTATTCTATAAACTTAAATCTATTATGTTCTGTTATGACATGATTAGGATTTAGTTATTTGTTTCGGGAATAAGGGGAAAGTTTTACTTAGCGACAAGTGACGTGACAGATCTTTAAAAAACAAGAACGCTCTATTCGACACTAGAAACACCACGTCTTTTGAAGATACAGACGGTTAATAACGAAGGACATGATTAGGATTTAGTTATTTGTTTCGGGAATAAGGGCAAAGTTTGTAAATGTTTTAAAATGTTTTACATGTTTCGGATGTTCCTTCAGAGTTGAAGATAGTTTACTTCCTAGTCCAAACCTCCCGCAGGACGACGGGGGATGGGAGCGGGCAGGATTTGAACCCTCGACCATCGATAAATCCGAACGACGTCCAGCGAGCAAACCGCACGACCAGGCAGCCATCCATCTAAGTTTTACCTAGCGACAAATGACGTGACAGATCTTTAAAAACAAGAACGCTCTATTCGACACTAGAAACATCACTTCTTTTTAAGATACAGACGGCTAATAACGAAGGACATTGGACGGATCCCTTTTTCAGTATTAAAGGTGTTCATTTTGTTAACACTCGTATCGACTACCTAATTTGATTGTTGGTAAAGATTACCTCCTTTTTACTTCATTGTTTGGATTTGACACGGCTGAAGAGCCATAACAGTTCATACATATATTTATTGCGATGTTTCGAAACGTAAAATAAAGGTTAATCAAATTTTTAATAGCTTTTAGTTGTTTTTTAATAGTAAGATGACGGACAGACCGAATGACGGACAAAACGCAAAAAACAATGCGGCTTTGATCCTCTTTAAATAAATTCTATCAGAACTCAATGAACCAATGTCTATGAACCCTCGTTAAATAATGTCTCGTGTTAATAAAGACATTTTTTGGTACTATCCTATTGTGAGGTAATGGAATTTTTTTTTTTGACGTCTTATGAATGGATTCTTTAAGTGTAATGCTAAAAAAGAACGCACTCGGTGCACCAATGTCTATGAACACTCGATAAATGGCTCGTATTGATGAAGGCGTTTTTTTAGTCTAGGCTGTCTGACGTAGTGTTTTTTTTCCTTGTTTGTAAAATGTTTTACATGTTTCGGATGTTCCTTCAGAGTTGAAGATAGTTTACTTCCTAGTCCAAACCTCCCGCAGGACGTCGGGGGATGGGAGCGGGCAGGGTTTGAACCCGGGACAATCGATAAATCCGAACGACAGTCCAGCGTGCAAACCGCACGACCAGGCAGCCATCCTTTGACGTCATATGGAATTAATTCTTCAAATGAAATGCTAAAAGAACTCGGTATAGACCTTGTAATGTTTATTAAGCCTCTTTATGCGACTCGCCTTTAAAAAAGGATTTTTTAAACTAGATTTTTATTACAGTATCTAGATCTGGATTTATATTCTAATTATATCATTTTAGCGTCTAGATCTAGAATTTCTAAATCGAGTTTAGACTAGATCAAGATGTAGAATTTCAATTTCTATACATAAAGTGTAGATTTTGATTTCCAAACGTCTTGATCAATATTGCAATGTTATAATATACTAAAAATAATCTACTATTTTTAAATTTAATGTTGCATTCAGTCTATAGATAGATTATCTAGGAAATTATTTTTTTTCGTAAATCTTATCTAAATTACAGCTACATTATTCCAAATTTATATTTTAGATCTAGATCTAGTAGATATAGATCTTAAGAGAGCTTAAATAGAAGTTTAATTTAGATAGATCTACATCCTCATTCTAGTTCCATTTAAATGAAAATGCCGATATCTCTGTTGAGTGCTGAGACATCGAAGTAAAAGCACGATATATCTATTCTTTTCTTTTTGTTTTTTAATTACAAATCAATGCTGAAAGATTATCTAAAATCGCTCGTCAGTATTGTACATATCCGATAGATGTCATGCCGTAATGTGTGATAATCTGTTTATCAATAATAGGCTATTAGTTTATTATTAAGTTAAGAGCAATGCCTGGTCGTGCTGTTAGCGTTATCTCTACGGTCCGGGGTTGTTTGTTTGTTTTACATGTTTCGGATGTTCCTTCAGAGTTGAAGATAGTTTACTTTCTAGTCCAAACCTCCCGTAGGACGGCGGGAATGGGTTCATGCAGGGTTTGAACCAGGGAACATCGATAAATCTGAAATACAGTCCAGCGCGCAAACTGCACGACCAGGCAGGGTTCATACCCTGCTCGTTGCCATCCTCCATCTTCCAGCGAGAAGTTAATTATTCTAAACTTTGAAGGAACACCCGAAACATGTAAGACAGAAAAAAACAAAATTTTTTTACAACGGAAAATGAATCTTTGAAACATTATTTCTTTTGAACATCAAAATTAAATCACGTTTTGAATATTCCTTGCGAATAGGCAGATCCGACAGGGATCCGACTCCGATGATAACACAAACTCTTTTTGTAATCTTGTTGTTTTTTTTTGCCTTTGTTTTGTTTGTTTAGGCTAAGGTTCTCTTCTTTATACCACTTAGAAATTTTCTACCAATGTTTCATGGGCATAGCCAGGATTTTAACTTTCTCTCCCCCCCCCCTCTATGTGTGAGTGCGTGTGTGTGTGTACGTAATTAATCTTTATTACGTTTCAAACCTTTTTTTTTTTATGGAAGACGTTTAGGCTAAGCTTATGGAAATTGGTGACTGTAGTTAGTTTTAGATTTTATATCGAAAAAGGAAGTTTTATCGTCAAAACCTTCTGTTTGGGAGGGGGGGGGGGGGAGTAAACTATAAAATTTCTGGAGTATTTTTTTTTAAACAAACTCAAAACCCCTTAGCTATGCTAGTAGAAATTGGTGACTGTGGTTTGCTTTAGAATAATATTGAAAAGGGTTTTTTTTTAACCTCAAAACTCTATATAGGGAGGTTTTAAAATTAAAACCCCTCTTGGCTACGCTCATAGAATCTGGTCACTATTGTATGCTTTAGTCTGATATTGAAAAGGGGTTTTAATCATTAAAAAATTTGGAGGGGGTTTTAAACTCAAAATCCCCCCAGGCTATGCTCATGGATTTTGATGACTATCGTTTGCATTATTTTTTGTTTTATAGAAGAGGGCGGTTTTACCCTCAGAACCCTCTGGAATAGATTTTAAACTCAACCCTCCCCCCCCCCCCCCTTGGCTGCGCTGGGGCAAATGATGGTTAAGCATTAAAATCTGATCTAAAATAAGCAAAATCAAAGCAAAAAAATCTGTCACAAAATTCCACTTCCCCCCAGGGGTGGGGTCGATTTCATTTTGCGGGGGGATGAAGGGGGTATGCCCATGCTATATCCTTTTGTCTTTTACTCATATTTTGCTTATGTATATCAATGTTAAAACTACTATTGGGCAACATGTATGCTTCTATTGCACCTTAATGAAAAGTAAATGGATACTACAAAATATAAAATGAATACTGTATTATATAACACTTGGTCGAAATAGGCTTAAATAGTGAGGATGTAGAAATTTGAGTTTCTGGTTGTATACAAACCAGTTAGCTATACAGGTACTAATAAAAGGAACTATAGAAATATGAAATTCCACAAGAGTTGTTAAAAGTGAATAAATTGAGGTTACACCATTTAAGCATATATGTTAGAAATATATTTATGGCATTAGTTAATTAAAGTTACATCAATCGTACGATACACTAAAGATGGTAACCAGAGGCGTAGCAAGGTACGCAGTCTTAGTCTTTTTTTCTTCTAATACATTTCTAATACCTTTTGCTGTCAGTTCGCTATGTCATCCAGCTATACTTCTGGCTGTATCAGTAGTTTCTCCCACTAATTTCTCCCAAGGTAAAGAAGCCTCCTCCTACATGATGTCTGAAACTTCCTTGAACTGGTCTTTGCCAATGGTGGTCCCAATGCTTGTTCCTCATAGGAGATATATTTTCTGTGATTTAAAAATTGCTTTTAGTACTGTGAACATGTAGCAAGAGTTAAACGCTATTAGATATGTCGGCGCTAATGGTAAACTTTTCCAGCTTTTCTGCTCTATCTCAATTTTTAATTGAGATTTCTAATTGTGATGCGAAAAAGAGTGGCTCCTTCAACTGCTTTTCTATTTTCTTGACACATTTCTTCCATCACTGACAGTAACCTCCATTAAAGCTATCCTTCCATGTCGGAAAAAAAAAAGGCTTCATTACACGACCTCATATGACCAACTCTTACCACCGACTCTTTGTCTTCTCCCTTCTTGGTAAATATTCTCGTCAATCCTCTGATTGTTCGGTTTGTTCGGTTCGCGTTCAGTTTGTTTCCCATCTCTATATAGAATTTTAAAAATATTGGAGAATGATCGCTCTGCTGAACAACTGTTACAGGCAAAATTACCGGGCATTAACGACTGTTAACAAATTTTTAAAATGTAATCTGTAATTCAACGAATTCAAATCTGTAAACAACGACCGCGATAGTTCGGTAAAATAAATTGATTTTGAAAGTCATCTCTGCATCTTGAATTTTCTCTTCACTCTAGTCAGTGGTAATCTAATCACTTTTGTCTTTTAACTTTCCCCAATCTCTTGGAGCGAAAAACTGGATCAACAACTTAAGATCGAGCTAATTCACCCATATTTCTTACACTCTAAAAGCCAGTAAAGATCTTCTCCAGTTGACACAGTTGTATTGTTCTTGCTGCTCATATTCCAATATTTTGGACACAAAGTTACAATTTTGCACCTGACAATAAGCAGAACAGTGTTAACATCTTTCGTACATCAAGGTATGTTCTCATTGATGTTAGGACATCATTCCTTGATGACCACTAGCAGAGCACAATTTGTGCTTTTCCTATTGCCTTATTGGATTCAGAAGCGCCCATCTTTATATTCTGGGAGCAAAAATACTCATATAGTTTTGTACTAAGTCCAAAAATCTTAAAACTTCTTGAACACTTGACGGAATCATTTGAGACCAATTTAAGTTGTGGTTAGCACAGTGAACGAAATACGCAAGATGATGCATTTGCTGAAGCGATGCCTCAAGGGTATAGTACTATCTACTCATACGGAAAGCACCATCATAACATGGCCTCGCAATTTATTTTAAAGTTGAATAGTCATTTGTTATTACTTGAAGTATTTGTTCTGCTGACTTCAGGTTCTCACAAATAAAAAAATCTAGAAATAACTCTCAGATTTTTTTATTTTTTGAGGTATTTCGTCATCGGCGGTCACGAAAAAAAAAGTGAAATGATGCTAGTCGGCTTTTACAAAAGTGCTTCTTTTCCACTTTACCCCAAGGCTCATTTGGGCCCTAATTGGTCATTATCCATGGGTTCAGGTGTAATGAACGCCCTACGCGCAATTGTTGCTCCTCCAAGGGCTGTTGGCCCGGGTTCATTGAACCCCTTCGCGCAATGGATGCTACGCCTTTAAGTCATACATCTTTAAATGCTTGTGACAAGAGCCATGACTGATAGTAATACGCTTAATGTAATTTGCGGGTCCCCTGCCAGTCGCAGAGCCCAATTACCAATCGGTCATAAGGCCTAAGCTGTGTTTATACTAGCAATCTAATACGTTATTAGACATATATAGATCTATATCTAATATAGTTTTATTTTTAATTCGTAGTCTATATTTTGGGTCTGGGATGATTATACTGATTGTAGTCTTGATCTCATGATGATGATAATGATTCTATTCTAAAGATGATATGTAATGTATAGTTTTTGCTAAATTTAGATTCTATTAATCTGTCACTACTTTTTATACTTTATTGTAGGTTACAACTGGGACTGCGCATCAACGAGAAATACTGCGCATTCCTCACTAATCTTCGGACTCGAAGACAAGCCTTATTATTATTATTATTATTATATACTTTATTATATACATATCCAGTATATGTAAAGTCATCAAATTTCATTAAAAGGATCCCTTATTTTTTTATCCATTATAAAAAATGCCTTTAAAATGTCGTTTATGTTATAAAATTCATTTTTGGTTTCAGAGAATCTAGACTCTAGATAGATCTAGTTTACATAGAGGACTTGGACATAGTCTGAGCTGATTAAATTTTATTAGAATCTAGATTTATATTAGAGCTCCAAATTCTATTTCTTCAATCTTTGAAACAGTGGAATCTTAGCTCTTTAAGCATTATTTCTTTATTCTTTAAAACAGTCTTATGTTATAATGTCAATTTTGGAGTACATGTTTCCATTGACATCACACTATTTTGAAACCAAACAACAAACTTTGTTACAAAGTGAGAGGCATGAAAATAATGCAAAAGCCAACTATTCAACACAGATGCAAATCCCAAATGAATCATCTGATTTATCTATTACATTTATTGATTTTCTTCAAAGTATGAAAACTGATGACACAAATAAGTCTATTATAATAGGACCAGACAGAGCGTAAGTTCTCATATAACTTAGATCTTGTTATATATTAGACAGAGGTAGATATAAAAGTTTAAGAAAGCTTTCTCTTACGACTTAGTGGAAAAATGTTTTTATTGAGGTAATTAATGTTATATTTAATAAGTAAATGTGCAATTAGTAAAATGCCACAGTATCTAATAAGCCATAATATGTAATAAATTCTAGATCTAGTATTATTATATGAACTTTATATTATTAGCTTGCTAATTTTGATTTTAAACAATTAGGCATGATCATGATCATCATCAAACTCTATTTTAGTGAAGGCTTGAGAGGCTCAAATCTTCTCTTGCAAAAGCCCCGGACAGAAACCCTGCTGTTTTGCGTAGTGCATACTTGTCACCATAGAGGTCGAGAATTTTTGGTTACCCAGACCTATCGAGACGGAGATCAGCAAGTCTGAGCAGTCAAAAAGAATATGAGATGCGGTTTCCTCTTATTCCCCGCGGGGGCACCGTGAATCAAACTTTGGCCGTACCCGTTTGAAATATGAGATAATTGCTTGCTAAGGCCTGGACATGCTCCACCACGGGGAAGTGAGGTCAGGGCGCCTCATGCGCTCCCAGACTCCATTGGCTTTTAGGACTTGTCCAAGCACTCAAACCACTTTTCCATTTCTGTTTTTTTTAAAATTATAGCCAGAGCATGATGAAAACTTACAGCCTGTTCAGTGGGTGGAATTTGCCCTCCCTGGTGGGCCAAGGAGTCTGCAATAGTGTTGCCAGTCAAACATATGTGACTAGGTACCCACTGCATTATTACAGGGGTGCCATAGTGATGCTTTATGATGTGTGAGGCATGGGGGGGGGGCATGGTCTAGGGCTTTGCAAAGCCTGCAGTACAGGTTTTGAGTCAGTGACTACAACAATCTCAAATGTCCCTGCCGAGTTGAGAGTCAATGACAAAGGCTTCACAGACTGCCATGGCCTCCACATCGAAACTGCAAACACTACCACATGGTCCAAAGATTTTGACTATTGACTGAGTCAGAGGCATTAGGCATGATAACAAAGTAAATACTTTCTTTGAATGGCTCAACACTGTTAAATTTCAGGCTAATTCTTTTGTTAAAAAAATAATAAACTTTAAAAAAAATCTAATATAGAAGGCTAGCACCAATTACACCTTTTGATTTGTTCTCAGATTTATCACAATAAAACTCTTCTTTCAGTATTCCAATATGCTTTATAACCAACCCATTTAAGATTCAAACATGAACCAGTGATAATATTTTGCTTTTTTATTCCAATGCTATATAGAATCTATATGTTGTTTGTTTTATCCAAAAATCCCCCTTTCCCTTTTTATGCATCCGCCAATGAATTGGCCTGCATTATAATACTTACACACATACTTTGGTCCATGAAATCTGGTATCCCTTACCAACCCCTTTCAGAAAAAAAGTCTTATAACGGTATATAATTTCTGACTATTCTTTGACTGTACAATTGTATATCTACGAGTTGATACCAGATGCTTTTCTTTGCATTATTCAAAGTACATCATTCAATGGAACGGTCCAATTTTTTTTCTCCTTTAATCACGCATTTTAAACCCGTTTCCTCTTTTGCGTCATCCAATGGAATGGCTCACCCCATCGCATATTTTCTTCCTGGAAACATGACAAATCATTCACAGACCTTTCATTTACTCGACAAATTGTTCACCCATTAAATGAGTCACCTGACAAATTCGTTCACAGACAACAGGTTCACCAACAATTGGTTCATGTCAAATCTTTACTGGATAGTAACATATTATTAATATTAACGAATCTCTATAATGCAGGCTCTCTGCAAACTGCACTACATGACACATTGAACTTAAAGACCCTCACACATAGCACTACCCCCATCTGTCTCACCACCAGGTTTATAACAGTATTCATTCATGTCGCAAGTTTAACTTGTTACATTAAACATTAAAAGTAGCCTAACCCTAACCCTGTCTCACCACCAGGTTTATAACAGTATTCATTCTTGTCGCAAGTTTAAATTGTTACATTAAACATTAAAAGTACACACAGGGGATTACAGTGAGATATTTTAGAAGTACTAGGTAAACAATTTGTTGTCAACTAATTGTCGGTGAACCAATTGTTGCTGAATGAATTTTCATGAACAATTTGTCTGTGATCGATTTGTCGTGAAACCTTTTTTCCTATTGCATCTTTGGACAGCCCATGGATTCAATGAGCCATAAAAGATTAAGCATTTTTGTTTAGTTTGACCATTTATTTTTACAAAGCTTATATCAATTCACTTTGTCTGTCTGCTAAAGAATTTATACAAGTTATTTCTCCCACACCCAATCTCGGATCAAGTTGTATCGGACAAAACAAGAACCAATAGCAGAACTTAATTATTATTTAATAAACTATTGGTAATAAATTATTTTGTTTTTGTTGGAAAGAAATTGTGGTGGTAAAGTTGAATTAGTTCCCTTTATACTTTGTGTAGGGAATTAGGTCATCGCTTAAAAGTTTAAAACTAACAATAGGTACTATAACACTTTCTTTCATAAGTGCAGTGGTATTGTGTATAATGTATTAGCCATCGAAGGCTTGAGCCCTGAAGATCGAATTCAAGTCGTAGGCCTACACCTTTTTACATTAAAAAAGCGATGACCTAACATTCACCCAGAGACTTCTTTTCCTCTCCTCCCTATGCCAACTGGTCTAGACAAGGCAATAGGAGGGTAGCGCAATCGAGATAGCTAAAAGCATGAAATTACGCTAAACTAATCTAATCTAATCGCACATATTTATTATTGTTAGTCTAGATTGAATTTCATGTCTGATTGAATATAAGCTTTCTTTTTAAAACAAGTATTTTTCAACAAAAATTCGTTCTTCGGTGGTATGACCAGCATCATAATGCTATTTCCCCAGAGGCTTAGTGACGGGGGTACGATGCCTCGTACGTGATACAGAATCACGTGGCTAAATGCTGTTTGTTTACGATTGGTGAATGAGGTCCATTGACCAAAATGTACGCTTTTTATCGCACCTTTAAGAAAAGTAAACGGATATTATAAAGTATAAAGCAGGCATGTCAAACACGGCGTTCGGGGGCCGCATGCGGCCCGCGACCACTTTGCATGCGGCCCGCTTGGCCACCTAAAAATATAAAAATAATGTTAAACTATTACGCTGGAAAATAAAAGATGACAAGCTACTTGAATTGAAAAATAGTATTTGTTAAATTGAACAACGAGATTGAGTCTGTAGTGAAGGCCAGCTACATTTTTCAAACTTAATTGCAAGCCATAGCAAATCATTTAGTGAAAGGGATTTTATGAAGGAGTGTATCGTTAAAGCTGCCGAAGTCATTTGTCCAGAAAAGGTGAAAGTATTCAAAGTAATAGTGTTAACTAGGAACACTGTGGCAGATAGAATACATGACATGTTAATCAGGTCGCGTGAACGATTAAAGAAAAAAATAGATTTTGAATTATTTTCATTGGCTCTCGATGAGTCAACTGATGTAACGGGTGTAGCACAGTTGGCTATATTCTTAAGGGCTTGTGACAGGAATTTTGAGATACATGAGGAGCTACTTGTTCAATGCATAACGCCACAACAAGCGAGGATGTTTTTGAGAAATAACAGGTGATATTGCAGTACAATTTACCTTTGGTAAAGCTAGCTAGTCTAACAACGGATGGCGCACTAACCATTATGAAATGGTTTTGATGCAAAGCTACTTGCAAAAATAAGAGAGACTAATGCTAATGTTAAATTTGCTCATTTTCAGTGCATCATTCACCAAGAAACATAACGCAATTATAATTCCAACATGTCATAAAACTGGTTTCAGTCAATATCAATTTTATTCTTATCATCGCCAATTTTCAATGTTTCTGAATGACATTGGCAATGAAATTTGCTGGCTCTCCTGTCTTTAAGAATTGATGTCGAGCATCAGGACAAAGAACGAAATGCGCAATCTTTGTAATTTTTAATTACCAAATTGTACTACAAATTTAGCTAACTAAGGGACAGGTATGCCATTAATTATTGTATTCTACTGTATTGTTTACATAAAACTAGTAAGCTGTTTTGCAACTGATTTTTGGCTGCGGCCCCTGAGGCCATAGTAAGTTTTTTTTAAACGGCCCATACACCTTAACGAGTTTGACATGCCTGGTATAAAGGAATACTGTATTATACGACACTTGTGCATAATAACCTTAGATAGTAATGATGTACCGGTATACATTTGAATTCCCGGCTGTAGGCTAAACAATCAGTTCGCTATGCAGGTACCGATACTAATAAAAGGCATAAAGAAATAAGAAATTCCATAGAGTAATGGTAGAAGTGGACAAAATGGACGTGACACTATTTTAGCGTATACTCGTTAGAAAGAAATGTATGGCGTCAGTTTAAGTTTTTTCAATCGTATGATACACTAAATGTGTTAACCATTTAAATCCTATCTCATTTTTCTATGTAAAATTAATTTATTACTAATTAATTCATTAACGTAATAATCATGCAAGGTTTCAACTTGATCCTAGACAGACAGATAGTCAGAGTGAGTTTCTAAAAGCTTTGTTAA
Source organism: Biomphalaria pfeifferi (assembly GCA_030265305.1). Taxonomy (NCBI): domain Eukaryota; kingdom Metazoa; phylum Mollusca; class Gastropoda; family Planorbidae; genus Biomphalaria; species Biomphalaria pfeifferi. The sequence goes on along the minus strand of JASAOG010000044.1, from coordinate 2,706,851 downwards.
AAATTCTAAAATATTTATTTATTTATAAATTTTAATGTCATAAAAAAACCTTTTGAAGGTTTTGAAATTTATAACAAAAAAGTACGAATCAATTTCTGGTTCCTGATCATTTCATCCCCGGTCACTTCATCCCCGGTAATTTCATCCCCTGGTCACTTCATCCCCGGTCATTTCATCCCCTGGTCACTTCATCCCCGGTCATTTCATCCCCTGGTCACTTCATCCCCGGTCATTTCATCCCCTGATTTTCATCATCTGATCATTTTTATCTGTAGTTGTAATTTTAAAAGTCATGAAATGAGCAATATTTAATATATTCATTATTTATTTAAATGACAAAATTGTAACATGTTAATGTTTAAAAGGAATTAAAGCAAAACTTATACAGGCGACATGATATCCCTAGAATGGGTGAAATCCGCCTTTATTAGAAAAAAATAAAACCTTATTTCAAGGCTAAAAATGACCCGCCCATTTAAAAAAAAAAGAACGGTTGAAAAATAAAATAAAGTGAAACATGGTCGTACTTTCACCACAGCTTGGCCATTGATGATAAGTTATCAGCGACACGGTCATAATTGTTCTAATCGTATTTCTATCTCTCAAATGATTTTTTACTACTTCCACCAAACCTTGGCCTTTGATCCGGATAATATTATGATATTACAACCCCCACATCCAATAGAAGCGCTACAGCTAAGTACACACCCAGATTGACAATATAATATAAGATTTCTCATTAAGAATACAAAGGAAACACTATAAACGCATTAGTAACAAGTCATAAAATGTCAAAAAGCATTCTAAATAATCATATTTATATATAAATATTTACTTGGGAATGAAGTGACCGGTCACCCAATTTCTTTGATTCTAACATACGGTACTCAGGTCTAGACACCTAGTCAGAGCACTAGCGGATCCAGAACTTTGGAGTGGGGGGCGATTTTTTTTCCAAACCCTAATCCTAACGCCCAGTAAACCCTAACCCTATGCATAAACGTACGTACAGCATATATATATATATAAAGCAGCATTTCTCAACCTTCGGCGAAAAACAAAACAACTGGGGCAGCGCTATAAGGTTCCCTATTTGGATTCGGGGCGAAGCCCCGACGCCAAAAGCGTTTTCTTGCATTCTTCAATGCAGAAACGCATTCTCCTGACATCTACAGCTCATTATTCATTAATCTTCGCCCCGACGCCAAAAGCTTTTTCTTGCATTCTTAACTGCAGAATCGCATTCTCCTGACAACTACAGCTTATTATTCATCAGTGGGGTTCCGACGCCAAAAACGTTTTCTTGCATACTTCACAGAAGAAACACATTCTTCTGACCTAAAGCTCATTATTCATACTATTAAAAAAGGACTTTTCGAATAATGTTGTACTTGAAAAATATTCTAATATGAATAAATAGGCCCTTAATACACTGCAAATAAATCAGATTTGTTCCTTGAAAAGATAAGATACCCAACATATTTAGATTTTGACTTTGAGGATCGCCGCCGAAAAAAGAATTATTCGATAAATAATATTCAATAAATTTTAAGTATAAATTGTGAGTTATAGTCCCAAATTTTTTTAACTAGAAAAATATCAGATTGAGTAAAGGTTGGGAAAAGGCGACTTTGAAAAGATTATTTAGGTATTTCTTAAAATAATTATGATAAATTCATATGAAATTACATAAACTCTTGTCTGGAAATGGGAGGGGCGGTAGAGTGAAAACGATTAATCCTCGCTCCTTTAATAATTTCTGCTAAAGATTGCATTTGGCGTTAAAGAATACGGGTGGGGCGACTCAACAAATTTTGTTCACAAACTATGATTCTCAATAAAAATAGAACCACCTCCGCCCACTCAGAGGGCTAGAGTGGGGAGGGCAGTACATGCAATTGCCCTCCCCCCAACCCCACCGAATCGGCCAAGATACCAGAAGGGGATTGACATAATATAAAATTTATATATTAATTGAATTAATTTTGTTCACAAACTATGATTTCTCCATAAAAGTAGGACCGCCCCCCCACTCAAATAGTTTAGGTGGGAAGGGCAGTACTGGTATTCGCCTCCCCCCTCCCCAAATCGGCAAACAGGGATTGACATAATATAAAGATCGGTTAAAATATCAATACCGGTAACAAATTTTAATCATATAGATATTTAATTAATTCTGTTAGCAAGCTGTGATTTCTACAAATAAATTGGACCGCACCCCCCACTCGAAAGTGTATGGGGGGGGGGCAAGATTGATACCATCGCCCCCTCAAGACCCCACCAAATCGGCCAGCATACTAGAGAGGGGGGGGGGGGCGAAATAATCTAAAAATAGGTTGAAATCTAATTAATTAGTATATATTATTAACATAAGTAATAAATTCGTATACAAATTGTATGAATTCTATACTAAAATTCGTCCGTCCCTCCTACCGCCCCCCCCCCCCCCGATCCGCCAGTGAGTCAGAGAATATTTTAATTCAAGATCATTTTTTAAATTATCAACTAGTAATGATACAAGACAATCTAGGTATAGGTAATTAACTTTACCTCGTGGTTGATTTTTTAATAGACTTTGACCAATGCAAGAGAAACTTTTTGTCTGTAAATATTATTTACCCAGGCAAGAATAAAAAGCTAAATATCTTCCACCTCCGATGCTTAAGATTTTTAAAATAAAGTGGCACGATAAAAACACATAACAATGAAGAAACCCTGAGAAAAGCAGGGTGCCATGACATTCGCGCTTTTATTAGCAGTAGACGTCTTGACTGGCTTGGTCATGCTTACAGAATGCCACAAGGTCGACTCCCACCAGACATCCTGTATGATTGTCTAGTAGAAGGCAGGAAAGCTGCGGAACGGCCATCTTAAAGGTTACGGTATATGATGTATGCCACGCGAGATGAAGCTCTTCAAAATCAACACTAACTACTGGGTAAAAGAGGCGCTGGATAGCTATATGGAGAGCAAGCGTAAAGGAATGGTCCTGGATTGCAGATGATTTACACACCAAAAGTAGAAAGAAGGGTGAAAGTGCAAAGCGCCTCGTGATTACAGATGCCCAACCAGTGAAGGTAGATGTGCATCAACATTGGCCTCTTTAATCACATAAGAAGTTGCAAAAGGAAAAGATCATCTCTCGAGACGTAAAATACCAGAGATAGAGAAATTATTAACCTATTATAGTGATTAAACCGCATTTATGAAGTTATTAGTATCCTTCCTTTATTTTCTCTTTTCGAATCAGGGATAAAACGTCACTGGTTTTTCAAGTTGCTGTCAGTGCAGCAGCATCTGGATCAAGAGTCACCTATATTTGTACTCATCCCCTAAAAAGACTGCCTTTCCCAGTGCATGGAATGGCGAAACCAGAAGCACACATCATGAGCAATGTAGACTTCCTGTATGGTGATATCATTAACTGCATTAATATTTAACTTTTTAGTTTATTCTATTTTATGATACCTAATCTTGGTTGATGGATAATTAATGTAAGGCAGATGTTTCCACATATTTTTGTCTCGTACACCGCTTGCCCCTGTTTTCCAGTTTTCGGTTTACCCCCTGCTTAGCTAATTATGCATTTCTGAACATTCAGATGTGTTTTTTTTTTTAATTTATTAAGTCGTATAAATTTATAGAGGAAATTAGAATAAAAACGAAGCCAAATAAAATGTAATATGTATTAGACCTACATGACATCACCAAACACGGAATATATGGAAGGAAGGGGAGCTTATATCCTTTTTTAAAATTGTCCTTTAAGCTCTTCGTTTGTACTTACATCCGTCTTTTCTATAGGTCTATCTTCCTCATATTGATTGACTAGCAGTGCACACTGGCTACGCCCGTTGGCTTTATACTGTTTATTATGGTGGGAACATCTATGTCCCATTTATTTATTTTTTTAAATTTTAATAATCGGGCTACATGTATCTTATCTTATATAAATCTTATATAATACAAACGTTACTTCAAAAAAGATTAAGATTTTTAGCCCGTGAATGAGTGTATATCTGTTGCAATCAAACTTCACGTCTCTATCTTTTCGCTCTCTGGAACCCCCTTTTATTATAATTTTGTTTTACATGCGCATCGTAATTTATGCATCATAGACTTGATTTGGAAAGACCCGCTTCATAATGCGCCCCCGGTTTCGCGTGAATAACGGTCGTTGGGTTGCAAATCTTTCAAAAACCGTTCTAAGTGAGCACCCAGGAGGTAAGGGAACCTTTGTACGAAATTTGATGCGGATACGTACGACAGTTTAGAAGAGATCTCATGATCAGTGGTATTTTTCAAATATATAGTAGATTATCCACCATATTCAGAATATCCTGAAATGTTATTTGAAAATTATAGTTGAAGGCGTTTAAATGTTCAATATAATTCAAAACGTTACTATCTTCACAATTTGTTCTAAATGTGCAAACTGAACATTTTCCCGCCTTGTATTTTTGCTTCAGTTAATTCTTACAAGAAGCGCTGAGATTTAGAAATTCGTTATCAACGTTAGGTTATCACCTTGTAGCTGCAAGCCCCCTTCATTGATAGATCGGCAAAAAAGCTTTCAATATCATAAAAACTCATTTGACTAAACTCTTTAAACTGTATTGTTGCTTACGGGAATTATATCTATATCAGATGCAGGTTTGTGTGAAACAGTTTTTAAAACTTCTTCAGTGGCTGGCAAAAATTAATTTTTCTTCCACAGTATGCGGCTTTCCTGACTTTGCTATAAGTAGAGATATTGTGCGACCGTTAAGTGACCTTTTTGTGGGTTGAAAATTTTGCCCACTTTATCTTTGATTATTCGAAGGTAATTTAAAATCTTCATCAATTTTATCCGGTGCCATCGTCTCAAATGATCCTCCAGCATAAATGGTTTTATTGCATCATTTTTTGTTAAAATTGTTGTTTAAAAGAACATAAGAAATTTGTCAGAGAAGGAGTGAAGTCAAATTTAAGATAATCAACACTGTGATGTCTACATTTCTTTTTATATTCGGCCATGTCTGTATTAGCTTGATAAAGACAAACTATTTATTTTAAAAAATTACAACTATTTTTGTTTCCATTAAAGGATTAAGAAAGATACAAATCATATGTGTGTAAATTTCATTTTCCATTGATAGAATTCACCGGGAAAAGTCTCCACCTGCTATCTTAGACCACCAATTCATTTTTCATTCTCGTAGATCCCTTGGAAAATGTTATAGCCCCCAGGTGGTCTATATAGACCACTTTTGGAATCACTGACTTAAGGTCTTATTGGAAAAAAGTACTTAGTGACATCCCCCACACACACACTCACCCTTGTCCGCCTATATTTTGTAAAATGAAAATAGCTGCAGAAGGAAAACTCTCAAAATGTCTAACCTTTTCTAGCTAAGGTGTCCACAATTATCATTGTTTCAGTTACCGATCTCCTTTAACATACTCCGGTACTTAAAAGCTTTTCAATTCTAGTATCTATTATGTTGAGTTGAACGGCCCGCTCTTTCTTTTTATTATCTCATACTTTATCCCTCCCTCTCCTTCTCTTTTTCTCCTCTCTTCCCATCTCCGTCTTTCTTTCTCCTCTCTTCCCATCTCCGTCTTTCTTTCTCCTCTCTTCCCATCTCCGTCTTTCTTTCTCCTCTCTTCCCATCTCCGTCTTTCTTTCTCCTCTCTTTCCATCTCCGTCTTTCTTTCTCCTCTCTTCCCATCTCCGTCTTTCTTTCTCCTCTCTTCCCATCTCCGTCTTTCTTTCTCCTCTCTTTCCATCTCCGTCTTTCTTTCTCCTCTCTTTCCATCTCCTTCTTTCTTTCTCCTCTCTTTCCATCTCCGTCTTTCTTTCTACTCTCTTTCCATCTCCGTCTTTCTTTCTCCTCTCTTTCCATCTCCGTCTTTCTTTCTCCTCTCTTTCCATCTCCATCTTTCTTTCTCCTCTCTTTCCATCTCCTTCTTTCTTTCTCCTCTCTTTCCATCTCCTTCTTTCTTTCTCCTCTCTTTCCATCTCCTTCTTTCTATCTCCTTCTTTCTTTCTCCTCTCTTTCCATCTCCTTCTTTCTCCCTCTCCTTCTTTCTTTCTCCTCTCTTTCCATCTCCTTCTTTCTTTCTCCTCTCTTTCCATCTCCTTCTTTCTATCTCCTTCTTTCTTTCTCCTCTCTTTCCATCTCCTTCTTTCTCCCTCTCCTTCTTTCTTTCTCCTCTCTTTCCATCTCCTTCTTTCTTTCTCCTCTCTTTCCATCTCCTTCTTTCTTTCTCCTCTCTTTCCATCTCCTTCTTTCTTTCTCCTCTCTTTCCATCTCCTTCTTTCTTTCTCCTCTCTTTCCATCTCCTTCTTTCTTTCTCCTCTTTTTCCATCTCCTTCTTTCTTTCTCCTCTCTTTCCATCTCCTTCTTTCCATCTCTTTCTTTCTTTCTGCTCTCTTTCCATCTCTTTCTTTCTTTCACCTCTCTTTCCATCTCCTTCTTTCTTTCTCCTCTCTTTCCATCTCCTTCTTTCTTTCTCCTCTCTTTCCATCTCCCTCTCCTTCTTTCTTTCCCCCTCTCCTTCTTTCTTTCTCCTCTCTTTCCATCTCCGTCTTTCTTTCTCCTCTCTTTCCATCTCCTTCTTTCTTTCTCCTCTCTTTCCATCTCCTTCTTTCTTTCTCCTCTCTTTCCATCTCCTTCTTTCTTTCTCCTCTCTTTCCATCTCCTTCTTTCTTTCTCCTCTCTTTCCATCTCCTTCTTTCTTTCTCCTCTCTTTCCATCTCCTTCTTTCTCCCTCTCCTTCTTTCCTTCTCCTCTCTTTCCATCTCCTTCTTTCCATCTCCTTCTTTCTTTCCATCTCTTTCTTTCTTTCACCTCTCTTTCCATCTCCTTCTTTCTTTCTCCTCTCTTTCCATCTCCTTCTTTCTTTCTCCTCTCTTTCCATCTCCTTCTTTCTTTCTCCTCTCTTTCCATCTCCTTCTTTCTTTCTCCTCTCTTTCCATCTCCTTCTTTTGTTCTCCTCTCTTTCCATCTCCTTCTTTCTTTCTCCTCTTTTTCCATCTCCTTCTTTCTTTCTCCTCTCTTTCCATCTCCTTCTTTCTTTCTCCTCTCTTTCCATCTCCTTATTTCTTTCTCCTCTCTTTCCATCTCCTTCTTTCTTTCTCCTCTCTTTCCATCTCCTTCTTTCTTTCTCCTCTTTTTCCATCTCCTTCTTTCTTTCTCCTCTCTTTCCATCTCCTTCTTTCTTTCTCCTCTCTTTCCATCTCCTTCTTTCCTTCTCCTCTCTTTCCATCTCCTTCTTTCCATCTCCTTCTTTCTTTCTGCTCTCTTTCCATCTCTTTCTTTCTTTCACCTCTCTTTCCATCTCCTTCTTTCTTTCTCCTCTCTTTCCATCTCCTTCTTTCTTTCTCCTCTCTTTCCATCTCCTTCTTTCTTTCTCCTCTCTTTCCATCTCCCTCTCCTTCTTTCTTTCCCCCTCTCCTTCTTTCTTTCTCCTCTCTTTCCATCTCCTTCTTTCTTTCTCCTCTCTTTCCATCTCCTTCTTTCTTTCTCCTCTCTTTCCATCTCCTTCTTTCGTTCTCCTCTCTTTCCATCTCCTTCTTACTTTCTCCTCTCTTTCCATCTCCTTCTTTCTTTCTCCTCTCTTTCCATCTCCTTCTTTCTCCCTCTCCTTCTTTCTTTCCCCCTCTCCTTCTTTCTTTCTCCTCTCTTTCCATCTCCTTCTTTCTCCTCTCTTTCCATCTCCTTCTTTTTTTCTCCTCTCTTTCCATCTCCTTCTTTCTTTCCATCTCCTTCTTTCTTTCTCCTCTCTTTCCATCTCCTTCTTTCTTTCTTCTCTTTCCATCTCCTTCTTTCTTTCTCCTCTTTTTCCATCTCCTTCTTTCTTTCTCCTCTCTTTCCATCTCCTTCTTTCTTTCTCCTCTATTTCCATCTCCTTCTTTCTTTCTCCTCTCTTTCCATCTCCTTCTTTCTTTCTCCTCTCTTTCCATCTCCTTCTTTCTCCCTCTCCTTCTTTCCTTCTCCTCTCTTTCCATCTCCTTCTTTCCATCTCCTTCTTTCTTTCCATCTCTTTCTTTCTTTCACCTCTCTTTCCATCTCCTTCTTTCTTTCTCCTCTCTTTCCATCTCCTTCTTTCTTTCTCCTCTCTTTCCATCTCCTTCTTTCTTTCTCCTCTCTTTCCATCTCCTTCTTTCTTTCTCCTCTCTTTCCATCTCCTTCTTTTGTTCTCCTCTCTTTCCATCTCCTTCTTTCTTTCTCCTCTTTTTCCATCTCCTTCTTTCTTTCTCCTCTCTTTCCATCTCCTTCTTTCTTTCTCCTCTCTTTCCATCTCCTTCTTTCTTTCTCCTCTCTTTCCATCTCCTTCTTTCTCCCTCTCCTTCTTTCTTTCCCCCTCTCCTTCTTTCTTTCCCTTTTTCTCCCGGATCCCCCCTTCTATTATTTTTTTCACCTTTTATATATATATATATATATGTCTAATTATTCTTGTTGATACTGATAATACTATTATATTAAAATATTTTCAAGGTATATAGATGACTCCAAGGAACTCATAATTTGGCTGGCATCAACGCACACCAAGACAAAATGGCCAAGCTTCCTAATTATTGAAGATATTTTAAGTTATGCTACACACGTTGATGCAAGTATATTTATATCCATAAGTGTTATTTGTTTCTCAATTTCTGTAACATTGGAATTTCAACAAAACATTTTTCATGTTTTCTCAAGTCAGAAAGTTACTTCTGATCATCTTATCATTTAAATTATAGTAGTTACATTAAAATGTAATCTTTTATTTGACCTCTTTTGAATGTAACGAAATGACAATAGATTTAGATTTATCTTTTTGATGCTATTAGGATTAGTTTCTTAATTTAGTCAGCGTCTATTGAAAAAATCCCCACAAACTTTTCAGATTTTGAATGTATATATAGTTTTTAAACTTTTTATCTACATCCTTTGATTACAAGAAAAAGAATATAGACCTATCTTTTGCTATTAGGTTTGTGCAAAATGTCCACCATCCGCCTGTCACACTCACATCTCAAAAACTAGAAGAGACATGAAAACTATTATTTTACCATGCGTTGTGGCTTGCAAAGCTTAGGTGAAAAGGCAACTTTTTGTTTTCTAAAAGCAAACCGGTTAGTTTATAAAATTAATTATGCAACCTGATTTTTTTCATATTAATACACCAATTCTAAAACAGTTAGGCTACATAAATGTAAGGGAGATATTGTTACAATATTATAATCCTTCGTGTATGCTCAGTATCATAAAGTCCAACATTTTCATAAAATTTACCAGAAATGTTTACAACTTATATAAATATTAATTAACTGTGTTTTTTTTCTGGTCAACTAGCTGCTAAATTGAAACCTTTAATGTTCCTTCCGAAATATATATATATATTCCTGAGGACATAGTAAATTGGATATATTTGATTTCGCTGTTTTTTCGGATGTAGTTATATTTGCAACTGGATATTTTGGTGTAACAACTAGAAGTGCAGTACATTATTATTATTATTGAATAAACGTCATATTGTCTGCTCAAGATCGACTTTGCATACTATTCATGTTTGTTACGTGCTAAATCAGGGGTTCTCAACCTGTTGGGCGTGACCCCTTTGGGGGTCGAATGACGAGTTCTCGGGTGTCGCTTAGGACCATCTAAAATTGGATTTTTTTTTGTCTATTCTAACATGTAAAACTGTACAAAATTTTTCCTTTAAAAGTTACTATTTTTATGTTGTTTTCAAGGATATAAAACTTTATCAGAATGATTTCAACCATTTTAATTGTTGCAGCATATATATTTTTAAACACTTTAAATTAATGTAAATTAATATATAAATCAACGTTGCAGAATCATAAATATTATTTCTTTAGTAACGACATGACAAAAGTGAAAAGCGATTATAGTTAATAATAGTTTATCTTTTATTAACATATATTATGTAATCTAGAGGCATGTTTAGGTATATAAATGATGGCGAATTAAACTACGAGTTTCTTTTTGCAAAGTAATTGAAACGTCTGCACCACGCAGTGTAAATCAGAAAGTTGATTCATTTTTGGAAAAGGAAAAAATCTTAGTGAAAAACATTAATGATGTTTTTACAGCTGGTTCTCCAAGTATGTGTGTCAAGATTTCAATGTCTGGTACTACTAAAAGTTATTGAAACTCACTGTATGGTTTCAATGTCTGGTACTGAATGTGTTACTAAAAGTTATTGAAACTCACTGTATGGTTTTAGTCAAGAATGAATATAAGTAACGAAGTCACAGCCACAAAATGATCAGAAGCGATGAAAAACGTCACTGTAAGGATTAGATGCAACATGCTCGTTAAGTGTGGAAAAAATCCGATCCTTCCGAATGAAACTTAACCTTGACAAATGAAATTTGTCAACTTTTGACTAACTAATAATAATCAATAATAATCTGTGAAAGAAAATTTTCGCAACGAAATGTCTTTCTACTTTCTAGCTCTCCCTGACATTACGTTTAATGTTCAACAAACAAAAGTTGAAGATATACCGGAGACAGACAGAGTTCTTTAAACTCATTAATAGCGATATAAGAAATTTTATTTCTATTTAATGTTAGTTACACACATCTGGATCAAATGTTTGCAATCATATATTTTTCCGAAACATGGGGTTTTCAGCCTATTTGTCATTAAGGAAAAAAAATGCTTGATGTAGAAGATAACATTCTTTGTGATTTTGCAATGACTTTCCAAGAATTTTTCATCTGATGAAACAGAAACAATGTCAAGCTATCACAACAATTGTAGCAATGTAGTTTACTCTTATCCTGATCACTATCCGAGCTCCGTCATGCTATTCAAATAGTCACCTATGTCTGTAACAGGAATATGTCTGCAACAGGAATATGGTGGATACCTAAAAGAGATGTTAATAAACGCACGATCTACAATTTTATTTATTTGGAATTTCATTAAATGAAGAAATTTCAAAAATAAACGGCGATTACATATTGTTAAGTGATTTAAACATAAACCTTTGGCAATACATATCAAGATATTTACATTTGATTAAGTTTTTATACCAATAGCAAAAGCACAGTTACTTATGATTATAAACAAAAATAATTTTACTGTTGGGAGCCGCCACGTAGTTGGTAAAAGTAAAATGGGTTCGCCGAGCTAAAAAAGGTTGAGAACGGCTGTGCTAAATGGACACACGAACCCAGCATTCTTCAACTATACACAAGAGTGCTACAATCGACAATAGGTTTTTCAGGATTTTAAAATAGCAAAGTACTTTACCAGAACGATTATTGAAAATCACTTTTTTTTTTCTTGCTGAAACATACCAAAAGACTTTTTTTTTATCGGCAAGGAATGTTCCAGGATTTATTTTTTTTGAAAAAGAAATCGACATAAAAAAAAAAAGAATGTTAATGAGTGATACTGGTCTATAAAAAAAATAGCGTTTTGTTGTATTCAACAGTTCTTCAACAGGAATGTCAGCTCTATAAAAAGTATTCGGTAAAAACTAAAAAAAACTCTTTTGTGATTCGATCGGGAAAAGGGCTGTGGTTTTCCAGGTACATAATAAATAACTAGTTCATTTTTCGTTTTCTTTTTTTGTGTGTGGATGTATTAGAGATGAGTCAGTAAGTGATTAAGCTAATGTCATATATATATTATAATAACTTTTTTTTTAAGGATCACAATTTGGAAAGAAGCCTTGCTAAATTATGCGCCATTATTTCTGATACTTCTTCCTGGCTTTCATTAAACAAGTTAAGTTTTGATTCTATTAGAAGTTTATATTAAAGCAAAATATTTTTGCAAACAAATCATTTAGGCCATAAATGAGTTTTGAAATCTTGGGCAAGGTTCACATTGTTTAAATCACATTTTTGTTGACAGTGAAGCCAAAAGTTGCCAAGTGGTACTGACAGCACCAACAAGAATGCACTCTTTTTGCCAAGTATTGAAGCGGTTTCACTTTAGGACAGTTGGCTACTTAGGTAATCTTATCTTTTTTCAATGGCATGATAATTTATTTCAAAGAAATGTCATATTTCTGCACAGATTTTGAGTTGCGCCAAAAAAAATTTTTTTTTAATAAGATTGTAATTTTTTTTTAAACCTGAATAATCTTGTCATAAAACTAAATGAGCTAGTCGCATCTGAACCTTATAGGAATAGTGTGAGACATCTTTCTGTTGGGAAACTACATAAATAGGAAACATTACTACTGATTTTCTTCCTTCACATACTCTGCATTACCATTGCTTATTTTAACCCTCGCTTCAAACATTGGCACCTATCGGACCTATTTAGTTAGGCATAAGTGTCTAAAATTTGTCAAGGTTATCCAACCATGGCAGTCATCACTCCCTTGTATGTTGCAAGATTAATTTACTGCCCAAACAAAACAAAACAGCCAATCACTTCAATCAGAGTTTCCCAGATATTCAGATTCAATTTATAGTCTTTCAAAAAGAACTACAAAAATATACAAGGAAGCTAAGCTACAGAAAGTAAGTTAACAACATCTCAAGCCTACCATTCAGAGGTTTTCCTGACTGATACTTTAAATCAGCTATACTATCATTTCTCATTAAATCATTTCTAGACGCACTCGTAGCAAATAAATCAGCTCCACTCGATGCCATCAACGTTTATTAAAGGAGGCTAGGGCTGCAGTGCAGAGCACAACACTGTGCACACAACTATTGGACTGAACTCAGTGAAAGTATCGCAGCTTAAACTGTCAACATCAGACGAATGTTCAATGGCTTTACAAAAAGCCCCACCCAAAACAAGACAGCACTTCTTAAAGCCACTGGACATATCATGGACAAGAGCAAACAGGTTGACTAATGAAGGGTTAAATACTATTAGGAGCTCTATACAACATCCGTGTATGGTATTAAAGAAATGCTCACCATGCATATCTTGATGAAGAACCCAGATTAGAAGAGCTTAATAAAGCCATCACAAGATGGCTGCTGGTAAAGCAATAGTATCTCCTTAGGTCTCTAGAAACAGTGCTAGATTACGAAAATTAGATTGCTTAAACATTACTTCTTCATTATCTGCATGAAAATGTTGGCAAGAATTTTATGTGCCACGGAATTTTCAAGATGGGATAGGACCAGATAATCTTGACAAATTTTAATTGGTGCCAATGCTTGGAGCGAGGGTGTAGCCATGGTCAAAATAAGCATAAGTAATGCAGAGTATGTGAAGAGAGACAAAATTGGCACCTTGAATAAAACCATGGGTGTGTCCTGAATCCAACAGTTTTTGGTACTGATGTGCCTTATTGGTACTGATGTGCCGGCATACATTTTCAAACCAATGGAAGAAATCTACTTTCATTCTAGATTTGGTGATCAACTATTAATAAAATTCAAGCTTCCCTTTTGATACACAAGCTTTTAGCAGATGCTGCTGCAGTGGTGATGTACACACTGACACAGGAGTTCCAGTCACTGACAATCAGAATAAAGAATACAATACAATCCATATTTATTGACGAATCCCTGTTGGATATTGTGCCCCATTTCTGTTCTTGGTCTTTAGAATCCCAAATAACTTTACAAGACAAGGAAGGCAGCTTCAACTTTTGTTAGACGTGCTCGCACATCTGGGAAAACAAAAACATACCTTAAAAGCATTGATGGAGGTCTGCCCTACTGAACAGCCATCAAAGGGGATCTACATATGTGAAACAAGAGTGTACATTAAACTCGTTTAACACCCTCTCCAGCGTATTTTGTAAATTACATGGAAACATAAAATAAGCAACACTGACATTAGATACTTGTTGAAACGTTTCCTCTGTTCATTCACTACCATCAGGCAATGCAGTCTGCAAAAGGAGGATGAAGGAATCCTTAAAGTCATTCTTTATGGGCAAATTGCGACAGGCACAAAGAAAATTGGTCACCACCACCTTTGCGCCCAACAGCAGGATCCTAAAGTGGTATACATAGAGGAAAATGTTTGGAAAGATATAGCACTAGTCCTCACCTTGTGGAAAGAAGTGGTTGCAAAACAAAAAACAAACAGCGAAGTGGCAATGACCTGAGCCAAGGAACAAAAAAAGCGACCTGAATGGAAAGTGACTGATTCTTCCAACTTTCCAACGCACAGTCAATTTCTACTTCGACTTGTGAAAAAAATGCCTCTCCAAAATATGTTCCATAGTTGGTTTGAAACTGGAGACGTTAAGTGAAAGCACTAGGAGTATCATTGAAGGAAATAGAATTTCTCTAAAAGCAACTTATGTTATTTTATCCCCGAATTTTATTATGGAGTTTAGAAAATTAAATTAAAAAATAGTTTTATCATATTAAATCACATGTAGAAAAATGTCCTTCAATATCTTGTGGCGCAGATAAAGTGTAACAAGACTATTACTCTAGCGCTGGTTGTAGAACTTAAACTTGTAAAAACTCTTGACACTTTATCAGCCAATCTCCACAATATTCCACTTCGAATGTAAAATGATCTTAAGAATTATGTCCGTCCTACTTGGTGATTTTTATCAATTTGATTTGTATTCATAGTAAATATTTGTAAAAAAAAATATTTTAATAGTTAATATTTTGAAAATGTTCTCTTGTTTTCTTTTCCTAATTAAACTTTTTTTCTTTTAGGCCCAGAGAACCCAGAGAAAGATCATCTTAATTCAAAAATATACTATGAAAATGAAAATGTTTCAATCCAAGTAAACTTTAGTCAGCAAAAGGATTGTATAGTTTTATCTGATGTTATTTTTTCCAAATCAGTTAAAAAATAAATAAATAAATTAAAAGTTCTTAATGTTACAACTACGCTTTTTTAAAATGTTTTTTTAAAATCTATATTTATAGTATTATACAACAATTAATAATATTTAATTTAAAAATGAGCTATTTTTCTTTATTTTAGCAGTGTTATATGGTGTATGCAGTGCCGCATTAGGAGGTTGCGAGCCGCACCGGATGACACACACCAGGGGATGACACCGAAGTGGGAAAAAAGCACTTTTCATAAAGCAACTTTAAAAAAAAATTTCTACCCAAAATGTCTCTCACAGTTTAGTATCAACATGTCCCAAACCTTCTTAATTTAATTCTACCTGAGTTGTACTCTTCCTATTATGAGAAAAACAATGCATTGTAGACGCCAGGAGAAAGACTTTTTGAAGATCAGAAATGCACAATAATGATTCGCGTCTGGGGCGTTCAAGTAGTCTTAGTTGCTTTCTGTATAATATCCAGTGGCGTAAAAAATGTTTTACATGTTTTCGGATGTTCCTTCAGAGTTGAAGATAGTTTACTTCCTAGTCCAAACCTCCCGCAGGACGACGGGGCATGGGAGCGGGCAGGGTTTGAACCCTCGACCGTCGATAAATCCGAACGACAGTCCAGCACGCAAACCGCACGACCAGGCAGCCAATATTACTGACTGCCACTCTTTCTAAAATCAACACCAAGACCACTAAAGAACCACGAAAGTGGTACTGTAATAAGGCTAATTGGGAAGAATATGAGACAGCTGTCGACAATGCCCTTGAAAAAATCCATTTAGAGCGGGGGTGGGCAAATTACGGCCCGCGGGCCACATGCGGCCCGCCGACACCTACAGAAATCAGGTGTACCCACATTATATAGATATAAAAATGCAAATATTAAAAAAATATCTATATAAATTATTGAAGCTGTCTGATTATAAAAAGTTTTAAGTAAACGAAGATTATGCTTATTGGCTATACATCAATACACTCAATTCAAGACACAATGTCTGAGTGTTGGGTAGGCTTGGAACAAGATGGCAAGTGTAATGATGGAGCTCGATCTTTGACTGAGAACCTTAAACTTGAAACAGGAAAGTTTGCACAAAGCTGCATATAATTTGGGCAATAACTTCTGCGTAAAGTAGCAGTAACTAGACTTACTAGAGCTAGGGGAGTTAACCAAGGGTAGTTCTGATTTAGGAATAAACAATTTAATGTATCCGCTAGCATAGCATGGGCTAAGAATATAAAAATCAAGTATGAAATTGTTGTGTTACTTGAAGGACAATGACTGTAACTTTGTTACCAATATTTCTAATGAAGAGTGGAAGACAAAATTTCATGTTCTTTATAATTGCTATTGCAATTGATTGTTTACATATGAAATGCAAATGCATGTTAAATCGTTTCAAAAAAGGCTTTCACATTTCTACAGGCAAGCAAAAAAAAGTTTTTGTCATTTTCCTTTGCTGAAAGATGAAACTATCTTTAATGAAATGATTAAAAGTACAACACTTATTAAGAGAAGCCGATTCAGCTCCTGAGGACATAATTCAAAGCAAAGAGAAGTTCCAATCAGCACTACCACGGGAGTTTTATGGGTGCCAGAACCTGTATTTCCACATTAAAAAAAAACTTTGCTGCTGTTCACACTATTTGGGTACACATACATCAGTTCTTCTTCGTTCTCATTTTACATGTTGAAGGGTTCAGATCAGTAATCCTATATCTGAGGTTTGAGATTAATCGCGTAGTGGTTTCCAGATCAGGCAGTTCTCCGAATAGTCTTTGGAGAGTCTTGTTCGGATCCCCTGATTTAGTATGCACCATTGAAGGACATGGTCAGAATTCTCTGGTGATGCTTCCCAAGGGTAGGCTTCGCTTGTCCCGACATTTAACTTCCGGAACATAAATTGTCTCATTCAGTGAGCAAGCATTTTTTGTGGAAACTAAACAAGTATAATCACTGGTCAATGTTGACTGACTGTAATTTGTGTGCGGATATTGTGATATAAAAAGATAACAATTTAAAAAAATCGTAATACAGTGTATATATGAATTAAAAGACTATGAATTAAAAGACATTCTTCACAGCAAGCTTATCTTTCTAATATATATATATGCGGCCCGCCATTCCCAAACTTTTTTAAAATGCGGCCCTCGATACAAAAAATGTTGCCCACCCCTGATTTAGAGTCTAGCTTTGTCGACCTTGTATACCGTCAAATAACAACATCTATCCTGGGCATGGCTAAAAAGTTTATTCCTCGAACTTATCTTTGTAAAAAATACAAGAACTTTTGGACAGCTGAAATCAACAAACTTGTTATGGCTCGGAAAAGGGCATACCAAAAGGTCCAAAAGAACCCAAACAATCCAACATTCAGGCAGAAATATAACAGACTCAGCCTACTAGTCAAAACGTATGTTAACAGGGAAAAACGAAAACGTTGGACCAACGCCTGTGCAAAATTAGACTTAAGGGATAGCTCTAAGGCCTGGAGTCTTCTAAGAAATCTTGAAAATGCTGGACATACGAAAACAGCAACCCTGTTATCTTCACCCAGTGGGTTAACCATTTCATCAAAGAAGAAAATTGCCACCTTGTCGAACAAATATTTTGCTAAGATCAACAAGGCTGCCAAGAAGTCTCCAATGTCCAAACCATTGATAAAGCTCGCAAAGCTGATGAAAAAAAGACCGAAAGGAACCACAGACCGAAAGTGCTGAGGGAACAATGAACTCCCCCTTCTCGATAGGCAAGCTTAATGCTGCCATAAGGTAATGCCAGCTTAAAAAGGCTCCCGGGCCGGATGGTATCACCCCCCGAAATGGCCAAGCATGTAGGGAGGAAAGGAAGGGCCTTGCTCTTGGCATTTGTAAACAGAACCTGGGCTGATGGTCATCTGCCCATGGCCTAGAAACGTGCCACCATTATTCCTATACGGTACCAAAAAGGAAAAAGATGCTTCCACTGCTGAGGGCTACAGGCCCATCTCACTCACACCTTGAGTGGGAAAGATGGCTGAAATATTTAATGAGCGTCTGATTTGGTACCTTGAAAGTGCCCGTCTTATAGCTCCAGAAAAGGCTGGTTTAAGGGCTGGAATGTCCGCTATAGACCAAGTCAACATCTTTGTGCAGAGCGTAGCAGATTGATTCCGAAAAACCGAAAGCACATACGCAGTCTTCATTGACTTAAAACAGGCATATGATAAATTATGGCGGCCTGGTTTACTTCATAAGATAAGAGCCATGGGGGTGCTGGGACGGATATATTACTGGATTAGAGACTTCCTACAAGAGCGTACAATAAGAACAAGAATGTACGGAAAGTCTCAGGGGAAATGACCCTCGAGCACGGCCTCCCCCAGGGCTCCGTCCTGTCATGCGCCCTTTTCACGGCCTTCATAAATGACCTACCGGCTCAGCTAAAATGCCAAAAGCTGCTATATACTGATGATATTGTCCTTTGGAAATCCGGAAGGAGCGCAACCTCTATACAAAAAGTGTTGCAAGAAGATCTCCATACGCTCTGCTCATACACACACAAAAAAATGGAGGTTAGAAATTAACACCTACAAGACGGTCTATTCTCTGTTCACGCTCGGGACTGGCATTCTCGGGCAAATTTCCGGCTCTTCCTCAACGGAGTGGCTCTAAGCATGGAAAAGCTACCCAAGTACCTTGGTGTAACTTTAGAACGCAAACTAAAAATGTGTGAGCACATCCAGGATGTTGCAAGAAAGGCCTCAGTGAAACTTTGCATTGTGTAGAAGCTGGCATCCACGAAATGGGGAGCCCGAGCAGACATGCTCCGATCACTGTATTTAGCAGTCCGATCACAGATAGACCACAGCTTACCTGTGCAAATTTATGTCTCTAGGACTGCTCTTGAACAACTTGATAAAATACAGTCCCAAGCACTAAGATTTTTTCAGTGGAACCTTTAGGACAAGTCCAGTATATGCGGCTGAAATAATGGCTAATGTAGATCCACTAAACCTTAGGAGGGAAAGGTCAGTACTGACCTGCTTTGAGCGGTATAAAAGGCTGGATGAATATCTCCCAGCTAGAAAACTAGTGGATAGTTGGAAATGCAGAAGACGTATTCAGATGCAGTTATTTATTTATCATGCCACTGATAAAGCTGGGCTTTTCACCAATCGACAAAACATTCAACGTTTTCATCCCCTTCCCCTTTGGTGTCGCCCAACGACCCCAGACATACGTTTGAAACTAGTAGACCCTTATGCCACTAAGCTAAGTCGTTCATCTAACGACCTTTAAATTCTAGCATTGGAGACCATTAATACCTTCAAGCCCAGTGCTATTTTTGCAAACACTGATGGGTCGGCATCGATAGATTCTGGAAGAGCAGGCTATGGAGCCTACATCGACTTTCTTGGCTCTTACTCTGTCAAAATCTTTGGACCATGTGGTAGTGTTTGCAGTTTTGATGCGGAGACCATGGCAGTCTGTGAAGCATTAAAAGTCATTGACTCTCAACTCGGCGAGGGACATTTGAGGGCAACACAGATTGTTGTGGTCACTGACTCAAAATCTGTACTACAGGCTTTGCAAAGCCCCCAATATCGACACAGCCATCATGACTTCACACAACATAAAACAACGCTATGGCACCCCTGTAATAATGCAGTGGGTACCGAGTCACATAGGTGTGATTGGCAACAGTATTGCAGACTCCTTGGCCCACCAGGGAGGGCAAATTCCACTCACTGAACAGGCTGTAAGTTTTCATCATGCTCTGGCTATAATTTAAAAAAAAACAGAAATGGGAAAGTGGTTTGAGTTTTGGGACAAGTCCCAAAAAAGCCCGTGGAGTCTGGGAGTGCATGAGGCGCCCTGACCAAACTTGCCCGTGGTGGAGACTGTCAGGCCTGAGCAAGCAATTATAGTACAGTGTTGGCTCATATTTCTCACGGCTATGGCAAAATTTCGATTCACGGTGCCCCCGCTCCTATTCTGTTTGACTGCCCCAGACTTGCAGATCTCCGTCTCGTCAGGTCTGGGAAACAAAAATTCTCGACCTGTATGGCGACATTTATGCACTACGCAAGACAGCATTGTTTCTGTCCAGGGCTTTTGCAAGAGAGGATTTGAGCCTCTCAAGCCCTCACTCAAATGGAGTTTGATGATGATGATGTCCAACATTTAACAGTAAATAGGTTCAACATTTATTTACTAGAATCTCATTTTTTGTCTGGCCGTTTGAATAAAAAGTCAGAAACCTGTGTTTTTTCCAATGGAAAGAACAGCTAGTGAAGCTTACGTGCTCTGTCTTATAGAACTAGAGATAGGAATCGAACCCAAGTTCGAGTTCGGTTCGATGACGAGTATAGTTCGGGTTCGGTTGGGTCTAAAGCTCGGGTTCAGTTCGATGTTATTATTAGGTTCATGTTTCAATTATTAATTAGATAAGACAGCGATGGGACACCTCATTTTGCCGGTGGGCCATTTTAATTTTCAACACTGGTATTGCGGGCCAGATAACAGAAATTAAAAAAAAAATTAGATAAAAAAAAAATAAAGCACTTTTATTAGAAACCCGTGGATATAATTTTAAAATTTTCCATTTCCTTACGATCTATAGGGGCAGATGATGTAAAGGTAATCTATTTCTGTGTGCACGGTTAACGAGTGTGCCATGTAACCATCACAATAGTGAAAATAAATCAATATTTCGACCGGTCTTTTTAAAAAACAAATTTTCGTATTTTACCGAATACTAAAAATCTTACGGTTGTGGTTAAGGAGGTGTCCGCTTGTAGCGTGCTCATGATATACAACAGCAGTTTCTAAACCCCAAAAACGTACATTCGTTTAAAACAATTATGCATTTTAAATAAATAAATAAATATATATGTGTGTTTTCTGTTCCGAAAAAGTGTAATGGCCTCCACATACTTACATCCGGCCCTGAGTGCATTAGCCAACAAAACATTACATCAAGAGCTTACAACATATATATTCCAAAAACCCAAAATATCAAATATCCAATAGAACATTACATACGAAGTTTAGGGCCGACATAAAAACTGGTGAAGTTCACCTCAGTGGTGTAGGCTACATAGAATACTTGATGCATAGTGCGATATCTTCCTTTGATGTCCTTCGCAAATATACTCAAACCTAACTTTTTGTTTCAAAACATATATTTCAGTCTTCCGTGTTTCTCAGACTTTAACAAATACAATATTATTTCCGTTCGTGTCCCTCTCTCTCCCATTAACTGGATATTAAGCCAACTAAGGACTTAAGAAATAGCCTTGATTTTATCATTCCAATTCATCTTCACTCCATGTATAACTGGTAAAATGCTTGGCCTCCGAACCGAAGGTTATTATGTTCGAATCTCAATGAAGATTGGGATTTTGAATTTCAAAATTTATTGGACTTTCCTGAGTCAACTAAACTCTAATAGATACCTGAAATTAGTCGGGAAAAGTAAAAGTGGTTGGTCATTGTGCTGGCCACGTGACAACATTGTTAACCGTTGGCAACAGATATAGATGACCTTTACATCATCCGCCCTGTAAATGGCAATTTTGACTAATTTTTTGTGATACCCACAGATCGCCAGTTTTTTAAATTACAGACTCGAGAACAAAGAGGCTTAGTCTTTTTACATGCAGACCGAGATCTCGGGTTCAAAAAGTACTAGAGATGGGAATCGAATATCATAAAGTTCATTTCAGTTTCCACAACGAATATAGTATGTGTGCAGTCATATCTAAGTTCGAGTTTATGAAATTAGTTCAAAACTTAGTAGTACCGGTACGGTTCTATGAATTTTGAAACTTTAGGTAAAAATTTTGTAACGATTTTTCTAGACTTGAAAAGATCTTGAAACTTTAGGTAAAAATGTAAACACAAACTATTTGCAACTCTTGACTCTGGCACCTTCACTACTTCTACAGGATCCCAAAGACCTTCTCGAACCTGACGGAACATCACTCGTTTTTCTGGGTGATTGAATGACCATATCCAACGTGACAGGGCTTTGTAGTGTTCACAACAGATTTGTCTGGAAGCGTCGCCTTTCTTCACACTGCCCGTCTAGCACTGGCCTGTGAAAATTTGTGTCAGCTAATTATAAATTATACACACACAATTTCACGTCACCACCAGATCTACAACAGTATTTTAGAGATTTACGATGTTGCATCAATTAGGTTAATAACAGTTCGTTCGGTTCGTATCGAGCAGTTTTTAAGTTCGGGTTTATTTCTAGCTTGGTTCTTTCGGTTATTATCTGTAGTTTTAATACATAGGCTACTCGAAAGTGGGGGAGCGGTTAAGCGCTTGAGTTCCAAACCTGGGGTCCAGAGTTCGAATCTCGGTGAAGACTGGGATTTTGATGTCCCTCACCATTTCATGCTCCTTGGTGTCTGCACATGGCTAAGTACTACTCTGGATCACCTCCAGAGTTTGAAATCCTCAGTGACATTGCTAATAAAACACTTTAAAAAAACAATAAAATTAGCATTCAACTCCTATGCACAAGTCGCATGTCTTTGAAAATTGGTGTTAAAATATAAAAGTGAAAGGGCTTACATTTTGACAGATGACTGCCATGAACTCAAATAAAACAACACACACACACAAAATAATCCACTCAATGTCTGCATTTTAAATGTTAAAATGTTTTACATGTTTCGGATGTTCCTTCAGAGTTGAAGATAATTACTTCCTAGTCCAAACCTCCCGCAGGACGACGGGGGATGAGAGCGGGCAGGGTTTGAACCCTGGACCATCGATAAATCTGAACGACAGATCAGCGCGCAAACCGCACGACCAGGCAGCCATCCTCTAAATCTCTATCCATTAAGATTATTTAGGTGAATTGTAAAAAAGAAGCCAAACATTTTATTTATGCTTTAATATTAATATACATAAAACAAAGACTTCTTTTTTACAATAGGCAATGTTTTATGAGATTCTTTTAAAACTTTTAGGGACAGTATATAATGACCGAGCTTTTCTCGGTTAAATGATTTACTAGAGAATCATGAGAATCGATAGTTTCACGAATTCTATTTTGAAACAGTTTTTGTAATGTTGGAAAAAGGGAATTTGGAAACAAGTAGCAATCTGAAGAGTTGCTCTTATGTTCTCGAGTTAAATGCTATTGTACTTTGCTATTTTAATAGAAAGTCTCTTTTCCAGTCTAGAAAAATCGTTACTCAATCTATGAGTCGATTTACATTGCAGCTTTTGCGTGAAACTTGTTGGTAACTGTCAGTATTGGTTTGAAAGAAAATATTTGCAGTGCAACTTCTCAAACGGTTACGTTCAGATACCTGTGTGTAGTCGCTGAATGAACTCTTTATGTTGTGTCTGTTGTATTTATATTTTTAACAATAACAACATCCTTGTTTTACTCCGCTCTTGATGGAAAATGGCCTAGAGGCGGAACTGTCAAACTGTACAGTGCCCAGCATATTTTCATGAGAAACGCTGATACTAGTTTCAGTAGCTTGCTTGGATAGCCAATATTCTTCTGCTGACAAGGTCAAACGCCTTGGTCAAGTCAATAAAAGCTATTAAGAGAAACTGCTTTTGTTCTCTGCTGTTCTCCTGTAGCTGCCGCAGGGAGAAAATCATATCTGTTGTGGATTTACCAGCCCTAAAGCAACACTGCCATTCTGGATAAATTCATTCTGCATCCATTTCAGTAGCATAAACCTTTCCAACAATGCTAAGAAGTTAAATGCTTCTATAACAGTTACAATCGTAGCCTTTCAGACTGGAAAGCGCGCCCTAATCAATCCATTCCATGAACTGTTTAGCTTGTGTTGGGAGCAAGGAATAGTCCCCCAGGAATTGAAGGATGCCAACATAGTGACAATTTACAAAAATAAATTTCTCATTTAGCATTTCATAAGTATTGGTAGCTTTTTAAGCATTCTTTACCAATGTTTTTTTTTTTAATGATATGAATATTTAAATAAATATATTTTTTCGACCAAAATGTGAGCATTTGTTTTTTTTATTAAATAAGAGCTTCTCTTACATACATTTCTTTCCATCGATTTATTTATTTTTGAAAAGAAAAAAATGTAAAATTTGTCAGGTCTACTTATTGGGTTAACTTTGTGGTTCATCTTTTCATTGGGAAGAGCTGTGCAGGTGACTTTTACCTTTGGTGCATATACTATAAGAACCTTCCTAGGTTAGAGAGTAGCTATTCCTTTAGACCTAGAGATTCAACTTTTCATGTTGACAAAGAAAGGTTTGAGTCTAGTGCAGTGTGACCGATTATTTCCCTCAGTTGGAACAATTTTATTCATAAAAGACACACTATGGAGATTTAAAGCCATACGTAATTAACAATAATAACAATATTTTAAACTAAAATTATGGCCGACCTCAAGGCTGGATGGTGTGATCAGCCAATAAGCTAAGATTTGAAAATTATTTAAGCCTTTTTCAAAAAATAAAAAGGATCTAATTTTTTTCTTCCTATCAAACATACTTTGTTTTACATGTTAGACATAGCAATCACATAACCTACAAGGTAGAAAGTCAAATGCTATTTAAACAGAAGTGTACCAAAAGTAAGTCTTATGTGGGATGTCTAGGGTTGCTGGATAAAAATACTTCAATTAACTGCACTTGCAGATCAATTATGCTAATTCTTTTGTTGGGGTCAACCTGTAAATAAAAAGCAGTGCTCTATTAATGTTAATCTTGTCTGTAAAAACTGTATTTAAAATAAAGATAATGTGACTTATTTTGAGTTAACTTACCTGCCAACAAGCAGACAAAAGTGGGCTCATCTTAGGATAGAGATAGATCAAGTTGTATTCAGGCTCCGTTGATAGTGTTGAGTACTTGTACTTCATCTAAACAAAGAGTATGAATTTCAAAACCACCATCAGTTTTTAGAATTAAAAATAGTTCATTATCAAATATGAACAGGCCTGCTTATGAATCTTAGTCTCTAAAAGAATTTATTTTCATTGATTATATTAAATAATCTGTTCAACATCTACTCTAAAATGAGTCCATTTAAAAACTTCCTTGCTGAATGACTCATCACTCATCTCCCAATTCGACTGAAAGAAAAATATGAATATTTAACACTGTAATATAGGATTTGGTTATTAAAGATTTGAAGTATTATAGTGAAGAGTTAGGTAATTTTATTTTCATCCAAAAACTAGTCAATTGTAGAACTGACAGTATATATTTTTAATGAAAAAAATCTCCAGTAAAAAATATATACTAACTATTTTCTTCAGTTCCTCTGAGGTTATATGTCGATGTAGGTGCCAAATAGGATGACCTGTAACCAGCTCATACAGAATACAGCCTAACCCCCACACATCACTAGTAGCTGTGACTTTATCATCATTGCAGAGCTGTGAAATAATAAATTACTGCTTAAATGTTTCATTAACAATTTTAAATTTTCAAAAAAGAAACAAATTTCCGACTTAGTCTTGCTGCAATTTAGTTTAAATACAGTGTCGCAAACTTTAGAAACAAACATTGAAAAAGTAGTGCGTTAATTAAACTTACAAATAAACAAGCAAAATATAAAAAATAGCTTTTTTTTTAAAATCAAAGGTAATATTAGTGAAAAAACTGTACAATTATTTCAATATATCTCAATACTGTAAGATTTATATTCTTTAAAAAACAAAATTAATTAATTGAATAATTGGTTGCTTTATCTATTGAATCACGTGATGGCATAGACAAATTTTTTTTACGAAGCTTCAACTTGTTGGGAAGTGGAAGAACTAATGTGTACAAGATTTGTACCAAACAGATATAGTTGATATAAGCTTTGTAGACCAGCATGAATATTTCTTTGTTTATGAGAGAGCATATGCAGACCAAATTATTCAAGTTTCAAGGTTATTGCTTTCTTTCTTTCCAATTCTTCTCCTGAAACAGCTAAATATGTCACACTTTTGCTGCAAGGTCCAAAAGAAAGAGATGGCCTAAATTCGAACTAAAACGGATCTTGGTGATGAGTTAGCGAGGGCTTTTAGAAATATAAATATATATATATATTGTTACGAATGAACAGTGACAAGTAGAGGTCAACGTGTGACCCCGGCGAGATGACACAGCAGCCAGTGTTCTCTGGAATCTACGCGTATAAACAAAGACAGGATGTGAGGTGTCCTCACGTGTTATTCCAGAGGACGATGAGATCTAAGAAGGGGGCAGTGTTACGAAAAAACAGTGACAGACAGAGAGATGACACTGCAGCAGGTGTTCTCTGGAATCGACATGTATAAACAACGACAGGATGTGACAGTTTCCTCCCGTGTTGTTCCAGAGGATACTAGCAGTGTTTGTGCAACTTTGGAGAAGCGTTTAGGGAGAGAGCCAGAGAGTTAATGTGAAAGTTAGTCGTGAGTGAGCTGTTACAGTCGATACAGACGATGTAAGACGTGTGCGGCTCTAGTGGAAGAGAAATGTGTACGACTCGAAGCAAGTTAACTAGGGTAGAGTTAACTGGAGTAGACTACTGTCGTTAAAGTCTATACAGCAAACTACAGTGGACTTGAGCCGTTACAGTCGATGTAAGACGTGTGCGGCTCTGATTTGATTTGATTTTGGGCACATCGGCACAATTTAGGCCATGTCGTGCCTGCAGTCCCTCAAGGGCCACTCTCCCTTCACACAAAAAGGGCCGAATTCCATACAGTCAAATCATTAAAATCAAGGTCTATTCACAGTTAAAATAGTAGAGGTAGTAAAAATGTAATAATTTGGTAAAAATCTAATGTAAATAGTACATGTTTACAAATTCATAAATCAGATCTTCGTAGACAACCCCACTTCCCGGATAAAGCCCAGTACCTTCCCAGGGTCGACATTATTGAATAGTGTTTTTAAATTAGTGGCTCTAAAATATTTCTCCCTGAAATCCTGGTATCTGGGGCAGTCGATGAGGATATGTTCCACGGTGAGGCGAGAGTCACAATCCTCTCAAAGTGGGGTCTCTTCTTTCTTCAGCACAAAAGAGTGCGTGATGTAGGTGTGGCCAATCCTAAGTCTGGACATGGTCGTGCTACCAAGCCTTGTCAGACCCTTAGATGTGGGCCGCAACCTGACATCCGCCACAATCTGCCTGAGTTTATTGTGAGTCTCAGCCTCCCATCGGTGCTGCCACTCGCGATAGGTGGCAGAGGCAATACTTTGTCTCAGGTCCGAGCAGGGAATTTGGGTTCCTGACACCGCATGATTTAGGGCTCTCTTTACTTCTCTGTCTGCGGCTTCGTTTCCCTCAATGCCCACATGGGAGGGGACCCAGATGAAGGTGACATCCCTATGGTCGGCTGTTCATTGGTCCAACAGCTTCAGGCTCTTATGTACCAATTGAATGTCAGTCTTCATTCGCCCCAAAGCTTGCAATGCAGATTTGGAGTCGGAGGAGATTATAAATTTCCTCCTTTCTGATGCTTTAACGGCCATAAGTGCAAGCGATATTGCATGCAATTCGGCTGTAAAGATGGAGCAGCCATCGGGGAGGCTACGGGAGATTGTTTTGTTCCGAAAGGAGCAGGCACATGCGATTTTTCCATCCATTTTGGATCCGTCTGTGTAGATGGTGCCACAATCTCCGTAGCTCTCCTGCAGTTCCCTAAAGTGGACTTGTAGTATGCTTGGGTCTGTATTTTCTTTTTTGAAATTAAGAAGGGATAAATTTAATTTGGGTTTATTCATTAGCCAAGGAGGATTCTGAGGGGTTTCTATTTTAGAGATTTGGTCAATGGGTGGGGTTAAATTTTGGATGGGTTCTCTCATTCGAAGGCCCAACGGCTGTATGATGTTAGGCTTTCGATTGTATAATTCTACCTCTGTGGGGTTAAATATGGAGTCGAAAGCAGGGTTCGTGGGGTTGGATTTTAGCTTAACTATATACTGCATTGCAAGCTTTTTCATTCTTATATCCATGGGGAGTTCTCCAGCCACCACATGGAGACTTGGGATAGGTGATGTACGAAACGCGCCGAGACAGAGACGCAGGGCAGCATTTTGTATTGGTTCCAGTATTTTTAGGTACGACTTCCTTGCTGCTCCATATTTTATGGATCCGTAGTCTAGCATATATTATGGATCCTTAGTCTAGCTTGGATCGAATCAGACTCCGATATAGCAGCAGCAAGGTATCTCTGTCAGCTCCCCAGTCTGTATGGCTAAGTACTCTATGTTTAATGACTTTTGGCATTTTTTCTTAAGGTCCTTAATGTGGGGGAGAAAATTAAATTTGGAATCTAGGGTGAGGCCTAAAAATTTTGTAGTTTTCACGACAGGGATATTCTTTTTGTGTATAAATAGTTCAGGGTCTGGGTGGAGTCCCCTTAAATTACAAAAATGCATACTAACTGTTTTGGAGTCCGAAAATTTAAAACCATTATCGTTTGCCTAATTTTGAATTTTGTTTAAACATAACTGTAATTTTCTTTCTAAGGTGTTCATGTTTTTCCCATAAGTAAAAATGACAAAGTCATCAACATACAAAGAGCACTCTATGCCAGGGGACAGAGCATTTACGATGCTATTTATTTTAATGTTGAACAGGGTGACTGAAAGAATGCTGCCCTGGGGTACACCCATTTCCTGGTCATGAGTGTCAGAAGCGGAGTTGCCCACTCGAACCTGAAATTTTTGGTCTTTCAGGAATTCCCCCACAAAACGGGGAAGGTGTCTCTTAAGCCCCATAAGCTCCAGGTCACGTAGAATGCCATATTTCCAGGTTGTGTCATAGGCCTTTTCTATATCGAAGAATACAGCTATTAGATGTTCTCTTCTGAGTAATGCATTTCTAATATAAGCTTCCAGCCTTACCAGGTGGTCAGTTGTTGTCGCCCCTGCCGGAATCCGCACTGGTAGTTGGAGATCACTTTATTCCTATCCAGGTACAAGACCAGCCTACTGTTAATCATTCTTTCCATGGTTTTGCAGATGCAGCTTGTTAGTGCTATTGGTCGATAGTTAGCTGGGTCAGAACCGTCTCTTCCTGGTTTAGGTATCGGTATAACTGTGGCTATCCTCCAGCTGTTTGGGAAAGCGCCTGTTTGCCACACACAGATACAGACCCCTAGCAGGGTTCGGGAAGGTGCTTGAGGAACTGGTAATGGATTTCATCTTCTCCAGGCGCTGTGTCATGTGATTTGTCCAGCGATTCCCTCAGTTCCTCAAGCGAGAACGGTTTGTTGTAGTCTTCATTGTTCTCTGACCTGAAATCAATGGGGTGTCTTTCCTCCCTGGTTTTGACTTTTTGGAACTCTGGCGTGTAGTGAGCAGTGAATGACTTTTCTGCTGTTGAGGATGCAAGGCAGTCAGCTATTTCTCTAAGGGACGTGCCCTGCTGCATTTGATTCTTTCCCTTTGATTCGCTTACTGCCTTCCAAATCGTTCTAGCAGAAGTTTTGGCATCCAGACTGCCGACAAAACTTCTCCAGGAATTCCTTTTGGCTGACCGTATGGTTTGTCTAGCCTTTGCTCTAGCTATCCTGAATAGCTTTAGGTTTTCCTGGGAAGGATTCTTTATAAATGCAGTCAGTCGTTTTTTCCTATCGCCAATAGCACTTTTGCAAGCTGTATCATACCATGGTTTGCTAGGCCGTTTTGGATTTGCGGAGATTAAGGGGACAACTTTCCTGGCTATACTAAGTAGCTTGCTAGCAAAGGTATCAGCTGGGTTCTGTTCATCGAGGATATTTTCTGTGATATCCTCGGAGCATCTTTTTTGGAATTGTTCCCAATTGGCCTTATTCAATTTCCACCGCTGAGGTCGTCCAATGAGGGGAGATTGTTAGTAATGATGATTGGAAAGTGATCATTTCCCCGTAGATCATTGCTAACTGACCATTTAAAGTCGTCCAGAAGTCCAGGGACGCACACGGTGAGGTCAATGCATGTGAGAGATCCAGTTCCTGGGTGCAAGTAGGTCGGTGATGCATCATTAAGTATGCATAAATTATGTTGGAGGAAGATATCCTCCAGCATACGGCCTCTTGTGTCGGTATTGTTGGATCCCCACATGGTGTTATGGGCATTGAAATCCCCAAGGATTATGTAAGGCCGGGGGAGTTGTTTCAATAGGTCCTCCATGTCTGTTTGGTTTAATGGAGCGCCTGGTGGTAGATACAGGCTGCAGCAAGTGATAACCTTGTGAAGGGTTATCCTAGCTGCTACGGCCTGTAGTGTGGTCTGTAGTTCTACTCTCTAATGGGGGATGCTATCCTTCACAAGGATACAGACTCCACCTGATGCTCTCTCTGCATCCTCAACATTCTTGCTGTAAGCACTGTAGCTTCGGAAGCTGATGCTATCTTTCAGAAATGTTTCCTGTAAGCAGACAGCTACAGGAGTCTCAGAGTCCATCAGTAGCTGCATTTCCTCATAATTGGCCTTGAGGCCTCTACAATTCCACTGTACAATTCTGGAATCCATGGCTTATTCTAGATGACCTACTTTAAGCTATTTGGCCTTGGGGGTCCTCCGGAGGGGTTTCCCTTTATTCCAGTGACCTTGGTTTTTTTATTTTTGGGTTTGGATGGAGAGGAGGACAACCCCTTTTGGGGGAAGTCTTTCTCTCTGGAGAGGGGAGATCCCTCTGGTTAGAGCGGAGGTTATTTCCTCCTCGCTCACCTCGGGCATCCTCTCCGCTTTGATTTCTCCCCTTAGGAGTTGGTTACCTCTAATTCGGTAGAGGTTGGGGTGTCTGGCTGGGTTCTCTGAGGAGAACCTGTGTCAGACATGATGTCTCCGGGTTCTCCCGGAGTATTGGTTTTGACATGCTGCTCAGTCTCCATGTTCTCATCAGCGAGCACAGAGAACCTGTTCTTTAGCATGACAACAGGGCTTTCCTGTTTCTTCAGAGGTGTGTTCTTTGGCGGTGTTTTCTTCTGAGTTGAAGGAGGAGGAGGGGGTGGTGGGGTCAATGTGTCTGTCTGTGTGGCTATGGATCTTCCTATCTTAGCAACAGCCTGGGCATAGGTCTTTGTCAAGCCGAATTGGCCCTTGGGTAGGGCCAATACAGCCGATTTCGCCTGGCTGAAGGTACATCCATTTCTTGCCTTGTACATCTGCACGGCAACCTCCTGTTTCCACACAGTCCTTGGAGTAGGCGTGCTCCCTGATTGGCTTTCCAGCCACCGCTCGGCATGACCAGCCGATTGACCCAGAGCGGGCCATCTGGGCCTCAGGTCTAGGGGAACTTGGAGCCAAAGTATTGTATTGTGGTGGTTTACCCTCAGATAGCCACTACTCAAACACCAGGATCTCTTTATCCCCCCTTACCGTCGCAGTCCACGGCAAACGGACTGGTCTAGGATGTAGTGAGATTTTAGAGATAAGGAGACAGAGTGATGATAAATGAAGGCAGACTGAGGAAAAGAGGAGGCAGACACAATGATAGAAAAGAAGTAGGGCACTTTTGAGCTAAAAAAGTGCTAAGGAAAGAGGAGCGCAGTTTAACCTCATGTCTCGGGACGCGAAAAAATGGAGACAAAGTTTTGAACTGTTTATGGTCGCCACTGAAAACAATACCAAGCCCGAGCCAGTGAAGAAAGCTTTATTGTTACACCTGATCGGTGAACCCGTTCGAGACATTTACAATACTTTTCAAGTATGTGAAGATGAGACTGTAGACAAAGTAATTGAAAGGTTTGAGAATCATTTTTTTCCTAAGTCCAACACTTTGTATGACAGTTTTAAATTCTTCTCAAGAAAGCATAAAGACGGAGAAACGTTTGAACAGTATTATACTGATTTAAAGAATTGGGCAAAAGAATGCAAGTTTGACAACCTTCGAGATGAACTCATCTGAGATGTGGCATACAGTCGGATCGAGTGAGAGAGAGACTTCTGAGAGATGTAGACTTAACTTTAGAGAAAGCAGCAAGCATAATTCGTGCTGACGAGCATACACAGAACCAAATGATAGATATGAAAGGACTACATATGGATGCTGCTAATAAATTAAAGAAGACAAGATAGAAAGCCAGTCAAAACCTCACAGGGGAAAATGGCAAAGAATCACGTAACAAGTTTCATTAGAGATTGCAGACCTTGTGGTGGATCTCATGGAAAGTACAATTGCCCAGCATTCTGAGAGACATGCCGAAAATGTAAAAAGAGAAATCATTTCGCTGTAAAATGTCGTTCGAAACACTTCAAGGCTGTTGATTTACAGGAAGTTGAAAGTCAGTCAAGCCAAGTAAATGAGTTGTGGTTTGAGGCAATTGGTACTGACAACAATGTCAAAGTTTGGATGGTTGATGTCAATTTTATGGGAAAAATAGTCAAAATGAAGATTGACACAGGAGCACAAGCTAATGTGATATCAGAGTCAACATGGAACACTTTAGAAACTGATACTCAGTTAAAGAATTCAAATACTACCCTACAAACATTGGGGGATGAAGCATTAGAACTGAAGGGAGTTGCATCGGTCACATTTAAAGTCGGCGATGTAGAAGTTAAAGATGATCTGTACGTGATCAAGAAAAGTATAAATCCTATACTAGGTCTGAAGACATCTATTGCTTTAAAACTAATTGAGGCAAAGAGAAATGTATAAGTACACGATGTCAAGCAACAAAATGAAGTTCCACAAGTGTTGATGAAAAAATATAAGCAAGTATTTGAAGGACTAGGTACATACAAAATGAAATATCACATTAAACTGACGTCAGATGCAAAACCAGTTATTCAATGTGCGCGCAGAGTTGCACCATCACTCTATGAAGAATTGAAAAGAAAACTCACACAAATGCAACAAGATGGAGTGATCGCAGAAGTTGAGGAACCGACAGAATGGGTTCATAACTTGGTTATAGCAAAGAAGAAAGATAATTCTTTGAGGTTGTGTTTAGATCCCCAAGAACTGAACAAATATATAATGAGAGAACATTTCACTATACCAACATTTGATCAAATCAATAGTTCACTGGGAGCAGCAAAAGTGTTTAGTATACTTGATCAAAAGGATGCATATTGGCAAATGGAGTTGGATGAACCAAGCTATTTATTTATGTACATTCAATACTTCGTTTGGAAGATACAGATTCGTGAGAATGCCTTTAAGTATATCCTCAGCTAGTGAAGTATTACAGAAACGTGCTTATCAAGTATTCGGAGACATCCCAGGTGTACATATCATGTCAGATGACATGCTGATTGCAGCAAAAGATGAAAATGAACATGATCAAATTTTTGAAAATGTTCTGGAGAGAGTTAGAAAGAACAATGTAAAGTTCAACAAGAACAAGATACAATATAAACTTTCTGGTGTTAATTATCTCGGAAGACAAATTGGAGCAGATGATATTCGTCCAGATCCAGCTATAATCAAAGCAATAATGGAGAAGCCAGCACCAACATATCGAACAGGAATTCAAAGACTGCTAGGGATGTTGAACTTTCTGTCAAGTTTCATTCCAAACGTGTCAACAATTATCAGTCCATTGCGTGAATTGCTTAAGAAAGATGTATTGTGGCAGTGGACTGCAGAGCAAGAAAATGCTTTCCAACTAATAAAGAAAACATTTAGTGAAGCTCCAGTTCTGCAATTGTTTAACCCTGAAAAAACAGTTACTATTCAGTGTGACGCTTCTTCTAAAGGGTTGGGAGCATGTTTAATGCAAGAAGACAAACCAGTTGCGTATACGTCAAGATCATTGACAGAAACAGAGTGCAGATATGCACAAATAGAAAAGGAAATGTTAGCTATAGTGTTTGCAGCTGAACATTTTTACCATTATATTTTTGGAAGAACTGTGACTGTACAATCAGATCACAAACCTTTGCAAATTATTGTGACGAAGCCTTTACACAAGATTTCACCAAGACTTCAGTTGATGGTGTTAAGACTGTTGAGATATCAATTTACAGTAACTTACACTCCAGGTTCAATAATGGAAATAGCTGATACGTTATCGCGTGCGTACATCAATGGTCAAGAACAATCAAATTCAAATGATGACATGTTATGAGAAATCATAGCGCAACAGCACAGTTTCCGGGAAGTGATCAGAAGATTATTGAAATTAGAAGGAAAACGGAATCTGGTGCTAAATTGATACTTGTAATTAATTATGTCAGAGAAGGTTGGCCAAAGATAAAAACTCAAGTTCATGAAACAGTGAAAGTGTATTGGTCATTTAAAGACAGTATTCATGAAGAGAATGGAATATTGTTTTATGAGAACAGAATTATAATTCCTTCAAGTATGAGAAATGAAATTCTCGACAAGTTGCACATAGGTCATTTTGGTCTTGAGAAAACCAGCAGATCGAAGGCAAAATAGAGTGTGTTTCGACAATAATAAAATGCACATTATGTGCAACGTTCAAAAGAAATAATGGGAAGGAAACATTGCTCCCTCATGTTGTACCAGACAGACCATGGAAAAAGGTTGCGACAGATTTGTTTGAATGGCGAAACAATGACTATTTGCTAGTTGTGGACTATTTCTCTAAATACCCTGAAATAAAACGACTGGAGAACAAAACAGCAGAATGTGTTATCAGGGCAATGAAAGGTATTTTTGCTAGACACGGCATAGCAGAAGAAATAGTGAGCGACAATATGCCATTCAATAGCTATCAATACAGAGAGTTTGCTTCTGAATGGGGTTTCAAGATAACAACATCAAGCCCCAGGTACCATCAATCAAATGGACAAAGTGAGGTGTATGTTGGTATTGTAAAGCAGTTATTCAACAATGCATACAAAAGTGAGAAAGATCCATATCTCGCTATGCTCGAGTATAGAAATACTCCGATAAGCGGACTGCTTTATTCGCCATCACAACTGCTGATGAGTAGAAGACTCAGGGACATCATTCCAACTGATCCCAAACTATTGAAACTATCGATAGCTGAAAATGCAGAGATATTACTCAACGAACGACAGATGAAAAGCAAAGTGAAATACGATGCAAAAGCAAAATTACCTAAAGACTACTCTGTCGGGGAGAAGGTGAGAGTTCGTCTAGGACAAACATGTCAGAAAGCAGTCGTCATTAAGAAACATCCATCACCCAGATCTTACATCATAAAGACAAATGAGGGAAAAACAGACGAAATCAACGGTTTTTAAACAAGAGCTACGAAGACGACATCTCTGGACACTATGATACAGACGAAGACAATGAACAGCAAACTGTTAGGACAAACGAAAGAGACAATTATAAAAAAACATCTAGAGAACTTGTGCCGGTCAAGACAATCAGAAGTGGTTGAATTGTCAAAATTCCTTGTAAATATAAGTCTTAAGAACTTTAAAAGGAAGGATGTGATAATAGCTTCAAAAGGAAGGATGTGCTAATATTATACGATATTACGTCATTGTTTGTTGTTTATGTTTTGTGCGAAAGCAAAGGATCGGACGGAAATAAAAAAGTGTTATATATGTCTACCTTGATAAAGACAGTCTCGTTATTATCATTATTAATTAGTAATTAATAGTAATACAGTAATTTATTATTAATCTGTGACAACAGAACAATACCAACCGGCCGGGGAGCGTTTTTGAGCTGGCATTTCCTTATGGCAGCATTAAGCTCGCCTATCGAGAAGGCGGAGTTCATCGTTCCCTTAGCACTTTCGGTCTGTGGTTCCTTTCGGTCTTTTTTCATCAACTTTGCGAGCTTTATCAATGGCTTTGGACATTGGGGACTTCTTGGCAGCCTTGTTGATCTTAGCAAAATATTTGTTCAACAAGGTGGCAATTTTCTTCTTTGATGAAATGGTTACACCACTGGATGAAGATAATGGGGTTGCTGTTTTCGTACGCCCAGCATTTTCTGGATTTCTCAGAAGACTCCAGGCCTAAGAGCTATTCCTTAGGTCTAATTTTGCATAGGTGTTGGTCCAACGTTCTCGGGTTTTTCCCCTGTTAACAGACGCTTTGACTAGTAGACTGAGTCTGTTATATTTCTGCCTGAGTGTTGAATTGCTTGGGTTCTTTTTGGACCTTTTGGTGTGCCTTTTTCCGGGCCGTAACAAGTTTGTTGATTTCAGCTGTCCAAAAGTTCTTGTATTT
Organism: Biomphalaria pfeifferi; assembly: GCA_030265305.1. Classification (NCBI taxonomy): domain Eukaryota; kingdom Metazoa; phylum Mollusca; class Gastropoda; family Planorbidae; genus Biomphalaria; species Biomphalaria pfeifferi. The sequence continues at coordinate 2,671,073 of JASAOG010000044.1, read as the reverse complement.
TTTACAAAGATAAGTTCGAGGAATAAACGTTTTAGCCATGCCCAGGATAGCTGCTGTTATTTGACGGCATACAAGGTCGACAGAGCTAGACTCTACATGGATTTTTTTCAAGGGCATTGTCGACAGCTGTCTCAAATTCTTCCCAATTAGTTTTAGTATAGCACCACTTTCGAGGACCTTTGGTGGTCTTGGTGTTGATTTTAGGATGAGTGGCACTCAGTAATATTGGAATGTGGTAACTACCAATATCGCCTAGTACTTGATAAGTTATGACAGATTCCAAGCTAGCATAGAAAATAATACTTGACCTGTCATAAAGAAGAGTGCTCACAACACAGGCATTGTAGACTAGGATCTAGGTTGCTGTGGTCAATTTGGTATCTTTCCAGACGCGTTTCGAGTGTTTTGCCATTGCTGTAGAAGCCTTTCCTATTCTTTTTGTCAGCTCAGTGTCTAAATCTAGGTTGCAGGCAATTGTTGATCCCAAGTAGGTAAACTCCTGCGGAGGATTCCAGCTCCCGTCGTCTCAGCGTGGCACCTCCGTGGAAACTTCCGCCCGGGGAAGCAGAAAGGCAAAGAACGAGAGCAAACATTGCAAGTGAGCTACCACTGTATGCTCTAGCGAGTGTACCTGCAAGAGGTGGGGATGTAAAAAAAGGCTTGCTAACCAGTCCGAAATCCATTGCTTCGTTCCCCAACGGGGGACATACGGGCGGTGAGGGTCTCCCCAAGGGGCAGTGGCACATTATAGGCATATGGAGGGGCCCCCGTGAACTCGACCTCCGGCCTCGCATGAGACCGGGGAACTCAATGTCGTTGGCTCACAGGACCGTGTCCTACGACCAAAGAAAGTGAATAAATGATCATCTAGTCGCAGGGGGATTCCAGACAGAGCGATTGGTGAAGAACCAATTTCTCATCCTGGCCACGGGATAAAATCTTTTCCCTGGTCACATGGTTCTTAAAAGGGATGCGGTGATCTCGAACCATAATGGACATCTAAACGGTAAACTCCTGCACCACCGTAAGGGTGTGGTTTCCAATGTGTATCACAGGTACGTCTGTGACTTCTTGTGCCAGAATTTTGGTCTTGGAGAAGCTTATTGCAAGGCAAAACTCATGCCAAGCAGCTGTCAAGATATTCACTAGCCTTTGTAGTTCTTCTTGTGAATGAGATATGAGTGCCGCATCATCGGCGAACAGCAGTTCCCAAATCAAGATCAAGATACGGTGTCTCTTTGTTTTTGGCTTTAAGATATGCCAGGTTAAAAGGCTCTCCTTCGGATCTACTGTGAATATATATATTCCCAGGGATTTAAAAGCGCTGGTTAGTACTTTATGGCAGTGGGACCTCGTCAATATACATGTACCAAGAGCATCGAGTAAAAAATGTGCACTTGCGCTGCCTGATACGTATTACCCTATCTCCTAGAGGGATCATGTCTTGTTATGGAACGATTAGGAATTAGTTATTTGTTTCGTAAATAGGAGAAGTTTTGACTTAGAGACAATGACGCGATTAGTAAAAGCTAGACTTCGTTTTGAGGAAGTATAGCGAAATATAAACAGCTGTTAACAGACTACTTTTGACGGATTTAGAGAGGGCAGTTTTTTTTAATGAACGTAGAGATTTAGCCTGACGACATTCGAAGTTCCCTTTGTTATGATTAAACTTCTTGTTCGACATTCGCTACCAGCGTCGACTAGCTTATCTTGTTGGCCTTTCGCCTGTGTTAGTGGATGTCGTTATTTTAGTGTTACCTCCGTTTGACTTAGCTGCATAATATACAGCGCGGAAGCGCCTAACAACTGGCGACCCTCGACTGAACTTACTGGTGCCATCGTATAGAAGTTTTGTAAAAGTCATCTGCCGGGAAGAGGCGTAGACTACCGGTACTTCTAGACTAGACCACGTATCGGCCTGGTCTGCAGCTAGACCCTGATTTAGAAGCCATGGGATAAACTTTTGTCACACGTTGAATCATCGTATCGTGAAGCAGTTCTGCTTTGAAACGGAAACAGCTGTCTACAGTTTGTGTTGAAGAGAGGAAAACCGTCAGAAAGCCGTCATTTTGCCACTTGATTCTGACTTTGTCGCTGTACTGTTGGACTATGTTAGATATAAATATATATAATACTTGACCAAGATAAAACACTCAGAAAACAATTCGAAGTGATGAAAACAGCCAATGACCATGTGCGGTAAGCTGATAAAAAAAGACGAAGAGTTGAAAGTGGAAATTGAAGTTAATGTGAAAGAAAAAAAACGAGGATGAAAAAAGCGGATGCTGATGAAATTCAGGCTTTTAATGTCATCATAGTCACAGGTATCTCCAGTCTTGAAAGACGTTTTGATAAATTAAACATCTTTTATGAAGACCACGCATGTCTTGATAACAGACATTTCAACGACATATGGCTAAAGCGACTTCAGCCGCAAGCTTATGAAGAACTTAGCAAGAAACTACTCTTACTTTGCTCTTTCTGATACTGCAGAAAATTTCTGTAGCGAATTTATGAATGTAGCTGAGCCTTGGGACTAACATCGCCTTTGGATGAGAAACAAGACTCATGACGAGAATGATGACTATTGTGGTGGTAGTGATAAGGAATTTGAGAGCAAAGCCTATTTGTTTTGTAATTAATGTACACGTTTTTGTTATCAAATTTTTAAGAGGTACAATTTACGAACAGGGGCATATCTTATATTTGGCTTGGAAATTTGTGCTTACGCTGTCATGTATTCAAGTAGCTTGTGAGATAAGCTTCTTCACATAGAAATGTTTAAAGAATAGTCTGAGAAGCACCATGACACAAGCATGGCTTCTCATAAAATATGTTTACAAAAATTTGATTTGGACACAATTTTACACAATTTATATAATTATAAAGGCAGGGGGTAATGCGCTGATGAAGTATCTTTTTCGAAGGATTATATCCTTTGAATATACATTTCACATATGTAAATGTATACAGAAGCAAGAGCTTTTTACGTTAAGTAACTGTTTCTCTAAGCGTTATGCTTTCTCTAGTCTTTTAGTAATACCACACAATTTCCAAAACAAATAATAATGTAGTCATTTCAAACTCATTAAGTTGCCATTGCAATATAAATAACTTTCAGACCACATACATGTATACATAAAATACTTTACGTAATCCTACGCAAGCATGCATCCAGTTTTCGATGCAGTATCTATCTTTATAAATTTTAAGGGGAATTAGATCTAGGCTTACACATATAATACGGTACACCGATTTTGTTGTCCAGTCCGCACCTATTAGAAGGTTGTACATAAAGGTGAAGGGATTCATCAATTGGCACATTCTTGAATCATTTAAATCAAACATAAGAATATTCCTATCTTTTGTGTCTAAATATCTAGTTGTTTTTTACTTCAAATGTTTCTTGTTTCATCATTAAGCGACTTGCAACAAATTTACTTGTAACATTTTATGCATCATTCTTACTTTAAGTAAGGTGTACTTTAAGTATAAGGTATACGATGTGTGGCTGAATGACAAAAGCAAGAGTCGCTTGGATACCTATTATATGGGCTCAAGTTCCATCTCGACTTGCGCAGAGTTGTGTTTGCAGAAAACCTAGAGGCAGTACGGAAAGCCTTCTCCCAGATAACCCTTTCCTCCTATGGTCCATATGAGAGATTAGATCATGATGCAACATGCTATAAGCATGCACAATAAAGTTCGCATTAACGATATAAAAATTAAAGTGCAATTCATAAATACTAATTTTTAATTAGTACTTTAACAATGTCTAAAAAATAGATTTCAATTTCACCGCCAAAATCTACTAACAATATTTTTTGTACCTTTACTTTCGCTCTTGAAAATAAATGCGAGCATTGTAATTTTGGTTTTATCAAATTAGTACCACTCTTACAAACACTTATGTAGATTAATTTATTAGGGAAGAAAAAAATAAAATAAAATTCATTCATGGTTATTGTGACTGTCACTTAGATTTGTAAGTAAGTACAAATAGCCATCTTGTCTTGGGTATGTTGCTAGAAGAAACAGTCGTTTCTAAAGCTCTAAGTAGAATAACAAGTCCTCGTTTTTTGTCATGCATTTGAGGCTTTTGTCTGTTTATCCTGTGGGAAATTGTGAACTGTCATGTGTTTCTTGTCTATTTCCTGTTGTCGTGTTAGTTGTCCTTCATTTCTTTTAGATCTCTCCCCTGCTTCCCTTTTCATTCTCTGTTGCAGTTTTGGCAAATTCAATAAATAAATTAATAACCAATAGAACAATATCCCATGGATCAAATGATAGATTTAAGTCTATACTTCAACTCTAAACTAGAGTCCAGCTGTCCTGAACATCAAACAAAGTTCACAAGGTTTATTATGAGTTAATTCAATTAAGAAAATATCTCACAAATCAAGAGAAAGAAAACAAAACATTCTTCAAGAGAATGCTCTGAATCGCCCACCCCCTTTTTTTTTCCTTTAAAGTTAACAGGAGACCCAGACTGATCAGAACTTAGTCTTGTGACAGGCACATAGTTGCATAAAGAAATGTAGGCTTTAATATATTTTTTGTTCTTGAAAATTAATAATATATTTCAAACAAAACAATATTTAAATTTCTTAGGTCTACACCTAGATCTGTATTTATTTAGTTCACACAGATTGGATTAATCCAATAACTTCGCAGCGGTTCTAGTTTAGACTAAATTACAGATCACAGACCTATAAAAATATATAAAAGCTATCTTGATCTAGATTAGTGAAAAGATTTTCTCTGAATACAAATATAAATAATATTGGTTTCAAATTTATTGATTTTTAAATAGTCTATGATAAAATTAGATTTACAAAATGTATGGCCTCATTTAGTCTCTTTTTGTGAGTATTGATAATGCATAGAAACAGTGGCGTCACTAGGGTCGGTGTCACCCGGTGCGGTAAGCTCGGGGTCTCACTCCCCCCCTCCCCCAAGAAAATAATTATCTTTCAATCAAAAACAATTTTTTTAAAATTTTGAACAGTAAAACTGTAAGGTAATTAATAAATTGGTTAAACTCGAAAAATGGTTTTCGATTCTATTTAAAAATGTCGTTGTTTTTCACATTTATCAAATGTTATTGTATAATTTGAAAATGTACTATCATAGAATTGAGAAACCTTGAGATGAACATATTTTTTTACTAGAGATTATTTAAGAACTCCTTACGGGAAAGGTATTTTAATTATACCAGTGTTTCTCAGCTGCTTCCGAAAACGCAAATCAAGCACTGAACAGGTTTATTTCCTGCGAAACTTCGTCAAAAAAAAATAATCCTGTAATACCAACAAAGGACAAAAATTCAGTTTTGTAGATTTAAAAAAAAAGTTTGATAGCGTCCATCGGAATCACTCTGGAAAATAACAAGAGAGTAAGGCATCTTGCAACTATTTGCCCAGATTCAGCGATATGTCTAAAGCAAATCAAGCTGTTGTCTCACAACATACGCTGGAATTCTTCAACGGATATGAGATTAGGGTGCATATTATCCACATTTCTCTTTCTTGTAGCCATCGACGATGTCATTAAACAGGCTGCATTCGGATTCCCATGGCACAAACAATGTTGGATTTTGCAGACGACATAGCATTACTTTGAAATACAATTAAATGTATACACGATATTACGGATAAAGTTATACATTTAGGGTGCAGATTACCCAGTAAACCTATTGTTACGGTCGTAGCGCAGCACGGTGTGCATGAATAATGGTGCGAATTTGTGTAATGAATGGAAGGGATGTTTAAAAGGGAAAGCCGGGAGAAATTGACAGGAAGAGAAATGAAATGTTCGTATTTACATAACTTGTTGTGATATTAAAGTATTTATAGAGTAATAACCTGAGAGTGTGTTATTATTTCGAAGAGTCTTGTGGCGCCCAACGGAAAAGGCAAGACCTGCGTTATATTGGTATCTAATTCCTGTCTAATGAGGTATTACTAGTACTACAAAGTGTAACAAAATCTCTAGATCTCTAGATCTATTAAAATTGAGAGAGTTAGCGTCATCTAAATCTCTAAAGCTATGTACTAGACTCACTGGTAAACATAAACCTTTAGTTGAAACTTAACTAAAAACATTATTGCTGAATTAATCAATTGGATTAACATGTAAATTTAGATTTATATCATTAGAATTATTATGACGGTCAATTCTCTACATTCACCAATGTGAAAACGTCAGGGATTACCCACTGTATTTGGATGTGCTATGAATGTATTGGAAAAAATAATAATAATAAAAAAAAATCATGTCAGTGGCTGCTGAAGTACATGTTCATTATTCTGGCTGGTCATAGTTCTCAACAATAACCTCTAACATTCAATATTGATGGAAATTTGTACGATTATTAGCACTGCTGTGTGCAACACTAGTGAATTTTGACTACGGTGGAGAACAGTGCTTATTTAGGACCAACGGATATACACTGACTACGGCATATAGACAAACAACGAAAGATTCATATCACCGGCGGAGAATATACACTAGCATTGGAAGTTATACCAGCAGGAAGAAGAGTATTCCAGGAAGTAGATACATATTTGTATTCGAATAACATTAAACGTTTGTCTCATTACATTACATTTAGATATGAATATTGTTGAGTCCCGGCATTAAGTATATGAGAATCAAATATATTTAATTGATATGGTCAGATAACTCGATAAAGAAAAATTACAAATGGCGGATAAAGCTGAGATAGTTGCTTTGAAAGAAGAAGGGAGACTATTGGAATTAGAAGGAGCAGAGCTGAGAAAATATGTACAAGAAAGATTAATAAAAAGAGAGAAACTAGTCAAGGAAAAGGAAAGAGAGAAAGAGAAGTTAGTGATGGAAAAGGAAATAGAGAAAGAGAAGTTGGCTATCAGTAAAGAGAAATTAGTTACGGATAAAGAAATTGAGAAAGAAAAGCTAGCTATGGAGAAAGAATGGTTAGCCATAGAGAAAGAAAAGTCGAAAATAAAAAAAGGAAAAGCTAACGATGAAGGTACTGGAAAGAAAGATGACGTATCTGGAAATAAATTGGCAAAATATAAAGGTACAACGTTGATGAGAATAAAATAGACATAGATATTTTCTTAAAGAAGTTTGAAATTGAAATGAAAGAATTGGCTTTTCCTGAAGGTAAATGGACATTTTTGTTATCGAAGTCATTTGCAGCGAGGTACCGTCAAAGATTTGCATGAATCAGAATAATTACCAAATAGTAAAGGAGCAATTACTACGAACATTTGGAAAAACTGAGGCGTTTTATCGTCAACACTATGTTAATTGCACCATTGAAACCAACGAGGATCCCAAATATTTTTAGACAAGATGATTAGCTACTTTGACAATTGGACAGAGTCATCAAAAATACAGAAGACGTTTGGTGGACTAAAAGTATTTCTTATGCTGGATAAAGTCATTTATGAGAGTCAGGACGAACTACAAATATTCCTGCTGGAGCCAAAATCTGTAGATGAGATTGTAAAATTAATAAGGGCTTACAAAGTGGCACATCCTGAAAAAAAAGTTAAACAGAGATAGCGATATTGAAGAAATAGTAGCATTTAATAGAGCTAGAGAAACACAAGACAGTTATAGCAACAATAGAAGACTTAGATATGAAGGACAGAATAGGTTTAGAGGACATCGAACTTGGCAAACAAGGGGGGTGTTACGGTTGTATGTAAATGTATACGCGATATTACGGATAAAGTTATACATTTAGGGTGCAGATTACCCAGTAAACCAATTGTTACGGTCGTAGCGCAGCACGGTGTGCATGAATAATGGTGCGAATTTGTGTAATGAATGGAAGGGATGTTTAAAAGGGGAAGCCGGGAGAAATTGACAGGAAGAGAAATGAAATGTTCGTATTTACATAACTTGTTGTAATATTAAAGTATTTTTAGAGTAATAACCTGAGAGTGTGTTATTATTTCGAAGAGTCTTGTGTCGTAACACCTATCAACATTGGTCATACAGATCTTAAACAAATTGTAAAGTTAACCTATTTAGGCAGTGTTATCTCAAGTGATGGATATATATATATATAACTGTGTTGCATGTCGGATCGGAAAGCAGGAGCCGTCTTTCAAAAAGTACGGCCTATCTGAACAAACAAATCAATAAGCCTGGAGATTAAAATCAACCTATTCAATACAATCATTGTCCCAACGACCATGTACGCTTCGAGGCGTGGAAAGTTGAAAAGAGGCTAAGATGGCTGAGAAGGATCCTACAAAACTCCCGAGATAATTTTACAAATAGAGAAATCTTTTCACACACAGGCATTCACCGTCTAAGGGAAGTGGCGACTGAACGTCAATTGACATTTGTGAGACATATCATTAGACAAGACGAAACACGTTTACCAAAGTCAACCTTAACATGAAAGCCGAAAAGAGAAAATAAAACAACATGGCCGTCCACGTCTAACCTGGCGTCAAACTTTTGTAGAAGTCCTGAATTTCGTGGACACCTTCTGAGAAGTGGCTTTGAAAGTCGCCTTAGACTGATTTCCGTGGAGAAAGCTTGCAGCCTTATGCGTCGAATGGAGCGCGAGAGGCTTACGTCTATGTGTTTTACAACACATTTCAAAAAAATGTTACGGTCGCCACTCGTCAGATAAGAAGTTTAGGGGAGTGCCTTAAATTCACTCAAAGTTGTCCGGGGTGAAGCGTTTTTCTACATTTCTGAGCTTCAGAATTTATTTCTCCTGGCGTCTACAACGCATTAACTTTCTTATAATAGGAAGATTACCAGTCAAATAGAATTAAATTAAAAAGGGTTGGGACATGTTGATACTAAATTGTGAGAGAAATTCGAGGCAGTTATTTTATTTTTTTAAAGTTACATTTTGGAAAAGTGCATTTTTACAACTTGGGTGTCACTACCTGGTGGGTGTCACCTGGTGCGGCCATCACCCCCCCGCACCTGCCTAGTGACGCCACTGCCTAGAAATAAAATATATAGACATGTGTATATAATCTTCATTCGTGGCTTCAGTTTCAGAAATTGAGATCAAATGGTAATTAATACTCCATTCTTTGATAGCAGGCCCTAACAAAGCACATGCTCCAAAAAGCTCCTATAGAAGAAAAATTACCTGATATAGAACACGTCATATCCTATATAAATATAAAACTAGTTATTTAAATACTCCCTAACACTTCATCCCCTGTACACACTAGTTATTTATATCCTCTCTAAAATACTTCATCCCATGTAAACACTAGTTATTTAAATACTCTCTAAAACACTTCATTCACTGTACACACTAGTTATTTAAATACTCTCTAAAACACTTCATCCCTTGTACACACTAATTATTTAAATACTCTCTAAAACACTTCATCCCATATACACACTAGTTATTTAAATACACTCAAACACTTCATTCACTGTACACACTAGTTATTTCAATGCTCTCAAACACTTCATCCCTTATATATACACTAGTTATTTAAATACTCTCTAAAACACTTCATACCCTATACACACGAGTTATTTAAATACTCTCTAAAACACTTCATCCCTTATACACACTAGTTATTTAAATACTCTCAAACACTTCATTCACTGTACACTTTAGTTATTTCAATGCTCTCAAACACTTCATCCCTTATATACACTAGTTATTTAAATACTCTCTAAAACACTTCATCCCCTATACACACTAGTTATTTAAATACTCTCTAAAGCACTTCATCCCTTATACACACTAGTTATTTAAATACTCTCAAACACTTCATCCTCTATACACACTAGTTATTTCAATGCTCTCAAACACTTCATCCCTTATATACACTAGTTATTTAAATACTCTCTAAAACACTTCATCCCCTACATAGACTAGTTATTTAAATACCCTAAATACTTTAAATAGCTGATATAGAATACTTCATATCCTATATAAATATAAAAGTAGTTATTTAAATACTCTCTAAAACACTTCATCCCCTATACACACTAGTTATTTAAATACTCTCTAAAACACTTCATCCCCTATACACACTAGTTATTTAAATACTCTCTAAAACACTTCATCCCCTATACACACTAGTTATTTAAATACTCTCTAAAACACTTCATCCCCTGTACATACTAGATATTTAAATACTCTCAAAAACACTTCATCCCCTATACACACGAGTTATTTAAATACTCTCTAAAACACTTCATCCCTTATACACACGAGTTATTTAAATACTCTCAAACACTTCATTAACTGTACACACTAGTTATTTCAATGCTCTCAAACACTTCATCCCTTATATACACTAGTTATTTAAATACTCTCTAAAACACTTCATACCCTATACACACGAGTTATTTAAATACTCTCTAAAACACTTCATCCCTTATACACACTAGTTTTTTAAATACTCTCAAACACTTCATTCACTGTACACACTAGTTATTTCAATGCTCTCAAACACTTCATCCCTTATATACACTAGTTATTTAAATACTCTCAAAAACACTTCATCCCCTATACACACTAGTTATTTAAATACTCTCAAACACTTCATCCCCTGTACACACTAGTTATTTAAATAGCCTACTCTCTAAAACACTTCATTCCCTATACACACTAGTTATTTAAATACTCTCTAAAGCACTTCATCCCCTACACAGACTAGTTATTTAAATACTCTCTAAAGCACTTCATCCCCTACACAGACTAGTTATTTAATTACTCTCAAACACTTCATCCTCTATACACACTAGTTATTTAAATACTCTCTAAAACACTTCATCCCCTACATAGACTAGTTATTTAAATACTCTCAAACACTTCATCCCCTATATACACTAGTTATTTAAATACTCTCAAACACTTCATCCCCTATACACACTAGTTATTTAAATACTCTCTAAAACACTTCATCCCCTGTATACACTAGTTATTTAAACTAAAACACTTCGTTTTTTTCCCAAACCACTACACTTACAATATGTTAAATGATTCATAAAATGTTAATTTGACAAACAGTAAGATATTTTTTCTTACAAAGGTAAAACAGAGAATAATTAAACAGTTTTGTAAATGCAGTTAACCATGAGCCAGAAAATAAAGCATTATAAGCTGCATAAAACCTGCAAGTTAGATTACTCCTATGAGGTGTACAAAAGTATTATTATTTGTTCTGTACATTAGGTTAAATAATAAACTAATGAAACTTTACAAGAAGACATGTCTTGATCCTAGGCTTTATTGAACAAGAATGACAAAACAGTTCAAGATAACACAGTACACACACACAAGCTGACCTGGACACCAAGACATCTTGACACACAAGAACAGATCAGTTCACAACACAACAAGAACATAAATACACGACAAGTATACGTAGAGAAACATATTTTTGTATACCTCTGGCATGAGTATATTTGTTGGTAAGACCAGTTGAAGAAATCCAACATCATAGTAATCAATACAAGCTGCTGCTGAAAAGTTGCTTAATTTAACAACAATGCCTTGATCAGACTGATAAGAAAGTATGTTGCCACCTGAAAACAAAATATGGACACATTCAAAGGTCAATTTAGAATGTTTGAGTTTTATATATATATATATACCTCACCAAGAATAACCTGAACTTAGAGATTCCGTAATCATATCCCTATACAAAAAGGGTGACAAGACTAACTGCTCCAACTATCGAGGCATTACACTTCTGTCAGTAGCAGGAAAGAGCTTTGCTCGAGTATTGCTCGATCGACTAACCCACTCTTTAGTGGACGAGGTCTTATCTGAGAGCCAATGTGGCTTCAGAGCGGTAGGGGTAGACATGATATTTGTTTTGCGACAATTACAAGAAAAATGCAAAAAGCAGAACCTAACCCTATACGCTGCCTTTGTGAACCTCACCAAGGCTTTCGACACGATCAGTCGCAATGGTTTGCGGTGAATTTTGGCCAGGCTGGGATGCCCACCTACGTTCCTATCCATTCTCAAACAGTTTCAAATGGGAAAAAAGGCCAGATCAGATACAATGGTGACCTGTCTGAATACTTCCCAATAGAAAATGGCGTGAGGCAGGGCTGTGTACATGCTTCTACTCTATTCGCTATCTTCTTTACCGTAATACTGGGTCAAATGAGGCAGGATTGCACGAAGGCATCTACATCAGGTTTCGTTCGGACAGCAATGTGTTAAATCTTCGACGTCTACTATCCCATACAAAAACAATGAACATAATCTCCAGAACGCGGTCAACAAATATGCATACGCTACCGCTTCTTTCGGTTTATCTATAAACCTCGGAAAAATTAAGTCATGTTCCAGAAGTCTCCATAAAACCTACTCAGCCCCAAAGATAACCGTAAACGGACAGCCCCTAAACGTGGTAGACTATTTCACATATCTGGGTAGTATAATATCAAATGACGCCTCACTTTCAAGGGAAGATAACCGTCTGGCCAGGGCCAGTAGTGCTTTTAGACGCCTTCAGATGAGGGTTTGGCGGTATAAATCGCTCCGCCTGCCTACAAAAATCAATGTCTACCAGGCGGTGGTTCTCTCAACCCTTCTATATGGATATGAGATATGGATACTATACAGAAAGCAATTAAGACTACTTGAGCGCTTTCACCAACGATGCTTGCGCTCCATCATGGACATACCACCGTAAGACCGCACTACAAATAGCGATGTCCTAGTGAACGCAGTATATACAGTATGATCCGACAATTACGCTGGGCAGGGCACGCATTCCGTATGGGAGACGAACGTATGCCAAAGGCAGTCTTTTTTGGTGAGCTAAAAGGTGGTCGACGTAACAGAGGTGCCCCAGGGAAACGCTTTAAAGACCAGCTTAGGCGCCAACTTGCCTTAGCTGACATAGGAGAGCACCTGGTTACATGTGGTCTCAGAACGAGACATCTGGAAGTCACTCACAAAGGCTGCGGGATACACATTTGAGACCAAAAGAAAATTCGCTGCCGAAGACAGACGCAGTCGGCGAAAAGAAAATCTAAAATTCTAAATCAACCACCTGCGGACAATGGTTATGCTTGACGTGGCAAAATATGTAGGTCAAAGCTGGGGCTGCGCAGCCACTCGAAGACAAGCCTTATATATATATATATAATGGTTAAATCTCATTTGTTGACCAGTGGGGGAATCTGGGAGAATGTTTTCCGTGCTGCCTTCAAGAGCTCAGTTAACACAACACAGCTCGTGTCGGGTTCGAACCTCAAGCCCGCTTGATAGGTAGCCAAACCAAGTTCAAGTGTACCTCTCCGATGATAAACAAAACTTATGTTCAAGTAAACATTATTAGCAATATTAAATTTAAATTTAAGCATTTCTTATAATAACTTAATTGGCCAATTAATTACTAAATTTTATTGTCATGATACTTACTAGTCCAATTCAGGTAAAGAATACCCAGATTATTTAAATGTTTAGCAGCAGAGCTCAACTGTAACATTAGAATTTGTGTTATTCCTGAGTCAAAACCACTAGGAGTGCAAGCTCTGAGACTATCTTGTAGAGTAAAATATCCAGCTGAAAATATATCAATAAAGGAAAATATTAACAACTACTCGACCGGCCGGCGTAGCATACGCAGCTATTTAGCAGGGTTGGCCTTAGGCTACTGCAACCTGTGCGACCGCAATAGGCCCCGCACTTTTATAGGACCCGCACTAATTTTAGATGTATAAATTATTAAATTAAACCATTTGATAACTTATAACAGATTTCCCGCGGCCTTCTGTCGATTAACCAAGAGCTCCTGGAAATCTCCTGAAATTGCAAAATATACGAAAAAGTCCTGGAAATATCCGGAAATTACTAATATCTTTTGATAACTCATACAAATCTCCTGAAATATATAGACAAAAATTTTCATTTTGGGGTGTCATTCAATATGGAAAACGCCAATATTACGATCGATTAAAAAAAACGACATTATGCAATACCCGCAATTGTGGAATCTAGTGAAAGAAGCTTCTCGCACCTCAAACTAATGAAGAATTACTTGAGGTCAACAATTCTAGTAGATAGATTGAAACATTTGGTAATTCTTGCTATTGAGCGTGATCTATGTAGGAAATAGAATTTTTATGATAGACTGTATGACTTCGCTACAGGCTTGTAAAGTAATTCTGTACATAATAAAGAATGAAGAAAATGCCATGACGAATTTATTTTCTAATACAAACTCTTAATTTTCACTTATTATCCGTATCCCTACCCAAACTTGACCCGCAAAATCCGTTTCGCATAGGGCCCCACAATGGTTAAGTTCGGCCCTTCTATTTAGTAACGGTTGAATAGAGGGTAGATTACTTGTTCTCTTTCGCATACTTCTTGGTCACAATGGTTAAGTCCAGCCCTGTTATTTTGTGACGAGTCAATACTACTTGTTCTCCCCCCCCCCCCCTCCTTTTTTTACTTAGGGTAAACTCTAGTCCGACTTTTAGAAATAAAAGAGCTATCTTTCCTTTACGTCTTGTCCAAACTGTTGAGCCATGAAGAGAATTATATATATATATAGATAGCTCAAAAGAAGCAAAAGTGCATTGTATAAAAATGTGAAGAATGAAAATAATTTTACACTGTATAACTCTAACTCAGATGTCATTTAAAAGGCACCGAAGATAAGCTCTGATTGGGAACAGTAATGGAAGAAATTCTCCTACCAATATTTATGAGTGTTTCCCAAACTGAAGCCTGATTTGGTGTTCCATGAACTACTGGAATAATTAACTAGTATGTGAACTCTAATTAAGTGCAGAAAATATAATTTTTATTTCTTCTTGGTAACAAAAAAAATTATGTAACATCACTATTGACTTCACACTGAAACATAGATCAATCTTTTTTTTTTCACATTCTAGGGTCCTACAGCCGTCTATGCCTGATATCAAAAAGCTATGCTCTCCCATGATAAAATACCTTAAAAATCATTAAAACATATATATATATATATATACATATATATATAATAAAAGACCATAAAAACCATATATCTTTGACATATATATAAGTAGAAAGTAAGGCATATGTATGTATGTTACGAATAGAATTCAAAACCGCTTGACCAATCTTTATACAACTTGGCAGAAATGTTCCTTGGGTACTAACTTAGACCGTAGTGTATGTATTGTAGCCTGAAAAAAAAAAGTTGACCGACTCTATTAAAACTATAGTATTTTATGAATCTAGGCTTTGTTTACAATGTTGGCATGAGAAAAGATCGAAAGGATTTAGATCTAGATCTTTTTTTAAGAAGTACACTTTGCACAATAGTTGTTTTTTTTACTTTGACACATGAATAGTCAATTGATTTAATTATTTCATAAAATTAACCTTCAAATTTGTGTTTGAAAAACATTTTTACATAAATTCGTTCTTTATATCTGCGAATTTAGAAGTCATGATGTACATTCTTTCATTAGACATTACCGAAAGGTTACACTTTCATTCATTTGCGTTTTAGAAAAGGTCACGCATGCGCAGACCGAAATGTTACGAAATTCTCTTTTCCTAGCTCTAAAAAACTATTTCAGCTCTAAGGTGATAGAACTTTTCTTAGCAAAGATAGTTTTATAATTAAACACATGAACATACTAATTACAGTTCATTTATTTCATATTTTAATCAAATTAACATTAATTTTTTTTTCTAAAGCATTTTTACATACATTCGTTAATCCTTCGTCATTAGTGCATTTCTATTCTTAATATCGCGTGCTTCTATGTATAGATCTATACACAAGCCAATGTTTTCATTAAAAAATAGGATTCACGTCAATTAGCTTTTTTTTTATCTCCATAAAAACCATATATCTTTGACATATATATAAGTAGAAAGTAAGGCATATGTATGTATGTTACGAATAGAATTCAAAACCGCTTGACCAATCTTTATACAACTTGGCAGAAATGTTCCTTGGGTACTAACTTAGACCGTAGTGTATGTATTGTAGCCTGAAAAAAAAAAGTTGACCGACTCTATTAAAACTATAGTATTTTATGAATCTAGGCTTTGTTTACAATGTTGGCATGAGAAAAGATCGAAAGGATTTAGATCTAGATCTTTTTTTAAGAAGTACACTTTGCACAATAGTTGTTTTTTTTACTTTGACACATGAATAGTCAATTGATTTAATTATTTCATAAAATTAACCTTCAAATTTGTGTTTGAAAAACATTTTTACATAAATTCGTTCTTTATATCTGCGAATTTAGAAGTCATGATGTACATTCTTTCATTAGACATTACCGAAAGGTTACACTTTCATTCATTTGCGTTTTAGAAAAGGTCACGCATGCGCAGACCGAAATGTTACGAAATTCTCTTTTCCTAGCTCTAAAAAACTATTTCAGCTCTAAGGTGATAGAACTTTTCTTAGCAAAGATAGTTTTATAATTAAACACATGAACATACTAATTACAGTTCATTTATTTCATATTTTAATCAAATTAACATTAATTTTTTTTTCTAAAGCATTTTTACATACATTCGTTAATCCTTCGTCATTAGTGCATTTCTATTCTTAATATCGCGTGCTTCTACGTATAGATCTATACACAAGCCAATGTTTTCATTAAAAAATAGGATTCACGTCAATTAGCTTTTTTTTAATCTCCATTCATAATATTTTTTTATTCATGAATTCATGCATTCACTTTACTTAAAACAATATTATTGTCTTTAATCGTTTCTAATGCACTATATCAGTGACTAAATCAGCAATCAGCGGTAACGGAACCAGTAAAACCGCTGGCGCACCTTCTCCAAAGTTTTGTGACACCAAGATGGGAGCCACTGAAGCCATTATGCATCTCTTTCAGTACTTCCGACACTCTAACCTTAGGTAGTATCAGCTGAAAGCGAATGCTTGTCCCGTCTGGCGTTTCCAATACTCTCTTGAGGACATCGTTCACAATTTTTAGGGAGTCCCATTGGGCCTAATATGCCTTGGTAGCTGTTTCCCTATCAGAGATGTGTTGCCAATCTGGTCGTGGTTCATCTTCCTTCATTAGGAGAATGGGAGCCAGATCTTCGTTTCTTAGCTGATCTTCTCGGATTTTTTTGTCCGACCACGGTCGGAAGTTTCTACCCCAAGACAAAGGCAATCGACGACCGCCTCCTTTTCTTCGACCTTTCTACAGTGCTTGCATTCAGTTTTGCAAGGTCTTCGGGACAGCGCATCAGCATTCTGATGAGTCTGTCCTTTTCGGTGCTGAATCTCAAAGTCATAGGTTTGCAGACGTTCAATCCACCTGGCGACTTGACCTTCGGGACTCTTAAAGGAGAGCAGCCATTGTAGAGCGGCGTGATCACTTCTAAGGGTGAACGTTTGCCCATATAAGTATTTGTGGAAATGTTTTATGGCGTCCACAACGGCTAGAAGCTCAAGTCTCGTGACGCAGTAGTTCCTTTCAGCTTTTGACAAACTACGACTGAAATAGGCAATGACTCGTTCAGTTTCATTCACTTTTTGGAACAAGACGGCGCCTATTCCGGTACCACTCGCATCTGTGTCCAGTATGAATGTCATGCCTGGTATAGGGTAGGCCAATATGGAAGATGAGGCAAGTGTGTTTTTCAGCCTTTCAAATGCTTGTTGACATCCGTCGTCCAAATAAACTGCTTCTTTTGTTCTGTCAGTAAATGAAGAGCCCTATAAATGTTGGAGAAATTAGGCACAAAATGTCTGTAATATGTACAAACCCCCAGAAAGCTTCTCAATTCATGAATATTCGTTGGGGTAGGCCATTGCCTTACTGCCTCAATCTTGTCGGGATCAGTGCACGATGTGCCCAAGATATTATACACTCCTTCCAAACAAAGAGCACTTCTTTGGGTTGAGTTTCATCCCAGCGCCTCTTATCCTTTGAAACACCTCCTTCAAATTTGCAAGATGCTCTTCAAACATCTTACCTAAGACGATAATGTCATCCAGATAGACAAGGCAGATGTTCCAGTTAAGTCCTCGTAAGACACGCTCCATCAATCGATCAAAGGTTTCCGGAGCATTGCAGAGCCCAAAAGGCATTACAGTAAATTTCCAGAGACCGTTTCCTGCAGAGAACGCCGTTTTCTCTCTATCTTCGGGATGCATTCCAACTTGCTAATACCCGCTTTTTAAATCAAGAGTAGAGAATATCTGTGCTCCTGTAAGCGTGTCAAATGTGTCGTCGATTCTAGGTAGAGGATAACTGTCCTTATGGGTGACTTCGTTCAACGATCTATAATCTACACAGAATCGCATAGAACTGTCTTTTTTCCACTAAGACTATAGGTGAGCACCAAGGACTATTTGAGGGTTCAATGACTACCTGCTGCCTCATGCATTATATCATGTCCATGGCTTCTTGTTGATTTGCCAGTGGAAGACGACGTGGTGGATGTCGAATTGGTCTGGTGTTTCCTGTCTCGATACGATGTTGAACCATATTCGTATGCCCGCAGTCTGTCTCATCAGTCGGGAAAATATAACTAAACTCCCGCCAGCGGGGGGCGGAGCCCCGCCGCCAAGCACTATTTCTGGTATTGAAAGCCAACTAAATGCATATTCTGATGTACCTACAGTGCATTATTTTGCTATTAAAAATTTTATTTAAAAAATCTAGTGTGCTATTCTTACTGACTTAGACCCTCCCGCGCCTCTCGGCGCATTTGCTGGCAAGCTGTTTCCACAAAAATATGTCACTGGCAATGTCTGAAGCCTCTTTCCACCTGCTCTGAGGACCTCCATGAAAGTGTGACGCCAAGTTGTACAAGGATGTCATCGCAACTCTTATTATGCGTAATTCATTTTGTCGGAGAACATGTCCCACAAACCTCATGCGACGCTCTTTCACAACCTTACTAAGGGGTCGACTCCCAGTTCGGCAAAGGATTTCCTTGATTGAGACCCGATCTCTATAACTGACTTCTAAAATCTGTCTTAGTCATCTTTGTTGAGCCACATATAGTGCTATTAATGGAGTCCCTCCACTGGTAGAAATGTGTATCCTCTCTTGAATACGCTCTTGGAATAAGGTGACTAGTTTACTTGAGATGTGATATCGAAAAAGGAAGTTTTATCGTCAAAACCACTGTTGTGGTTTTTTAAACTAAAATATATCTGGAGTTGGTGTTTTTTTTTTAAATTCAAAACCACATTTAGCTACGGTCATAGAATTTGGTGACTGTAGTTTGCTTTAGAAATAATATTGAAGAGAGAGGCTTTCAAACTTAAAACGCTCTGTAGGGGGATTTTAAACTCAAAACTATCTTGAGGGGTTTTAAACTTTTAAAACAACCATCTGGAGTAGAGGGATTGAAACTCTACCCCCCCCCCCCTTTGGCTTGGCTACGCTCGAAGAATTTTAGTGTGTAATTTGTTGTTTTTTTTATATAGAAGAGGTATTTTTAGCTTCAAACCAAGCTGAAGAGGGGTTTAAACCCAAAACCCCTTTAGCTACGCTCATACAATTTTGAGTATGTAATTTGCTTTTTTATATTGAAGAGGGGTTTATCGTAAATTTTGGAGAGGGGTTTAAAATCAAAATCTTCCTTAGATATTCTCTTGGAATTTGGGGATTATCGTTTGCATTTTCTTTTGTTTTATAGAAGAGGGGGATTTAAATGCAAACCCCCCTGGTAGGGACTTTTAAACTCAAAACCCATGATAGGGGATTTTAAACTCAAAACCCCTGGTAGAGGGTTTTAAACTCAAAACCCCTGGTAGTAGGTTTTAAACTCAAAACCCACTGGTATGAGGTTTCAAACGCAAAACCCCTTGGTTTGGGGTTTCAAACTCAAAACTCCCTGGTAGGGGTTTTCAAACTGAAAACCTTCTGGTAGGGGGTTTTAAATTCAAAACCCTGGTAGGGGGTTTTAAACTCAAAACCCCCTTGGCTGTGCTAGGGCAAAAGATGGTTTAGTATTAAAATTTCACCTAAAATAAACAAAATTAAAGCAAAAGATCAGTCACTAAACTCGACCCCCCCCCCCCCCCCCGTGGAAAGGCATTTCATTACGGGGGGGGGGGGGGGTTGAACCCCCCCCCCCCCGGCTACGCCCATGATATATATATATATATATATATATATATATATATATATAGGATATATATATCCTAGATCTAAGATCTATATTTTGAATAATTTGGATGTGACTTAGATAAGATTTACGTAAAATAAAAAAGCCTAGATAATCTATCAATAGACTGAATACAACGTTAAATTTAAAAATAGATTAGTTTTAGTATATTACAAAATTGCAAAATAGATCTAGACATATAGAAATGAAAATCTCTTATCTTGTACACTTTAAGTCTATATTTAGATCTAGAATTTCAATTTCTAGATCTAGAATGTACAATGATTTTAATTAGAATATAAATCTAGATTTATTGTAAAAAAAAATAAAAATTTATTGTTAAAAATCTAGATTTAGTGTAAAAAAATCTAGATCTAGTGGAAAAAATCTAGAGTAGAAAAAATTCTAAATCCTACGTCAACGGCCTACTTAGACTAAAATGTGTTGTTTTCTATACGAGAACGTTGGTGGGCTTTAAAAACATTAGTGCACCGAGTTCTTGTTAACATTTCATTTAAAGAACTTATTCCATATGGGATCAAAGGAAAAAAAATCCTTTACGTCACACGGCCTAGTTAGACTAAAAATGTCTTTATTAACACGAGAGAGATAACTATCGAAAGACAGAGAGAGAGAGAGAGAGAGAGAGAGAGAGAGAAATAGAAAGAATCGAATATAAAACAAATACCGTTATTTAAATTTTTGGGATGATCTTGTATTAAAATTATATCTACCATAGCCTTGTGGAGAGATTATCATACCATACTTTGGTGTTAGGAAGTTGTTTTCCTTAAAAATCCGGAACATAATATTAAGATAAAATTAGATTTTGTAACGTTTTAGCAAGAAAATTAATTGTAGTATAAGATAGAAAAGCGATTTTTAAAAAATTAGAGTTAAAATGTTTTTCATAAAATCCGCAACAACCAATTTTTGTAAATGAGAAAAAGATTATTTGTTTTATTTGTTAGAAGAGGGATTTCAAAAAGATTTTGGCGTTAGTGGATTTTTCTAATAAAATTTGGAACAATTTTGGCGACGATTTGTAAGAATATTAATGTTATGTAGATCGTTTTCTTTTTCAAAAGAAACATTCTTTACCGATTAAAAAACTTTTCATATGTTTCGGCAAGAAAATTAAATATAAAATAAGTCTAACAAACCTAATAGCGGCTTTCCCCTCGTAACGAGGGCCACTAAAATGGATTTTCAATAATCGTTTCTAGTAAATTACTTTTTTTTATTTTAAAATCCTGAACAACCTATTGTCGATACTTTTGAAAAAAAAGTCATCTGACATACATTTGTTTTAAATTGAAAATACGGAACGATTTGATATCGATGAAGATTTTCATTTAGCATTTATATGGTATTTACATAAAAAAACGGAAAAACATAAGATTGATCAAGTGTTTTGCAACCTTTAAGCATGGAAATTAAATATAATATAAATTAGAAGAGCAAACAGACATTCGTTGACATTGATTTGTTTTCACAAAACCATCCGGAACAATATATTATAGATAGTTAAAACTATAGAGATGTTTCTAAAAGAACATTTAAGGTTAAATCAGATTTTCAATTGCTTTTAGTATTTGTATTTTTTAATCTAAACGTGACGGACAGACAAAATGCAAAAAAAAGGCTTCTATCCTGATGGGGCACTAAACAAAAAATAAAATCTGCTTATTTAGAAATTTTTAAGGAATTAGTTTAGCACCGCAACATGTTGCGACATTACGCTACTGCACGAAAGTCGCTGCATAAAATGTACATTTTTAAAAATGTGCGTGATATTTACATACAAAGTGCATTATTAGCCTTTATAAACAAACATAAATCTTGTCTTTTAATTTTAGCAGCTAGTTGACCAGAAAAAAAACACCATTAACTATATATACTATAAAGTATAAAGTAAGGCGTATGTATGTATGTATGTAACTAATAGAATTCAAAACCGCTTGACCAATCTTTGATAAAACTTGGCAGGAATGTTCCTTGGGTACTAACTTAGACCGTTAACTTAGACCGTAGTGTATGTATTGTAGCCCTAAAACAAACTTAAGACCCTAAAAAAAAAATAAAGTTGTCCGACTCTATTAAAGCTATAGTATTTATGGATCTAGGCCATGTTTAACAACGTTGACAAGATAAAAGATCGAAAGGATTTAGATCTATATCTAATTTTAAGAAATACACTTTGCGCAGATAGTTTTTTACTTTGACACATGAAAATACAAAAGAAGGTCCATTGATTTCATTATATAATAAAATTAACCTTCAAATTTGTGTTTCAATATAATTTTTTACATAAATTAGTTTATTATATATGTGACTACAGATTTCCTGACGAACATTCTTTCATTAGACAATACCGTAATGTGTCTTTCCATCCTAGATCTAAAACTCTAATTCATCTCTAAGATGATAAAACTTCTCTTCGCACAGATAGTTTTATAATTTAACACATGAATATACTAATTAAAGTCCATTCATTTCATATTTTGATCAAACATTCAAATTTTGTTTTCTAAAGCATTTTTAATATATATATGTGTGTGTGTGTGTGTGTGTGTGCGTGCGTGCGTGCGTATGTATGTATGTATGTATGTATGTGTGTGTGTGTGTTTTGTGTAGTTTACACCAAGCTTTTTTTATAATCTTACAAGAACGTTTGTAAAAACCTCTGTATGTGAATGTATCATCAGCAATTTGTTGTTTGTTGACGCTTGTTGTGGACTCTAAAGGAAATATCATTGATAATTTAAACCCATCCTTAAACAGTTCTTGGCCCTTTATGAAAACATTCGTATAGTTATTTGAA
Source organism: Biomphalaria pfeifferi (assembly GCA_030265305.1). Taxonomy (NCBI): domain Eukaryota; kingdom Metazoa; phylum Mollusca; class Gastropoda; family Planorbidae; genus Biomphalaria; species Biomphalaria pfeifferi. The sequence continues at coordinate 2,648,181 of JASAOG010000044.1, read as the reverse complement.
CATTCGGGAAGTTCGTTGATGTACTGTGTATATTTTAAAATGTTTGTAAATTTAAAATTTCGTACAAATTAAGGAGCAACAGCAATGGAAATATAGGAAGACAAGGCCATTCTTCTCTTTGTTGTCCTACTATCACGTGACTTTGGTTAAAGTAGGTCAGAAATACGGAACTACCTCATTAAATTGCTTGCATAATTAATTTTATAAATTAAGCGGTTTGGTTTTAGAAAACAAAAAGTAACTGTTGCACCTAAACTTTGCAAGGCGCATCGCATGGTGAAATAATATTTTTAATTTCTCTTCTAGTTTTCAAGGTCTGAGTGTGGACATTTTGCACAAACCTAATTTCCCCTTAAGGGAGGCGATAAAAAAGGTCTTTTAGGTAAAGTGTGTCATTTCTCATGCTGTCCTCCTATATGTGTACAAAATGGTGACCACTCTAATAGCTTGAATTATTTATGACGTTGGAAGCGTCGTCGAGAGGCTAAGTCCGCTTGAACTTGGCTTGTCTTGGCTACCTAGAGGTTCGACACCCGACTCGGGCAGAGTTGTGTTTACTGAGCTGCCTAAAGGCAGCACAGAAAACCAACTCCTAGATACCCCCTCCCCCCACTGGTCCACAAATGAGATTGGACCAAAGCGCTCTGAGCATGCTATAAGCATGAAAGTAGCGCTATATAAAAGCTATAATATTTATATAATCCTATTGTACAATCTTGGCCAAGACTGGCTTAAAAAGTCCTATTGCCAGTGTGATTCTATTGAGGGGGTACAGATATGATTTTTAATTATGCAACAATTCTAAAGAAAGTATAAGAACCTTATCTAAATATCTCAAATCAAAACCTTGGTTATAAATTTATTAAAGGATATGGCATATTTTAACTTTTAGAAATTTAGGGAAATAAAAAAATAATATCAAAGCTTTATTTTTCAGGTAGCTGGCTTAAAATCCATGCAGATTGAAATAACTAACCTTCAAATTGTGAGCAAATCAATACATGGCAATCAAATCTTGCTGCCCATAATATCTGTATCACAGAGGAATGTTTTAACTTGCACAGTTTAGTACACACTTGCCACAAATAATCATCATCTACTGGATTCTGGTTAGAACAAAAAAAAAGAAAGTACACTTTCATATATTTTACTGACCAAATATGAATAATGGCATTTCTAGTCATGCTAAGGAGATGTGTAATAACAGACATTAAAACAATTCAAACCTCTGTCTTGTCTAGTTAGAATTCTACTTGAATTAACAAACAGGGTGCACCAGTTGTGTAGACATTCTATTGATCTATTACAAACTCTTGTATACAGAAAGAACAACAGCTAATACAATAAATCACCTTCACCACATTTATCTCCACTTCAAATTGTGCAAATTGTCAAACAAAAAAAACCCATAAGAAATACTTTTTAAAAAAATCTTATACGAAGTGTATCTGTCTCAATTAGTTTGAATCAGTCCTGTAATTAAGTTTGTAATCATGATCATCATCAAACTCCTCTCTTGCAATAGCCCTGGACAGAAACCCTGCTGTTTTGCGTAGAACATACATGTCACCATACAGGTCGAGAATTTGTGGTTTCCCAGACCTGTCGAGACGGAGATCAGCAAGTCTGGGGCAGTCAAAAAGAATATGAGACACTGTTTTCTCTTCTTCCCCGCAGTGGGGGCCACCTTGAGTCCAAGTTTTGTCATAGCAATGAGAAATATGAGCCAACAGGACAGTGGCCTGTCCTGCACTGTGCTATAATAAGCTTACTCAGGCCTGGAGAGCCTCCACCATGGGAAAGTGCGGTAAGGGTGTCTCATGCGCTCCCAGACTCAGACTTGTCCCAGCACTCAAATCACTTTTCCATTTCTATTCCAGCCAGAGCATAACGAAAACTCACAGCGTGCTCGGTGGGTGATGTTAGCCCTCCACGGTGGGCCAAGGAATCTGCAATGGGGTTGCCAGTCACACCTATGTGACTAGGTACCCACTGCATTATTACAGGGGTGCCATAGTGTTGATTTATCAAAACTGCAAACAATACAACATGGTCCAAAGATTCAGAGCCAAGAAACTGCTCTTCCAGAGTCTATCGATGCCGACCCATCAGTATATGCAAAAATGCACTGGGCTTGAAGGCATTGATGGTCTCCATTGCTAGAATTTGAAGGTTGTTAGATGTCTTAGCTTAGGGTGTCTTAGGCGTAAGGGTCTACTAGTTTTAAGCGTATGTCTGGGGTCTTTGGGAGTAAAAATGTTGAATATTTTGTGTGTTGATGGTGAGGTCAGCTTTATCAGATTAGTGGCATGATTCATAAAAGACTGCATTTAGATAATCTTCTGGATCTCCAACCATCTACTAGTTTTCTAGCTGGGAGTAATTCATCCAGCCTTTTATACCGCTCAAAGCAAATCAGTATTGATTGTTCCCTCCTAAGGTTCAGTAGACCTACATTAGCCATTATTTCAGCTGCATTTACTGAACTTTTCCTAAAGGTTCTACAGACAAATCTTAGGGCTTGGGACTGTATCTTATCAAGCTATTTATGAGCTGTCATAGAGCCTTGATTTGCACAGGTTGACTGTAGTGTATTTGTAATCAGACTGCTCTTAAATACCTTGATCGAAGCATGTCTACTCGTGCTCCTACACAATCCAAGTTTCCATAAGGCCTTTCATGCAACTACCTTGATGTGCTCACACATTTTTAGTTTGCGATCTAAAGTTACACCAATGTATTTGGGTAGCTTTTCCATGCTGAGAGTCACTCCGTTGAGGGAGAGCCGGAAAGCGTTCTCAATAAGCTATGATCCTATTACTTATCTGGACCAGTTGGGAAAACGGAGGGGGGGGGGGGGGATAGAGAAATAAAGGAATATCTGGGTGAATTTTTCCTTAATCATTTTTTTAAACGGAGGAACAATCTAGGAGAATTTCTAACCACTTCGCTAGCTAGGTGTGTTCCAAACTTACTTTAAAGGGGACTAGTCCAGCTTATACCACCACCTCAGTCAAGTACAATTTCTTTCCATTGTTTGAGATACGGTATGAAGCCAGTTTGAGGTAGGCCAGCCTTAAGGTGGTGGTAATGTCTATTTGGCAGGACCCTAGCCACAATTTTGCCCGGAATAGATAGGAGGGATATGCAATGATTGATGTTGCATATCTGTCTTCCGTTCCACTTGTGCAGATTAACTTATCTGGTAAATCTCTGCTAGTCTGGTTCAGCTCTGAACTTTGCAGACTAGACTAGTCTCCTTCTTCTTCTTCTTAGTTCTCATTGTTATGTTGGAGTGTTCAGATGACTAGACCAATGCATGAGATGAACTGCGCAGTGGTTTCCAAATCAGGGAGCTCTCCATATAGTTTTCTTTCTATTGGGGTGTTTTGGGGCTAGTGTCTTATACGGGCCTCTTGGTAAAGAGAGCAGTTTTGGAGGACGTGGTCGGCATTCTCTGGTGATACTCCACATGGGCAGATTTCACTGGTTCCAATTTTGAGCTTCTAAATCAACATTTATTAGTTGTTTATCTATCTAATTTCTGGTTCCGCAAGGTTGTCATTGCCGGAAGTGGTAATGGATGTAAGCACTCCAATACCTATAAAATGCTTCCTATTGGCATGCGTCTCAAATAGCCTCTGACAACCAGTCCAACTCCTGGCCTTCACGTAAGGCTCAGATTCCGGCGGAACTGTTCTCACTAACAGTAGAATGGGCAAAGGCGAGTAACTGGCGCCTTAACCAGTAAGCTTCGGGCAGGAGGGGCTCGTTAGCCATGGCTGGCAACCCACCTAAGAGAAGGAAAACTCTGAATTCAAACCTCTGTTGCAGCTTTACCCAATCATGGGAAGGCTTCGGGAGTCAACCCTGAGGAAAAATCAGAAGCTGGCGACCCTAAGGCAGTTTGCAGCACCCAGTGCTACACTCTGGCAGAACCTGCGACGCCGCTGACCCCAAACTGTAGAGGCACTGCCGTTCCTTTGGATACATCAGCTGCGTGGAGAGGGGGGAACTGATGTGTGGGCGACATCCTTCCGACCACAGCTATTGCCCAAGCATTCATCTCATTTCCATGAGATGATCCATAGTCGCTTCGCGACTGAAGGAGGCCATAGAATCTATCTAATTTCTAAATTGTGTAACGCTCCAACGGTCCAGCAGACTAAGGGATAAGTGAAAGTGAAGGTGAAGTTAGAATTGAACCTGGCCTAACTGATGTCATAGAATCGATCTAATTGTTTTGTAAATGGTCAAACTCATGTTCAATGCCTCAAGGAAAAAAAACATTTTCCTAACATTTTACTATTAATAGTGAATAGTTGTAGAAATGGTGTATTTTTATGACAAAACTGCTTGCATAGTTGATTTTAAAAATTAAATTTAAATTAAATTTTTCGCTTTCAGAAAAGAAAAAAGTAGCCGTTGCATCAGAACTTTGAAAGGTCTAAAATATCATGAAGTCGGATTTTTACTATCTTTTCTAGTTTACGTGATCTAAAGGGCACGGATAGACGGACAGACAGACCACACAAAACTGATAGCGTCTATTCCCCTTTCGAAATGGAAAAGTGGTTTGAGTGCTGGGACAAGTCTCAAAAAGCCAGTGGAGTCTTGGAGTGCATGAAGTAGGGGATAGGAGAGTAGGAGAGTAGGAGAGTATTTACTTATTCTCCCAGTTATTACATATACTTGGAATAACTAAGCACTTTATCTTATCTTATCTTATATAATACAGACGTTACTTCAAAAAAGAAGATGATTACGTCCTACGCGTCATGCATATTAACCAATGACTTAAATTCTGCCAAGTCACTGGTTTTTCTGGCTAGCTCAGGCAACCCATTCCATGCTCTAATAGCACTAGGGAAGAAGGAGTATTTGTACAAATTTGTCCTAGCATAGGGGACGAGGAATGTGCCTTTATTTTTGTGTCTTTCAGAGTATTTTATTAAGTTTTGTTTTTGTATTTGAAGATTATGGTTCAGTGTTTTATGTATAATTGCTACTTTACTTTTGAGTCTTCTGTCCTGAAGGCTTTCTAAATTTAGTGATTTTACTAATGGTGTTACTCTAGTCAAATGTGAATATTCGTTTGTTATGAATCTCACTGCTCTATTTTGTGTTTGTTCCAGTTTCTTAATGTTTTCTTGAGTTGAGGGGTCCCAAACGGTGGATGCACATTCTATTATTGGCCTAACCAAGGTTAAATAACATTTTAGTTTTATGTTCTTATTTGATTTATAGAAATTTCTTTTAATAAACCCTAATGCTTTGTTGGATTTTTTTGTAGTTTCATCAATATGTGGATTCCATGACAGTTTTTCATTTATTATAACACCTAGGTATTTTGCGTTTTTAGTCTGTGTTACTGGTTTGCCATGAATAAGATAAGTGGAATTAATTTGTTTTAGTTTTTTTGTTACTCTTAACAACTGACATTTTTCTGGGTGGAAAGATGCTCCAATTTGATTCCCATTTCTGTAATTCATCTAATTCTCTTTGTAAAATATCTGTGTCTTGTGTTGTTTTTATTGTTCTATATAATATGCAATCATCTGCAAATAATCTGACTTTTGTTCCTGAACTAATGCAATTTGGTAAATCATTTATGTAAATTAAAAATAGTAGTGGACCCAAGACTGTTCCTTGAGGTACACCTGAGTTTACTGTTATTGGTGTTGATTTAGAGCCATTTATTATTACAGTTTGTTCTCTCCCTATCAGAAAATCTTTAATCCACTGATGCAGTGGACCATTAATGCCGAAATATTTTAATTTTTTAAGCAAACTATGGTGGTGAACTTTGTCAAAAGCCTTAGAAAAATCTAGTAAAATAGCATCTATTTGTTCACTATTATCTAAACCTTTTGAAAAATCATCAATTAGTCCTATTAGTTGTGTTTCACATGATCTATATTTCCTAAAGCCATGTTGGTATGGGGTGATTACATTATGTTTGTCTAAGTGGTTTATGATGTTGCTACATATTATGTGTTCTAGGATTTTACACGTGATGCTGGTAAGTGATAATGGTCTGTAGTTTCCTGGATCAGATTTTTCTCCTTTTATAAATAGGGGGGTGACATTAGCTTCTTTCCAGTCCTTTGGTACTCTGCCCTGGTTAAGCGATGCCTGAAAGAGTATTGTGAACACTGGGGCTAGCTCATTGCTTAGTTCTTTGAGTAATCTAGCTGGAATACCATCAGGTCCAGATGCTTTATTTGGTTTGGTGTTGGATAATAGTTTTTGAATTCCATTTTCTTGTACTACTAAATCTTCTATGTTGTCTACTTAGTTCAAATTAAGAAATATGTCTTTGTCTCCTGGGGCTGAGAATGCTGATGCAAAGTATTTGTTTAGAATGTTTGCTTTAGTTTCATTATCATTATGTATTATGTTATGTTCATCTTTCAGAAATCAGACTACACACTGTAAATGACCACTATGGTCAATTTTTCCAAACCGGTTTTTGTCCTCTTTAATTCAATCCAATTTCTAATGTTTAATTCTACTTTTCAAGTACATATCATATTGCAACCTTATCAATTAGAGAAGTTCCTTTAAGACTGGAATAGACAAAATATTTAATAAAAGCAAATATGATAGTATTTCTTTTTTCCTATCAAATATTTCCATATTGAATTGAGAAGCTGAAGAATAAAGATTGTATTTAGAACTTTGGTACAACGTGCAAAATGAAATTTTTAAAAAAGGAGATTCAGATCATTTTATTGAAAGTGGAGCCGAAAAAAAAAGGAGTGAAGAGAGTTTTTAGTGGTCAAACTAAAAAATACATATGCTGGTAGCAAATAAATGAGTGTAGCAAGTGTAATGCTAGTTTTCGATACAGGAAAGTGCATAACACAGCTGCTTTTTATATTTCATTGTCAAGACGATTTTAGCAACCCCCGTAAGGGGAAAAAGCCGCTATTAGGTTTGTGCAAAATGTCTGTCTGTCCGTCTGTCACACTCAGATCTCGAAAACTAGAAGAGATATGAAAAATATTATTTCATCATTAAATGGGACTTGAAAAGTTTAGGTGCAACAACTACTTTTGGTTTTCTAAAAGCAAACCGTTTAATTTATAAAATTAATTATGCAAGCGATTTTTTCATAAAAATACACCAATTCTAAAACAATTACGTAAATGTAAAGGAGGCAATGTTACGATATGCTAACGAAGATGGATAATGTTTGTGTATTTTCAGTATCACTAAGTCAAATATATTTTTAAAAAATGTACAGGAAATGTTTACAACAAATATAAATAATAGTTAAAGATGTTTTTTCTGGTCAACAAGCTGCTAAAATTAAAAGAAAACATTTCTGCTTGTTTGTAAAGGCTAATAATGCACTTTGTATGTAAATATCACGCACATTTTTTAAAATGGACTTTCATGCAGATTTTCGTGCAGTAGCGTTACGTCGCAACATGATCAGGTACCAAACCAATTCCTTAAACTTTTTTAAAAAATCAGATTTTATTTTTTTTTTGTTTAGTGCCCCCATCCGAATAAAAGAAGATTATTTTTGTGCGTTTTGTCTGTTGGTCGGTCTGTCCGTCACGATTAGATTAACAAATAACACTAGAGGCTATTGTAATTCTGATTTAACCTTTACTTTTTAATTCAGAAATATTGCAATAGTTTTAAGTATCTATAATAGATTGTTCCGGATGTTTTGTGAAAAACAAAATCAATGCCAATAAATATTTATTTGCTCTTCTAACTTATATTAGATTTTATTTCCATGCTTAAACGTTGCAATAAACACATGATCTTTAATACATTGTTTCAGTTTTTTAATGAAAATAGCATATAAATGCTAAATAAAAATATCTATACTGATTTATATTTCATTAACTATAAAGCTGTTCCGGATCTTGTTTTATAAAAAATTAATTATGTCAAATGATTGTTTGAAACCGCATAATTGACTAATATTACTTATATTCTTTGACACTACGTCACTATAGTTTATTTATCAATATCAATTGTTCCGAATTTTTAACTTAAAACAAATGTATGTCAAATAATTTAATTTTTTCAAAAATATCGACAATAGGTTATTCAGGATTTTAAAATAAGAGTGTAATTTACTATTAACAATTATTGAACATCAATTTTTAGACTTATTTTACAGTTAATTTTCTTGCCGAAACATAATAAAAGTTGTTTAATCGGTAAAGAATGTTCCGGATTTTGTTTCAAAAAAGAAATCGACCTTAATTTTCTTACAAATCGTCGCCAAAAATGATCCGAATTTTATATGAAAAATCTAATAAGGCTAATAAATGTTTGAAATCCCTCTTCTTATAAATAAAACACATAATTTTCTCATTTACGAAAATTGGTTGTTCCGGATTTTTTATGAAAAATAGTTTAAATCTATTTATGTAAAATTGCACTTCTCTCTTACACTACATTTAACTTTCTAACTAAAACGTTAGAAAATCTAATTATCGTTAATATTATGCTCCGATTTTTATGGAAAACAACTTCCTAACAACAAAGTATGGTTTGAAAAAATCTCCATAAGACTATGGTACATCTAATTTTCATAACAGACCAACCCACAAATTTAATTAACGGCATTTGATTAATCTGGAATTCTTATTTTCTCTCACTATAAATATATAAACATCCGGAACAATCTATTTTAGAAACATAAAACTAATGCGATGTTTCGGAAGGAAAATTAAATTTTAATCAGATTTTCAATAGCTTTTAGGCTTTTTTTTTTCTCACTATTATCATAACGGACAGACAGACTGACAGACAAAACAAAAAAAAGCGTCTTTAATCCTTTTATATATATATATATATATATATATATATATTATATATATAAATATATATATATATAAAAATATATATATATATATTAAGTCTAACTAGCCCATCAAATGAAATGCTAAAAGAACAAACTCGGTGCACCAATGTCTATGATCCCTCGAGAAGCTTCTCGTATAGATGACATTTTTTAGTCTAACTAGGACTTGTGACGTAATGGAACTTTTTTCCTTTGCTGTCATATGGAGTTAATTCTTTAAATGAAATGCTAAAAGATCTCACTCGGTGCACCAATTTCTATGAACACTCGACAAGCTGCTCGTATAGATGACATTTTTTAGTCTAACTAGGCCGTGTGACGTAGTGGATTTTTTTCCTTTGACGTTATATGGAATAAATTCTTTTAATGCTAAAACAATTCGGTATAGTAATGTTTATTAAACCTCGTAATGTGACTCGCATTTTAAAGACATAATAGCTAGATTTAGATCTAATCTAGATTTTTTGCACTAGATCTAGATTTTTTTTCTTACACTAGAGCTAGATTTTTAAAACTAGATTTAGATTTAAGTTCTAATTAAAATCATTATGGAATCTAGATCTAGAATTTCTTGGTCTAGTTTAGAATGTTTGTTGTTTTACATGGACGCCGGGGGATAGGAACGGGCAGGATTTGAACCTGGGACCATTGATTAATCCAAACGACAGTCCAGCGCGCAAACCGCTCTACCAGACAGCCATGATTTAGACCAGATCAAGATCTATAATTTTAATTTCTAGGCTTAAAGTGTAGATTTTTATTTCTTAAGTGTAGATTGTCATTATGTCAATATTGCAATGTAATAAAATACTAAAACTAATCTACTATTTTAATATTTCATATTGCAATTAGTCTATTTTTTTTATATAAATCTTATCTAAATTACATCTACATTATCCCAAATATATATTTTAGATCTAGTTCTAGTAGATATAGATATTAAGAGTGCTAAATTAGTAGTTTAATTTAGGTAGATCTTTATCCTCATTCTAGTTCCATTTAAATGAAAATGCTCAATTATCTAAAATCGCTCTTCAGACATATTGTACATTTCCGGTAGTTGTCATTCCGTAATGTGTAGGTATATTATCAATAGTAGGCTATTAGTTTGTGTAGGTATATTATCAATAGTAGGCTATTAGTTTGTAACCAGTTTGTCATTAGATTAAGAGCAATGCCTGGTCGTGCGGGTAGCGCGCAGGACTGATTATCTCTACGGTCTCAGTTTCATACCCTGCTCGATGCCATCCTCAGTCGACCAATGAATAATCGGATCCCACAGGAATCCGTCTCCCACGGACGCCGAATCTGAGTTTGTGTGGCAACACAAACTCTCTTTGTAATCTTGTTTTTTAAAGGGATGTGCATAAAAAGGTGTGCTTAATTAAAAAAGGTATGTATATATATATATATATATATATATAATATATGTAGAATAGAGAACCTGATTGCATGCAGCTTCAGAACAAGACAGCTGGAGGTCACTCACTAAGGCCGCGGGGTACATATTTGAGACGAAAAGAAAATCCGCTGCCGAGGATAGACTCAGATGGCGAAAAGAAAATATTAATCGACCACAGGCGGACAATGGTTATGCTTGCTCTGGATGTGGCAAATATGTAGGTCACAGCTGGGGCTGCATAGCCACGGGAAATACTGCATTTCTCATTAATCTTCAGTCTCGAAGATAAGTTTTATTATTATTATTATTATATATCAAGCCCAACCATAATTAATGAAATCACAGCAAAAATGTAAAGATGATTACATTTAGTTGTTGATGTATGGGTGAAGTTAGTTTTTGTGTGGCCTAGAGAGCATTAATTTGTTTCTAAATAAGTTATTTCTTTGAGTCTGAAAAGTGGCAGTTATCATATTTTTAAAAGACTGACCTTTTTAATCACCCAGTAATCTTGACATTCAGCAGAGTTAGGTTTGACTAACATGGCTCTGCTGGAGTTATCTAGCATACACAGCCTGCTCCAGTGCTCTCGCTCTACAGGCATTTTTTCATAAGGCATATGTGGAGAAATCTGCAGAAATGACACATCTAAATAAATTCTTCTAGTACCTAAATTAGAGAGTATTATAAATAATACTTGAGCATTTTTTGTGAGTAACATTGAAATACTTGCCAATAATGTTAATAAAGTGTAGCAGTAGGGTAAAGAATTGTAAAAATAAAAATAGTTATTGAAATTTATTTATTTTATTTGAAGTATACATTTAAATAAAGCAACATATTTTTTTAAGCCTGTAAAATGAACCATCAAAAACAAGTGTTGCACCTTTAGGTAATCTAAGAAAATACCATCCAAAACTTTGTCATCTGTGAAGTTTTCAATTTTCTTTTTCATGGTAATTAAACTATTTGCTTCAGACAGACTTTCACTGAAATAGAAGTCAAAAGTAAAATAGAGAAAAAAAACTTTTAAAAAATCAATCATGTCATTCATTTAAAATATATCTAGAACAGCGTTCTCAATATGTGGGTCATGACTCCTTTGGGGGTCGAATGACAGTTTGCCAGAGGCCAATTGGAATAATGTTTTTTTATTTTTTTTATTTTACAATGCAAATCTTGACATTGTATTGTTTTTCAATAGGTGATCACTATTTTTTTTTGTCATTCATAAATATCTTTTAAAGACAACTGAACCACAATGATTTGAAACATTTTAATTGTTTAAATTCATGAAAATTAATGCATAACACATTACGTGATCGGTATTTCTATGGTCACGCTTTTGACAAAGCAATTTTGTTTTTTATTAATAATACGCCATCATTTTATAACATTGAAGCTAAATAATACTTATGATATATTAAGAAACAGTTAGCTTTATATAATAAAGTTTATTTCATTACACTATATAGTTCGTCCATCGTGGTTCGATGATGACCATTTTGTCATCCAGGGTCAGGGTGTTGAGGTTGCACCGGGGTTTGGAGCCTCCTCATTGTGGCTGGTGAGACCTAAGTGAGCCCAAAATGTTCGGCTGCTGTATCTAATGTTATTGGGCTTGCTTTTTTCTCTGACGCTTTTCTTCTGACAGCGCTGTTCTCTTGCCTCAATAATTTGTGCGCCAGTTTCACAGCGCGAAGCCATGATGATCTATCATGTGCTTCTGTCTTCCATTGTTGAAGGCTTTCAGAGACGCTTTGAGGGTGTCCCTAAAGCGTTTTCTTTGTCCACCTTGCGAGCGCTTTCCTTTCCTTAATAGGCCATACAGTGAGGCGGTGGTCTTCCATTCTGCAGATGTGTCCTGCTCATCACAGCTGGGACTGTATCAGGATTGTGTGGATGCATTGCAAGCCCGTTCTTCGAAGGACTTCAGTATCTTAAACATTCCGTTATTTTCTTAGACAGGTCATGTGGAAGTGGTTCAGTTGTTTTTTTTTTTTGTTTTACATGTTTTCTATATACGGTACCGGTACTGTCCATGTTTCTGAGGCATAGAGCAATGTAGGGAGGATGACAGCTCGATAGACCCCTAGCTTTGTACTTGTGGTGATACCTCGTCTATTCCTGCCATTTTTAGACAGTCTTAACAGGCCGATTTCATTATCGATCTTTCTGTTTCTAGAGAGTGTTTACTGCATTTACATCATTTATTTTGATGCTTGGATCCGAGTAGGCTTTACCAGGAGCAGGCAAATATAAGACTTCAACCTTTTTTTGTGTTTATAGTGAGGCCAAAAATCTGAGCATGCTCTTGAAAAGTCACTGACGATGCTCTGCAGATCATTTTCAGAGCAGGTATTTAGAGCACAGTTCTCAGCAAATAGTAGGTCCCCTTTTACTGCTGATTTTGCTTTGAGCCACCATCAAATCTATACGTAATATTTGTTCGCTCATTATCTCTATTTGTGAACGCATCTGTCAGCATAGCAGAGAACATAATAATGAACCGTGTGGTGGGTGCTAGGACACAGCCTTGCTTTAACCCTTTTTATACTTCAAAGGTCTCTGATGGTTCTCCACTTTCCTGGACACACGCCTTCATTAATATTGTATGAATAGCATGAATTCTGCTCCAACCACCGAATTGTTTTTTTTTTATAAAGGTTTTGATTATTTAATGAAGATATTGTTACATATCTAGGCATTGTTACCTATTTACTATTGTTTTTTTTTTTCTTGACCTGTTGCGGTCGAGAGACGGGTAGAAAATTCCCGAGGTTGTCTACCCCTTTGTGTAATAAGTTTTTTTTATTTTATTTTATTAGCGGCGGCGAGTCAAGCAACACGGACAGTGTGACCGGTCCTTGACCTATGTGTGTACCTCTGGGTAAAAAGAGGGTGTTTATTTTTCCGTCTCTTTAGAGAAGGTTCTAGCTCTGTCTGGTTGATCACTTGTTCTGTTCTCGAGTAGTATTCTAGAAACTACTAGATTGGTCTTGACCTCGACGCGCGGTAGACTATATAAAGACCGCCCGTGTAACGTTGAGACGGACAAGACATACGGAGACAGCCGTGAGACAGAATAGCGGAGACATTGCGTGACCCCTGCGTGGTATACCTATTGATAGTGTAAGTTAAGATTTTTCTTTTTCAAGGCCTTGCTTGTATTTGTAGTTATACTTTAAAAACTCTTGAATTGTAATATTTTTACATGCCATTTTTGTAAAAGGGTTTGGTCAACCCATCAATTCTGTATTGAGTAAATGTTTGTTTTTCTTGCTTGTAACTTTATGTGATTCATTTAAAAGTACTATTTGATTTATATTTGATTAAACATTCAGTTGATATTTTACCTTCCGATTTCTTGTGTCATTTTTTTTTTGTTGTTATTCATTGTAAGTCTTTGGTTAAATTCAGACTTAAGATAAGTGACACAACTGCTTTTTCTATTGTCACGTTCCCCTAGGCAAGCCAATTAAAATTAGAATAGATATAGAATTCAATTCGTAATACGTGACAAAATAATAAGTCCAATTCCAACTTGAGACCATGTAAATGACATGCTTCCCCATTCCATTGATTTTTATTTCCGAAAGACGTTTTAAAAAAGTCTTGACTCTCGAAATAAATTAAGAAACTTTTAAAAGATATATTTTTTTGCAAATAATATTTTGGGAAAGAGTGATTTGTCAGTTAAAGGCGAACAGCTTAAGACAAGATTTACATACGGCATATTTTAAATATATAGCTGGAGAGACCATAAATTAATTAAATTGTTTTTTTTAGGTTGCTTTACTTTGTTTTTGTTAGCAAATTAGCGTAATAACTTAAATATTTTTTACAAATAAGAATGTTCCTCGTAATAAACTCACGTGCACGAGCCAAAATGTTTCAGAACAAAATGTGTGACACAAACACATTTATATATATGTACTAAACGATATATCATTGATTAATGGGCATTGGTATCATCCACAAAAAATTAGGATGTTAGAAGACATAACAATAATTACTCATAATTTATTCCCAACACTAAAGAACAAAAACACTACTGTATTTTTTCTCATAAAAATGTAGTCCTAGGTTCAAACCTTTCCAGCTGCGATTCCCCGCCATCCTGTGGGAGGTTTGTATTTCTGAGGGAACATTTGAAACCTACAAATCATGAAAGGTTAGATTGCTAACTAGGACCAAGTAATTAACATGCTTCCCAACACACATGATTACGTTCATCAGTTTTCCCTACTTTACTTTAGTTGGAAGTACCGGTACGTTCATCAGTTTTCCCTACTTTTCTTTTGTTGGAAGTACCGGTACGTTCATCAGTTTTCCCTACTTTTCTTTAGTTGGAAGTACCGGTACGTTCATCAGTTTTCCCTACTTTTCTTTAGTTGGAAGTACTTAAATAATTTTCGCTTTCACTAAAAATTGCATCCATTTTTTTAATAATTGTTTTATTTTGATTTGGACAATATTAAAACCCACATTTACATTATCATGTTAGGAATTTAATAATAATAACAAACTTTAATACGGTACCAAAAATAATCAACAAAAATATCTCTTGTTCTATTCATGAAAAGTACATTAGACACAAACACACATACAAAACATGGCCGTGTATCTTTTTTCTTTATAGAAATAATACAATGAACATAAATTGTGTGTTATAAAACTTTCGAGCCAAAACGTCCTTTTTACTATTTCAGAAAGTTTGTTCATTTTGGTAAAGTATAAAATCTCTTGGAAAATAAATAGTCATGTCTGTACAGAAAGTGTTCCGAGCATGTTATGTTTTCTGAATTTCACCATTTGGTACAGAATGAGGCATCAAAAGTCATCTGAGCTCATTGCATGAATTAACAACAAATGTTAATAATTAAATAATAAAAGTTTCAAGAAGTAATGAAAAACGTTACTTCAATGATCAAATGCAACATGCTTCAATTTGTCTAAAAATATGTATTAGTCTTCCAAATAAAACTTCAGCTTTGACAAATACCAGTTGGCAGTTGAGAATTTATATGCTAGGCTGCCCAGACCATTCTAAAATATGTAATGGACCAGAACAAATTGTGACTATAAGGGGTGACCTGACATAGTTAAACTAACAAACATATGATGTGTATGAAAGTACCAGATTTTAGTTATTAAATGTCCTGGGCAACAATACTAATAGATCAAAAAGTATGTCATATTTGCAAAGAAATTACCTTTTTGTTTTCATTCTCCTTTTCACCATTGTTTAAAATGTATATTTCGCTTTAAAAAAATGTTTTTTTCAAATGTGGTGATCCTGTTCAAGAACTAGGTATACGGTATTTTGATGTGTGTGTTATATTCTAATCAGAAATCTTGATTACCTGAAGCATCTCTCTTTAATCAAACCAGGGTGTCTTTTGCTACAACATTGGCACTTAGGTGTGTCAGGATTAGTTAAGATGGCGATCATTTATCTCGTCAAATGTTTGTTTAATCTTATTTGTTCCACCTGCCGATGTTTATGTCAGATTGTTTCTATTTAGTGATTTGAATGCCAGGGGAACGAAGGAGTTTTTGTGTCAGTATTTGCTATCGGTGTCTTGTATCTCTTTTGTGATGGTAAAATCACAAAATCCTGAACCAAAGGGGGATTTTTTATTTCTATAATCTTTTAAGCTTTTTAAAGGATGTTTATCTCAAACAGATGCCCTAATGTTTTTTGTTTTTTTTTGCCAATGACTTTACTAGCAGTATTTAGGATTCTCTGGGGTTTATTTTTATTTTTATGGCTAAGATTGCCATACCAGGCAGTGATATTAAAATTTAAAATATTGCGGATGTGAGCGTGATAAAACAGCCAAGGCCTTTTCGCTAACATTAAAAGAGACAGTTTTCTCAGTAATAGTAATCTTTGCTGCCCTTTTTTGCTGATATAATCAGTATTTGCAATAAAATGTAGTTTATTGGCTAGGATAGTAGCAGATATTTAAAAGTTTGCACTATTTCAATGGTCTCTCCAGCGACAGAAACAATATCATTTTCCTACTTTTCCCTACGAAAATTGATTATCATTTCTTTATCTTTTTTTTTTGACATTTAATAATAAAAAATTATCTTTACAGTATTTTTCAATGTGTTCTATTTCTCTGAAATACTCGTTTACGTCTGAGCTCTCTGAGAGCAGGGCAAAGAGAGACGCATCATCAGCGAATTTTTTGAAGGAGGAAAAAGGACTATCGATTGAAAATCATTGGTGTAAAAAATTAACCACTTTGGCGATGTCACAGCCCCCTGGGCCGCTCCTGTGTTAACTATGTGTGCATTTGATATTACTTTGTTTACAGTAACCCACTGAGGTCTCTGGGTCAAAAATTCATTAGCCCATAGTATTATATAAGAACAAATCTTCAACGCTTTCATTTTGTCAATGGGTAAATGAAGTACGGTATTAAAAGCTGATGAGAAATCAATAAAGAACAATTTTACATAAGTGTTAGGTAAGTCCAGATGTTTGTAGAGACAATTTAAAATATTTAGAATGGCATCGTCTACCACAGTTTACACCTTTACCCTTTGGTAAGCAAATTGTTAAGGGTCCAATTTACTACAAAGATCATTCAGAAGAAACATTTTAACCAGTTTTTCTAAACATTTAGACACAATAGAAGTAAGTGAAACAGCTCTAAAGTCATTCATTTCCTTTGGTTTCGGAACCTTGTTTGTAAAATGTTTTACATGTTTCGGATGTTCCTTCAGAGTTGAAGATAGTTTACTTCCTAGTCCAAACCTCCCGCAGGACGACGGGGGATGGGAGCGGGCAGGGTTTGAACCTTCGACCGTCGATAAATCTGAACGACAGTCCATCGTGCAAACCGCACGACCAGGCAGCCATTTTAATCGAGTCTTCCAGCTTGGTGCGGTAGTTTCTCCTCCCTTTCTCAAGAGCGACGTTGAGCTCTTTTCCTTTCCTTAACAGACGTCTAGCAGCCAATGTAAGGGAAACAAGCCACTGATGTAGTTTCTATGTGACATGGCATACAATTTAACTTTGTGAAAGTTTTGTGTGTGTGTGTGTGTGTGTAAATCTGACAAGTATGGAAGTATCTTTCACCGATTTTGAAGTGCACATTTGTAATTCAAATAAATGCTATATTTTCAAATTATTCATTTAAGCTGATTGTAAATCTTGCATAAGCTTTTAATAATCATATTTTACGATATCTAAAGTGTTCCCTGAAAAATGATAGAAAAATAATATCACATTTACATGGGGGGGGGGGAAGCCTCTATTCATATTATAGGATTTATAAAGTATTTCTTATAAAATGACTGAAAAATATTTTGTTGGGGAACCAATATTAAGTGAATACTAGAACAATAGCAGCAAAAGTAAATAAGGACATACCGGTTCTTTGAATGGACTTTTGCTACTTGACACCGGCTTTTTACTCGAATGAAATTGAACGCAAAATATATGAAAAAATTTCTAAATAGCAAGATCATATTTTCTTGCTTGTGACAAGTTAGTAAACATACATGAACATGTATCTTACATATTTAGTGAAGGTGAACACCAGTAGAATGTACAGATAGGCAATGTACAATCCTTCACATGCATATACATATGATAAAGCAGTGATCTCTGATCTTCAGTTAAAGAGGCAATTTGAATATGTCCATCTGCCAGCTCTTTAATTCTGTACTTTATCTATAAAAAGTTGACAAGTACAATAATTAATTTAAAAAATTATTTGACTTTTACATTTTCAAAAGCAATATCATTATTGTTATTAATTCCTCATGACATAAATAATTCATTAAAAAGAAGACTAAATAAATATAAATAGTGATTTTTATGTCTTTGCTAGAGATAAAGATCTAGCAAGCAAAGACAAAATTTAGTTATTTCAATAAATACACTTTCATTACGGTACACTGAAAAGCTATTGTGCTTCTATATGTTATTATTGTTATATGTCCTGAGTACCAGTGTTTTATGAGTCTGCATTGCATGATCTCATTACATCAAAGTTTTTGTTAGCTTAAATAATAGACGTATAAGCTTGATATTACAATAAGGATCACTAAACTTAATAAGTGACGCCAACACTAGACTTCACATGCTAATGATAAACACATACACATCAAAACAATGTGAATAGCTTTAAGCTCTTGGATACCTGTGAAATGTCAATTTCTTTAATGCTTGCAGAGCGAATCTTGAACCTGAACATATAGGAAATTTTTTGCTGTGTGTCTCTTTGGATTTTCGCACATCCATAAGTGCAAGTAGGATTGCAAGGCGCATTTCTGCCTGTCTTCTGTCTCATTTCCCTCAATTCCCACATAGTAGGGGACCTTGACAAAAGTAACATCTCTACACTTAGATACTGGTACTAGTTCCTCTAGATGCCTAAAGTTATTCAAAACCAGTGGGATGTCTACTTTCCTTAAACCTGAAAACATACAGGGACATTGTTTCCTTTAGTTCTCTTTAAAGTCATAAAAAACAAGTAGAACTGCATTTAGTTCATCTGTAGCCTTGAGAAGTCTATGAATAATAATTTTATTCCATGCACATCTAATTTTTTTTTAGCCATCTTGAATCCATCTATGAATATATATATATGGTGCCAGTTTACAAAGTTCTCCAGTAGTTCTATTAAGTAAGCTTGCAGGGTGTGAGGATCTAAATTCTTTTCTTAATTTTGAAAATTTCTTTTTAGTTTTTCAAATACGGTTTTCTTGTGTAAAGTTCATTGGTTGTACAATGCTAGGCCTTCAAGCATATAAAAGTTTACCAGCTAATTGGAACAAAATGCAGGATGTTCACTTTGACATCAACATTACTATGTACTATATATTACAATGTAGCGGATAGCAAGCTTTTTCTTATGAGGTCCATTGGAAATTTCCCAGCCAAAATATGTGATCAAGGATTTGGTTCTAAAAGCTCCAGTCTGAGTAGCAGAATGGCTTTCCCTTTAGATTTAATAGGTTCTAATATTTTAAAAAGCATTTATAAGCTGATTCATATATCATAGATCCAACTTGGATCAGATTGGACCTCAATACAAGAACTATATCTCTTAATATTAGAGACATACAGCTTTACTAAAATGTGGAGGGAATCCAGCTATGGCATATTATTGATGTGTCTTAAATTCTTATGTACGGATAACAGTAGATATCGTGACCATCTTCATTATCTCAACTACTTATGTGTCCCTAAATTCCTTCACTATTTGCTACTTTAAAGCATTCCATGATCTCTTAAGCTAATCACACATCTTATAGAATTTTAGACTCTTGAAAGGAGTAATGTCCACCTGGAGATCACCAAATTATAGTTTTCTAACAGCTTTACAGTGTTAGGCCGTGATCCTCTCTTGCTTTGCTCTCCCTTTACTCTTTACATTTTTCAGAGTACCTTTAAGCCATTTTTCTTGGCCCACCCTGCTTTCTTTTTCTATTGCTTAGCTTTTCCAAAAAAAGTCTATTTGGAATATGTGTGTTTAAAGATGTAGCCTGCCCACCAAGATTGACACAGCATCAAAATTATATGTATACTTTGAAGGCACACTCTATGAAGAACTTTTGTGACTGCTGTATTGTCTTTTCATATGATATTTAAAATTTTCAAGAAGCAGGTCAGGTGGAAGTGAGACTTGCAAAAAGCATCAAATTCATCATCTTCAAATTCCTGTAAATGAAGAAAGGACACAAAGATAAAGGCACATTCCTCGTTCCATATGCTAGAAAAACTTTGTACAAATGCTCCTTTTTTTCTAGTGATATTAGAACATGGAATGGGTTGCCTGAGCCAGCCAGTAAAACAAGTGACTTGGCAGAGTTTAAGTCATTGGTTAACGTTCATGACTAAATGCACGACGCATAGGATGTAATCTTGTTCTTTTTTGAAGCAACGTATGTATTATATAAGATAAGATTTAGCTTTGTTAAGTTCATTATTATCTCTATGCATCTGGTTTTCACAGCCTCCACTTTTCATGTATCCACTGAGCAGCATTTAACTAGAAGCAATGTTTTTTAAATAACTTTTTAAACCATAGAATAGGAGGATGGCATAACACAGGTGCCCCCCCCCGGAAGCTCTGTAAAGATCAATGCATGCGTTATTTCACCCTCACTGGTATAGAGGAAAGCAGATGGCATAGATGGCCCTCTCTGAATGAGGCAGTTGGAGAGATCTCACGAAGGTTGCAGGACACACATTTAAGGAACGAAAAAAAAAAAACAAGTGCAGAATACGAAAAGAAAACTTAAAAGACCTCTGTGGACAACGGCTTAGTTTGCATCACTAGCGGATCCAGAACTTCAGAGTGGGGGGGGGGGGGGTTCAAACTCTAACGCTAACGCTTAGTAAACCCTAACTCTAAACGCGCTTACAGTATGTGTGTATATATATATATATATATTGTTGTAAAGCTGGTGGTGACACAGATGGGGGTAATGCTGTGTGTTTTTAGCCTACCCAAATCGCCACAGTCCAGCGCAGGACGAGCGGTCAACCGTGACCAGTGACAGTACACGCAGGTTCGGCAAGGACCAATGTCGTAAATATTACGCACGCAAGTCTCGGTGAAAGTGATCAACTGGAGTGGTCAAGAAGGTTCGAGTAGGCCAGTAGAGACACTATATAAGAGCGAGTGTGTCAGAAAGACTTCACCAGCACGGTGTGTGAAGTCAGGCGGAGCAAGACTAGGTTTATATATATTATAATGTTTTTAAAAAGTAGTGTTTCTCAACCTTCGGCGAAAAAAGCAGAAAAAAATATGTTGAGCCCTGACGCCAAAATCGTTTTTTTGCTTTCTTCACTGCAGAACCACATTCTCCTGACATCCGCAGCTCATTATTTATCCTATTCCAAAAAGGATCATTTGAATAATGTTTTAATTGAAAATATACTAATATGAATTTATATGCCCTTACTACATTGCAAATACAACCGATTTGTTCCTTGAAAAATAAGATACCTCACATATTATTTCGATTAAGGTTTTGAGGATCGCAGTCGAAGCCCCGACGCCAAAATCGTTTTCTTGCATTCTTTACTGCAGAAACGCATTTTCCTGACACTACAGCTCATTATTCATCCTATTAAGATAGGACCTTTTGAATAATGTTTTACTTGAAAAATATTCTAATATGATTTTCCAGGCTCTAACTACATCGCAAATACAACCGATTTGTTCTTGAAAAGGAAGCGTGCTCGAGAGGCTAAGTGAGCTTGAACTTCGCTTGTCTTGGCTACCTAGAAGGGGGCTCGAGGTTCAACACCCGACTCGGGCAGAGTTGTGTTTACTGAGCGCCTAAAGGCAGCACGGAAAACCAACTCCTAGATACCCCCTCCCCCCCACTGGTCCACAAATGAGATTGGACCAAAAGCGCTCTGAGCATGCTATTAGCATAAAAGCTATAATATATATATATATATATAAGATACTTCACAGATTTAGATAAAGACTTTGAGTAACGCCGCCGAAAAAACATCCATTCGAAAAATAATATATTTTTTAAAAAAGCTCATTTGTAAGTGATACATTTTGTTCAATAGGCATGTTTGTAATTTGGTTTGTTACAGAACTATAATTCAAAGCTCTAAAAACAAAAAACATTTTGGAAGTGGGAGGAGAAATTAAGTGCATTTTTAGTATTCAAGCATAAATTGTAAGTTATTGTCCCAATTTTTTTTTTACAACAGAAAAATATCAGTTTGAGTAAAGGTTGAAAAGATGACTAGGAAAATAATATTTTCGTACAGACCTCATCTCAATAGTTACTCTTATAATGAGAAATTTCGTATGAATTCTAAATTTTCAAAAACAAAGTCTTTCTTAAAAAAACTAAGATAAATTCGTATACAATTACATAAGCTCTATCGCCATATTTGACTTTTCTGTTTTAAAACGTCATGTTTTCGTTTGGAATGTGGGCGGTAGAGTGAAAACGTTAACCCTCGCTCCTTTTTATAATTTCTGCTAATGATTACATTTGGCATTAAAGAATAGGGATGGGGCGACTCGATAAAAGAATTCAATTTATAGCATATATAAATTATACTAGTGACACTTTTTTATTTTGTAATTTCTTAACTAAAATACAAAAAGAAAAAAAAAGTATTGGTTTGTCCGATGGGCGGAAGGCGATCGCATGTATCGCCCCTCCCACCTGGAACAACCCTTTTTCATTTTATATTTACTTATGATAAAATTTAAGATCAGATCGTGTGTCCGAGAATATATACAAATGGATTAAAAAATTAATATATAGCTTATATTATATAATATTCAACTTATTTTGTTCAAAAACTATGATTTCTACATAAAAATAGGGCTAGAGTGGGGAGGGCAGCAGAAGCAATCGCCCACCCCCTCCACCTCACCGAATCGGCTAAGATACCAGAAGAGTTGCAACATAATATAAAAACTATATTGTAATTCAACTAATTTTGTTCACAAACTATGATTTCTAATTAAAAGTAGGACACCCCCCCCCCCCACTCAAAGGATTTAGGTTGGAAGGGCTGCAGATGTATTTGCCCCCCCCCCCCCAATCGGCTAACAGGGGAACGACATAATATTAATATAAAGATCGGTTAAAATATCAATAACAAGTTTTAATTATATAGATATTTAATTGATTCTGTTGACAAGCTGTGATTTCTACAAATAAATTGGACCGTTTATGGTGGGGGGCGGGATTGATGCCATCGCCATCTCCCCATCCCACCAAATCGGCCAACATACTAGAGGGGGACGAAATAATCTAAAATTAGGTTGAAATATTAATAATTAGTATATATTATTAACATAACTAATAAATTCGTATACAAATTGTGTGATTTCTTTACTAAAAGTTGTCCGTCCCCCCCCCGGATCAGCCGAGTGGGGGGGGGGGGGGCGGCGATCGCCCCTACCGCCCCCCCCCCCCCCCTGGATCCGCCAGTGGTTTGCATTAGATGTGGGAAAATATGCAGTTTTGGGTAGTCAAGTGAAGCCATGCACTAATCCTTAATCTTCGGAATCGAAGACTATGCTATTATTATTACTTTTTGCTTCAGTGTTTGCTATACTTTCTTGACAAGCCATTAATTTATGTCATAAGGTTTATGTTAACATCTAGAATTTTATAAAAAAATTAACATTATAAATTTTGGCCTCCAGATTTTCATATAAAAGCATAATATTACTACCATTACCAAGTAGCATTGCTCATTGCCACACGTTTCTTCCTCACATCGGGCTGATTTTTCCAAAATATTTGCCAAATCATTATCTATGGATGAAGTGCTGACTGCCTGATGCTAAAAATATTGAAACATTTTTCAAGAACATATAACAAAATCCAAAAAGTAATTAAGTATATTCATGAATAATTAAAAAAAACTTTTGATGTTGCTCCAAAATTGATTAAAAGTACAATTAAAATTGTTAAAAACTTATCCGTGACACAAAAAGTAATTTTGTAGCTTGTTGCGATATATGGGGAACCATCGCTGGTTGGATGCTACAAAGGTTTCATAAGTAAAGTAATATAAAGTAAAGAAAATCCGGATATATCTACTTTTCATCAGAAAAAACATCATGTTAAAATTTTAGCCCACATCTTCATTCCTATGTGAATCTAATTAATAAAACTGTAAATAAAATTCAAACCCATTCCGAAAATAAGCTTATCTTTCAACAGTTTTGTGAAACAAAGGATGAGAGATAAGTTAAACTCTTATTGTACACTGAGGTTCACTGGATTTCAAAAGGGAGTTGTATTGCTTGTTTCGTTAAGCTCTTTAATACAATTTTGGATTTTTAAATTTTTTTTTTTTTTTGAGAAACAGGAATATTCATCGCTAGGCGATGACTTAAAGCAGGCTAAACAAAAAAAAAGTTTTACATAGTAGGTATCTATCGTAAGTGAATGGAACCAACCTCAGACTGCTAGGAAAGAAATTGACTTTCATTGATTAAGTTATTTTCTCTTTTTATTTTTTCTCTTTTATCTACTTTAAAGATACTGGAAATATTTTATCACATTTTGAAAGCAGATTCTCTTCTTTCAGACGATTCGTTGCTGAGTTAGCAATGAAAGCTTCGGCATCATCTACAATCACTAATAAAAACTTTTTTTTTCAGTTAAATAATCATAATTAGTCATTGAACTTTGTTTTCTAATATAAAAGCTAGGCTATAGAGTCTGCTGAATGGCTGTTGTAAGATAAAGCTATTTATTCTGGTTTCTGATGCTTTAAGTTGTTTTATAAAACAAACGTGTTGAAGGAGAGCACAATGAATCAGAATTTAATCATTTTTGCCTGCATAATTAAAGCTTTTCTATTGCAAACACACTCAGCCTGTCCAAGACATCCAGCCCCTGATTTCAATTTTGAAGTTAGGCCTACATAAGTACCGGTAATAGAACCTAGCTAGTTACGAGTGACTTATAACAGTAGCTTTCGATCTGCCACAGAAGAAACGTTCTGTAAGTCAGGGAACATCAGTATGATTCCCTTTATCATGCAATATTTCTTCTATTAAAACCTATGCCCTTCTCACTTTCATCTCAAAAGAACTCTCTCTCTCTCCTGAATTTGATAGTTCACGAAAAATCGAAGAATAGTCTGTAGACAGCTTCAATAACAGTTGATTGAGTTTTAATGTGTATAGGGCTATTTAAAGGCATTTTAACAATCCCACATAATTGTAAGCACTATCGTAAATGCGTGTTTTGAATTTTTTTGGCTTATCGGCACACTTTAGGCCATTTCGTGCCCGTAATTCCTAAACGGTTACTGTTCCTTCATACGTACCACAAAAGCTAAGTTTTATTTAGTAAAGACATTAAAAACAAGGTCTATTCACATTTAAAATAGTAAAGGTAGTAAAAATTTAATGATTAAATAAAAATCTTTGTAAAAATTATGTTCACAATTTCACAAATCAAATCTTCGTAGACAACCCCACCTCCCGGACAAAGCCCAGTACTTTCACGGGGTCGACACTATCGGACAGTGTCCTTAAGTTGTGCACTCTAAAAAACCTCCCCCTAATATCCTGGTATCTGGGGCAATCAATGAGGATATGTTCCACAGTAAGACGAGAGTCACAGTACTCACAAAGTGGGGGGGGGGGGGGGGGGGGGGCGGGCTCCTCTCTCTTCAGCACAAAGGAGTGCGTGATGTAGGTGTGGCGAATCCTAAGCCTGGACATGGTCGTGCTTCCACGCCTTGTCAGACCCTTAGATGTGGGCCGCCACTTGACATCCGCCACAATCTGTCTGAGTTTGTTGTGGGTCTCAGCCTCCCACCGATCCCGATGAAGGTGACATCCCTATGGTCAGTTGTTATTTGGCCCAACAGCTGTAGGCTCTTATGTACCAATGGAATGTCAGTCTTCATTCACAATTTCAGTAGCTCTCCTGAAGTTCCCTAAAGTGGACTTGTAGTATGCTTGGGTCTGTATTTTCTTTTTTCAAATTAAATAGGGAAAAATTTAATTTGGGTTTATTCCTCAACCAAGGAGGGTTCTGCGGGATTTCTATTTTAGAAATTTGGTCAATGGGTGGGGTTAAATTTTGGATGATTTCTCTCATTCGAAGGCCCAACGGCTTTATTCTAGTTACTTTTGTATTTTTAGACGTATGTTTGGAAGGAGAGGAGGACACCACCCTTTTGGGGGAAGTCTTTCTCTCTGGAGAGAGGAGAACCCTCCGGTTAGAGCGGAGGCTATTTCCTCCTCCTTCACTTCGGGTATCTTTATTTTCATTTCTTCCCTTAGGGAGTTGGTCAACCTCTAACACAGTAGAGGTTGGAGTGTTTGGCTGGGTTCTCTGAGGAGAAACTGAGTCAGACATAATGTCTCCGGGTTCTCGCTGAGTGTTGGTTTTGACATGCTGCTCAGTCTCCATGCTCTCATCAGTGAGCACAGAATCTAATCTTTAGCATGACAACAGGGCTTTCTTGTCTCTTTGGAGGTGTATTCTTAAGCGGTATTTTCTTTTGAGTTGGATGAGGAGGAGGGGGTGGTGGGATCAATGTGTCCGTCTGTGTGGCTATGGATTTTCCTATCTTAACCACAGCGTGGGCGTAGGTCTTTGTCAAGCTGAATTGGCCCTTGGGTAGGGCCAACCCAGCCGACTTCGCCTGGCTGAAGTTACATCCATTTCTTGCCTTGTACTCCTGCAAGCAACCTCCTGTTTCCACACAGGGCAGTCCTTGGAGTAGGCTGAGTGGCCAGCGTGACAGTTTGGGCGTCGCGCCGTGTCCATAACCCTGGCACTTGAAGCCCCTCATGGTGCCAAAGTACTGTATTGTGGTGGTTTATCCTTGGATAGACACCTACTCTAATATCAGGATCTCTTTATGCCCCCTTACTCGTCGCAGTCCACGGAAAACGGACTGGTCTAAGAGGTAGGGAGATTTTAAAGATGAGAGTGATGGGTAATGAAGGCAGACTGAGAAAGAGGAGGCAGACACAATGATAGAAAAGAAGTAGGACACTTTTGAGCTCCCAAAGTGCTAAGAAAAGAGGAGCGCAGTTTAACGTCATGTCTCGGGACGATGATTTAGATATTATAATAAACCTGGTGGTGACACAGAACGAGAAAATAGGGCGGTATGATGATGAATGTAGACAAACTATAGAAGAGAAGAACAATGCTACAGAGAGAAACCAGGAACACTAGACAGCAATACAATGAAGCAAGAAGAAGAGCCACAAAAGTTGTAAGAAAGAAAAAACGGGAATGGGAAAAGTCCAAGATTACTCAAATTGAGGAACTAGCAAAGGAGGGAGACATGAGAGGAATGTATATGAAAATTAAAGATGAAAAGAACGGATTTCAAGCTAGATCACACATGTGTGAGAACAAAGATGGTCACCTTATTACAGAAAACAGCAGGGTCATTGATAGATGGGCTGAATACTTTGAGGAGATCCTAAATACCACTGAAGATGGAGACAATGGAGAATATGAACTGCCACATGGGGGACCAGATCCTTTAGTGAACCCTCCAACACTCATTGAAACATCAGAAATAATTAGGACCATGAAGAATCACAAAGCACCAGGAGAGGACCAAATCACAGCAGAACTGATTAAATATGGAGGGAAAGACTTACATTCCCAAATACACAGACTAATATCAAGAATTTGGGAAGAAGAAGTAATACCAACAGAATGGGAAACGGCTCTTATAACCCCAATACACAAAAAAGGATCCAAGTTAAAGTGCTGTAATTACAGAGGAATCTCTCTACTAAATGTGACTTATAAGATACTGTCTAGGCTTATAACTAAGAGACTTGGAAAATATTCAGAAGAAATCTTAGGTGACTACCAATGTGGTTTCAGACCCAACAAATCCACAACCGATCACATCTTCACACTAAGATGTATACTAGAAAAATGCCATGAATACAACATACCAATCCACCAACTCTTTATAGACTATAAAATGGCTTATGACAGTATCAGAAGGAAATACCTATATGACACTCTACAGGATTTTGGAATACCCAACAAGCTGACAAGACTTATACATATGACATTAAACAACTAAAAAAGCAAAGTCATAATACAAGGAGAACACTCACGGGAATTGAGGATTAAACGAGGATTAAGACAAGGAGACGCACTTTCCTGCATGCTTTTCAATTTGACACTGGAGAGAGTTATAAGAAATATACACATAAACACAAGGGGAACTATTAGTAACTACTTCAGGAGAGAAAACACGGGTCCACAACCAACAGGGACGATATACAGCCAACCTCTACAATACCTTGCTTATGCTGATGACATTGCCTTATTGGGTAAAGAAACCTCTGACATCGCTAGAGCCTTCATACAACTAGAAGAAGCATCTCGACCAGCAGGACTTGAGGTCAATGACAGTAAAACCAAGTACATCACAATGACAAGAGACAATCAAACAGAGGGACAAAATATCAAAATCAAAGACCACGAATTTGAAAAAGTCCAAACTTTCAAATATCTAGGAAGTACTATTAATTTCAAAAATGACCTACTAACAGAAATAAAGGAAAGAATAGCAGGAGGCAACAGGGCATTTTATAGCACCCACCATTCACTTAAGAGCAAACCGATTTCAAGGAAAACCAAGAAAATAATATACAAAACCATAATAAGACCTGCAGCAATGTATGGAAGTGAGACCTGGACACTGACAAAGACATCTGAAAATTTACTTAACACTTGGGAAAGAAAAATTCTTAAGAAAATCTATGGTGCCATACAGGATGAAACAGGGTGGAGGACACGCACTAACCATGTGTTATATCAATTGTATGAAGACCCACCAATAGTGAACGAAATAAAAAAGAACAGACTACGTTGGGCAGGTCACCTTGAAAGAATGTCAGACAGCAGAGGAGCGAAAATCGTATACAGGCAAAAACCAAAAGGCAGGTGACCCAAAGGCAGACCCCGAATGCGATGGATAGATGATGTGGAAGCAGATCTGAAGCAGCTTGGGGTTAGGGCGTGGAGACGAAAGGCCCAGGAGAGATCTGAATGGAAGGATGTGTTAAAGCAGGCCAGAGCCCTCCATGGGCTGTAGCGCCACTGGGATGGATGGATGGATGGTGGTGACACAGTGGTGTGTGTAGACAGCCGACACGAATCGCCCCAGGACAACCCTAAACGAGCGGTCAGCCGTGACGAGCCAAGAAGGTCAACTGTGATGACTGGCGAAGTTTGTAGAAACATCTAGAGTGAATAAAGCTCAGGAGTGGCATGGGGGATGTGGTCATGTGATTAACCAGAAGGGTCGAGCGCTGTTCCATCTGGTTCTAGAAGGCCACCGGGGACCCTATATAAAGAGATGTCACAGTCAAAGGGGTTCAGTACGACGACTTAGTACAAGTCCGGGACGAGACGCAGAGACTAGTGCAAGAGTTGGTACGGCTGTTAACGGAGAGATATTTTTACAGTCTTTTGTTACGTGTGACCAATTATACAGTATTGTCTGTGATTTGACATTAAACGTTATTTGGATCCCTGAGTTGTCAACTTTTTAAGTTGGTGTTGTCGTGTGGTGCAGTTTGCAGAGAGTATTGATAGTGAGATACGTTACAATATATATAGATCTAGACATAGAGCTAAATCTAGATCATTCTACATCTAGAATAATCTAGATCTATTTAGAGCTAAATCTTTATTCTAAATCCAGATCTAGATTTATGTAAATTCTATTTTAGGTGCCTGACATCGTAAAATATTCCAAGTTCTAGATCCAGTCTAGATGAATTTGAAGTAATCGATCAATTAATTTCCAATCATTTTTAAGAATTCAGATAAACGGACACATTGAAAGGAACTACGCTTTGTTAGATAAGTAAAATCTTGTAAACATTTAAATCTTCGCGCGATAGCGCACGAGAAAAAAAAAGCGATACTATCTCGTGGTAGATCTAAGTTCCATTATCTAATCCAGAGGTCTCAAACACGTGACCCGCGGGCCACATGTGGCCCGCAAAACAAATTTGTGAGGCCTGCGGCCACGTCCGCGAATTCAAAAAAAAAAAAAATATAAAATTTACAATAAGCCTTGAAATTATTTACAACTGCACAAATCAGTAAATGAGGTGTCCGCCCAGCGAAGATTCTGTGAGGCAAGCTTTGTTGTTAGCGAGATGGCATCACGACCATTCACTGAAGGCCAGTTTGTAAAAGAGTGTATGCTACAGGCGTGTGAAATTATTTGCCCCGAGAAAAAGAAACTTTTCGAAGGCATGAGTTTGTCTGCGAACACAGTTGCAAGCAGGATCACCGAGTCAGCGACAAATGTTCAACAGCAACTGATTGCCGCTGCAAAAGACTTTGTAGCATATTCCATTACACTGGACGAGTCTACTGGTATAACAGACACGGCATACTGTGCCGTATTCATTCGTGGGGTCGAAGAAAACTTGAACATTGTTGAAGAGCTATTGGATTACTACCATGAAAGGAACGACGACTGGATGTGACGTGTTTCAAGAACTAGAAGCTTGTATTGACAAATGTGGGCTACCGTGGGAAAAAACTTATTTCAGTGGCTACGGAAGGTGCACCAGCAATGTTTTCAGAGAAGGTTGGTGTTGTTGGATTAATGGTAGAGAAACGGTATCAGCTCAGATTGGCAGGGCCCTTTTGCAGCCATACACTGTATTCTGCACCAAGAAGCACTCTGTGGCAAAAGTCTACAAATGAAGAACGTGGTGGATGTTGTCGTGAAGACGGTGAACTTCGTACGTGCACGGGGTCTCAACCATAGACAGTTTGTGTAATTTCTAGCTGATTTAGAAACGGAATAAGGAGAGTTGCTTTATCATACGGAAGTCAGATGGTTGAATCGTGGAAAAGTGCTGCAGAGATTATTTGAACTGAGACGGGAAATAGCATTGTTCATGACATACCTCGGCTCAGTGACCCAATGTTTTGTCGGAATGCACTCAATGCTCAACTACAGGGCACAAAGAAGCTGATTACCGTGAGGTTTGACCGCATCAAATCATTCAGATGCAAGATGACTTTGTGGGCCACTCAGCTGGCAGATGGAAACCTGGCTCATTTGTCTTTTCTACAGAGCATTACGGTTGAACCACAGCGCCTGAAAGACTACGTAGATATCCTCTGCAGACTACTGGAAGATTTTGAACACCGCTTTCAGCAATTCACTGCTCTCGAACCACATTTTTTCCTTGTTGCCACTCCGTTCGCAGTTGAAGTGAAAAACGTTCCAGAGAAAGTTCAAATGGAACTACTAGACCTGCAGTGTGACACTGTTCTGAAGCAAAAATACGCTGATGTTGGTGTTCCAGATTTCTACCAGTTTCTTCCCAGAGAGAAGTTTCCAAACTTATTCTGCGCAGCTGCTAGAATTCTAGCGATGTTTGGGGAGTACGTACGTTTGCGAACAGTTGTTTCTAGAATGAAGATCAACAAAACAGCCTTACGATCAAGACTGACTGATGAGCATCTGAGAGCGACCTTGCGGCTTGCCACTACACGCGACTTCAGGCCTAACGTCGATGGTCTGGTCTCTGCCAAACACTCTCAGCTGAGTGGACAGAAACATAGTGACGAGCCATCTGCAGTAGGCCTAGTAATTATAGTTGTTTTTTTCGGGGAAACTACAGTTTCTGCTTTTTTATTAGTGACAGAGACAACGTCAACTTATTTTAGTAAACTAAACTGCCTGTGCATGTAATAAACTACACTAAATGTAATTAATAATTTTAAAAACTTTATTTTAGCATTTAACTGCAGTGAAAGTAGTTTTCTTAAAATTTAATGAAAAAACATTCTCTTTTTGTGGTGCGGCCCGCTGAATGGCTGTTACTTTCCTCTGTGGCCCACATGCTGATATGAGTTTGAGACCCCTGATCTAATCTATAATGTCTATATCTATATTTCCAGGCATTGACGCCCCGACCTATATGATTAGCAAGAACTACTTGTTTCATTTATTTATTTAGGAGACGATGGACTGAGAAATACAAATCCACTTGCACTTTGAGATACAACTTTAAGAAGATCCTTGCTTGTTTGGTGGATTTTGAACTAACGACTGCGGTGAAACAAGACAAACTACACGAGTGCCTGCTTCTTCATGTACGTTTCTGACTTGTCTTTTCATTGTTGCCAATTATTCATCCGTTCTTGAACCAGTTCTTCAGATGTTGCAGTCTGCCCGACTTAACATAATGGCCACTCAACAGCACATCAGCTATCTTCTAAAAGCTTACTGTGACCATGCTAATGACTAAAGGGAGAACTTATTATAGCTTTACATTCTTAATTCGTTACTTTCTTTATTAACACTTCTCTTTACGAGTAATGGACTTCAACCTGTTTAGTCTGCATCCTAAAAACGATGTAAGAGCTGAAGCGTGAAGAATTCTGAAGACTACTCGCTGTCAGACAACGCACTGTATCGTATCGTATCGACAAATTTGAATATGAGACAATGAACTTGTTTGACTACTGGCATTCACAATCACACATTTAAAACGTTGCCACGTTGGACATTTTTGAAATACTGTGATTTCTTTCTGGCTTTTAAAGAAGCGATTCTGATCATGCCAACTTTACCTGCCATTACGTATAGCTTTGAACAATCGTGCAGCAGATCAAAACCTAGTAAACAATACCTGTTAAAAGACTCATAACTCTCTGCATAACAAGCTTTTATCGCCAGCTTGTCATTTGCGACGAAAAGCCATTCATCAGTAAAGTTGACAGTTTCAGCAGACACAGTCGACGTTTGCAGTTTTTGTTTGATTGACCGTAATAGCCGCACTGATAAAATTAACATATAAAGTAAATATTTTGTTCACTTGATCAGTTTTATTTCTTAATTTCATGAAGTATTTGTTAGTGATCAGATGTCAGATACAGCGGTGACGCCAGATTGTTTTCTACAAAGGGATTGGGGGGGGGGGGGGGGGGGGGGAAAGCGCACCAGTTCTTTTCTTGAATATTCTCCATAACAAGAAAACTGAATCTACAGTTATGAGCCACAGGTTGCAATTCTGCGGGCGCCCGTCTTAAGATCTAAATCTAGCTATTTATGTTTGACTTTATGTAGTATAGCCGGTTAGCTAAGTTAGAGTGTCTTGCTAATAACGCGAATGTCGTGTGTTAGATATTCTTACTAGCCATTTTTTTTTTCATTTGAAGACATAAAAAAATAGTTATTTTTAGTTTACTATAACATTTGAACATAAAGTAGGATTTAAAAAAAAAATTATATTACTTTTTTAAATTGCATACACAGCATTAGAAAAATGTATTGTTATATATCATAATCTATTTCGAAAAGCGAAAGAGGGGTGACCTTAAACCATGTTTATAGTGAACATTTCGACTTGTATGATGTCCTTATTTACTTGGGAAATCTGATGCTTCTAGAAGATGAAAAAGAGCTTAGGATATTCCATATGATGCTAAGAACATTTTGGAATTAACCGAAATTTGGTAATTGAAAACTATATAAAGAAAAATGGGAATCAAAGTTCATTAGTTTATTTGTTTGAATTAATAGATCTAGTCATAATGAAACAATATGCCTATTGCATTATTCCAAGATTTAGCAGTACTTGCTGAGTTAAATAAATTTTAAGCATTAAGTTTCAATGTAAAGATTGTTTTTTTCATGTTATATTTCTTAAAGATTTCATTAGATTTAGTCTTCTTCACAGCATAAATCTACAGACGTCCAGCATAACATCTCATAATACCGAAATTCCAAGGGTCTGGTTGTCAAAGACCGGTTTGTGGCAACAGAAATAATGCAAATTAGAAAGATATTTACCAGAGCATAAATGTTTAGATTTCAGTTATTTTTATACTTATTTTAATAGTTCATTTAATTACTTGTGAAAATATGTAAAAAAAAAATTTAAAGAATTTATTGAATATTTATAATGTCTTATGTAACACCATTTAGAACAAATACATCAAAAGGCTTTCATTTTAAATGCTAATGATCTAACATATCTCATCAACAAAACTGTGACAATGAAGTTCATATTATAATTTTTAATTAATATACTTACAAAATAGGAATCCAGTTCAGCTTGATGCCTTGTAGAAGACTGTAATAAATCATCTAGTTGATATCGTGTTTCTTGAGAAGAAACTGAACTACCTAGTTTAAAAGTGGTGCATAAAACAAGAAAACCATTAAAAAATACTTTTAAAAAAAAGACATATCCTCCGTTATATATAGAGCAATTATTTTGCTTAATAAATAAAGAATGTTACCTTTAAAAAAAAAAAAAGGAAAAAAGAATTTTTTTTACCTCGCCTTGTGCCCCCCTCCCTCCCGAAAAAAATTCTTTTTAAGTGGATGTATAAATCTACAAGACTTTATAATATTGCCATTTAGATCTAGACTTTCTGGAAAATTCGCAAAATGTTTATGAACATTAATTTAGCAAACTATTAAATGAATGTTGAAATACCCGATGACATATAATCAAGATAAATATTGTCTAGTTGTCTAGCCAAATGTCACGTAGCAGACTAGCTGCAACTAGCTTCGCCTTTACTCTAGAAGGTTATATAACGGAAGTGCTATGACGCCATTTTGGGGGGCGTGGCTTGTCTGTGGAAAGGAAGCTCTTGAGCTGACCTCGTCAGTTGTAGTTATTTTTTTTGTAAATTTGTAGAGGCAAGTCGTATATTGTAGAGTAAGTTGTAGACAGAATTTCAGAGAAGGTTGTAGACGGAACTTAAAGAGAAAAGTGGCATAATTTTGAGTTGTAGAGTTAATACATTTGTTTGAATCTATTTTATAACAAGCTCAGAAGAAGATATTCAACTTATACTGTTTCATTATGTACATCATGTATATTGTTAGTGATTCCTAGTTCCTGAATTAAAGTTTTTGTATTTTGAATTGAAGGATCTTCATTATTTTACTTTCTAAAGATATAAAGAGTCTATAATTGAATCTCCGGCTCACAGGATGATCTCTTGAGTGTTTAATAAAGATCAGAGATTAAAGTCTTCAATAAGCCATGTACTAAAAGAGCATTGTCTGGTCAACACAACACTATAGTAGCCTCAAGTCATCTTCACATTTTACTACTGCAAATAAGAACACACAGTGACATTCTGGCACCTCAAGAACTCATTAAAGCACCAAATTTAAATTTATTTCTTTTTATATTTTGAAAAAATATACACGTGGCCAAAGTGCTAGTAATTCTTTTCCCGATATAAATAAACTGTCGAATTTCTAGGAAAATCGTTAGAGCCGTTTTTCAAATCCATGTCCGACCCCAGCTTTCCACGAAGGTACAAGTTGAATAGAGCTATTGTAATGATTAAAAATGATTATTAATAATTATTAGGACTTTTCTAAAAGAGAAAGAATACAGAATACTCATTATGCAGTCAAAGCACTACTTTCATAGCATGCTCAGAGCGATATGGTACAATTTCATTTGTTGACTAGTGTTGGGGGGGGGGGGGGGGGGAAGGGGTATTTGGGAAAAGGTTTTCCGTGCTGCCTTTAGGCACGCAGTAAACACAACTCTGCTAGAATCGCGTATTGAACCTCAAGCCCCCTCCATAGGTAGCCGCGCCAAGTTCAAGCGTAGTTAGCCTCTCTACCACGCTTCCCACAAATAATAAATATACTCAAATAAGAAGTACTATTTACCTTGCAAATTCAATGATGTAAATACATTTTTAAACACTGATTCTGTAAACATATGGCTAGCATGAAGTCTGCTCTCATCTGATGATGGAATATAATAACTGCTGCCACTGCTTACACTACCGGAACTCAATGGTACATTTCTGGTCAAGAGGCTTGAACCTTCATTTACTACCACTGATCCTCTTAGATTATTGAAGTTAATCAATTTATCCAAAGATATGAGACTATTATCATGGATTTTGTCTTTAGAAACTTGTGACATTTCTTCTTGGTAATTAAAGTTACTCAGTATAGTATCAGATGGTTTTACTGAATTTTGTTTATCCTCTGTCTGATCAAGTGGCTTATCTATAAACATCCACTTGGGATCTTTCTGATCTGATAGCAAAGAATCTTTTTGACCTTTTATCATAGAAAGTAACTTTAAGTCAGTATCTTTCTGATCTAACAACACAGGGGAGAGATCTTTCTTTTCTAATGTTTTGGGAAATACCTTTAGATCACGATCATTTGAATCTAACATCATAGGGGAGGGATCTTTCTGATCTATTGTCTTTGGAAGTAGCTTTAGGTCACGATCTTTCTGATCTATCCTCATAGGATCTTTTTGATTTAGCAGTATAGGAAGTAACTTAAGCTCAGGCTCATTCTGATCTAGTACCATAGGATCTTTCTGATCTAAAAGCGTAGTACTTTTCATAAAAGATGACATATTTAGCATTTTAGGTTTAAAATCATTTTCAATGGATGATAATGATAAAGGTTTGAAAGTAATGGGCGTTGCAGCTGCAACATTTATAGTTTCATTCTCTTTTTCTTGAGCTAAATCAGCAGAAAGTTTGCTCAATGAGTTTCCTTGTGTACTTTCCCTTGATCCAGCTGATCCAGTGCCGTAACCACTACTACAAAATTCACTGCGTGTACGCCGCCCTTTCTCAGACATAGGTGAACTATCACTGATTGTTCTCTTTTTTCTTAAGAAAGGAGGCAGCGTATCATAACTTTCTCCTACTTCAAAAACATTGTCATCATTGCTATACTGTGTCATATAAATAGCAAGCATCTTCCCTTTTTTTTTTAATTTAGTAATATCATGGATTGCATTTTCTGGTATTGTAGTAGAATTTTCTTCATCTAATGAATTTTGCGAAAAAATTGGTTTTACAGCCAGGGAAGATCTCTCACTGCTACTGCTACTGGTAAAAGAGCTGACTCTTGAGGAGTTACCACTAGAAGAGGAGCTAGATCTGACAACATCTGGTTCCAAAATGTTTGCTAAAAGAGGATGAGTCACATCAGGACAAACATCAGGTCTGTGTTTAGGTTTATTTAATAATGTTGTGTTATTTTTACTTTCAGGACTTTCACCATTAGACAATTTTTTTTCAAGAGACCTCTTCTTAGGAAAATGTTTATCCATTATAAATAAAAGTGTATCTATATAGTGCGTTCCTATATCAGCTCAGGAATGACATTGGATATTTTAATTAGGTAGGCAACATATGCTGAAAAAAAACAAAAAAACAATAAAGTTATAATCTGAAATTTATACCCCCCCCCCCCCCCCCCCCCCAAAAAAAAAAAGTGAATTAACTGTATTGAAATAAAGTTGTTGCATAAAAGTCTAATGATACCAGTTTCAAGATGGTTAAAATTAGTTTTTTTTTATGTAATGATGTAAAGTAGTTCTATTAAACTATGATGAGATTAAATAGTTATTGCAATACCGGTATTAAGTATTATTTATGTATTACCTAGCGCACAAGGCATACCTTTTAATTTTATCAAACAATATTTTTAGTAAGAACTTTTTCTAATTTATTATGGCCATATTTCTCCAAAATTCAATGCAATGTTAGTGTTTGATATAATAACATAAATACCATACATATTTTGATGTTGGAATACTTTTCTTTTAAAGTCCAATTTATTTCTTTGTTATATTTTTGTATTAATAAGAAAAAAAGTATATAATGGCAAAATATTTAGCTTGACGGTACGGTATACAAAGTCTGGTTTTAAATCAAAACATGATTTTTATTGATTCTAAAGGTGCTTTTTAAAAACATGTTTCTCTTCCTAATACAATCTTAGGAGATATGACTTTAAAATAATGACCTAATACAATTTTAGGAGATATGACTTTGAATTGATGTTACTATGAGTTTAAATGTTATTCAAATTTTCATAAAAAGAAAATGTAGAAATCATCCCAATTATACAACTCTTAAGACTATCTTTTAATATCTGATACTTCAAGCAAACAAAAAATTTATGTTCAATTCTATCTTCAATATAAAAGTTACAACTCCACAAGAATTATATTCTAAAGACCAAAAATGTATACTAGATAAGTATTGGTCCTTGCAATTATCTGCTAAAAACATCAGCTAAATACATGAAATTAAGATGAAAAGCATAATATAATCCAAAAGTGGGTTTATGAGAAATGGTTGAGATCCAGTATAGAATTAAAAAAGGAATGTGGTATTAGGCAACATACTAAATGAAAGGACTTGTGGAGGCGTATGCCTTGCCGGAAATAAGACAACCTGTGTTGCTGGTTAAAGTGGCAGTTGAAATTCTTAACAGGGCAGTGCAGAATGAAACACATGTTTTGCTCAGTTCCAAACAAAAGATGATTCCCATTGTTGTCACTATTAGAATTCAGAGAAAACAGTGGTGCATATCATTTCTGAGTGTCCTAGTTCAAAGAAAGAGATTGTTTCTGCAGTGCCATTCAATCTGGATGGAAACTATGAAGCACTATGCCTAAAAGCAGTTTTTTACCAAGGCAGTACAGAAGGTATAGACCTTTTTGTCCTGAAGCCAATAGTTCATCTCAGATCAAAAGGCAGGTTTCAATATTTTAACAGATGAACCTAAGGGTAAAATTGATTACAAGATCATTTTTCTTTTCAGACAGATGAAAGATCAAAGCAATTTAGAAATAAAAGTTAATATAAAAAACTAACTTAACAAAAAGTCATTGGAAAACCTCATGTATGGATATCAGTACAGAAACTATGAAGTAACTACCGGTATCAATAATCATAATCCTATCTTCCCCATTACCCAATGTAAATTTAAACATGATTGCTTGTCATCTTATAAATACATAGTTATAAATAAATATAGTACCAGATGACTAAAACCCTTGCTTTGTTGAATCATTTGTTAAGAGAACATGATAAAAAATAGAACAGTTAAGTCTAAATATAAATGTGAAATTTATTTTAAAGTTTGGATTTATATTTATATATTATAATAATTTAATATTTAAAAAAAATATCACACTGCATAATAGGACTATGATAATTATACTATGCTATCTAAACTGGGATTGTAAGTTGCTGAGAAAAAAAAAAGCCTACTTAACCTATTAGATTTATAATTGACATCAATTAGCTATCTCAATCCAAATTGAAATTATCACAAAAAGATTAAAGAAGTCATCTAATCAACATTTTCAAAACCATTTAAATCAAACATAAAAATTGCCATATATATAACTTCTGTATCAAAACCTGTGGTTTATGCATCTAATATGTACTAATTTCTTTATTAAGCAACTAGAAATAAGTAACATTTTTATATAACATAATACTAACTAATTAATGTATTACAGTATGGAAGTGCAATTTAAAAATATTCATGGCTTTCAAATTTTGTCTAAACAAAACATTGCTTTCTACCATTATTTTATGTTCACTGTTAGAAATAAATATAAGCCTGGTAGTTTTTCTTCTATTAAACATTGCTACTCATACATATATACATTTTCCTTAATTGATTTATTATTGCATAGAATAAATATAAAATTTGCCAAGGGGTATGCACATGATACACTTGAAATGTTTAAGAAAATAATTACGGTTGATTTTGAAATCAATATGTATAACACAAGAATTGCTTGTTGCTCTTACTATATAGGAGATAATTAAAAAAAAATTTGCTCAAAGGTTCTGTTTACCACTTAGGTGATCGTTAAGACACAGTTTTGACAAATTCAAAGCCAAAGCACCACAATTCTCAAAACAAAAACAAGCTCTATTAACTCTTTTTCTCATAATTAACGATGCCACAGTTTATTTGACCCATTCTTTCAGCCTTATCGACAATAATCGTGATTAAAAAGTCAGTTGTTGTGGGTTTTTCATCCCAAAATGTTTTAATTACTTATAATTTTCCCATTGGAAAACATACAGATTTTTTTTCCTTTTCATTGTGTTTTTTCTTTAAAAAAATGTTTTTAAAGAGTGGAGGCTCTATTTTTTATATTAATTTATATTAGTTTTTTGCATGTTGAAGACGTGGGATAGTGACCTCATGACAATTAAATTAAATGTTTTGTATATGTTATAAATTAAGTTTTGTGAAAATATGAATAACTATCATAAAAAAATACTTTTAGTTCAATTCTAGTACCTCCCTCTTATAAGAGACAGCATCAAAAGCGCAATAAAAATATCCGATCACAACCAAAACAGAGCTCAAGGAATTAGTGAACTCTTTTCTAAAAACACATTACCCCAACAACCAATGGGTCAGAGTCTACACAGATGGATCCTCCCTAAAATCCAATACAAACGGAGGAGCTGGCATACTAATTGAATGGCCTAATGGAGAAAGACTGGTAAAGTCAATTGCAACTCCCGATCTCTCAGACAGCCATAGAGCAGAAAGCCAATCACTGGAACTAGCAGCTACCACACTAATAAATTACCCATGTACACCAAACAGCCAAATTGTCTTTCTGACTGATGCCATAACAGTTCTGCAAAGCCTGAAAAACTTGGAAACTTTCTTTATAAAGCAACTCAGGACAGCCCATGTAAACCTTAACACCAACATCAAGGAAACTTCCAGCTCACATTGAATTAGAAGGCAATGAAAAAGCAGAAATACTGGCCAAAGATGGAAGAATGAACAACAAATGAAAATCTCTCTCTACCCAGAAGAAATGATAAAAAATAATATAGAGAAAAGAATAAATGAGAATTGGACCAGCTCATATCCAAATTACAAGAAAAAGGACGCCTATTATAAGCTATCTCGACATGATCAACGCATATTTTTTCGACTCAGAATCGGACACAACAGAATGAGACAAGCTTAAAGTCGGGACGAGCGAAACCTGCCTGTGTGAAGCATCACCAGAGAATGCTGACAATATATCCTTTTGTATATTTTGTAACGTTTTAGCTGGAAAATTAAATGTAATGTAGGATAGACCTGCTCGAGTCTATTTTGTATGTGTTCCAGTTGCTTAATGTTTTCTTGAGTTGAGGGTTCTAGATCTAGATCATAATTCATATAGTAGGCCCTATACTTATAGTTGATATAGATTTCAGATCTAGACTATAGACTAGTATAGATCTATACTCTAATAAATAATAACAAGTCCAGTCACTAGCCCTAGATCTAGGAGGTTCTTATATTTTAAACACTTCATCAAATCCTCCTTCCTTGAATGCGTTGCTTTTTTTGTTTGTAATTCATTTGTTTTTATGTTTAAAGAGCAAAAATCGACCATTCGGGAATGCGCATGTCCAATTTTAGATAAGTTCCGGTAATTTTGTTCCGTTTTTCCAAAGCAGATTGCAGTTTTTTAGATTCTCTGTAACCATGTATGTAAAGCTATTGTTTTAACCTCTCCCGGCAATTCATACCCATTTAAGGGATGAAGGCTATATTATGAGCCTGTTTGATCGTAGGCTGATTGGCATATCAATATAAGCTTCTAAACATCTTTAGAAAGACATTTCAATCACATTTATACCATTAGCTTTAAAAAAAAATTAAAAAGGGGGTGTCCAAACAAATAATAATGAATTCAGCTCATTCTCCTTCATTTGAACAAGCAAAATCATAAGAAATATTATTGGGATTAATAAATATATGATTTTTCCAACGAATAAACATGACCTAGATCGAGATATCTAGAATATATAATTTATGAATGAAAGAAAAAGTGCGGGTTGCTAATTTGAAGCCAGAGACCATGCCCACTGCAGGTGATCACGCCAGATGAGCTGGCGGTGAGGAGAGGTATAAACTAAGCGTATAGTGTCAGAAACTATCAAACAGGCAGAGGAGGGAAGGGGGAAAGAGTCATGAAAAGAATTATAAGCATTTATGGGAGTGAGGGGGAGGCACGGTGGCTGAGCAGTAAAGCGCTTCGGAATCAGGGTTCGAATCCTGGGTTATTTAACTTTGGGATCTTCGGGCGCCTCTTGAGTCCACCCAGCTTTAGTGGGTACCTGACATTAGTTAGGGAAAAGTAAAGGCAGTTGGTCGTTGTGCTGGCCACATGACACCCTTGTTAACCGTAGGCCACAGAAACAGATGACCTTTACATCATCTGCCCTATAGACCACAAGGTCTGGAAGGGGAACTTTACTTTTTTTTTATGGGAGGGAGGGGGTGTTAAGGGGTAACAAAACGAACATCCATATTATGAATACAAGAAGAGGGTCCTTAGCTGGGAATTAAAAGAAAGACAGAGAGAAAATACATGTAGCCTAGTTGAAAATATTTATTAAATTATAATAATTAATTTCTAGATCTATAATCTATATTTATAAATTTTTTTCTGTTATTTCTACACATAGATCTTTATATCTAGGTATTTCAATAAACTATAAACGATTTATATATATAGTATATAGGGTTAGGGAATGAGCTGTATATATATATATATATATTTATAGGAGAGAGAGTATAAATACATATTGCAAAAGTGAATCTACTTCTTTTAATACAATCTAAATAATTTTTAAGTAACTCAGATATAATAATAATTCATTAGCAATTACATAGTGGTGTTCAATGACGTGCTCACTGTACAAATGAAGGAGAAAGCCCAAAAACTGGGTTCAATATAGGAGCATGAAGTGACCCAATTTATTTAAAAATAAAATCTTGACTATGGGTGGTAATACAAAAAGGAACACAGCTATTTTTATTGTCCTTTAGTTGAATAATAAGAATCTGCTTTCAGTTTTTGAGTAAGTTAAACCTTCACCAAATAAATTGACCTAGATCTAGTTCCCGAAAGTCGGTTTCCAGTTATACGAATCTTCAATCTACCATATTATCATATATTTTATAGTCAATAAATTACCTATTTATTATCAATATATAATATAATATTATAATAACAATATAATATAGTTGATTTTATAGTTATAGATCTAGATTTAAATCTAGACTACAGTAGAACGTCGTTTATCCGAACGTTTATTATCCGGAGCGTCAAATATCCGGACCAGTTTTTTTTTTTTTTATCAACCACATGTACATGTATTCGTATAGTGTCCGGTTGCATATACTGCATGGATCCTTTCGGTTTTCGGTTATCCGAACAATCGCGTATCCGAACGGTGTCCGGTCCCAATTGAGTCGGATAAACGACGTTCTACTGTATTATTAAACTATAGAATGTAAAGATCTAGAAAGTCTAAATTATTAAAATAGTTACAATGTACGATTATAGTACATAATAATCAAGATAATATACAGATCTATATAGATCTTGTCTTAATCCTGATCTAGATTCTAGAGTGTAGAGAAATCTAGTCGAGAATCTATTTTTTCTCAGGAGTGTTTTTAAAAATATTTTTCTGTTTAGTATTGCCAACTACAAAAAGATTTTTTTGTGTGTGTTACATCTGTTAACTTAGCTAGGCGAAATACAGAATATAGTCCATTTGTCGAATCTGTTGTAATGTATGAGTATTAGCCACTGGCGGATCCAGGGGGGGGGCGGTAGGGGCGATCGCTCCCCCCCCCCCACTCGGCCGATCCAATCCCCCAATTTTAGTAAAGAAATCACACAATTTGTATACGAATTTATTAGTTATTTTAACAAAATATACTAATTATTTATAATATCAACCTATTTTTAGATTATTTCGCCCCCCACCTAGTATGTTGGCCGATTTGGTGGGATGGGGAGGTGGCGATGGCATCAATTCCGCCCCCCCCCCACCATAAACATTCGAGTGGGGGGGGCGGTCCAATTTTTTTTTTTTAGAAATCACAGCTTGTGCTTGTTAACGGAATCAATTAAATATCTATATAATTAAAACTTATTATTGATATTTTAACCAATCTTTATATTATGTCGTTCCCCTGTTAGCCGATTGGGTGGGTGGGTGGGGGGCGAATACATCTACGGCCCTACTTTTAATTAGAAATCATAGTTTGTGAACAAAATTAGTTGAATTACAATCTATGTTGCTAGACTTCTGGTATCTTAGTCGATTCGGTAAGGTGAAGGGGGTGGAGAAATGGAGAAATCCTTGTTTTTGAACAAAATTAGTTGAATATCAATATTATATAAGCTATATATTGATGTTTTAATCCATTTGTATATTATGTCGCACACAAACTCTTATCTCTAATTTTATGATTAGTAAATATAAAATGAAAAAGGGTTGTACTAGTTGGTAGGCGAGATACATGCGATCGCCTTCCGCCCACCGGACAAACCAAAACTATTTTCTTTTTGTATTTTAGTTAAGAAATTACAAAATAAATAGAAGTGTCACTAAATAATTTATATATGCTATAAATTAAATTCTTACATCGAAGAAATCGTTAAAGCCAAATGCAAACATTAGCGGAAATTATAAAAAAGAGCGAGGATTAACGTTTTTACTCTACTTCCCTCTCTCCTTTTTAAATAGAAAAGTCAAATGTGGCGACTGAGTTTATGTAATTATATAAAAATTTATCTTAGTTATTTTAAGATAGACTTTGTTATGGAAAATTAAGAATTCATACGAAATTTCTCATTATAAGAGTAACAATTGAGATGAGGTCTGAACCCAAATATTATTTTCCTAGTCATCTTTTTCAACCTTACTCTATCTGATATTTTTCTGTTGTAAACAAAAATTTTGGACAATAACTCACAATCTATGTTTGAATCCTAAAAATGCAAAAAATTTTGAGTAAAATCTAATTGGTTGACTTAATTTCTCCTCCCACTTCCGAAATGTTTTTTTTTTTTAGAGCTTTGAATTATAGTTCTGTAACAAACCAAATTACAAACATGCCTATTGAACAAAATGTATCACTTACAAATGAGCTTTTTTAAAAAAATATATTATTTTTCGAATAGATATTTTTTTCGGCGGCGTTACTCAAAGTCTTAATCTAAATCTGTGAAGTATCTTATCTTTTCAAGAACAAATCGGTTGTATTTGCGATGTAGTAAGAGCCTGTAAAATCATATTAGAATATTTTTCAAGTAAAACATTATTCAAAAGGTCCTATCTTAATAGGATGAATTATGAGCTGTAGAGGTCAGGAGTAAGCGTTTCTGAAAAGAAGAATGCAAGAAAACGATTTTGGCTTCTTTGTTTAAAGAAATAATAAAGATTGTGTTCGTCTTTATGACACTGGCAGATTGGGGGGGGGGGCGATAGGGCGATTGCCCCCCGCTAAATTGGCCGGGCGAATTTTAGTACAGAAATATACGAATTCTCTACA
Source organism: Biomphalaria pfeifferi (assembly GCA_030265305.1). Lineage (NCBI taxonomy): Eukaryota > Metazoa > Mollusca > Gastropoda > Planorbidae > Biomphalaria > Biomphalaria pfeifferi. Next base: position 2,603,262 of record JASAOG010000044.1, on the reverse strand, counting down.
TATGTTAATAATGTGTCAGCATTAAGCAGGTCTAGACCTGGCGCTGCTAAACAGAAATTTACACAACAGTACGCAGATAGTAGCGCCACTGGGTGGGTTTTGAACTGTGCACCTCGGTCTGTGACCAAGCGGCTAGAGTTACCTAAGCAACCAGACTAAATTAAACAATAGAACTATACTAACTAAACTAGCTACCTTACAAATAATACGAGTAGATAAAAAAAAAACATAGTTGGGACAAAGCAAAAGACACTTGTCTAAACTACGCGACCCCCCCTCAGAAAAAAATCCTGGCTACGCCCATGATATATATAACCCCCCCCCCCCCCCCCCCAATGAAATCCCCCCGCAGGGGGGTGGAAACGGACTTATGTGACTGATTTTTTGCTTTGATTTTGTTTATTTTATGGGATTTTTTAAAAATACTAAACCATCACTTGCCCTAGTGCAGCCAAGGGGGTTTTGAGTTTAAAATTCCTAAAAGGGAGGGGGGGGGGTTTGTAGTTAAATTCCCCTCTTCTATAAAACGAAACAACAAAAAATAATGCAAACGACAATCATGAAATTCCAAGAGCACAGCTAGGAGAGATTTTTATTTTAAAACCCCCTCCGAAATTTACTATAAAACCCCCTCTTCAATATAAAAAAGCAAATTACACATTGTAAATGCTATGAGCGTAGCCTAAGGGTTTTGAGTTTAAACCCCTCTTCAGCGGAATTGAAATTGAAAAAGACTCAATGCGGCTCAACAAACATGGCTAAGACGAATTTTAGGAGTCAGTTATAGAGATCGGGTCTCAATCAAGGAAATCCTTTGCCGAACTGGGAGTCGACCCCTTAGTAAGGTTGTGAAAGAGCGTGGCATGAGGTTTGCGGGACATGTTCTCCAACAAAATGAATTACGCATAATAAGAGTTGCGATGACATAGAGGCCATTACGAGGAAAGCGCAAACAGGAAATTCCTAGTATAACTTGACGCCACTCTTTCATGGAGGACCTAAGAGCAGGTGGGAAGAGGCTTCAGACATTGCCAGTGACAGATTTTTGTGGAAGCAGCTTGCTTCCCAATGCGTCGAACAGCGCCTGAAGATCTAAGTAAGTAAGAATAGCAAGAATAACGGAAACAAAATAAGAAATCAAGAAGCGAACACGTGAGAACACAAGAAAAGAAAACGAAGAATAACTCAAAGAAAAGAAAAAAAAAGATTTCTACTATTTATTTAAACACAGTTTTTCTTCTGTTGTTTTTATATTGAACATCAATCATAACATCATGATATTTCAACAAACTTTTTGTATAGAGTTTTACTTTCAAAGTTAATATTTATCTACATTTAAAAAAATTTTTTACGTGTATGTTATTGCTTTACGAATGTTGGAAAAATATTTCTCTACTTTTATTGTCCATATTGTACAAGCTTGTGCAAAATACTATTTAAAAAAAAAAAGAAAAAGGGAAAGAGGAAAAATAAGAAAAGGAGAAAAAAAAGGAAAGAGGAAAAAAAAGGGAGGGGGGAAAACTAGAGGAAAAGAGAAAAAAAAAACGAAAGAAAAAGAAAAAAAAACTTTTCTGTTCGATTCTAATAGAGAATCACAGAGAAATTGTCGCAAAGCAGAAACTTCTCAGATACTGACTCTTAACAGACAAGATTGCCACCTTGATGATGAGGAAGTAGTGTTTTGAATCTCATAGGAGAAAATAAAAAATTGTCACATGAAGGGAAAAAATAAAGAAACAATATAAATGTTTGGATGCCTATGTTCGTATGAGTGTGTATAGATATATGTATGTACACTTTTAATAAAAGTTAATATAAAGAACTGGTTAAATGTAGCAAAAAGTACATGGGAAAAAAAAAACATAAGCTATGGAAACAAAAGGAAAAAAATGTGTGACTAAGAGGTTTAAAATGTTTAAATATCATTTAAAGTACTACTTTTTGATGCTTCTATTCCATTCTCTATTGTTAACATTTTCACGGTATATATATTTTAAGTACTTTATATTTTTTAAAAAAATATTTATTTTGTGCTAAAAAAATTCGTCATATGACGAATAACCTGTACAAAACCATTTATAACGATAAAATGTTATGACAACCTTAATGTAATTATTTCCATTTCCATGTTTGTAATCATTGTATTTTAAAATATAACTATTTATTTTGTACCTTTACTAATAAGAAATATATATTTGGGGTATCCAAAAAAAAAGGATTTTTTTTTAACGGAAATGTTTTTTTTTTCTTGAGGCTTTGAATAAGAGATTGGCCCTTTACAAAACAATTAGATCAATTAGATAATCATTATTATAAGACATCAGTTAGGCCAGGTTTACATCTAATTTCACATTCACCTGTCCCTTGGTCTGTTGGACTGTGGGAAAACACCACACAAGATCTGATGTTCTTTCTGAAAATATCTTTTTACCTGTCTGGGTGGACACTTCGGGTGCCAATTTTGAGTTTGTGTTTCCACACAAACTGTCTTCGTAACCTTGTTTGCTTTGATTTTTTTTTGTTTGTAATTATTAGTATATTAAACCATCACTTGCCCCAGTGCAGCCGAGGGGGGGGGGGGGGTGAACTTAAAATTCCCTTCCAGGGGGTATTGCGGTTTTAAACCCCCTCTTCTTAAAACGACAAAAAATGCAAACGACAATCCCTAAATTCCAAGAGCATAATCAAGGGGGATTTTGAGTTTAAAACCCCCTCCAAATTGTTTTTACGATAAAATCCCCTCTTCAATGTAAGACTAAAGCATATATCATTCACTAGATTCTACGTGCGTAGCCAAGAGGTGTTCTGTGTTTAAAAACCACCTCTGAGGGCTTTATGTTAAAAACCCATCCAGAGGGTTTTAAGCTTAACCCCCCCCCCCTTCAGCGGGGTTTGAAGCTACAAACCACCACTCCAATAGTAACAAGGTTACAAAGACAATTTGTGTGGAAACACAAACTGAAGTGGTCCATCCAGACAGGTAAAAAGGCAGGTTTCAATATTATCAGAGTGAAATTCTATCAAAGACAAATGACAGAAAATAATGGAGAAAAAAGGTTACCAGATTTTGTGTGGTGCCCTAGCGGTCCAGCAGACCAAAGGATAGGTGAAAGTGAATGAATGAAGTTAGATGTGAACCTGGCCTAACTGATGTATTGAAATGAATATCTAATTGATCTAATTATTTTCCTCAAGAATAAAACATTTCCGTAAAAAAAAAAAAAAATCAAATTTTTTTTTTCTTTGGTTAGGTGTTCAGTATGTATACTGTCGTGATGCACTACATGCGATAATATGAAAAACTACTTCTTAATTATTGTTTTAAACTATGTTTAACTTGTATGCATACTAAATAGAATTTTTCGCTTTAAAAAATAGTAACAATTTTTTTGTTTGTAAATATAGTACTATGTATAACAGAACTTACATAACTTAACAACAGAAATATAAAATTTATTTTTTTTTACAAAAAAAATATACAACCTTTTGCATAAATATGTTAAAATGATGGTAATTAGGTGTCTCCCCTATTAAAGAGCCTCAAGTGTTTGTTACTATTAATAGTGAATAGTTGTAAAAGTGGTGTATTTTTCTCAAAATTGCTTGAATAAGTGATTTAAAAAATTAGATTTTTCGCTTTCAGAAAAGAAAAAAAAAAGCATTTGCTTCAGAACTATGAATGGTCTAAAATATTGTGATGTCGGATTTTCACTATCTTTACTAGTTTACGAAATCTAAACGGGACTGGCGGACGGACGGACAGACATTCTACACAAAACTAAAAGCGTCTTTTCCCCTTTTGGGAGGCGCTACAAAACAAACTACACACTCCAATTCTATGAGCGTAGCCATGGGGGGGGGGAGATTATAGTTTAAATCCTCTCCACCAAAGGGCTTTAAGCTTATAACCAGTGGCGTAGCTAGCAGTGTGCGGGTGGTGCGGGAAGCACAGCGCATCAAGTGATGAGGTGCATCAAGCCGAGGATGAACTTTGTCAGTAAAAACTACACATTTGTATAACAAAGGAAGAAACACTAACAAATGTATTTATTTCGCTGCTTTGTTTTTCTCCTATATGCTTCCTTACAATACATTTAAGCTGCAGATTATCTAGAATCAATTTAATTACATTTGTTTAAAGCTCTGAAGCCAACGCATTTTTACATTTTCTTCAGAGTCACATGGTACATTCATTGTTCAATGCACAGTATTGTAATGAGGGACAAAGTTGCGTTGATACATTTTTTTTATTAAATTGTTCAGTACACGGGTTTCATCTAAATCTAGATTTTATTAATATGTCTCTTGACTCTAGTTAACTTTTGTAGCTTATTTTATTTCATTGTGATTCTTTTTAGTTTTAGTCATTTTGGAAAGAATTCACAACTTCTTATCAATTTTAATGCCCATATTTTTACATTTTGCCTTTTATTTTCGGCACATTTTTTGTTTTATCTCGAGATCATTGTAATGTTGAAATGTAAATGTAAAGTCATCAATAGGACAGGTCAGAAAGCTTTGGAAAGTCTCCTTCTTCCAGCTAATGCCAAAGTTTTGAGAAAGTGGATGTATTACTAAAGAAAAATTTTTTTTTGCTACCCCTGTTTACTCTTCTCAACAAGGTAAAGTACTACATCTACATTTAAATCCAACGACAGATTCAATGAGTAATGGGGGTTATCTACGAAAATGGAAAACTATAAATGAGACCAACAGAGCTCACATTCAGCAATCGCTTGGAGGGAACTTTTAGTTGTCTGCGAGTAGGGAACTGTATTGACAACAAGGCGCAAGATTTAATTAAAGAATAGGGAAAGAGTACAGAGATTATCTAAAGAGAATGTTGGACATCATTCGTTTTCTCTCAAAGTAAATTCTGGCACTCCGTGGACATCGCTAAGTTAAAGAAGTAGTGGAGGGTCCAAAATGAAAGCAATTTCTTGGATTTGGTGAAACCATTATCCAAGAACAAACCACTCCTGACATAACATGTGCTTCGAACCAAGTTTAGTTCCACACTGAATACGTAAATGTCCACACAAATACAAAACGAGTTTATTGTAATTTTGGACGATGAAATCAAATCCTACAGCAAGTGAAACAATTTTTAAAATTTTCATTTTTATTGAACAGTGGCCTACACCTGACATGTCAAGGCTGGATTAAACTTCCAAAATTAGTGCAATATTGGTTGCATGAAAAAAAAAACAGTCAAAAGCACGAAGATTCTGTAGAAACACACATATAAGAGCTACGGGTGGATTTTTATTTTTATTGGACCAAATTCGTCTAGAAATTATCATCAAATTTGAGCAATATCATGATGAGGTATGAATTTGTGTCGCTTTCCCTAATATTGAATCCTTAAATGGTATTCATAGAAATATTAACTAAAACAAATTTCCTATTAATAGAAAGAGACATCAAAGGTTTTCGCAGTTTCTTCAGAAGCCTCCAACTAACAAAACAAAGGTCGTTGAGTTTTATAAAAAAACATATTCACTAGATGAATCAGTCTCGAATATCGCCATCTTGATTCGCATATTTCTGACAACTGTTGTAAGTGTGGCTACATGCAAGCGAAATAGTTCTAAACTTCAGTTGATCAAAAATTACTTTCGATCGACTGATGACATATTTAAGCAAACTCATTTGGCTCTTTCGTTATATGAACAAAAGCTGTTAGAAAAACAAGGTTACAAAGACAGTTTGTGTGGAAACATAAACTCAAAATCGGCTCCCGAAGTGGTCCACCCAGGCAGGTAAAAAGATAGGTTTAAATATTTTCAGAAAAAAAACACCAGAATGAAATTCTATCAAAGACCAATGACAGAGAAGAATAAAGAAAGAAGGTTGACAGATCTTGTGTGGTGTCCTAACGGTCCAGCAGACCAAAGGATAGGTGAAAGTGAATGTCCAACTTATATGCACACTAAATAGATTTTTTTCTCTTTATAAAAAGTAAATATTTTTTTTTGTGTTAATGTAGTAGTTAGTCTGACATAACTTATATAACCTAGCAATACAAGTGTAAAAAAAATTTTTGACAAAAAATCTAAAACCATTTGCATAAATGAGTTTAAAATATGGTAAATAATAATCTCCCCCACTAACGAGCCTCCCATGTTCGTTATTATAAATAGTAGATAGTTGTAAAAGTGGTGTACTTAAAACAAAAACTGCTTGCATAAGTGATTTAAAAAATTAGATTTTTCGCTTTCAAAAAAGAAAAACATTGAATGGTTTAAAATATTATGATGTCGGATTTTCACTATCTTTTCTAGTCTTAACGGGACGGACATACGGACGGACGTATAGACTTTCAACACAAAAAATACTTTTCCTTTTCGGGGGCCGCTATAAAAAGATGTTAATATTATTGATAAATTGTTAGTAAGAAATCACTAAGATTTGGTTGTAGTATTTTTTTGTAAAATAGATTTTTTTTCAAAATTAGCAATACTTTAACATTAAATACTTTTTGTTTGGGGGGGGGGAGCATCATGAGGACCTGCCGCACCAGGCATCAGATACCCTAGCTACGCCACTGCTTATAATATATATATATATATATATATATATCATGGAAGTAGCCAGGGGGGTTGGGGTTCAAACCCCCCCCCCCCGAAATGAAATCCCCCCCCGAAGGGGAGGAGTCGGAATATAGTGATTGATTTTTTGCTTTGATTTTGTTTATTTTAGTTGAGATTTTAATACTAAACCATCAATTGCCCCAGCACAACCAAAGGGGTTTTGAGTTTAAAACCCCCTACCAGGCGGGTTCGAGTTTTAAAACCCCTACCGGGGGGGGGGGGGTTTGAGTTTAAAACCCATACCACGGTTTTGAGTTTAAAACCCACTACCAGGGGTTTTGACTTTTAAACCCTCTACCTTGGGTTTTTTGCAGTTAACTCCTCCTCTTCTATAAAACAAAACAAAAAAATGCAAACGAAAATCCCCTAATTCCAAGAGCACAGTTAAGGAAGATTTTGATTTTAAAACCCCTTCTAAAATTTACGATAAACCCCCTCGTCAATGTAAAAAAAAAAGCTAATTATGCATTCAAAATGTTATGAGCGTAGCTAAATGGGTTTTGACTCAGTTTTGAGTTTAAACCCCACTTCAGTGGGGTTTGAAGATAAAAAATACCTCTTTAATAATAAAAACAAAGCCAATTACGCATTCAAAATGCTATGAGCGTTGCCTAAAGGGGTTTTGAGTTTAAACCCCCATTCAGAGGGGTTTGATGCTAAAAATACCTATTCAATATTTAAAAAAGCAAATTACACACTAAAATTATTTGAGCGTAGCCAAACCAATCGGGGGTTTTGAGTTTAAACCTCTCTTCTACAGATGGCTTTTTTAAAAGTTTAAAACCGCTCCAGATGGTTTTGAGTTTAAGAAAGTGGAAAACCCCCAACAGATGATTTTGACGATAAAACTCTTTTCGATATAAATTCTAAAGCAAACAAAGTCACTTAATTCCAAGAGCGTATTCAAGAGAGGTTACACCTTTTTACCAGTGGCAGGGCTCCATTAATAAACTGCAGTGAATAGTCATCTGCCGAAATTAAAAAACACTAAATGTGGCTAAGACAGATTTTAGGAGTCAGTTATAGAGATCGGGTCTAAATCAAGGAAATCCTATGCCGAACTGGGAGTCGACCCCTTAGTAAGATTGTGCGAGAGCGACGCATGAGGTTTGCGGGACATGTTCTCCGACAAAATGAATTACGCGTGAGAAGCGTTGCAATGATATCCTAGTACAACTTAGCGCCACACTTTCATGGAGGTTTTCAGAGCAGGTGGAAAGAGGCTTCAGACATTGCCAGTGACAGATTTTTGTGGAAACATCTTGCCGTAAAATACGCCGAACGGCGCGGGAGGGTCTAAGTCAGCAAGAATAGCAGATTAGGTTTTTGAAATAGCAGGATAATAACTAGAGATACCTCAGAGTATGCATTTTGTTAGCCTTCAATACAGGAAATAGTGCTTGGCGGCGGGGCAATGCCCCGAGCTTGGGGAGCTCCCGGCGCTCCCCCAGACCCCCTTGCTAGCAAGCACGGGGAGTTTACAATTTTTTCACTAACTCCAGAAAGTACCTATTTTAGAGTAGAAAGAATGAAGGGTCAGAGGCCACTCATTCATGGAGGTCCTCATGGCAGGTGGGATGAGGCTTCAGACATTACCAGTTACAGATTTTTATGGAAACAGCTTGACGTCAAATGCTCCGAACGGCGCGGGAGGATCTAAGTCAGTAAGAATAGCACATTAGGTTTTTGAAATAAAACTTGTTAATAGCAGGAAAATGCATTTTGTTGGCTTTCAATACCAGAAATAGTGCTTGGCGGCGGGGCTACGCCCCGCGCTGGGGGAGCTCCTAGCGCTCCCCCAGACCCCCTTGCTAGTAATAGCGGGGAATCTACAATTTTTCCACTAACTCACGGAAGAACCTATTCCAAAAGAATGAAAGGTCAGAATGTAATAAAGATTATGTACACACACACACATAAATACATATAATTTTTTTTTCGCGGGGGGGGGGGGGGAGCCGGTGGGAGAGACACACCCCCTCCCCGAAAAAAAATCCTGGCTACGCCCATGATATATATACAGAGATAAAGAAAGAGAGAGAGAGAGATTTTATTATGTTGTCACAGAAAAATAAATAACATACTGTAGACATTAATTAATAATAACAATAATAATAACAGAGACTTTGTGTTTATACAAGTAGGCATAGAACACTAACCTTTTTTTATTACATATCCTACTTTCTCACAAAACATTTACAATAAACAATGACGCAATATTAACATAACACAGATTTGTCCTCCCAATCACAAAACTTTTTAAATGTGGCCCCCATATGGAAAAAGATTGCCCAACCTTGGTCTAGCTAAACATGAGGATGATCTTAGGACAAGAAGCCCATTAAAAACTTGCATAATCTACCGCAGCTTTCTCGGGCATTGGGAGGGGAGCTCATCATGTTGGGTGGGGGACACGACGATCTGACCATTGCGGAGGTAGCGAAGCCGTTCAAATAAAAAATTTGTATTTCTTTTTAGTTATCAATCAACGTTTGAAAATTAACCCAGTAAAACGACATTATTACCATTTTTTTTTTTAGGTTAAGGTTTTAATGACATTTTAAAATATCTACCGTTTTCGCAAGAGCCGTTAGCAACACTATCGATTTAAAACTTTTTGAAGAAGGCATTTCAAAACTTCTCCGCTTCTGTGTTTCTTCTCGAATGGTCAAAATGTTCTCACGTGTTTAGCTTCGTCAAGTTGACGACCTTTGTGTGACAAAAACTAAAAATTTTGAGGCAATCTGACCTAACAATTATCTTAAAATGTCTTAAGACATACGTGCGCTATATTTACCTCGAAAATCTCTTGCATAATAGTATTGGCCAATTGGTCTTTCTTTATTATACTTAATTTTAGCAATTTTTGCATGTACCGCCACTCCCACGGTCGATCCTGGTAATGTATACGAATGATTGAATTTGAGGTTAGAGTTCTGAGCGACAAATGGGTTAAAATATCATTAAGAAGATTATTATTACCCTATAAAGATATTTGACTAATTTTGTTCACAAACTGTGATTAAAAAAATTGCACTGCCCCCTCCAACCCGAATGGTTAGGTGGATGCAATCCCTCCAATCCCTACGCAACAGATTTTGCCTGGCCAACATACCAGGGCGGGGCAAGATAGTATAAAAATTAGCTACAGTATAAATAATTAGTATGTATTATTAAGAAAAGATTAAGATAAGTAAATACTTTTCTAACACAAATTGTATAATTTCTCTATAGAAATTCTTCTTCCTCCTCTCCCGAAGGGTGGAGGGTAACAGTAGATGCAATCGTCCCACATACCAGAGAGGGGTGTAACATATAATATAAAAATTGGTTAAATATAAACAACTAGTCGACCGGCAGCGTAGCATACGCCGCTCTTTTGCCGGGCCGGCCTTAAGCCACTGCAACCTATGCGACCGCAGTTGGCCCAGCACTTTCTTAGGACCCGCGCTAATTCTAGGTGTATAAATTATTAAATTAAACCATAATATAAATTAAAACAGATTTCCCGCGCCCTCCTGTCGATTTACCAGGAGCTCCTAAAAATCTCCCGAAATTACAAAATATAAGAAAAAGGCCTTAAAATATACGGAAATGTATTGACAAAATTGTCATTTTGGGGTGTCATTCAATATGAAAAACGCCAATCCTATGCGCGATATATAAAAACGGCATTATGCATTAGCCGTAATGGACTTCATTTACCAATCGTAAACAAAAACATTTAGCCACGTGATTCTATATATCTTATATACAAATTATGTAATCCATAAAGGCTGTCACGTGATACGTATTTTTTATTGTTTTATCAATACTATGACGTGGCTAAATGTGTTCATTAGCGATTGGTGAATGATGTCCAATGTGTAAACTGGTGAAAAAAGCTTCTCGCACCTCAAACCAATGAAGATTTACTTGAGGTCAACAATTCTCAACGATTGGTAATTCTTGCTATTGAGCGTGATATATGTAGGAAACAGAATTATTATGATATACTGTATGACTTTGCTACACTCAAGGCTCGTAAAGTAATTCTGTACGTAGTAAAGAATGAATAAAATGCATAGACGAATTTATTTTCTAATACAAACTCTTAAATTTCACTTATTATCCGCTTCTCTAACCAAACTTGCCCCCGCGAAATCCGTTTCGCATAGGGCCCCACAATTGTTAAGTCCGGCCCTGCTATTTAGTGACCTGTAAATATGCAGAGTAGATTACTTGTTCCCTTTCCATGACTTCTCGGTCACAATGGTTGAGTCCGGCGCTGCTATTTAGTGTCTGTAAAATGTTTGTTTGTAAAATGTTTTATATGTTTCGGATGTTCCTTCAGAGTTGACGATAGTTTACTTCCTAGTCCAAACCTGCCGCAGGACGAAGGGAGATGGGAGCGGGCAGGCTTTGACAGTCCAGCGCTCAGCCATCCATAGCGACCTGTGAATACGTCTTCTCCCCCCCCCCCCTCCCGTTTTTTATGGGGTGACTATCCACAGTTATAAGAGAGTGATCTTTCCTTTACTTCTTGCTCGTCCAAACTCTTGAAAGAAGAACAGAATTATATACATAGATAATGATATTTTATTAAGAAAAGTAAACATCTTTGCACTCAAATTGTATGATTTCTCTATAAAAATTATTCCCCGTTGCTTGGGGTAGAGGTCGATGGAGTGAAGGGGGGCGATAGCCCATACCAACCCCCGCCCTGGATCCGCCAGTCAACCAGAAGTCACAAATGAACGAAGTTGGCAGCCCTAATTTTTCCGGGAAATGAGAAATACAATCTATACTATAAAGTAGAAAGTAAGGCGTATGTATGTATGTATGTATGTATGTATGTATGTATGAAATGTATGTAATGTATGTAATGTATGTATGTATGTATGTATGTATGTATGTAATGTATGTATGTATGTATGTATGTATGTATGTATGTAATGTAATGTATGTAATGTAATGTAATGTAATGTAATGTATGTATGTAATATAATGTAATGTAATGTAATGTATGTAATGTATGTATGTATGTAATGTAATGTAATGTAATGTAATGTATGTATGTATGTATGTATGTATGTATGTAATGTATGTAATGTATGTAATGTATGTAATGTATTGTTACGAATCTCACTATCCAGGCTCTCTGCAAACTGCACCATACACCACCAACTTAAAGAACTTGACAACTCCGGGCTCCAAAGTAACGTAACACTTTATTAGTTGAATAAATAACAGCCAATACTGTACAATTGGCAACACTTACACTGTACAAATATCTCTCCGATAACACCGTACCGCCGTATCAACTCTTGCATTGGCCTCTCCGTCTCGTTCCGGGCTTACACTGGGTTCAACAGTTCAGGACTGACTTCACACACTAGGCTCGTTGTGTCGGACTCGATCACAGACCAAGATCAAGACGCCGTTCGTCTCAACTGTACTTGACAGTACTCCGCACTGAACCGTCGTAATGCTCCGTACAGAACCACACCGCTGAACTGTGCTGTAGTCGACCGGACTGTAGTAAACCGGGCTCTCAACCTCGCTGTATTAAGCCCGTTTTCTCGACCGTCTTGACTGCGACACCTCCGCTCTTATATAGGGTCCCTGCTGGCCTTCTCGAACCGGACAGAACGCCGCTCGACGTTTCGAGGTGGTCAGATGACTACAACTCTCGTGACGCTTCTGAGCTCTGTTCACGACGTCGATCCTTCCCGAACCACCCTGTTGACACTGGACTCGGCTGACCATCGTAACTCTTCACGGTTGACCACTCGTCTAGCGCTGGCCTGGGGCGAATTGCGTCGGCTGACTACACACACACCACTACCCCTCTCTGTGCCACCACCAGGTTTATAACAGTATGTATGTATGTATGTGTGTATGTATGTGTGTGTGTGTATGTATGTTACAATTAGAAATCAAAACCGTTTGATCAATCTTGATAAAATTTGGCAGAAATGTTTCTTTGGGTACTAACTTAGACCGTAGTGTATGTATTGTAGCTCTAAAACAAACTTAAGACCGTCAAAAAAAAAAAAAGTTGAACAACTCTATGAAAGCATTATAACTTCATCGATCTAGGCTATGTTTACCAAAATTTACATGAAAAGATCGAAAGGATCTCGATCTAGATCTAATTTTAGAAACTACACTTTGCGCAGATAGTTTTTTACTTTGTTTTATGAAAATACAAAATATAGTCTATTGATTTCATTATTTAATTAAATTAAACTTCAAATGTGCAAAAATGCATTTTTACATAAATTCGTTCCTTATATCTGCGAATTTAAAATTCCTGGCGAACATTCTTTCATTAAATATTACGCGAAATGTTTTACATCTCTTAACTCCTAGGTCTAAAAATCTAATTCCACTCTAAGATGATACAACTTCTCTTCGCAAAGATAGTTTTATAATTAAACACATGAACATATTAATTATAGTCCATTCATTTCATATTTTAATCAAATTAACATTCATTTTTTTTTCTAAAGCATTTTTACATAGATCTACATTCGTTTGCCAATGTTTTCATAAAAAATTGAATTTAGGTCAATTAGCTATTTTTAGCTCCATTCATAATACTTTTTTAAAATTATGAATTCATGCATTCGCTTTACTTATAATATTATTATTTTCTTTATTTGTTTCTAATGTTAGTGTTTCAGTGACTATATCAGCAATACGTAAGTTAATACCCGCGGGCAGCGGGTAATATGTGTCTAGTGTATATTATAATCAAATAAAAGGTCTAGAGCAGTGGTCTTCAACCTTTTTTGCCTTCCCCCCTTTATTGAATTTTTCTCTTCAAAGATCCGCCTGCGCACCCACTAAGAACAAATTCTTATAAAGAAGCGCGAGAAGGCCAATTTGAATACAATGTCATTTACAAAATCATGTCTTAAGTAAAAAAAATGTTAACAAAGGAAGCACAACGTACAGAGATAGAGCTGCATTTAAATGTTCATGTAAATTTCCAAAACTGTTGTTTAAAACAGAATTACTTTTAGCTTTTCCATCAACGTACATTGCTCAACTGGATTTAGTGCGTAACAAACTTAATGAGTAAAGCAAAGAAATAATATGGATATATAGCCACTCGAAAAGACCTTCGCCTTACTTTGCGAGACATCTAAATATATACTATTTACTGTAGTATTTGTAGCTTTCGTAACTTCTTTTATAGAGAAATGACTTTTATAATTTCTTTTACTGAAAATTGGGCTATTCGCGTCTGACACATATATAATTTGTATGTGCAGCAACAAAGCCCATTGTGGGCTAAAATTTTACAACTAAAAATGTGAATAGTGAATAAATCTGTATTTTCTTTATATTCTATCTTACTTATGAAGCCTTAGGGTCCTACCACTGATGTGGCAATAAGCTGCATAACTATACAATTTTGAAATAACATTTCATGACTACCAAAAAACCCCCCACCTTTTTTTGTGTCACAGATACATTTTTTACAATTTTAATTTTAGTTTCAATCAATTTTCAAACAACAAAATATTAAGATTTAATTTATTTCGTTTTTGCCAAACAAAAAAAAAACTATGCGATTTTCTAAGAGACTACTATTATATATTCTACTTTGCCGGGTTTTTTTTTTTATATTGTTTGAATAGTAGAAAATGTTTAATTGTTCATGAATATTCTTAAATTACTTTTTGGATATTACTATATGTTCGTGAAGCCGATTTTGTTGCATAACCTCATTTGAAAATGTGACTCAAAGTAGAACAATGGAATAATTTTTATCTGGTGGCAGAGCAATAAAATTTTTGTATATTTTGATAATTACCAAATATTCCTTACGATCGACTTTATCGATGTTCTCATTGTTTAAAAAACATGTTAAACCATTCTTTTTAATAATAATAATAGTAATAATTATAAGGCTATACCTACCCCGGAAGGATGGAGGTCGTGGATTGCAGAACATCTTCAAACTGAGTAAGACGCAAGTTTTAAAAATACGATCAAAACTGCACGCCTCCAGCAATGAACTAGTTTCCTTCCTACGCAAATACGACTATGATGCAACCCCTCTGAACCTAAACAATGTTGATGTTAATGTCGGTTTGGACGACGTAGGGCATGAGATTCGCCATTGGGAAGAGAAAACACTCCACGGAAAATTCCAGGCTTTATTGGATGGGGACAACTTTGACAAGGCTGCTTCTTTAGCATGGCTCTAAGCAGGTCATCTCTACCCTGAAACTGAAGGCTTTGTCACAGTAATACAGGACATAGTAATTAGGACAAAAAATTATGAGAAACCTATCCTAAAACTCAATATTGTTGACTAATTCCGATAATGTGGAAATGTGGTGAGTCAATTGAACACATAATGGCAGGATGTTCAGCCCTATCGGAAACTGCCTACCTAGGTCGCCATAACCAATGTGCAAAGCTAATACACCAGCACTTGGCTTTAACACACAATTTGATCAGTAAGGATACTCATCCTTAATACAAAAACTCACCACAAGAGGTTCTAGAGTCTACGGATCATCAACTGTACTTGAATAGGCCTATTTTGGCTGACAAAACGGTAGATTTTAATCCCTGATTTGCTGCTCATCGAAAAACAAAAGAAAAAGCTGCTACCATAATTGATATCGCCGTACCACTATCTCATAATTTAAGAAAAATTATCTAAAACAACAATATACCCCATTGTTATATCAACCGAGGGAATAATAACAACTGACCTCACAGATACCTTCAATGCCCTTGGCATTCCTAGGAACATTCTCGTTGCCTGTCAGAGGGCGGTACTTCTGCTACTAGCGGATCCAGAACTTCGGAGTGGGGGGGGGGGGGGCGATTTTTTTTTCCAAACGCTAACCCCAACGCACAGTAAACCCTATATAAATATAAAGCAGTGTTTCTCAGCTTTGTGCGAGGAAAAAAAAACAGTCATGTTGAGCCATTTCTTTTGATACCTTGGGGATCTGGGGGAGCTCTGTAAGCCTCTTAAGTAGGGTTCGGGGCTAAACCCCGACCCTATAAGCGTTTTTGTTTTTGCATTCTTCACTGCAGAAACGCATTCTCCTAACATTTACAGCTCCTTATTTATCAGTGGGGTTCGGGACCTTGGCATTCCTAGGAACATTCTCGTTGCCTGTCAGAGGGCGGTACTTCTGCAGACCTGCCACATCATCAGATGTGGAAACTGATAATGAATTTTGTTTCCCTTTAACGAAACTTGACCCTGGCTTCGCCAGAGAATGAATACTCGTTCTTTTCTAACACAATAATAATAATAATAATAATCTTTAGTATCCATATGGAAATTTTTCTCATAATTTGTGCATTACACCAAACAAAAACATGATAACTATAGAAAACCAAAATATACATTCACACCAGACTCATACTTTACATGCGAAAAGTTTATATCAGATCGTTAGATTGACAGATGGACAAAAGAGTTTATTTGTCTGTTTGTCTTTGCTATCGTGCTGTGCTATGTGATGGTAAAATCACAAAATCCTGACCCAAAGGGTGATTTTTTTTTATTTCTAGAGTCTTTTTAGCTTTTTTTTTATGAATGTTTTTTCTCAGACAGCTGCCAGAAAGGGGTTTGTTTTTTTGCCAATGACTTTACCAGCTGCATTTACGATTATCTGGAGTTTTCAAATTTTTTTTTTAGTGTTCAGATAGCCATACCAGGCAGTGATATTAAAACTCAAAATACTGCAGATATGAGCGTGATAAAACATAGCCAAGGCCTTTGCACTAACATTAAATGAAGACATTTTTCTAATTAATTGTAATCGTTGCTGCCCTTTTTTTTCTGATATAATCCGTATTTGCAGTAAAATTTAATTTATTGTCTAAGATAGTAACAAGGTATTTAAAAGTTTGCACTATTTCAATAACCTCTCATGCTACAGAAACAAAATAATTTTCTTTCTTTTCCATTCGAAAATCGATTATCATTTCTTTGTTATTGTTTTTTTTATATCTAATATTTAAAAATTATATTTATAGTACTTCTAAATCTATATATATATATATATAATCTCTTCATAGCTCAAGAGTTTGGACAAGAAATAAAGGAAAGATCACTCTTTTATCTCTGCAAGTCGGACTAGAGTTACCCTACGATAAAAAAAGGGGGGGGGGGAACAAGTAGTATTCACCCGTCACAAAATAGCAGGGCCGGTCTTAACCGTTGTGACCAAGAAGTCATTGAAAGATCACTCTTTTTTATTTTCACCCCACGTAGTTTTAGCGGCGAAACAATGAGGGAGGGGGGAGAACAAGTAATCTACTCTGTATTCACTCTTCACTTAATAGCAGAGCCGGACTTAACCATTGTGGGGCCCTATGCGAAACGGAATTCGCGGGGCCAAGTTTGGGTAGAGATACGGATTACAAGTGAAAATTAAGAGTTTATATTAGAAATACATTCATCTTTGCATTTTATTCATTCTTTACTACGTACAGAACTACTTTACAGGCCTTGCTTGTAGCGAAGTCATACAGTATATCATAAAAATTCTATTCCCTACATAGATCACACTCAATAGAAAGAATTACCAAATGTTTAAATCTATCTCTGTCTACGAGAAATTTTGACCTTCATTAGTTTGAGGTGGGAAAAGCTTCTTTCACCAGATTCCAAAATTACAGGATAATGCCGTTTTTTTTTATCCCGCGTAGGATTGTCGTTTTCCATATTGAATGAGCCATAATGAAAACAGTTTTTCGAAGTCTGTAGCGCAGAAAGAATCTACAGAGAGAACGCCCTCTCCGCTAAAAGAACAGTAAATTAAGCATATACATACATATAAGACACACAATATTCTGGACAACAAATCACGCCTAATGAAAACCAATTCTAATAGCTCAAAACACGACTATTAGACAATAAAGAGAACTTCACGCGCATATGACAGCTTTCAGAAAATAAAAAAGTAGCCATTGCACCAGATCTTTTCAAGCTTCAAAATATCATGACATCGGATTTTCTATGGCTTTTCTAATTATTGAGAGTTGAGTGTGGCAGATGGACAAACAAACAAAACTAGTAGCGTTTTTTTTTTTACCTTTTGGAGGACGCTAACAATGGGTGGTGGCAGGAGAAAAAAAAAATTACGTCACAGTCTGTACAACTTTCATTTTTCTTTTCTAACTTATTGATAGGAGAGCTCTAATATCAGTTTGATTGGTTGCAAATGATATCACTGTGCTGTAAATAGATTTAGATGATCTCATCAACGGGAAGTGTACTTCTCACATCTAATAAAAAAATTTAAAAAAAAACAAGAAAAACATAGACTCCAGATATAGATCTAATACTAAACTGACAGAAGGCAAAGGTAGAAAAGTCTACATTCTATGTAGACTTTATATAGATCTAGATCTACTTAATATAGAACTTAATTTAGATGTACATTAGAGTCTAAATCTACATTAGACTAGATCGATTCACTAGATCTTTTTGAGTGAGTATCTCGAGCAGTGTCACTGAGTTTGACTGAGACTGACTCTGAGTCACTGACTGAGTGAGAGTGTCAGTGTGTTGTCATTGTTATTTTAATATTCATTGAATAGACAATTGAATGAATTAAATTCATTTCAATCAATGTTGAATGACAATGCCTTGGTCACAAACGTGACAATCATATTGAGTCGGAAATATTGACAGTATTGTTAGATCTAGATTATTCTAGATATTAGGTAACTAGATCTATATATATAGTATTTGAGTATATGATATATCTATAATATAGTATAGTAGTATAGTATATTATAAAGTAGATCTAGATCAGATGCTAGAATCTATAATTATAAGTATAACTATAATAATTTAATATACATAGATTATAGATTATGATAGATCATTCTAGAATCTAGACCTAGAGTAAAGTGCGAAGTTCGATCGCATTAAGCCATCTGGCAGCCATTTTCACATAGCACTGTAACGGTCTGACCTATGAAAAAAAGGATGGTATCTCTAAATTCATTGTCCTTTTGTGTATAGAAATAGATCTGATTTAATGTATCACTAGGCTTAGTTAAAATTAAATATGAGGTCAAAGAGGTGTGGGTGGGTATCACCAAGTGTACTTTTCCTCGATCGGATTTCTCCCATAGTTAGTAAGTTCGATTGGGCTGATGAAAAGCTTGAGCTGATCAAAGAAAATATATCTAAAACATGTTTTAATCTTTAATTTTCAATATGAAGTCTTTTTTTTTTTTTACTCCAATGCAAGAACACCATCCATTGCCACCTTTCCCACGCTCCACAACTTCAAATAGTCTCTTTGAGTTTGAGCTGATGAGCCATCAGACTTAGAAACAGCCATAAGCCCATGACCCATTTTCTTCTCTGCCTGGTAGTAAAAAAAAATAAATTCCACACCTCTTGAGTTTGACCTCATCATAAACTTAGCCTTTACAAGGAATAAGGAAATAGTATGTGTTGGAAGTGAAAAAAAAGGTGCCTGTGCAGTAGCAAATAAAAAGGTTTTAGCAATATTAAGTATTAAGTGAAGCAATCGAGCCTCTATACAAATCGGGGCTGATCAAGCTTCGCACTTTACTATAGATCAGATTATTCAGATCTATATTTATTATATATATCATAATAATAATGTAGATCTATTAATGTTATTATCGCTATTGTTACTGTTACACATAGTCATACTGTCATACTAGATCTAGATATACTGCTGTTAGTGTTACTGTTACTACTTTTTCTAAACTAATACTAATCTAGATTTGTTAAAGATTTACTAGATATATTTCTGCGGTTCTTAACTTTTTTAGTGCCGTGACCCATAATACCATACTCCAGTAGGCAGCAACCTCCAACCTAGGTTAATTGTAAATTTGTTCTAAAATCGTTATCATAATGTCGTATTTTCATTTATAATAGAACTCAATCACAGAAAAAAGCTTTAAATTGTAAATGGTGTAAAATAAATGTGTATTATAATTAAATTGCTAACAAAAAGTTTATGTTTATAAGTTGCATATTAACTTTTCTATTGCTTATTCATATTCATGTGCATACTTATGTGACAATTTTGAAAAGTATCCAATGACAAAACATGGAGGATGATATTAAATAAGCCCGAAGGTTGGATTTTTGTGGGAGTCTTTGTAAGAGTACAATGAATGTCATCTTAAGCATCGAGTCTACTTCTTTATTTAGACTTAATAACTAACAGGCTGGAAAACCTCGCTTCTCAAAGATATTTTTATAAGCCTTCTGTTAGAAATGTGTACTCTTAGCTAAACTTGTGAGACCTCACCAGTACACCAAGAGACAATGCAGAGTACAAGGTTTCGGAGGGCAAATAAAGAGCTACCCAACAGCTATAGTACACATTAACTCTTCTTATTTCAATAAAAAGGTTGAAGCTATAGTTGTTGAGAATGGTCCATTCGAAGTGGTGATAGGGAATGTACCAAATATAGCAGACACCTGGCATTTTGCAGCCTTCCGATTAATACAGCTGGAGATTTCAATTAAGAAGGCGAAACACATCTCAAAATGGGAAAACATGTGATTCTGAATTGTGCTTACAACTGACATTGAAAAGCAATAATTTTTAGCTGAATCGCTTTTGATGAGGTGAATAAACTTTTGTCTCCGGAACATCTTCAATATTGACCTAGAAAATGTAAACAGGATGTCATGTAGATTTAGAAGTTTTAGTGAAATTTCACTTGTACACTGGTGCATATGTTCTTTGACTTAAATTACCACTGTAGTTAGTCTGTCAAACTCGGTGCCCAATTTAAGTTGGCAAGATTTAATTTTTTTCATCCAGTTTTGTTTGCCAAAGTTGTCTAATTGTAAAACAAATGTGAAGGTGGTTCTGTACCAAACACAGTGCCGGAGCGGAAAGGAAGTAACTGCAACGTGGCGGTGTGCGTTTGAGTTTTGAAGAGCAGAAGCAGATAATTAAGTGGTATTGGAAGTTCCAAGACAGTGGAGACATGAGTATGGTACAGAACCACCTTCAAGATTAACAATTACACTTCTACGAGACGTGTAATTTGAAATTCAAGGAACAGTGTGTGATGTGCATAAAGGTCGATCAGGGCGACCTCGTACAGCTACAAGTGATGAGTCCACAACTGCGGTCTTGGAACTGTTTCAGCGTTCACCTCAAAAATCATCACGGCAAGCGGAACGTGAGAGTGATGTAAGTGCTGGTAGTGTGCTACGCATTCTAAGGAAAGGCAAGTTTCATGTGTACATTCCAAGGCTGGTGCAACAGCTAAGTGACGACGATCCAGGTCGAAGGTTAGAATTTTGTGAACGGGTTCAGGAGAGGGTGAGACGTGAACCGGGATTTATGGGTGGCATAATGTCGGATGAAGCCCAATTCAAAACTTAATGGAACTGTCAAACGGCACAATTGTGTGTACTGGGCTGAAGATTATCCTCGCATTACAGTTGAAAAGGCTGTGAATTTGCCTGGCTTAAATGTGTGGTGTGGTTTGTCTGCAAGGGGACTCATTGGGCCTTTTCGCTTTGAAGGTACTGTTACTGGAGAAACGTACCTAACAATGCTTGCTGACTCCATATTCCCTGCCATTCGTGCATTATATGGTAATGATGAGTTTTATTTCCAACAAGATGGCGCCCCGCCGCACTATCATAGGGACGTACAGGCATACCTGGATCACAATGTGCCAGGCCAGTGGATAGGACGCAGGGGACCAATCAAGTTTCCTGCACTCTCTCCAGATCTCACGCCACTGGATTTCTTCTTATGGGGCACAGTTAAAGATGAGGTGTACAAACTTAAACCACGTCACCTGGACACACTGTGGAATGAGATTCAGGCGGTGGACACTTTGGTATGATGTACGGAATCAGTTTTGACTCGTACTCAGCAATGCATTGATGCCGAAGGTCACCAATTTGAACATTACTCACATTAATTACATTTATTTTCCCAATTAGACATTAAGCTTTACATGTGCTGAAATTTAACATTGTAGAACAGGAAATAAATTGTCTATGACAGTTCAAAGTGTGTATACATTTTTTTGACGCACCCAGTATGTAGGCTTACAAGCAAATGTTTTAATTTGAAAAAATGGATTTAAGTAGATTAGCTATTTTGATTTGATGGCTTCATTCATACTGTTTTTACATTTACACATTCGTTTTATATATTTCATTATTATTTCGTTTAAACGTTCTAAAAGCACTCTCAGTGACTATATCGACAGTAATACGCAAATAAAGACCTGTGGGTCACGGGTAAAATATGTCTATTATCTATATAAGCATGTATTAGAGTTCTAATAGAGCTTGATGAATATTAGTTTTTCAAAATTTATATATTATATATATATTATATGCTTTTTTTTTGTAAAATGAAAATAGGTGCCGGTACTCAGTGATTAGGTGCAGTACTCAGTAGTTGATTGCTTATATATACTAAAAGTTGATAATATACGTTAAAATACAAGAAAAGTAATAATTTTTTCAAAAAGTGCCAGTACGCCATACCGGTGCGAACCGTCACAAAAAAGCCCTATATATATATACTATACTAGTCAACCATCTGTGTAGCATAGAGGGCTATTTTACAGGGTAGGCCTTAGGCCACTGCAACATATGGGACTGTAGTGGGCCCTGCACTTTTATAGGTGTATAAATAATTAAATTAACCATTTTATAACTTAAAACAGATTTCCCGCGCCCTCTTGTCGATTTACCAGGAGCTCCTGGAAATGTTCTGAAATTGCAAAAGATACAAAAAATTCCTTTAAATGTAAAGAATATATAAACAAAAATTGTAATTTTGGGGTGTTAACTTTGAAAGCCTTCTTAGGAGTTTATAGAACATTTCTGTATTTTTATTTTGTTTACTTTAAGGCCAGCCAAATTTTTTTTACCCATCACTGATCTAGATCTATTTTATAATACCGGTAATTATAAATTAATATTAATAATTATATTAATCTATCTATATATATAAATTTTTATCTCTAATAGATCTAAACTAGGTTCAGACTTTATAGAAGTAATGTATTAATAAAATATACTCTCACTTTGTCAGTGTTAGTGTAGATCTTACACTCAAGATCTGGAATTTAACCTAGGATAGATATATATATATATTATATATTGTCTGGAGATCTATATCTAGACTTTGTCAATCTAGATATATATTTTTTTCTAAAAAAATATATATTAGATAGAGTAGATAATTTTTAAGTTATATTCTAGATCTAGTTTAACAAGTAATAAGATATAGATAATATAGAATATTTTATATCTGAATCAGTGAATACTGTAGATTCATCAGTAGATATAGAATCTATACAATAATAATAATATAGATCTCTTCTATTCGATATTAATAGTTATTGTTGATCTAGACCTTTAGTCTACTTTAAAACTAGCTTCTGGGGGATTGTTTCTTTGCTTGAACAGCTAGTAGTTTCTATTTCTCGTTAAATGTAAGCAAAAGGTTTTAAGTTAATTAATTTATATATTGTTTTTGTGCTGTTAAGTAGCAGCAATT
This sequence comes from Biomphalaria pfeifferi, assembly GCA_030265305.1. Taxonomy (NCBI): domain Eukaryota; kingdom Metazoa; phylum Mollusca; class Gastropoda; family Planorbidae; genus Biomphalaria; species Biomphalaria pfeifferi. The sequence goes on along the minus strand of JASAOG010000044.1, from coordinate 2,580,146 downwards.
GCTGATAAGAAGTCATCACTTATATATAAATTTGGAATTATTTTGATGTAAAAACAATGGAAAGTCTAATGCAGCCTATAAGCATTGCAAAACATAACTGTCATGTGTTTTGCCAGGCAAACCTAAGGATCATCACCATTAGTAATTATCTAGGTTCAAAATACCCAGAATTATTCAGGGAAATGGCATTATATAACTATACAACAAAGTAGAAAGTAAGGCGTATGTGTGTATACATAGAATAGAAATCCAAACCGTTTGACCAATCTTGAAACAACTTGGCAGAAATGTTCCTTGGGTACTAACTTAGATTGTAGTGTATGTTTTGTAGCCTAAAACAAACTTAAGACCCTCAAAAAAAAACAACGCTTGACCAACTCTATGAAAGTATAGTATCTTATAAATCTAGGCCATGTTTACTATGTTGACATGAGAAAAGATCCAAAGGATTTAGATCTAGATCTAATTTTAAGAACTACACTTTGCGCAGTTTTTTACTTTGACACACGAAAATGCAAAAGAAAGTCCACTGATTTCATTATATAATAAAATTAACCTTCATATTTGTGTTACAAAAGCATTTTTACATAAGTTCGTTCTTTACATCTGAGAATTTAGATTTCCTGATGAACATTCTTTCATTACACAATACCGTAATGTTACACATCTTTCCATTCCTAGGTCTAAAACTCTAATTCAATTTCTCTTCGCAAAGATAGTTTTATACTTTAACACATGAACATACTAATTATAGTCTATTCATTTCATATTTTGATCAAATTAACATTCAAATTGGATTTTCTAAAGCATCTTTCATACATTCATTCGCTAGAGCTGCGAAGCCGCATTCTAATAGTTTCATTCTTTCACGTAATCTAATAGAAAAGGTCACGCATGCGTAGACCGAAATGTTACGAAACTCTCTTTTCCTAGGTCTAAAACACTATTTCAGCTCTAAGATTATAGAACTTCTCTTCGCAAAGATAGCTTTATAATTTTACACATTAACATACTAATTATTTTTCGTTCATTTCATATTTTAATCAAATTAACATTCAAATTTGTTTTTCTAAAGCATTTTTACATAGATCTACATTCATTCGCCAATGTTTTCATAAAAAATTGAATTAAGGTAGATTAGCTATTTTTAGCTCCATTCATAATATTTTTTAAAATCATGAATTCATGCATTCGCTTTACTTATTACATCATTATTTTCTTAATCGTTTCTAATGCACTAAATCAGTGACGATATCAGCAATACGCAAGTTAAGACCCTCGCGCAGCGGGTAATATCTGTCTAGTATATATATATATATATATGTATCAACCATTTTGGGCGTAAGGGATGTCACTGACTTAATGTATGTGTTATGCCTGGGAAAATGATATTGTTCAAGTTTTTCAAGTCCGTTGTGCGCATACTCAAACAAGGGTATATTGTGGTAAATGAGGTAACAAATTAATGCATGTTGTTAGGTGTGTAGAGCTTTTATATGGCCAAAATTGTGCAGATGTGCCAAAAATTGTAAATAAAAAAATTATATAGATATATATATATGGCTTGGGAATAACGGGTTAAACTTTGTATTAAAGCAGTTGTATAATGATACTGTCAAGACCTAAATAAAGTTTTGATTCATTCAATCCACAGTCAACCATTATGACTCCATTTTAAACTGAGTCATTGCTGATACCAGGTAGTGATAAGTGTGTTCACCTTGTCAAAGCTAGACTTGTTTTAATGCAGGCTACTGAACTTTGGGCCTATGTTTGTACCTTATTAGGTCCACTTTCTTCTGTACAGTCTTATCCAGGGCCCATTCAGTCAAAAAAAGGGATGTTATATTTTCTTGTACATTTACAATACAATTAATAACAATACAAATTTAAACTAGACGGCGACCCCCAAACCATAAAAAATATTTTTAGTTCATTGGCTTAAGTAAATGGGATTTAGCTAGTGTTAAATTTTTTTTTCACTACATGATTAATCATCTCTATAGAAATGTTTCATCTCCCAATGGCGTTACGACGCATTTAATGGACAGTAATTTTGGTTGTTGAAAAAGTATACTGCAACAACGAACCACGAAGATGTGGTTCGCAGCAAATATTTTCAAATAACAAAAAAAAAAAGAAGAAAGAAGTAACTACCAATAAAAATCACGTCTGCTTTCAACGATGATACATTCACTAAAGTGTCATTTGTAGCCACTGGCTATATGTCAGTGTTCTTAGATCTATCTTAGTTGTTCTCACTTCTTATTGTAATGATACTTTACGATCGTTTCTTAATTTATGTAATAATAATACAATCTGAATAATTTTCCAAACCTACGGCATTTAAAATATAAATGTATTTCGACTATAGAATAAATATACTTGTTACAACACGTTAGAGACACACAAAAAACATACTTAAAAAAACTTCCGATGAAAATAGCCCCCCCCCCCCCCCCCCAAATATCAATTTTTTATTGTCTTAGGCGACCCCTCGCAAATGGTCATTCGACCCCGAAATGGCTCGCGACCCACTGGTTGAGAACCCCTGATCTAGATGTAGATCTAAATAGACCCCCCCCCCCACCCCCCTTCGCCCAAGAATGGGTGTGATCGCAGGCAATCTTGCTTTCAATTAACATTTTGTAGAATGAAGTTAGGATTATGGTTATTGTTAGCTTGTAGTTCATAGCTTGTGATATTCGTGCTAAAAATGTCGATACCTGTCTGTCTACCTGCATCATCGGGGGCCTTATGAGATTATGTGATTGCACAAACTCTCTTTGAAATCTTTTTTTTTTAAATTGTGTATATGTGTATTGACAGTATTGATCGATCACGGCATGTCATATGTTCATCTAGTTTGTCATGAGCCAGTTTTATATTTGAATCCTTTAGAGTATAGCTATTATGGGCCCTAAAGTCTCGCGGAAATAGTCTTCAATGCACATACCCGAACTACAATATAATGTCTTGTTTAATTTTGGCAGTGAGAAGCAATGCATACATTTTAAGATCTTTCTGTATTTGTTACGATGCAAGGTGGTGAGTAGGTTAAAACTTTCCAATGAATAACCTTTAGCTTACCGGTACCCAGAGAGTACAAGTACAGCGAGTTATAACAAGTTCTGGAGCTAAACACTACTCACCACGGGGTTTTACACTACTCCTTTCTTCTCTGATCTCTGATATATACTGTCATATGACGTGCACAGTGCTATTACGTAACGAGTGTGTGCACGTATGTTTCTGTGTGAGAGCTACACATATATAAGTATGAACACACACACATATATATACATATATATATATATATATATATATATATATATATACACACACACACACACACACAGAGTAAAGGCATCCAAAGACTATCTCATATGAAAAAATGAGCTGGCGCAGACTGGGGAGCTAAACACAACATCCTAAAAAAGACCTATACCAGTTACGTAAGACCTGTTCTAGAGTATGGTGCCACAGCATGTGGCTCAGCCCAAACCTAACTAAGAAAAATAGACAAGGTTCAAAACATTGGTCTAAAGATGATGACAGAAGCAATCAAAACAACACCTATAAGAGCTAAGGAGGAAACTGCTGCCCTGGTCTCTCTGGATGAAAGAAGAGATATAAATCCTTTCCCAATTCACTAAATTGGAGGTCATGGAGAGGCACCCACTAAGGACTTGGATCCACAAAGCTGGCACTAGAAACCGTCTCAAAAGGATTAATGTCATACATGAATCTCTAAACCTAAAAAAGAAACACCAACTTGAAAAAATAACTCTGGAATCCGCAATACATCATAATGAATCTCCACCCTGGGGCGAAAGCTCTCTTCCTACTATAAGAGACCATATTGAAAATATAACGAAAAAATCTGACTACATTCCAGCAGAGCTCAAGGAAATAGTGAACTCTTTTCTACAAACTCATTATTCTAGCAATCTGTGGATCAGAGTTTACATGGTTGGCTCATGTCATAAAGCCATCACAAATGTAGGAACTGGAATACTCATCGAATGGCCCGATGGAGAAAAACTAGAAAAATCCATTGCAACTGGAGAGCTCTCTGACAGCCACAGAGCAGAAAGGGAAGCACCTGAGATGAACTCCTATTGAAAAATCAGAGCAGGAAGGACTAGTCCTCCCGTAGTGCTCTGGCAAGAAACTTAGCCGTCCGGCGTAGTGCCTCATAGCTACCATACAGATCGAGTGACTGCACAGACAGGTCCCCCCTTACCTCGCGGAGCTGGGGACACTCGTACAAGACATGTGCCACTGTTTCAGTGCTCTCTCCACAGTGGCGGCATCGGGAGTCAAAGTTCGTGGGGAACCGGGCAAAATATGCCCCTATAGGACAGTGTTCCGTTCTGCATTGTGCAATAATCGATTGCTCTGACCTCTTCAGTCGCCACCATGGATCGTCGCGATCTGGGTGACGCATGTGCTGCCAGACACCACGTGCTCAAATCCGACCGTATTTAACAACGGAGTCAACAAAAAACGCTAGCTGTGGCATTCATACTCTCCCGCCTTGACCACTGTAACGCCGTGCTAGCAGGTATACCTGATGACAAAATAGTCAAACTGCAACGTATACAGAACAACGCCGCACGAATAATACTTAGAAAAACAAGACAAGATTCTGCTACTACGCTCTTGCGCATGCTCCATTGGCTTCCCGTGAAAGCGAGAATCGATTACAAGGTCGCCACACTTTGTCATCAGTGTATATATAACAATGAGATGCCCCTGTACCTTGGAGAACTGATTACTCCATATGTCCCCCAGAGAGCCCTGCGCTCAATGGACTCAACGCTTTTAGTGGTGCCACGTTTCTCCCTCAAAAGCTACGGTCTGCGGGCTTTTTCAGTGCACGGACCAAATGTTTGGAACTCACTCCCCATTGATCTCAGATAGACAACATGCTATACCACTTTTAAGAAGAACATTAAGACCTACTTGTTTAAAACTTTTTTAGATTAGTTTTTGATTTCTATTTTTTAGATTAGTTTTTGATTTCTATTGTCGTGTTTGTGTTTGTAATGTTATTACAGCGCCTTGAGCCTACATTTTGTTTGTTACAGCGCTTTATAAATAAAATTATTATTATTATTTATTATTATCTGAAGAAAGACGAAGCCTATTATAAGCTTTCGACTCAGGACCGGACAGAACAGAATGAGACAACATATGTACCGGATGCTCAAAATTGGAACCAGTGAAATCAGCCCATATGGAGTATCACCAGAGAATGCTGATCATGTCCTTCAAAACTGTTCTCTTTACCACGCAGCCCGTACAAGACACTGGCCCCAAAACACCCCAATAGAAAGAAAACTATACGGATACGGATGGCTCTCTGATTTGGATGTATGTTTATTTTGTAAGCAAAAGAGATTTGAGCTATTGAGCAGTTCATGTAATTTAAGTCCTGACGAGTCAGTTACGTCATATACCCACTGTGGACACTTTGCGTTGAAATCGCCTGCGATGACATTCTGAGAATTGATATTTCTGCTGTCAATTTTCAAGCCGATTTCATGCTGGGGGGGGGGGGGGGGGGGGGTTATACAGATTAGTTACCTTAAATTTTCGCCCTTGTTTGTGAATCTCGATGGTGATCACTGATGGCGTCGGTACGCACGGGCACGACATGGCCTAAATTGTGCCGATGTGCCAAAAACTAAAATTTTTATACCATATTTTGGGGTTAGGAAGTTGTTTTCCTTAAAAATCGGAACATAATATTAACGATAATTAGATTTTAAAACGTTTAGCTAGAAAATTAAATGTAATGTACGACAAAAGTGCAATTTTACATAAATAGAGTTAGAATGTTTTTCATAAAAATCTGGAACAACCGATATTCGATATACAACTGAGAAGAACATTATTTGTTTTATTTATTAGAAAAGGGATTTCAAACAGTTATTTGTGTTAGTAGATTTTTCATATAAAATTTGGAACAATTTTGGCGACGATTTGTAAGAAAATTTAAGTAATGTAGGTTGATTTCTTTTTCAAAACCAAATCCGGAACATTCTTTACAGATACAAAAAAACAAAAAAACTTCTGTTATGTTTCAGCTAGAAAATTCAATGTAAAGTAAGTCTAAAAAGGGTTTTTCAATAATCGTTTTTAGTAAATTACTTTCTTATTTTAAATTCCTGAACAACCTATTGTCGATATTTTTTAAACAAAAAAAAGTCATTTGACATAAATTTGTTTTAAGTTGAAAATACGGAACATTTGGATATCGATATAATTAAACTATAGTCCAAGAATATAAGGGTAATGTAAGTCAATGATGCTGTTTCAAATAATCATTTGACATACATTTTTTGAATAAAATAACTTCCGGAACAACTTCATAGTTCTTCATAGTTCACAGGAAGGAAATTATATGTAATATAAGCTAGAAGAGCAAACAAACATTTGTTGGCATTGCTTTGTTTTTCACAAAAACATTCGGAACAATCTATTATAGGTACTTAAAACTATTGCAATGTTTTGGAAGGAACATTGAAGGTTAAATCAGATTTTCAATAGCGTTTAGTGTTGTTTTTTATGTAAACGTGACGGACAGACCGTCGAACAAACAAAACGCACAAAAAAGCGGCTTTTATCCTGATTGGGGCACTAAACAAAAAATAAATAAAATCTGATTATTTTTTTTTTTTTAAGGAATTAGCTTCGCACCATATCATGCCGCGTCGTACGCTACTACACAAAAGTCGCTGCATAAAATGTCCATTTTAAAAAATGTGCGTGATATTTAGAGTAGTTTATTTATTCCGGACATTACATGGATTTGGACAACTTGCCGTGTTGTTGTTTTTACTTCGTTTTGACGCGATTTATTGGCAAAAGTGAGGGTTTGTGCACTGCACATGTCCATTTTCGATCATTTCGTTTTCGACATTTTCCAGACATGTCCAAAGCCCTCAATAAAGAACGTAAAAGAGGAAGCCAGATGAGCCTGAAAGCCAAGCAACGTGCAATGCACCCTTCTGTCGTGCTGAGCTGGACAGAGCGATTGCTAAGTGTAAGAAACGAAAGGCTCCGGGGCCAGACAAGGTTACCCCTGAGATGGTAAAACACCTCGGGGGCATTGCGAGAGGTAAACCCTGGAGTTTATGAATCGAACCTGGGCAGAGTCCAGATTGCCCGGGGCCTGGAAACGTGCAATCATTGTACCAGTCCTCAAGAAGGGCAAAGACCCATTTCACTAACCTCAACCCTTGGCAAAATTGCTGAGCGCATGGTTAACGAGCGGCTAGTTTGGTCCTTTGAGAGTGCCGGTATCCTAGCGCCAGAGCAGGCCGGCTTTAGGGCAGGCTTGAGCCCGATCGACCAGGTCACGATATTCGCTTAGGAGGTGGCCGATTGTTCCAGAGGTCCGAAAGCACATATGCAGTATTTATAGACTTAAAACAGGCTTATGACCCCCGGTGGAAGCAAGGCCTCTATCTTAAACTTAGAGCCATGGGTGTGCGGGGAAAGATATACAATTGGATACAATCCTTTCTGTCTGGGAGGAGCACACGTACAAAATGATTTGTTGCAGCTCACTGCGGTCCAAAAAACTGAAACTTTATGCGGATGACATTGTCCTCTGGTCAACCGGGAAGAAAGCCGACCATATTCAGGTGGCATTACAAGCAGATCTCCAAACCATCTCCTCGTATTGCGACTAATGGCAGATTCAGATAAACGTTGCCCAAACGACCTGGTCCCTGTTCAGCCTAGGAATCGACATTCTTAAGGCTCCATTCGAGCTTCAACCCGGTGGGCTGCGACTCCAACGGAAAATACACCAAAATATCTAGAGGTGACCCTGGATAGAAAACTTGTCAATGCTCCAGCATATCCAGGATGTTGAAAGGAAAGCCTCGGAGAAGTTAGCGTTACTAAGAAAGCTGGCCAGCACAAAGTGGGGTTCCAAAGCTTCTTATGGTCCGACAGTTACGCTGGGCATGACACGTATCCCGTCTGGGAGACGAACGTATGCCAAAGGCAGTCTTTTTGGTGAGCTAAAAGGTGGTCGACGTAACAGAGGCGTCCCACGGAAACGCTTCAAAGACCAACTTAAGCGTCAACTTTCCTTGGCTGACATAGAATAGAGCACCTGGTTGCATGCACTCTCAGAACGAGACAGCTGAAGGTCACTCACAATGGCCGCAGGATACACATTTGATACCAAAAGAAAATCCGCTGCCGAGGTCAAACGCAGAAGGCGAAAAGAAAATCTAAATCGACCACCTGCGGACAATGGTTATGCTTGCTGTGAATGTAGCAAAATATGTAGATCACAGCTGGGGCTGCGCAGCCACGGGAAATACTGCATTCCTCACTAATTTTTGGACTCGAAGACAAGCCTTATTATTAGATTGTTTTGACTATCCAAAGGCTATTATTTGGTAAGCGTTTTTTTTTTTTTATCGTTCTGACATTTTTTTGAAAACTGGGGGTAAATTTGAAATGAAAATTAATTTGTAGCAAACACTAAAAAAAAACTTCAATCTATTACTTGAATATATAACGAATTAGCAAACTTTAGCCACTAACTTTGGAGTGGGGGGGGGGGGGGAGATTTTTTTCTAAACCCTAACCCTATGAATAAACGTACGTACAGCTTATATATATATATATATATATTCAATGAGAATTAAAAAAAAATCATCAGTGTTTCTCAACCTTCGGCGAGAAAAAAAAAAAACCAGTCATGTTGAGGCCTTCCTCTTGCAAGCTTGAGGATCTGGGGGAACGCCATAAGCTTCCCCAGTTTGGCTCGGGGCGCAGCTCCGACGCCAAAAGCGTTTTCCTGCATTCTTCATTCCAGAAACGCGTTCTCCTGACATCTGCAGCTTATTAATCATTAGTGGGGCTCTGGGCGAAATCCCTACGCCAAAAGCGTTTTCTTCCATTCTTCACTGCAGAGACGCATTCTCCTGACATGTATAGTTAATTATTAATTAGTGGGGTTCGGGGCGAAGCCCCTACGGCAAAAGCGTTTTTTAAAATTCTTCACTGCAGAAATGCATCTCCTTACATCTACAGTTCATTATTCATCCTGTTAAAAATGACCTTTTCAATAATGTTTTACTTAAAAAAAATATTCTAATATGAATTTATAGGCTCTTACTACATCGCCAATAAAACGATTTGAAGATACCCCACATATTTAGATTAAGGCTTCGAGGGTCGCCGCAGAAAAAAAAAATATTCGAAAAATATATTTTTTTAAAAAAGCTCGTTTGTAAGTGATACATTTTGTTCAATAGGCATGTTTGTAACCTTGTTTTGTTACAGAACTATAATTCAAAGCTCTAACAAAAATTTCGGAAGTGGGAGAAGAAATTAAGTGGACCAATTAGATTCTACGCTAATATTTTTTTTTGCATTTTTAGCATTCAAGCATAAATTGTGAGCTAGTCCCAAATTTATTTAACTAGAAAAATATCGATTGAGTAAGGGTTGGAAAAAGGCGACTAGCAAAAGAATACCTGGGTTCAGAACTCATCTCTATCGTTACTCTTATGCTGAAAAATTTCGTCTGAATTCTAAATTTTCCAAAACAAAGTCTTTCTTAAAAAAAGTTTGATAAATTCGTGTGCAGTTACATAAACTCTGTCGCCATATTTGACTATTATGTTTTAGAACGTCATGTTTTTGTCTGGAAAGAGGAGGGACGGTAGAGTGAAAACGATTAATCCTCGCTCCTTTTTATAATTTCTGCTGATGATGCATTTGGCATTAAAGAATAAAGCTGGGGCAACTCGATATAAGAATTTAATTTATAGCATATATCAATTATATTAGTGACATGTTTTTTAAATTTTGTAATTATTTAAAAACTATAATACAAAAAGAAAAAAGTATTGGTTTGTCCGATGGGTGGAAGGTGATTGCATGTATCGCTCCTCCTACCTGGTACAACCCTTTTTCATTTTATATTTACTAATGATATAATTTGAGATTAGTGTGGTGCAACATAATATACAAATGGGTTATTATATCAATACGTAGCTTATATTATTATAGATATTCAACTAATTTTGTTCACAAACTATGATTTCTCCATAAAAATAGGACCACCCCCCCACTCAAAGGGTTTAGGTTGAAAGGGCAGTAAGGGTATAGGCCAACAGGGGTATGACAATAATAAAGATCGGTTAAAATATCAATAACAAGTTTTAATCATATAGATATTTTTTTCTGTTAGCAAGCTGTGATTTCTACGAAGAAATTGGACCGCCCCTCCCACTCGAAAGCTTAGGGTGGGCGGGTTTGATGCCATCGCCCCCTCCCGACCCTACCAAACCGGACAACATACTAGAGGGGGGGGGGGGCGAAATAATCTAAAAATAGGTTGAAATATAAATAATTAGTATATATTATTAATATAAGTAAAAAAAAAAACGCATAAAAACTGTGTGAATTCTATACTAAAATGCTTCCTCCTCACCTTTAGTGTGTGTGTGGGGGGGGGGGGGGGGCAATCGCTCCTACCGGATCCGCCAGTGGCCACTATACCCACTTAATACAGTCCACTTAATCACTGCACCATTTTTTTTTAAAATTTAAAAAAATTTAATTGTGCAGATTTCGTCGTAATATTGAAATAATTGGAATTGAATATGACGTAATGTATTTATAAAATAAATAAGGTTTCGTTGAATAAAAGATTTAACATGAAAATATTAGAATTAAGTACATGATCTAGATCTATATTTAAATGTAGATTTCGATCTACATTGGAAGATATACTATCCAAGGCAAAAAAATCAAAGAGGGATGGAGAAAGACTGTCAACAGATCGTATGTGGTGCCCCAACCATCCAACTAAGGGCTAGATGAAGGGAATGAGGTGAAGATCTCGATTTAGATTATTCTAGATCTATAATGACCCCAAAATATTTTTCTTCATTAGTTTAAGATTAATAACCCATTCAAAATGAGAGTGTGAATATTTAAGACTCTACAAATACTAAATATTCAATTACTACTTACGGGTTAGGGCTACTCGACTTAAAATTAAAAAAAAATATTTATATTTATCTGTAGTAGATCTACGTACTTTAATTTTTTAAAACTTGTAGACTGGTCTATTTCTGAAAGAAGACTCAATACATTTTAAAATATTAACAAACCGCGAAAATTTAAGGTCAAGAAATGATTGGCATCTCTGGGAAAACCAGTGGGAATCCCTCGCGTGCACGACTAATATTTTTTTTTATTGATTCCGATATAACTTTGAAGTGCGAATGTCGTTGCTTTTTTTATGTTTTCAAGGGCAATATTGATTAAATATAAATACCGGTACTTAAAAAAATTAAACTAGTATTTACGCACACAAAAAAAGATAACTTTGTAAATAACTTTGCCTTTGGCCCCCTGCGTGCGATGCACACATTGCACAATAGGCAGCGGCGTGATCATAACATTGGTCTGTAATCATACGAATTCTAGTCTAGATCTAGATTCTATATCAAGATTCTAGTTCTAGATCTAGTTCCAGATCCAGACATAGATCTATTTCTAGATTTAGACTCAAGATCTAGAACTAGGTCTAAATCTAGCTAAATCGAGATCTAGTTTGTATGACAAATGGCAATGGAGATATATGTCTGGTCCAAGTCCTTAAAGTCTTTCCAGTCATTTCTAGCTAGCTCACTACGGTACCTTACTAAAATAGGTCAATAATTTTTTTTTTCTTGTTGGCAATTTATCTAATTTTGTAAGAAAAATACATCTTTTTTAGTTTCTCTATGTTACATGTAACGTTATTAATTTTGAATGTAGGCCTATGGATAAGGTTAATAATTATTATTTTAAAAAAAAATAAGTGTACGCTAAATGAATATATGGAGATGCTGTGGCTTAGGAGTAAAGCATTTGGAACCGGAAGTCCCGTGTTCGAATCCTCGTGAAAACTCTAGGGGCTGATTTTGAGTTTGTGTTTCCAAACAAACTGTCTTTGTAAACTTGTTAGACGAGTGTTTATTGAAATTAAGTGTTTAAAATAAAAAAAAATGACTTACATAAAAGTGACGAGATTGTCAATGTTTGTAATTGCAAACGTAAATCTCCTCTAGCATACAACATTTCTATAGTCGATTAATCCACGTTCTTCCAAATAAGAATAGGGGAAAGTAGTCAACAACTTCTGTACAATGACTCATAATGCAGGATATAAAATTGGAATCTTGTATCGAAGCCAGAATCTGTGGTGTCTTTGTTCAAACATTGGTTTCAGATCCTTATTTTTGGAATTTTCAGTTAGCTGCTCCTATATTAGAATGGATTTATCTGTGATTGAGTTGAGTTTGTCTTCTCGCAAAATATCTCAATACCCAGTCGAGAATATTCAAATCTTTGGTTTAGAACTTTAGATCGTCATAAAATAGATTTAGTAAGTAAATTATTCAAATTATCCGATCGGATAATCTGTCTTTTAGCGAAGAAATGATTTTAATTGCATACAATTTTCATTTTTCTTTGGACCTCATAGGTCGTCTCGCGGACCCCTGGGATCCGTGGACCAGTTTAAGAGCCACAGGCGTAGACAATATATGAATTAATAAACACATTAGCCAATAAGTCAATTACTATATGGCTCCTTATGTCTCGGAAGACAATGGATGCGCCCAGGTGAGTCAATGGCTTTGGTTTCGTCTTGAGGCTGGGGCAGTATCGACACTGCGCCCACCCTTATGAAACCGTAAACCATATCCTTTTTGAATGCCCCTTCCTAATCCACCTTTGGCAGACCCTACAGCCCAACATAACCAACACCCTGTACGGCAGTGCTGAACAACTGAAGAAAACAGCACACTATTTTTCCTTGGCACAGTCTGCAGAAGAACTCACAGCTCAACAACAAAAAGCTGGCTAGAAGCAGAAGAGACGGGACAGAATCTGGTGTGACTGATGAAGCCAATTATGAAGCGGCAGAGTTTGCCACAGTTTGAGCATGTGTATGCATCTGACTTAGTGCTAGCTGACAGGACAGCTTTCTTATTCTTTCTTTTGGCTGATGCAGCTTTTCTTTTGCACTCGGCGAAGTTTGTACCAGCATGTAAAGTCTATCTCCATGCTGTTCGGTCTTGGGCTATTTCCTCCCACATACTTTGTTCGTTGCCCGTGGTTCTCATGTCTCGCTTACAGACATCTCAGTAGGTTAGTCTTGGGCGGCTCTTGGGTCTGACTTCCTCAGCGTATTGTATGTCTTTAGGGATTCTTCCATCTGGCATGCGAATGACATGACCGAGTCAGCGTAGTCTTCTCTGTGTAAGAAGAGCATAGATGAAACTTGAAATAATTCATTATTATTATTTGTTGTACCTAACCGAACATGAAACATAAAAAGTTAACCAATAAGTTAGTCAAATAATTATTGGAAAGAAATCGATAATGTCGAAATAACATCTACATTATTGAGAGATGTAATTGTGAGTGCGTAGTTCTTACCTTAGATAAGCTTTGTTTTTTATTTTATAATTAGCTTTTTTCTTTTATTATTGCAAAGTAAATACGGTCGAAAAAACAACAAACAATTCGTTAGCATCCTTCATCTCATTTTTTCATAGAACAGTAGAGACTATTCTAGATAGACGTAGTATACAACGCAGGAAAAGTGGCATTTTCTTTGGTGGTAGAGGAATCAGTCATTGCTTTTTCACTGCCGATAGATTCTTTAAATCACTTCTGAAATTCAAAAAGTGTGATGGGAAAGGGGGGGGGGGACGTTTTAATATGGGCCGTTCTATTTAAGAATGCGAACATTTATTTATTTATGCGTGTGTGTGTGCAAAACATCTATGGTTTTAGTGATAGACTCAGATAGAGCGTGAATAATACTTGCCATTCTTTCGAAGAAAAATATGGTTCCAGTCAAAATAAACAACAATAATTAGAATTCACTTGCCAAAAGTGATCGTGTGGGGCGGAGAGCTTTACTTGAAGGACGGGAAATATATTGCTGCTAAATAATCAAAATATATCAATAATTGCGACCTAGCGAAGCGCGGGTATCACCTAGTTTAAATCTCTCTCTTTCGTGCCTCTTTGCAGGCCTGAAAAATAAGTAACATAAGTTAGCAGAGCTTCTCCTGCTATGTTACATAATGTAAGCTCGGAATGATCTGCCGCACACTGAGCAAGGTATCGAATGCTCATTGTGTTCTGGTCCAATTTGTCCACATGTGACGGAGGGGTGTCTGGAAGAAAGTCTCTGTTTACACTATGGGGGCTCTCCAGAAGTCCGATATTTCAAAGATCGATCTATAAAGATTGTGCATGTAAAATGAAAGATAAAAGAATCAATTTCAAGGTAAATCACACCTGAGAGAACAAAGACATCACAGAAAACAATTAGATAAACAAGATAACTCAAACAGGCTGAATACAACCGAAAATTGAGGACTATGAACTTTCACGTGGAGTCCAGTTCATCACTGAGAAAGCACAAAGCCCTAGGAGCAGAACAGATGACAGAGAGAAAGAAAGTGTTACCGTATGAAAACAAAACATGTGGTATGGATGTAATGGAACCTAAAGAAATAATAAGAAAATATAGAGGAAGATTTTGAAATAAAAAAAAAACACAAATAATGTCAATGTCGCCATATTGAACTATCGCTCAAATAGGACATATTAGAAGCAAAAATATTACAAAAATCTAAAGACGATCTAACAGTACATTTTTTTGTACATTTAGTGTAGATTTTTTAGCATAATTTTGTCACTGCGTTTTCACCAATAATTTCGTGAACACACTCACATAGGTGAGCAATATTAACAAATGAACTTCACATTTTTGCATGCTGTTATTAGTTTTTTTGTCAATAACAATATAATGTCAACCTTTCCTTTCATTGTTTCTCTTTACACTTCAGTCCGATTGAGAGAGGATGTAATGCGAACAGTGCGTACCACGTCATTGACAGCTTTTGTTGAGCTTTCTCTCTCTCTCCTCATTGATTTCTATTTCTAAAAAGGGGGAATGGAAATCTTTCCGTGTCTCTCCGCATGAAGGGCTGGGTGTGGTTGGAGAACTGATGAATCATGCACTGCTGATGCCTTTTAGCTAGTTTATATAATTTTAAATGGTGTTATATCAGAGTTAACACCATATATATTTGTAATTGTTTCCAGAGTATCCTCTTTTTTTTTTTTTTTGACTTCCAATAGTCGGGTCACATTTTAACATATCCCTTAACATACTTTTTAGTCCGTGAATTATGAAAATATTAAACCTCCTGCTTTGTTTCTATGTCCTTTTCTCTCTCCCCCCCCCCCCTTTTTTTTTCTCTATCTGGAAGTCTTCCCTATTTTATTTTTTACCATGTGCATCGTAATTTCCTAACATGACTTTGATTTCGAACGCCCTGACACACACATGCACACATATTTTTGGCCCTTAAATTCTAATATCATTTTTACAAAGCTTATATCAACTCACTCTGTCTGGTAAAAAGTTATTACACATTATTTCTCCATCACCCAACCTCGGATCATGCTAGAATTTTGCAGTTATTTCTTTTACCTGACAATCTTCTCAATCATCAGTTGATTGAATACATATGAATATTAATAATGTAATAATCAGTCCTTTTTTTCTGACGGTACGCACCGGTACGGCGTACCGGCACCTTTTTCACTGTGGGGGAAAATTATTACTTTTCTTGCATTTTAACATTAATTATTAATTTATTAGTAGTTAAAATTAGGCAATCCATTATTAAGTAAAGGCAGCTTTTTTTTTTTACAAAAAAAAAAAAAAAAAAAGCAATGTTAATAATAATAAAAATAATATACGCTCGTATCTCCATATCATGTTGTATCATGAATCATGTCTTCGGCAGTTTTCGTGGTCTGTCGGCCTAACTATAAAATAATGTTTGCAAAGCTTTCGATACGTACACGTCTTTTTGTATTGTCGGAGATAGGCTTGTGGTAGTTCAGAGTTTTTTATTCATAGCTTGATATTTTTGCTGAAAATATTGAAAGCCGCCTTTTTACCTGCCTGGGAGGACCACTTCGGTGGTCGATTGTGAGTTTGTGATTCCACACAAACTATCTTTGTAACATTGCTTTGTTTAGAGAGCGTCTAAAAAGAAGCGGAAAAGACATAAGGCATTTTAAAAGTAGGTTGAGTTAGGGAAGAAACAATTTGCTTTAAAAATACAGATGATATTTCTATTTATGCTCTGGCTTGTCTTTGAGTCCGAAGATTGATGAGTGGAGTATTTCATGTGTTTATGCATACCCATATTTTGCCACATCCACCGCAGACATAACCATTATCCGCAGGTGGTCGATTTAGATTCTTTTGCCGTCTACGTCTGTCCTCATTAATAGATTTTCTTTTGGTCTAAAATATGTATCCTACAGCCTATGTAAGTGATCCGTTCCGAATCCGTCGCTTTTAGGTCAGTTAAATCTTATGAAGCCCAAGCTGGTCTTTAAAACGTTTCTACTCATTCAGATTGTGGCGGATGTCAGGTGGCGGCCAACATCTAAGGGTCTGACAAGGCGTGGTAGCACGACCCTGTCCAGACTTAGGATTGGTCACATCTACATCACGCACTCTTTTGTGCTGAAGAGAGACGAGCCCCCAACTATGTGAGTACTGTGACTCTCGCCTCACCGTGGAACATATCCTCGTTGATTGCCCCAGATACGAGGATGTCAGGGAGAAATATTTTAGAGCCACTAACTTAAAAACACTATTTGATAATGTCGACCTTGGGAAGGTACTGGGCTTTATCCGGGAAGTGGGGTTATCTACGAAGATCTGATTTATGAATTTGTGAACATGTACTATTTACATTAGATTTTTACCAAATAATTAAATTTTTACTACCTTTACTATTTTAACTGTGAATAGACCTTGATTTTAATGATGTGACTGTATAGAATTTGGCCCTTGTTGTTTAGAGAGAGAGAGAGTAGTCCTTAAGGGACTGCAGGCACGACATGGCCTAAATTGTGCCGATGTGCCTAAAATCAAAAACAAAACATAAAACGTTTCACCTCTGTTACGCCGACCACCTTACAGTTCATGGAAGAGAGTAGACCTTCAAATAAAATTTTTAAAAGTAATTTCGGCTCTCCAGTCAATTAATTGTTCGTTCACAGCTTCGTTATGTCGCGTATCAGTACAATGCGTTGAAAGCATGTACACTACATCCTTGATGATCTATGATGCCTTTTATGCTGTAAAGGAGAAGTACCACTACATCACATGATACTTTTCAGTTTTAAACAAGTTGTTTCCAACGGTCTTAATATTAAGCATCCATAAAGGCTAGTGCTTTATTGAATTAAAAACACTTTCAAAAATCCTATCGCCATTTTCGAAACTAAAATCTAAAGTTCTTTAAAGGGAAGCTCTGGTGGTTTTTCAAATTTGAGTTATTAACATATTTAAATTCTGCGTAAAAAGTTGTAATAGTAAACATTTTACCATTTTGTATTTAAATGCATAGAAACATTTATATTTAATAAATTAGACAGTAAATTCTTGACATCTAAAAAAAAAAAGGGGGTTCTTTGAGATTTTGTTTTTAGGTTAGGCATACGTCGTTTCTCTCAACAATACTGAAAAGGAAACTAAATTGAGCCAATCGTATCGCTTCATTCTTACAGTAGCTGTTAGGCTTAGTGACGGCCTAGGCCAGAGCTATGGTACAATTATATATAGATAGATCTAAAAGCATTAGGATAACCAACTCGAGAAAAAAAAGTAATATTTTCATCTAAGCCTCTCTTTGTCCCAAGAAGTAAATAGATTGTATGTCTGACTGATTTGAACAAACTGGTCAGTGTACGGCTAGTCTAGACTAAGTGTAGTCAGTCATGACAAGAAAACTAAGCGATAGTGTTTATTGTGTGTTGACTGGTCGGGCGAGAACATACACACTGCCGTGGTTAGTCAAGCATGTAAATCTACTTTTAACACCCTATTTTCTTTGCTTACAAGATCTGGATCTAACTGCATAGACAAAGATATATTTCTTTTACGAGAATGTAAACTTTACTGTATGGTTTTCCGTTATACAGTAATTCAATAGATTAAATTAATAGGTCTGTGTGACATCACATAGAAACCCGGTGAAATTCTGACCGTTTTGGCTGCGCAGGAAAATTGCGTCAGAAAAACATCAATTACTAAGTTATTATTGAAAAAAAAAAATGATATATTCATTATCAGTAAATCAAAACAGAAATTATATTTTAAAAAAAAATAGTCAAAACCATCGGAGTTTCCCGTTAAGCTCTTTACTCTTTGGAACTGAGAAAATAATCACTTGTCACAAATATCACACTGTAATGAATAATAATTATTACAATAATATAAATATTCTTGTATATATGTGTCTTATAGTTGTGCCATTTAAAAGTCTTTTTAGAATATATTGTCACACACAAAAAAAAAAGGTTTTACTCTGTTGGAAAAAAATAATTTCCTTCAAACTCATCAGAATTATTTCACTGTAGGTCAGGTTAGTTATTTCTAATTAACAAAAAAAGAGTTTCAACTATAGCGTAAGTGGTGACCCGACGAAATAGCGCAGAACCAATATTTAAATTGTATCATTATTTCCTAGTCATTTTACATTAAAACACTTCAGGTGTCAATAGAATCAGCAAAATGAATAATTATATATTATATATATTATACCTAAACCGGACAGGAAATCCCTAACATTAAACAAAAATGTTATATTTATTTCTATTCCAAAAATGCCCTTCAAAAACACATAGGCATGCTTCCATACTTGTCTGATGTACAAACATTAAAAACATTAAAAATACATTGAAAAAAACCAAAGCTTGTATTAAGTGTAATTATATCAATTAGTTTGGATCAGTCATGTAATTATATGTATGATTGAACTAGACAATAAATCTTTTCCATTTTATCAATTGTTTTTTGTTTAGCTTTTATCTTTCTCAATGCGCTATGATCCTGTCACTTGTCTGGACCAGTTGGGCATGGGGGAGGGAAGAAGGGGTATCTTGGTGAATGTTTTCATGATCGTTTTTTTGAATACATAAAAAAAACGTTCACCTAGGGCTTAAGAGTCCTCAAGGGGACTTATTTAACTTATACTACCACATCTGTCAAGTACGATTTCTTTTCCTTGTTCAATACACCAAACAATATAATTGATTACTAATAGTTAATTAACTAATTTTTCTTATTGATTCTTGTATTGTCAGGTAAATTGTGCAAAATTTCAGGTTAATCCGAGATAGGATGTGGGAGAAATAACGTGTACAAACTATTTACCATATAGGCAGTTGATATAAGCTTTAAAAAAGGACTTTGAGAAAGTCAAAATGTATGCAATGTCACGTAGAAACTCCATCAGTGGCTTGTTTCCATACATTGGCCATACAGCTGCAAGACGTCAGTTAAGTTGGAAGTACTTTGTCTTGTTTGTAGCTTTACTTCGTTCTCCAGCATTGCACCTAAGAATCCTCTTCTAAGTGTACTCCTGAAGTGAGTGAATCGAAGTGTAGACATTATGGTGATAACCGTCAATAAACAGCTGTAATGCATAGTGCCATCCCTCATCTGACTTGTTTGTTTGTGGTAGATAGTCCTGAACTCGATCTCTAAAATTCCAGAATGCTATCGTAAATCTTGGAGTCACTCTGTGGTTTCGTCTCTCGCGCACAATAAAGTAGTCATACGAATTCCCCACAACATCTGGCTGTGCATCATATAGTTCTTCGAATGCGATATTTACTTTGCAGGTGGAACAAATGAAAGGGCTAACAGCATCGTGCATTTTTATCATGGCGATATGTAGCTGCTAGATTTTCATCTTTTACGTTACACCAGAGACCTTTTGGATGGAATACACAACCGACCCCATCTGGTCTCCGGAAATACTGTGCTTAACTTACTGCATTTTGACTTGGCTTCACAAAATCTAACATCACACTCTATGGTACAAAAGTTGGTCTTAGCCCCAACAGTTTCCTGAAGAGTCAAACATATTTGGCTTCCTGTTTAGTGCATAAGTACGGCACAGAAATCAATGAGTGCTAATACTGTGAAGACCTGTATGAACAACTCAGAACCAGTGTGAATAAAGTAATAGAAGCGTCAACAAAAAATCTGCCCAGGAATTTACTAAAATCCTGTATACATAGTATACAAAAGTCAGCGTTATTTTGTATTGCGCTGTTTTGTTTGCGTCATTTTGTCGGCTAACCGGCCTAAGTAGTTAATCTCTACTACATGCGGTCTGTGTGGATGCTTTTTGTTGGAATTATGGTGAGTGGAAGTTGGCAAGAGTTAGCAGCACCTGCGTAGAAGTCTTCTTGAAATATTATGGGGCTACTCAGTGTTTGCACAATGTGCATATTTATATCTGCGCAATGATGTCTTGGACAAAATGCTGGATGAGCCTAAATCAGAGTGTGGGTTTGAATTTCTAGTTGTTTATATACATTCATCGTTTTGGATCTTTGACTTTAGTCATCAATGTAGACTATTCGGATGAATGTTACATTTCTCTCTCGTGATTCTTGTACTTTGAATATAGAAATGTTTTCGTAGCTCTAGAGTTTACAAAGAAAGTAGGAGTTTAACTTATTGTTGTTGGTGATAAGTTGTAAGCAAATAGAGATTGACTTTTCTGTTTAATACATATCATGATCACTTTCTCACCTTCAAGTGTTTTTTGTTAATGACAGCTTATATCTGCACAATCCTCCTATTTTCATTCTACCTTTCTAGACTACTGACGCTTCGGTTATGAATTTGGCCGCATTCTATCTACATTGAGTCTTCTATTTATACGGTTATTAAACAACAGCTCATTTTGATCAAACCATCACTAACAACTATACGTGAAACGTTTGATGTTCATTGTTATAAACAATTTACCTTAACTGAAAAAAAAAAGCATGCGTATCTATTTTGCCTCGGCTGGTTAAATGGCCTTCTTTCAATGTCATATATTACTATTTGGACATTTTGCTCCATTCTCCATACAGCTAGACAGACACCAAATTCCAACTACAGTTTTACATACCTTGTGTCATTGAATACACTTTAAAAAATATAGTTTTTATACCACTAAATCTAGTTGTAAGCTTAACTTTTTTCCTACATATCTACAGATTCTTTCCTGGGAGTAGAGGCAGTGTGTACATTCTTTACCGCTCAAGTCGTCGCAATGGAGCAAGCCATCCAGCTGACCCCCAGAGACAGGTGGAAACACAGGGGCACGTGAGGGCCCCCAAATTTCAGGTGCTGTGGCAAGGCATGTACCTGATGGCCGCTTTATCCACCTACGAAAACGGCAGCAAGAAACACGGTTGTGCACACGGGGTTCAGGAGTGCAGAAGGGGCCACCTTAGTAACGTGGTCACCAATTTTGGTAGCAGTGGTGCAATGTCCGATTTCGAACTGCTGGAGATAGACGAAAATGATAACAGCTTCCCATGGGGGCTAATCCACCACAATGAGCTGGCACACATGTTAAACAACGGTCTAGGCAAGGTAAGTTTTTTATAGAGCTTTTTCATAATTGTTGGTTGTATCTTAGCTGCTAGCCAACTAAATTACTGCACTCTGCCTTAATCTTTTTATAGATTGTGTTGTTATGCCAAAGACGTATTGGTTTTATTAATTGTTAGCATATATCAGTTAGGTATAAGCAAATAGCCTGAACTGTGGGGAAAAAATGTGTAGTCCTAGTAAACTACTTCCATGTTTAAGAGATGGTGGGTTTAAACAATACATGTGAAGTATAAACATGTTTTTTATTGTGAAGTTCTTTTGCGTCTCTCCCTTCTACTTGAACTGTGAATCGGCTACATCACCCTTTTTTACAGATGTCAAAGAACGATATTCTGATATTTGTCAAATATGACATAATCAAAATAGAATTAATCCAAACTAAAAAGTGTGAGATTCACTGGCGCATTACCTACCATTCCTAAGACTTTGCGCACATGTTTTTTTTACTTAAACTAGTCGACCGGCGGCGTAACATAGTAGCATACGCCGCTATTTTGCAGGGCCGACCTTAGGCAACTGCAACTTATGCGACCGCAGTGGGCCCCGCACTTTTATAGGACCCGCGCTAATTTTAGGTGTATAAATTATTAAATTAAACCATTTGATAACTTATAACAGATTTCCCGCGGCCTCCTGTCAATTTAACAGGAGGTCATGGAAATATCCTGAAATTGCAAAATATACGAAAAAGTCCTGGAAATATCCGGAAATTATTAAAATCTTTTGAAAATTCATACAAATCTCCTGAAATATATCGACGAAAATTGTCATTTTGGGGTGTCATTTAATATGGAAAACGCCAAACCTACGAGCGAGAAAAAAAAAAACGGCATTATGCAATACCCGCAATTGTGGAATCTAGTGAAAGAAGCTTCTCGCACCTCAAACTAATGAAGAATTACTTTAGATCAACAATTCTCGTAGATAGATTGAAACATTTGGTAATGCTTGCTATTGAGCGTGATCTATGTAGGAAATAGAATTTGTATGATATACTGTAAGACTTCGCTACACGCAAGGCTCGTAAAGTAATTCTGTACGTAGTAAAGAATGAAAAAAATGCAAAGACGAATTTATTTTCTAATACAAACTCTTAATTTTCACTTATTATCCGTATCCCTACCCAAACCTGGCTCCGCGAAATCCGTTTCGCACAGGGCTCTACAATGGTTAAGCCCGGCCCTGCAATTTAGTGACGGATGAATACTACTCCCTCCCCCCGCCCCTCTTTTTTTTCACCTCTTGAATTACCTAGGATAACTCCCTCCGTTTGAGTTGCAAAATAAAAGAGTGATATTTCCAAGGTGTCCAAACTCTTGAGTGTGCTCTGTTGCCTCGATAGTTACTACAGAGTAGATTACTCCCCCCCCCCCCCCCCCCCCCCCCCATTTTTTTAACGTGAGGTAGAAATAAAAAAAAGAGTGATATTTCTTGGTTACAACGGTCCGGCCCTGCTATTTTGTGACTATGTGTTCTCCCCCCCCCCCCCCCCCCCCCTCGTTTTCTTTTGGACTATCCGCAGAAATAAGAGAGTGATCTTTCCTTTACTTCTTCTTCTCGTTTAAACTGTTGAGGGAAGAAGAGAATTATATATATAGATAGTTTTTGTGTTTGAACTTAAATTCTAATATGACATTGGTCATGATCTAGAGTTTGGACTTTTGGGAATGTCGTTAAATTTGATAAGGTTGAGCGTTTAAAACAATTTTGATTTTTCGTATTTGCGTACTTTTGACTTTCGACCAGGGATGAGCAAACTGCGGACGTCACGCAACTCGACGGAGTATAATGTAAGGCCTGTCACCACATTCAAGATTCGACATACGTAAGTTTTGTTTGCTCAGAATTCTCGCTGAATTCTGAAAGTTTGATTCGAAACCACGCTACAGACCATTGTCACGAAATTGTTGTATTTGTGCCAGCATGTTTGTCTTTTTTTTTTTTTTTATAGTTGGATTGGTATTTAAAACGAATTTCAGCAGCACTACGAGAAAACGTTCACATAGCTTTTAAAGCCGTAGTAAACAAACAAAAAAAAAAGTAAGTTCAGTAGATTCGGCTTTTAGAACGTAGAGATTGGGGCATTTTTGTCTTTTATTTTACAAGACACTAACAAAGCATTGTGTATAAGAAATTGTCGCGAGTTGGTTACAAAATTTTAAGAAACAGCAACTTGTATAAACCAAACAATTCAAAAAGCTGAATACTATGCCAGATAGTGCTGTTCCTCGAAATTGACAAACCTTTTTCTGATAGCGAGTTAATTAAAGAATGCTTTTCAAGATGCAGCAATATAATTGCGCCCAGAATAAATGATAGCATTTCTTTATCAAGAAAAACCTTTAGCCAGACCAATTAGCAAAAAAAGTGACCATTCGACTGACTTCAGTGTGCAAGCAATGACATTTTGTGATAGTTTTCTTCAGCAAAATTGTTGTTATTTAGGCAGAGATTAAGTAGCTACTGTGCTAGTGTGAAGCGATTCAAGTAAACATCTGGTAGACAGCGTGATGTGACACCCAAAAAAAATAAAAATAAATGAAGACTGTATTGTTGAATTTGAAAAGAAAATCACCCATCTCCATAACTATTACGTATGCTAAAAAGCCCAAATGTCATGTGGTCAAACGAAAGATCGAAGATAAGATTTAGATGTGTTCTTTTGTCCGAAACGGAAAATTATTCTAGTAAAATGGCTGATATATACGACTCAATGGGATACCTTTGTTATAGAGTTAGAAGAGAACAAGGTCTCTAATTACAATTAAAAAGCCCCGGAAAACACATTTTCGGTTATTTTACCTACAGTAAGAAGTTCTGCTAAATTGTAGTGTCTCTTTACATAAAGCTTCATATTCACAAAAACATACAAGTTCTGCAGTTTCAGAAATTATCCAAAAATGTGAACAATCACACAATTCTTTTATTGTCTTATTATTGGATTAAATGTATGCGAATAAAATGTAATTATTAAGGCTGGTGATAATAAACTTTGTTTATATTAATTATGAAGTTCAAAATGGAATTATCAAATCATAAATGATACCAATGAAACATTATTTGCAAAAAATGGTCCGTTTTGTCAAAAACAAAAAGTAGCCGTTGCACCAACACTTAGCAAGTTACAAAATATAGTAAAATTGGATATTCATTTGCTTTTTATAGTTTAAAGTTTCTATGAACTCACTCCCCGCCTGTGTGTTACACTTTTTGAAAACGTTATTTTTCTCTTACCCAATCTAGGATCAAATTGAAATTGTACACAATTAGTTCTTGTTTTGGCAGGTGCAAAACTAATTGTGCAAAGTTTCAACTAGATCCGATTACGTGTTCAAACTTTTTAGCAGACAGACAGACAGAGTGAGTTGATATATCCCCCTGCCCGAGGGAAAAATCCTTGTTGATCGAGTGTCTAAATCTACTAGACTTTTCCTGTGTGGTCTGTCAGAAACCGTCTCTGTGTAGGGATTGGCCAGTATGCTTGTGAAGGTCGTTGTCCAGTGGGTTGAATCGCTGGCGAGCCACACTAAGCCCTAGTTCAGGGTTTTGATGACAGAAACATCTTACAGAGGAGCACCGAGAAATGGCACAATCTCCAGGGAGACTCGATTCATTTAGATTTATAAAACCGGATTGCGTGGGGCCTAGTCTGGGTAGGGATAAGCATAATGTCAAAATTAAGATTTTATATTAGAAAATACCGTACATTCGTCTTTGCAATAACTTTTTTTTTAATGAAAGCTCGCACTGCCGTTTTTATTTAAAGGCATTCCAAAATGAAATTTGTGTCTATTTAGTGGAACATAGTGTGGAATATGATTTTGTTTGGGTATGAAAAGTTTTTCCTATAGGACAAAAGTAGTCTGTGTTGGCCTTAGGCCACTGCAACCTATGCGGTCGCAGTGGGCCCGCACTTTCATAGGCCCTGCGCTGATTCTTTGTTTAAATAATTAAATAAACCATTATAAATTATACATAATAACAGGAGTTCCGCGGCCTTCTGATTTTCCAAGGTCTCCTTAAAATGTCCTGAAATTATTAAAATCTCCTGAATGCTCATAAAAATCTACTGAAAAATAAAAGGTACTTCCGGCTCAATGTACTCATTCTAGTTTTAAACCGCATCCGCGCATTAGATCCAGTATTCTAGTCAAGACTACTGTCCTTTAATGTTAATGTTTCCAATTCTGAGTCTATATCACAAAACTAGAATCTTCTTTACTCTAAATAGATTTATACATGGGCGTAACTAGGACTTTCATCCACTGAAAACGGGGCGAGGGAATAGGGGTGGAGTGAAAATTCTTCCCTTTTTTTTTCTTAATTATGCATTAGTTATCGAGAGCGAAGTAATCTTACAAAAAGTTATCAACTTCGTAAAAGAGAAATTGTTATCAGGAAAGTGTTCATCTATCTATCTATCTATCTATCTATCTATCTATCTATCTATCTATCTATCTTCTATCTATCTATCTATCATCTATCCATCTACCTATCATCTATCCATCTATCTATCATCTATCTATCTATCATCTATCCATCTATCATCTATCTATCTATCATCTATCCATCTATCATCTATCTATCTATCTATCTATCATCTATCCATCTATCCATCTATCTATCTTCTATCTATCTATCTATCTATCCATCTATCTATCCATCTATCTATCCATCTATCTATCTACCTATCATCTATCTACCTATCATCTATCTATCTATCTATCTGTATATATATATATATATATCCTATAATATAGGTGTTTATCTGTCTGTCCGTCTTTTTCCCTTAGTGAGCATGTTTGTCATGACTGTCCAAAGGTCGTTTGATTTGAAAAAGGAAGCGAGTACCCCAGTGGTACTGGTTGAGATGTGAGGAGAGATTGATTGTACTTCTCCTTGGTCTTGGGGGGGACAAACTTATCAACAAATAAAAAAAAAGATAAAAACTCAAGAAGCTAACTCACTGTGCGGAAAATTTGAGAGGGGTTGGGGAGGAGTCTGACAGTAGGGAAGTTAATTCAATGTATTTAGTTCATAGGCGACACACACATACACATGTTGTGACGAAGGTCACGGCCGACTCCGAGAATGAGTCACCCTCAACACTTTTTTTTTAACTCCCTTGTACCGTAAACACTTGTTTGATATGAAATCACTCATTTTCCTTTTCAATCTTTTTTTCGCCGCCTCTTTCTTCTCTCTGGTACTCTCTCGCTATCTTCTTTTGCAGTTTGTTAGCCCATGTGTTTGTTGAATATTTGGTCACCCTTGTGTCCGAGCAATGAGTAAGGTGGTGGTCAGGAGTAAGGACTTTTCAGGATTCTCTATGTTCGAAAATATTTACTTGGATCCATTTCCATGCATTGACCCATGAGTCATGGGGATAGCTCGCCGAGTCATTCATTACCCTTCACCTCCCAACACGCTCTCTCTCTCTCTCTCTCTCTCTCTCTCTCTCTCTCTCTTTCTCGCTCTCTCTTCCACATCTGTCACAGTTTAGAGTTTTATCTGTCCACTAAAATGTCTAGGTAATTGTGAAATTTGAAACCGAATGGTATGGTTATCTTTGACGAAATCATTTCCAACACCGATAAACACTTATTTTCTAAATTAAAATGTTTTTTTTTTTGTATAAAAAAGAGGATTACAGTGATATGACATACGCTTATTCATATGCAATGTCTTTGATGTTAATTATGTTAATTAGAGATTTAAATTCTATCCAATCATTGTCTTTTCTAGTCAATCAAGGCAACCCGTTCCATTCTTCATAGGAATAGTGTCCTAGATATGGACTCATAAATATACTTTTAATCCTACTATCCAATAATGCACAATTGTAAAATACATTTCTTCACGAATAATAAAGATTACATATCATTGTTATAATTCTAAATAGAAGTAACTATTCGCAAAACAGCTCAGACAGTACTCGCTTGGTTGTGCGTTTACATTCGTCTCGGTTTTCTTTTATTGACATTTTATGATTAAATTCACGTCCTTTTCTTTACAAAATAGAGAAGTATAATTTTCTTTTTTAAGCTTATCTTTGAAATTAATTGAAACGAAAAGGCATTTCTTTGTCGTTGAGGCACTGATGACAAAGTGTGGCCACTTTGTAGTCGATTGTTGCATTTACAGTGGGCTGAGTGTACGCATTTAGAGTGGGTTACCTGAGTGTACGCATTTAGAGTGGGTTACCTGAGTGTACGCATTTACAGTGGATTACCAGAGTGTACGCATTTACGAAATTTCAGTTAAATATGATAATGAAACTGTTTGGACTAAAACCAAAGTGTGAGTAGTAGTGGGATAGTAGGAACTGAAGCAAACAAAAAAGGAATATAAAGACATTTCACCTAGAGTTCTATTCGTCACCTAAATTAGAGTTGTATTCGTTACCTAAATTAGAGTTGCATTAGTCACATAAATTAGAGTTGCATTTGTCACCTAAATTAGAGTTGCATTCGTCACCTAAATTAGAGTTGTACTCGTCACCTAAATTAGAGTTGCATTCGTTACCTAAATTAGAGTTGCATTTGTCACCTAAATTAGAGTTGCATTCGTCACATAAATTGAGTTGCATTCGTCACATAAATTTTAGTTAAATATGATAATAAATAATGAGTTGTATTTCTTTTGATGGCCAGCCTTGAAGAGGGGGTTGGGCTTTTAACCGCTGCATCTCTGAAGTATGGAGAAATTCCCTATGTTGCTGGCATGAACTCTTCCTAAGGGTGAAGATGTTTACTCACATCACGTCGTACATGAACTTGTTTGAACAATCTGTACTTTCTAATCCATCGACTAGTTGTGTATCTGACAACAGTTTTACCTTACGACCGTTTGACAATGCTGTCATATTGTACATATCACACATTTATTGTAATTCTAGACCTGTATGTTGTCATCCAATCTTGCCTTCACAACCTCCACTCTTGTCCTATCAACCCTAACCTTTCTCCATTCTTTATCTTCACAGCCTCCACTGTTTGTCATTTCAGCCTCCGCTTTTGTCTTCATAACCTCCATTTCTGTCACGTTTGCTCAAAACACCATAAATTATTGTCTTAAGATCATAAACTTTTGTCCATAAAACACAATTTCACGTCATAAAAACACAAATTCTCACCATAACACCATAAACTCTTGTCATAAAATCCTAAACTTTTATCATAAAAACACAATTTCTTGTCATGACACCATAAGCTCATGTCAGCCTCCACTCGGACAGTTTCTAGAAATGTCTGCTTTTAAGTTTCTTTAAAACACGGAACAGACATGACTACTAAATTACATGCTCGCTCTCTCTCTCTCTCTTTCTCTCCCTTGCTTGTACTTTTGATTTAACACTTCTACTAAACATTTATGAATGGGTGAAGTAGTTGATTGAATGACGTAAGCAGTTGGTGACACATCGACCTATATTGATTTCTTCTGTGTACACGTCATTTTTTAGTTAATCTCTTTTTCTATCTCTATCTATCTATCTCTATCTATCTATCTATCTATCTATCTATCTATCTATCTATCTATCTATCTATCTATCTGTCTATCTATCTGTCTATCTATCTATCTATCTATCTATCTATCTATCTATCTATCTATTTATCTATCAATCTATCTGTCTGTCTATCTATCTATCTATCTGTCTATCTATCTATCTATCTGTCTGTCTGTCTCTTTATCTATCTATCTTTCTTTGTTCTTTTTATTTCCCTATACCCCCCCCCCCCCCCATCAGATATATTTATTTAGGTGTAAGTACGTTAGCGTTCATCTGACAAAACTCATCTGACAAAACTCATCTGACAAAACGTGCATCTGACAAAACGCTGATGATTTTCCGTTAGGAGGAGAAAATGGGTTGTAAATTGTCAAATCTGATTTGTTGATGAATGTTTCAATACCTTGAGGTAGATGGTGACTAGGAAGGTCGAATGACTCACGTTTCTTTTATTTCATATTGGCATCTTAAATAGATGCAAATTTACCCATTTCTCCTTTACTCCTTGGAAACTATCTGTTTTCATCTGTTGTGGCTTGTGTGGCCTGCACTGTAGTGCAGTACCAATACCTGAACATAATCATTATTTTTTACAAGCTTTCACTGTAATCTTGACTCATGTCCTTAATGTCACAATCAATTTTTAATCCATTTTTATCGAACTGTTCATATTCATTTTTTTTAAACCTCAGGGCTCAGTCATTCAGTAGTAAAATACATATGTTTAAATTCAGTGAACACAAGATTACAGAGTTTAGGTTTTCACCAATGGGTCATCTGTTTGGTAAGAAATGCAGGTCTTAATAAATCCTGCACGAATACATGAAGTACAAATGATCAATAACCTCATTCTTGCCTCCCTCCATACAAAAAAAGAAGTGTGCTTGGAGAAAGGCTTGCTGTCCTCATTGCCTAGTTTCATAGCCAACATTTTACCAAGTTTATATCAACTCACTTTGTCTGGTTAAAGGTTTGTACACGTTACTTCTCCCACACCCTATCTCAATAGAGAGACAGACCCCTGTAAATCATTTTTTGTTGATCAGACTAAAGCGTTGGCCTTCAAGGGGGGGGGGGGGGGGGAGTAAATGCCTCCTGGGGGACAATTTCATGAAAATGGGAGCACTGGGAGCCTAAGGGGAAGTAGGGAGCGTTAGGAACAAAAGTGGGTGCTAGGGAGCATTGGGTTTAAAAGGGTCATGCAGAAATGAAAAAAGAAATTGGAGGTACTCTGAAACTAATTAAATTTCTTCAAAATTAGATTAGACACATTTTAATTATTTTTCTTCGAATTTAAGAACAGAAACAATAGTAAATATCGCTTTCAATTTGGCTCCGGAGATTCCTTTTTCTGTTATCTGTTTTTTACAAAGCTTATATCAACTCACTCTGTCTGTGTGTCTGTCTGGCGAAAAGTTTGTCACGTTATTTCTCCCACACGCAAGCTCGAATTAAGCTGAAATTTGCACAATTATTTTTTTTACCTGACAATGCAAAAATCAATACAAGAAAAATTGACTAATGAATTAATTAACAATTGGTAATTATTTTGTTTAGCATCTTGAACAATGGAAAGAAATCACACTTGACAGATGTGGTGGTATAAGTTGAATTAGTCCCTATGAGGACTATTTAGCACTGATTGAACATTTTTTTTTATGCATTTAAAAAACGATCATGAAAACATTCACCAAGATACCCCTTCTTCCCTCCCCCATGCCCAACTGGTCCAGACAAAGTGACAGGATCATAGCGCATTGAGAAAGCTAAAAGCTAAACAAACAAAAATTAGTAAAAATATTTCTTATTGCACAGTATTATGTCTAGGTCTGTCTTTGAAATAATTACATGACTGATCCAAACTTATTGATACATTTACACTTTAATTAATATAAACTTTGTTGTTTTTTTTTAAGAATTTTTTTTTGTTTTTCTAGTTGTTTGTGAATGTGGCAATAATAATAGTTATGCTATATTATAAAACTTAAACAGGGTTCCAATGATAGCCTAGACTTGTAAGACAATGCGCAAAATGTTCCTAAACATTAATTTATTGATGTTCTTGAATGAATGCGAAAATACGCAAAGAAAAGATGAATATTTTCTAGTACTCTAATCAAGTTTAAATACTTTATACTTCGAAAAATTATAACTGTCAATTTTAGAGTTTTTCCTGCATGGACAATGAACTAGTAATTTTTTTCAAAATGATATACATCAACTGTCAAATCATTAGAGTAATTTTCAATAACTGTGTCCACCCACCTAGAAGGTTTTTGCCTACCAGCTCATTCCAAATGTGCAACTTGAAGAGAAGTATTGTAAAAATGTGTTAAAGTTTTGTTTTTATATCAGTGATCTTTAAAAAAACAACAATATTTTGATAGTCAATGGGGGAAAAAAAGTCCTGAAGAAATAGATTACATGACTAGAGAATGCTCAATAATTTGACCTTAGCAAAGGTATACATAGCTATTGTGTTATGGTGGTGTCAGAAGTTAGACTGTATAACTGCTATACAAATATTTATTCTAAAATTGTTTTAAAAAAAAAAAAAAAAAGCACTTTTACACAAAACAATTATTTGGTTTCAGCCTAAACAGTTTAAAAGTGATTAGTACTATTATTTTCTCTTTAAACTTTCAGACAATGGTGATAGACAGCCGTTCTTTTTTAGAATTCAACACTAGCAACATCCACCAGTCTATCAATGTCTGTTGTTCAAAACTTGTGAAAAGAAGACTTCAGCAAGATAAAGTTTGTATTGATATTTTTAAAAAATTATGTACCAGGTTTATTTGTATAAATAAATTTGATGACTGATCCAGACCAATGGATTCAGGATTTTCTGATAGTAATAATTCTGTAATAATAATATATGACACTAAATCAACACAAATAACAGTAAACTCAGGTGTACCTCAAGGAACAGTATTAGGTCCACTACTATTTCTAATTTACATAAATGATTTACCAAATTGCATTAGTTCAGGAACATAAGTCAGATTATTTGCAGACATAGAAAATACAATAAACATGCATATAGGTAACCCTGTCAGACCAAGTAAAAACAGAGGACATTTGGGTTACGAGGCCTTCATTAGCTACAAAACAAACAAAAAAGACACACAAGTAACACAAAATTGGCTTAAGTTAACTTATCTGTCTGATGTTGTTCTCTATCGAGGCAGAAGAAAAAGCTATAGATCGCAAGGTCTGAAAGGGGAACTTTACTTTTCTTTCTCCATATGCTAGGACAAATTCGTACAAATACTCCTTCTTCCCTAGTGCTATTAGAGCATGAAATGGGTTGCCTCAATCAACCAGGAAAACCAACAACTTGGCAGAATTTTAAAAAGTTTAAGTCATTGATTAACATGCATGACTAGATTGACCTAGGGACACGCATAGGACATAATCATCTTTTTTTTTTAAATGAAGTCTGTATTATATGAGATAAGATATTGGGATTTTAGTTTTCTAAAATATTTCTGGCTATAACGTAATGAATGAATGGTTTGTTATCCAACATTGTAAGAAGTGCAACAATTAAGAGACAAAATCTTGATATAAAAGATTACTATGGATAAAATTATTTGTCATCATGTTATTTATAATTGATATGTACAAGATGAAATACATAAATAAATGTGCCTTTGAGTATTAGTATTGAAATGTTTGTGTTATATAGCATAATACTTACTTGTTCATTGCACACATTTTGTTTCAGGTTCATGTAATGGACCTATTGAACCAGGCATGCAATGTTGGTGTTGACTCTTCTTGGGATGTTATTGTGTATGATCAGTGCACAGAAGATCCCTCTCAACTGACCTCTGATAACTTTGTTCAAGTCCTTCTGAACAAGTTAAGCACAACATTCAACAGTGTAGCCTTTCTGAAGGGTTAGGCAATTGATATATTACTTCAAACTAAACTTGCTTGCATCCATTCTTTAATAGTCTTTGAAGGTTGTTCACTTTTTAAACTATAGATTTTTTTTTTTTTAAAATACTGCCTTCACACACACGTAGGCTACTATCCCTCCTTACACACATACACACAAACTGTAACATAGTCTTAAACTAAGTATTATAACTAAGAATTCTTTTAGTGAAATTCTAATTTTGTTAAATTTTCTTCAGGTGGTTTCTTAGCATTCCAGGCTTCCCATCCTGGACTGACAGAGAATAAATCTGGATCTCATCGATGCTCAACATTGACCTCTCTTTCACAGCCCTGCATGCCAGTCAGCAATATTGGCCCAACTCGTATATTGCCTTTCCTATATCTTGGTAGCCAGCAGGATTCCCTAAATCAAGAAGTGTCACAGGTGATCTCTCTGTTTTAACTTTGTAATTAATATATGTCAATTATTTGGAGATAAAGAATATAAGGACTGACCAAATCAAACTTTATTTACCTTTGTGTTCATCACTAGCAGGACACTATTTTGCCTTCTTTAGATTGTTGATAAATTTTAAGCTCAAATATGTATAACTAGGGGTGCACTGGATAGTACTTTTTGATATTCTGCAAGAGCTGAATATGACCGGACAGTAAAATATGATATTCGGCCGGAGCCGAATACCTAGATGTCTTGTAAATAGCTTGTTACTGAGCATTTCACAAAAACTGTTAAATAACATACCTATATTCATAATAATTGTTTTTCTTTTATTTACCTTATTGCTTTAAACTCTGTTAATGATTAATGAATTAAAGCTTAACAGTATTTATAAACAGATAGGCCTATCACAAACTAATCTGTGTAGTTTGAGTATGTATTATGTACGAGTCCACCAACTGTAAAAGGGGGGTGGGGGGTGGCATGGTCAATGTAAAATATGTAAATATATATTTAACTAGTTACTAATGTAAATCTCTCAAAGGTAAAGTGCAATCTGGCTTGTATAGTGGGTGAATGTATGTGTTCATGAATTTTAGACCAACAACTGGTCATCAGACTTGTAATTTAAAGTCCAAGAACTTCTTCTGGTTCTGGCTTCAAGGGCTTAATAGTAGCTATTGGTTAATAGTTGGAATCTTAAGCGTTCTAGGTCAATATTTATTGTTTTAGATTAATTCATTTGCAATAATTCATTTGCGGTAAACAATATTTTATTAACATCAATTATACCTATTTATAGCTTGAACCTTAGATGATGCCGAAGTATAGATTAAATTGTAGTCTGGTCTATTATTGAGATCTATGTTTAAATCTACAGCTATATAGATCTAAGAGCATTAGGAAAACCAAATATAGAAGAAGAAAAAACTCATCCACACCCTCCCTGCCCCCCAAAATATAGACTGTGTTTGACAGATTTAAACAACCTGGTCAGATAGAGGTAGTGGACCTACACATGTAGTCCTAGTGTAGTGTGTATAGTTGATGGTGTTGATCATCACATGTTTTTTTTTCCTTGAGCATATGCAATAGTGTTGAGTGGTCAGGCTAAAAAATAACACATTGGCTTGTATCAGGCCTGCTTGCTATAAGCATGTAGATAAATTATACCTGTACACTATTTACAGAGGTTAAGTGTTTCTTAACTCTCCAACACATTTTTCTTTGTTTGCTAGATCTAATTGCAGCGCTTTGCAATAAAAT
Source organism: Biomphalaria pfeifferi (assembly GCA_030265305.1). Classification (NCBI taxonomy): domain Eukaryota; kingdom Metazoa; phylum Mollusca; class Gastropoda; family Planorbidae; genus Biomphalaria; species Biomphalaria pfeifferi. The sequence continues at coordinate 2,545,460 of JASAOG010000044.1, read as the reverse complement.
GTCACGTAGTAGGTCTATGAGTGTCAGGTGTGTAAAAAAGTCGTCCTGGTTTGATACATGCTAGTTAAGTACACATCGCAAGTAAATAAACAAACTAATAACGAGGAGTTATTTGACTATCTCAAATTATTAAGAATATGGTTATCTAATCAAGACACTAAATGCAGGAGTAATATTCAATTTAACATGTTAGGAAAATTAAATCAACTGTATTATTTAATTACAGTGTAGTATGCTTTCTTAGCACGTTGTGTTTTTCCATTCTACAAAATAATTAGTTACTGGCTTACTGGGCTATGAAATCGGTTTGTTCTCTGTTTAGCAAAAGGTCCCTTGTTTAGCTGTCTGATCTTTAGTCCAGCTTACTATTTGAGATTTATATCCAAGTAAGCAAACTAGGCATTTGTGAAGAGCAGTGGCGTAGCATCCATGGCGCAAAGGGTTTCAATGAACCCAGGCCCACGACCCTTAGGGGCCCACAGTCTGTTACGATCCAACCATGGCGCAAAGGGATTTATTGCGTTTGGGCCCATGACCAGTTGAGTCCCACATAAGACCTTGAGGATGACACCAAACTGGAATACATAATTGCAGTAAAGGCGATTCAAAAATATAACCCTAAAAGCCTTCCCAGAATATGCTTATACCAAACGTTAGCTTCAAAACGTTAAACATTACCAGAGACGTCTAGAATTTGTATACCAGCAGCCTAGACTGCTTTAATGTCAAGATCTGCTTCATTTTATCAGGTTTATTGTAATGGTGGCTAGCCCTAATTGTGCGTTGGTGGTGTCAATTTTTTTGCCAGGTCGCATCAATTTTATAAAGCTTATATCAACTCACTCTGTCTATCTGGTAAAAAATTTTGTACACGTTATTTCTCCGACACCAATCTCGGATCAAGCTGAAATTTTGCGCAATTATTTCTTTTTTTTTCTAACAACATAAGAATCAATAATAGTAAAAAAAACAATGAGTTAATTAACTATTGGGTTAGGTATCTCGAACAAGGGAAATTTGACCTGATTGATACGAATACGAAATTTCGACTCAGTAGCAAATTATTCAACTTTCACAAAGCTCAATCTGTTTCTTTCTTTTTTTCTGCATTAAAAAAAGAATTTTTCTTTCATTCATGTAGTACCTCAAAGTACATTGCAATTTTTGTTATATACTATCAATATACTTATCGTATTCAGTTGCATTAGGATCGGTAGAGATTGACCAATGGTAAGTGGTTGAAACTTGGATCATAGTTCAACAAGATCCTATTAATATGAAGTATTCTTTTAAAATTGATATGAATATTGAGATATTTGACAGAAAAGCAAAGCCTCACAGATTCTAAACGAGATATCCCAAACTGCGAGGCCAAGGCTATGATGATAATTTCAATATGACTGGATAGTAGAATGGCCCTGAGGCATTGCTTCATCAAAAGCAGCCGCTCGAGCATTATATTCCCCGTACTAACCATAACTTATACTTGGTCTTAAATAATTCCGTCAGCGGTGTTCAAGAAGATGCAGATTTCTATGACTTTGTGCATATGTTTTTACTCACAGCATATTAAGATGGGCTCTTCTAGAATCCAATAGGGAGAGCATGACACTCAAATAATTGTACCCTACAAGGTGGTCATCAAGGAATGATGCTCTAACTGCAATGAGATACAGATATTTTGATGTACCAAAGATGCTTACACATAATACTTTCTGTTTTTCAAAGATAAAATAATTCCTGGAAGCTGCAACACTTAGGGGAAAATTAGAAACTTTCGATACTATTGTTCTGTACGAAATTGTGAGCGCAGTCAATGTTGTTTAACAAAAATGTTACAACATGAGCATCAAGATCTACGTAAAGCTGTCAATTAACTGGAGAAGATCTAGACTGAAGTAGGCTACAACTTTGGAGAAGATCTAGACTGAAGTAGACTACAAAATTTGAGAAATGACTTTGAGAGTGTGAATATAAGGCTGCTGTAGTAGATCTTGGGGTGTTGATCCAGTTTTTTTGTATCACATGATTGAAGAAAGTTAAAAACCAATTTTATTTGATGAGACTACCACTGACTACAGTAAACTTGTAAAGAGAAAATTAAAGATGCAGAGAAGACTTTCAAAATCAACATATTTTACCAAACTATCAATGTCAGAATATTATTCAGAGAAAAAGCCTTATATAAACACAAAAAGGTCTGTGTTCAGTACTAGATTTTGTTGTTTATTTATCCTAGATAACTATATTTTATAAGTTGCCACTGATAAAAAATGATTTAAGAATTTCTATGACACATAGAATGTTGGCTTCACTTTGTGTGTGTGTGTTGTTTTTTTTTCTCTGTTTTTTTTTCTCTTAAACTGTCAGGTTTTCATTAAGTAAATCTGTATAATAGGAAAAATTACATATAAAACATTTGTTTGATCATTTGAAATGCTTCAAGTTGTTTAATTCTGTTCAGAAGTTGCAAAATAATTGCAATTTGAGTCACCATTATTTGATGGGAGTCCTAACTGATTAAATTTAATGATACTATTACTTATAAAAAGGAGTAATACTTGCAATGGAATGTTGTTTTCTAAATACATACATACATTCTAGTTTTTTGTCACACACTAAATTAGTCTTATTGAGGGGGAGGGGAGCCCACCTAGTTATTCTTGAACCCGGGCCCACAGCTCCCTTGCTACGCTACTGATGAAGAGGTGTGGCCTGTAGTCCAGCCAGGTGATTGACATTTTTCTCCAAATAAGCAAAGTCATTGTCCAGTTAACCCTGAAGACGTGTGGCTTGAAGACCAGCCTCTAATTAAGATTAGCTACTAAGTAAACAAACTCAGTTCCATAGCGTGAACTTTAGAGAGTACCTATAACCATCGTATTTGACTTGTGGTACCTGTCTATTACTGAACTTCTATTCTTGAACCCGGGCCCACAGCTCCCTTGCTACGCTACTGATGAAGAGGTGTGGCCTGTAGTCCAGCCAGGTGATTGACATTTTTCTCCAAATAAGCAAAGTCATTGTCCAGTTAACCCTGAAGACGTGTGGCTTGAAGACCAGCCTCTAATTAAGATTAGCTACTAAGTAAACAAACTCAGTTCCATAGCGTGAACTTTAGAGAGTACCTATAACCATCGTATTTGACTTGTGGTACCTGTCTATTACTGAACTCAGTGTGATTGACTAAACAAATAAAAGGGGGTGGGAGTTGTTCAATTCTACCCTTGTTATATGTGTAGTAAGTCCAGCCTCCTTAATAGAGATTCTTTTCCAAGTAAACAAATTCACTTCCCTCATAAAGTGTGACCTCTAGACAGTGTCAACACGTTGACATCTTGCTTAATGTGGTCACTTGTCTATCTATGAACTTAATGTTATGGATTAAACAAACAAAAGATGGTGGGGTTTGTTCATCTTTACCTCTGGAGATATACCCGCACATCTAGACAGATGTCTGGTCAGCGTTACATAGTTTAGGAATATTACATGTTAACTAGCCCACTCAAAGGTAAAGACAAAAATTTAAAAACAAAATGTGCCAGCCATCGCTGCTATGTATGTAATGCGAATTTATAATGTAAACTTTTATTGCTATTTAGATTAACATGCTTTGCCTTTGTACTAAAAGATGTTTGGTGCATAGTCATAGTTTGAAAAGCACATTCTTTTATTTGAAACATAAACGTTTATGTAATTCAGAACTGACAATATTGAATCATGTCCACTTTATGAATATTGGCAGGTTTTTATTGACGTAGAGATTTAGTTTGACAACATTCGACGGTTCCCTTAATTAATTTTTAAATTTCTTGTTCGACATCCTTTATCAGCGTCAACTACTCTTATATTGTTGGCTTTTCACCTGCGGTGTTTTGGTATTTAAGTGTTACCTCCGTTTCACGTATCTAGAAAAGACTTAGCGCGAAGGTGCCAAACAATATTATTCGCTATATAGGTACTACGGTGTAGTTTTTACTATCCTTTCAACTATTCGGTAGTGATATTCGGCCAAAGCCGGAGCTTCTAGGCAACACCTTTGTGTAAGTAACATAGCTACCATGTTCTATTATTATCATTTCTGACAACCATCATATGAGACAGGCAAGGTCTTGTGCTATCCCAAAATACCCATTAGAGACTGGTTGAACAAAAACATTGCTAACTCTTGTATATTGCTGTGCAGACCAAAGTAAATGGTGGCTAGAGCTATAAAAAAATGAGTTATCACCACGCTGGAAACAGTAACGCTTTCTTTGAGTGTCCACAATCTGCCTATGGCCTAAAATACCTAGTCGAAAGGTCTAGCAGGGAAATCTGACTGAAGCGCCATTATCCCAATGCCCATTGGATAGGAATTCATCCAACAGCCAGGCATGAACTGGGAGATCTTCACCCTTTAAGTCCTGTCTGAAGATTCCACAATGGTAAGGACCATTGGGGTTTTGGGTTGTACCATATACATAGCGCACAGCCTCTGTATCAGGCCTGCTTGCTAAAAGTAGAAAAGGCTACTCCAACAACTGGGAATTTTTTAATGTTCCTATACTGTAACTGCCACAATGCCATGTAAAGACTGCTATACCAGCTTACCCACTAATGGACAATCCACTTGTAGAATAGTGTTACAGACTTGTCGGTGTCTGTTCCAACCTCACCCCAGAAGAGATTTAAAAAAAAACTCAACCAGGGTAACCTAACAGAGGCTGTATTCACTTCCCCCATCTAGGTTCCACTATTAAATGTTTCTACCAAGGCACCATGTTGAGGCTATGGAAACTGGAATCCTGTGGCCTAACATATCGGACTAAAGTAACTCTAAGAACTTCAGATTATTTCATCATGTTAATGAAATTCTGCTGAAAATAGTGAAAGTGGAAGTTAATGATTTTCCAACATTACATTAAGTTTAGACTGCAGTAGTGAAATTTTTAAAAAAGATAAAGCACCTGGCTTTTATGATCTTCCAGCTAGTGATGCTTTGCTTCTGTCACAAAATGTCTTTTGACAGATATTTTCACTTTATGCTGGGACAAATATTCTAATCTTCATGACTTAAGCGATACCGTCTTCGTATACCCTTAGAAAAAGATGATTAGCCTGATTGCTCCAACTACTGTGGCATTATTCTGCTATCAGTAGCAGTAAAAATGTTTGCCAGCAGCTTTCTTGACAAACTAACCAATTCCATAGTAGATGAAGTGCTTTTGAGCTGACAGAGACCCTGGACATGATTATAATATTGGACTAGTAAGCTGCCTGTGTTGATCTAGCCAAAGCTTTAAGACTTTGCATTGCGATGGTTTGTGGAGGATTTTTAAGCAACTGAATGAGGGTAAGAAAAAAAGTCAAAGTAAGGGCAGTCGTGACCTTGCAGGTAGTTTTCTACATAGCATGGAATAAAGCAGGAGTGCAAACTTGCTCTTCTGATAAGCTTTTTTGGAGTGATGCTTAAATCAAATGAGATCTTCAGGAGGGCGTCAAGTTCTGCAATGTTGGCAAGGTATTTCTTAAGGCGATATACTCTCAGACAACTGTTGACTAAGGCTAGAATCACTTTTTGTTGCGTCCAAATAGGAGTATGGCAGAATAGTTCTCTTGCTATTAACTAAAATCCATGTTTTTAAACCAGTGGTTTTCACAACCATTGGTGCTCTTTTAAATCATCTAAAGCTCCTTAAACTTTTTCTACCAAAGGTGACTACATTCTACAATGGGCAAGACTGTGCTACAAATAAACATGCTCTGTCGAACACTGATGTCGACAATGTAAAGGCACTACTTAATTGAATATTGCCTTGTCTAATACACATAACCTGTATGCGTATGATAATATTACTTTATACTAAAGGTATAGAGAGCTTTAAGGAGGTGCCTTTTCCCCCAAGCACTTAAAAGACTAATTATGGCAGGAATTTGCATTCACTAGCTTAGAGGAAAATATCTGGCAGCTATTGGTTTCTGAAAAAGACAGCTTGGAAACTTACAAAGGTTGCGAGGCAAAAATTTGGGAAAAGAAAAGCCTTAGCAGAAGACCGGCACAAACAGTGAAAAGAGAATTTAGATCACTTGCAGACGCCAAATTTGTATGCGACATGTGACAAAATATGCTGGTCACAACTGGCTTTGTAAAGTCATGTGAAATATTGCACTCTTCCTTAAACTGTCACGAAAACCAACAACTTAGCAGATGCAACAACACGCATGATAAGATTGACACTTGAAATGCATAGGAGGTAATTATCTTCTTTTTGAAGTAGCATCTGTAATCTATAAGAAGATTAAATCTTAGGAATAGGGACTCAAGACAATGCTTTATTTTATTATTATTCCATTATAGTCATTTTAGTTAACAACCTTTAATATTTTTTTTATATAATTCTTTGACCAATCATGTTTGTTTTCTAAACTAATTTTTTTGCCAGGCTTGTTGGTTTTGTGTTCTAGTGTTTTTTTTTCCAATAGCTCTTTTTTTTCTTTCTTCATTTTCAGGTGAATGGAATTACCTATATATTAAATGTGAGTAAAACTTGTCCCCGTCCACCATACATCTTGGAGAGTCACTTCCACCGTATTCCAGTCAATGATAACTACTGTGAAAAGCTACTGCCCTACTTTGTTGAAGCCTTCCAGTTCTTGGGTAAGTTCAAATTTTTAACTAACATTGCGGATTCCAAATGTCTAGACCTATATTGCAATGTTTTAAATTTAATGTTGCTTTCAGTCTAGTCTATTGATAGATTATCTAGACTTTTTTTTTAGGTAAATCTTATCTAAATTACATCTTAAATTATTCCAAATTTAGATCTAGATCTAGTAGATAAATATCTAAGAGTACTAAATCAAAAAGTTAAGTTTAGGTAGATCTACATCCTTATTCTAGTTCCATTTAAATGAAAATGCCAATAGCTCTGATTACAATACCAAAAGATTATCTAAAATCGCTCATCTGACATATTGTATATATTCGATAGTTGTCATGCTAAAATGTGGAATATATCTTTTCATCAATAATAGGCTATTAGTTTGTTATTAAGCGAGAGGTTTGGACTAGGAAGTAGATTATCTAACTTTGAAAGAATATCCGAAACATATAAAATATTTTACAGAAAAAAACAGTTTTACAATGGCAAATGAGTCTTTAAAACATTATTACTATTGACAATCAAAAAAAAAATCATGTCTTCAATATTCCTTGCAGATAGGGGGATCCTATAGTGATCAGAAGGGGCCGCCTGTGAGTTTTTGTGAGAACACAAACTCTTTTTGTAATCTTGTTTTTTTTTTAATTTATTGGAACTCATTATGTATTTATTCCATAAAAAAGAATAATTTTGGAGACTAGATAATACAAATTTAAATGTAGAAAAAAGATAGAATAACTGGCTCTATAGAATGAAGTGCATATATATTCCAAATTTCATAAGAATCCATCAATAAATTTATGCAAAGAAGGTGACCAAAGCGAAAATGTGATTATCAAGAAAAACACAGTAAAAGAAGTTTTTTTTAATGATTAAAACAGTCATTTTCCATAAGTAGGGCCTACTTTCTCAGTTATTTCTCTTTCCCAGAGTAGCCTATAAGTACGCATCTTGCTTATTTTGTACGCAAATGGAAATAAAAATATGCAAGTACAGTTTATCCTCTGAAAATACGCATTTCTCCATCTACAGCACCCGCCCCCCCCCCACCCCCCCTTTTCGAAAAAAAAAGTAGTTATTGCTAATCCTATATAGATCAGTGCATCAATGCCTGGTCATGAACTATTCTTAATGAACCTCATTCACGAATCGTAAACAAACATTTAGCCCAGTGATACTCTATCTTGTGGTCTTCATTGGGGGCGCTATCGCCCCCTGGGGGGCGTTTTCATGAAATTGGGGGGCGCTGGGAGCCAAAGGGGCGGTGGGGGTGCTGAGCATACAGGGGAAAATAAGAAACTAAAGGTGCTCTGAAATTTAAAAAAATCTTCAAAATTAAAGCTGGCAAACTATAGACTAATTATGATTAGCTTGCTTCTAATTTAAGAACAGAAACAATGTTAGAAATTGAGTTCCGGAATCCCATTTTCTATTTTTAAATTCTTACTCCGTTGCTATAATCGGAGTGTATCTATTGTCCTTAGATCTTGCGCACGTAAACGTTTATGATTTGGTAAACAAACTATGTTATACGTCTTTTAGATTATGTTGTTTTATCTACATATCTTTATATATAATTCTCTTCTTCCCTAATCAAGTCAGACGAGAAGTAAATGGGAAGATCACTCTCTTATTTCTGCGGAAAGTCACCCCACGAAAAAAAACAAGAGGGGGGGGAGAACACGTTTTCACAGCTCGCTAGGGATGGCTGCGCGCTGGACTGTCAAACCCTGTCCGCTTCCATCCCATGCGGGAGGTTTGGACTAGGAAGTAAACTATCGTCAACTCTGAAGGAACATCCGAAACATGTAAAACATTTTACAAACACTAAATAGCAGGGCCGAACTTAAGCATTGTGGGGCCCTATTTGAAACGGATTTCGCGGGGCCAAGTTTGGGTAGGGAAGCGGACAATAAGTCAAATTTAAGAGTTTGTATTAGAAAATAAATTCATCTATGCATTTTATTCATTCTTTACTACGTACAGAATTACTTTACGAGCCTTGCGTGTAGCAAAGTCATACAGTATATCATAATAATTCTGTTTCCCACATAGATCCCGCTCAATAGCAAGAATTACCAAATGTTTCAATCTATCTTTGAGAATTGTTGACATCGAGTAATTCTTCATTAGTTTGAGGCGCGAGAAGGTGATTACACAATTACGGCTAATGCATAATGCAGTTTTTATTAATAGCCCGTAGGATTGACGTTTTCCATATTGAATGACACCCCAAAATGACAATTTTTTTCTATGTATTTCCGTATATTTTAAGAACTTTTTTATATATTTTGCAATTTCGGGAGATTTCCAGGAGCTCCTGGTAAATCGACAGGAATGCGCGGGAAATCTGTTTTAAGTTATAAAATGGTTTAATTTAATAATTTATACACCTTGAATTGGCGTGGGTTTCATGAAAGTGCGGATCCTTCGGTCACAACATAGGTTGCAGTGGCCTAAGACCAGCCCTGCAAAATAGCGGCGTATGCTATGCCGCCGATCGACTAGTGTTAATATATTAATTTGTAAATGTTAATTTAAAAAAACTTTAAAGCTACCATTCAAATAGAATAATTTTACCTTTTTTTAAACAATAAACATTGACAAAGTGTTGTTACAAAAATTCGCAGGTATGAGAAGGAGTGTTGACCTGAGTTTTAGTGAATTTACACTAGATAAAAAGTATTCCAATGTTTTACTTTGAATGACGGCATATTCAGTGAAACTAAGTCGGCTTCACGAACATATAGCTATATCCAAAAAAATTAAAGAATACTCATGAATAATTTTAAAATCTACTATTTAAACAATATTAAAAACAAAACAAGAATACAAAGACAGTTTGTTCCACACAAACTTAAAATCGGCCCCCGAAGTGGTACACCCAGGCAGGTATAAAGGCAGGTATCAATATTTTCAGAAAGAACATCAGAATTAGATTCTTTCAATGACAAAATGACAGAAAAGAATGAAGAAAGAAGCTTGACAGATCTTGTGTGTTGCCCCAGCAGACCAAAGGATAGGTGAAAGTGAATGTGAAGTTAAATGTGAACCTGGCCTTGATCTCTTATAATGAATATCTAATTGATCTAATTGTTTTGTAAAGGGTCAATCTATTATTCAAATCCTCAAAAAAAAACAACTCTTTAGTTTGTGTTTTACAGCATGGTATCTGTCCAGTGGTACACGCGATAATATGAAAAACTACTTATTTATTGTTTTTTTTAATTATGTCCTACTTATATGCATACTAAATAGATATTTTCTCTTTAAAAAAAAAATAGTAAATATTATTTTTGAGTAAATGTAGTAGTTAGTAGGACAGAACTTACATAACTTAGCAATACAAATGTAAAAAAAAAATAATTTTTTACAAAAAAATAATCTAAAACCATTTGCATAAATGTGTTTAAAATATGAAAAATAGTAATCCCCAACTAAAGAGCCTCTCTGTGTGTTACTATTAATAGTGAATTGTTGTAATAGTGGTGTACTTTTATGAAAAAACTGCTTGCATAAGTGATTTAAAAAATGAGATTTTTTCGCTTTTAGAAAAAAAAAAGTAGCCGTTGCATCAGAACTAAAATATTATGATGTTGGATTTTCACTATCTTTTCTAGTTTACGATATCTAAACAGGACAGACAGACATATTCACACAAAACTACTAGCGTCTTTTTTCCCTTTCAGGAGCCGCTAAAATCGACAATGCAGTATATGTTTTAGTGGCCTCTTAGAAAAATACATAGCTTTTTAAAAAAGTTTTAAAAGTCTTATGATATTGTTTAAAAATTGATAAAAACTAAAATTAAAATTTTTCAAAACATATTAGTAGCACAAAAAGACTTTTTTTTTGGTTAGTGATGAAATACTATTTCAAAATTGTCTAGTTATGTAGCTTATAACGACAAATAGGGAACCATCAGTGGTTGGACGCTACAATTGCTTCATAAGTATTATGGAATAAATGAGATCTATCCACAATTCACCTTAAATTTTAGCTTGCATTTCATTTGTATTTGAATCTAATTATAAAAATTGTAAATAAAATACAAACCCATTCCCAAAATAAGCGCATCTTTCAATAGTTTTGTGAAACAATTGATAAGCAACATGTTAAAAATTATTGTATAAGGTGGTTCACTGGATTTCGAAAGGGAGTTTTGCTAAGCTCTTAAATACAATTTTTAATTTTTTTTTTATTTGAGAATCAGGAAGATTCATCGGTTGGCAATGACTTAAAGGAGGCTAAAATAAATTGTTTTACATGGTAGGCATCTAACATAAATGAATGAAACCAGGCTCCGACTGCAAGGAAAGAAATTGACTTTCATTGATCATATCATTTTCTCTTTTATCAAGATATTAAATCTATTTTAAAGGGTTTTACAATCTCACATAATTTGTTTGTTGAAAAATGAATTACTGCTTGAGGACATCGATATCTATGCAATTCATTTAACAATGCTCTATGAAGAAATGATGATTCACTTCTATGATGAAAATGAATTTAAAACATATATAAATGACAATTATTAAACATCTGTTACCGATGTTCAAATTGAGTTGCAGGAAAAATAGATTTACAAAATTGTCTTCAGTAAAAAGAATGTTAACATAGGAGGCACAACAGATGCACTTAAATGTTTCAGCAAAATTTCAAAACTGTGGTCAAAAATGGAATTATTTTTTAGCTTTTCCATCAACATACATGGTTAACCTAGATTTAGCCTTGCTTTGGCTAATTTATAGCTTGAAATTTCTAATATTGTCAGACTGCAGGAGGCACATTAGCTTAATTTCATTTTGTACTGAATTCAGCAATAATAATGTTTATATTACAAATAAAACTAAATTTGCTATTAAACCTAAAAAAAGTAGGCCCTAATATTCAGTAATTTAAAAAGGAACTATTCTGAGGATTTGAAAGAAAGTCATGACAATGAGATAAATTTTTGTATGTAATCACTGCAAATTATTTGACATAATTTTTTTATAATGATAACAATGGCAATGTCTTCGATTCCGAAGATTAAGGATGAGTGCAGTGTTTCACATAACTATGCAAACCCAGTTGCGACCTGCATATTTTCCCGAATTTCGTGCAGACAAAGCTTTTGTCTGCTGGCGGTCTATTTAAGTTTTCTTTCCGTCTATTGGCGGCTGTCTTCAATATTGGCTTTTCTTTGAGTCTCAAATGTTTGTCCCACAGCTTTTGTGAGAGCTCTTCAACTGTCTCTCTCAGAAGCCATCTGCTGCCAGGTACTTTCCTCTATGCCAGTGAGGGGGAAATGGCGCCTGAGTTTATCTTTATAGGTCTTACAGGGGGCACCTCTGTAACACCGTCCTCCTCTAAGCTCGCCAAAGAAGATCTCCTTTGGCATGTAGTTGTCTTGCACGCGGTATACGTGTTATTGACAGCATAAAAATGAATAAATAAATGACAAGTTGTTCAAATTTGCTTTCTTGCACTTCTTTTTATGTGTTTTTCTTACAGGGGGGCGTGGCGGATTTTTTAAAGGAAAAATATGAAAAGGGGGCGGTAGGCCAAAAAAAGTTGAAGACCACTGCTCTATCTCTTCTATACAAATTACGTAATCCATAAGGCTGTCACGTGATAAGTTTTTTTTCATTTTTTTATCAATATTATCATGTGGCTAAATGTTGTTTGTTTATGATTGGTGAATGAGGTCCATTAATCTACCATGAAATAGTATCGCTTTTTTTTTCTCGCGCATGCTGAAACGCGAGGATTTAAATGTTTACTAGATCTTACTGAGTGAAATAAAGCGAAGTTTCTTTCGATGTGTCAGTTTATATGAAGTCTTCAAACTGATTGGGAAATATCTGATTGATTAGTTCTTATTCATCTAGACTGGATCTAGAACTAGATTTAGATCTAGGGTATTAGTTTACCTGACTAGAAACGCTAAATCAAGTTTCTCTTATATTTTAAGAATATGCAGAAAAAAATGCAGATTACAAATATGTAATTTGATTTCCTCGGAGATAAATAGTTTTTAAAAATATATTTTTAAGTTTTATTTCTTATTACCATATTGTCATTGGAAATACGCCATTTTAGTTTTAAGGCTTAATACTAGACTATCTCCCTTGAATTATTAGATCTAATATTAAAATTCATTTAAAATGATAGCATAAGAACAAAAAACTCTCTTTAAAAAAGTTATTGAAAAAAAGAAGAAATAACTTCATCAATTAATTATTAACATTTTTTTTAGACCTTCATTTCAGTAAATACACTTAAAAATTTATAAGTTGACAGCATAAGAACAAAAATCTCTTTTAAAAAAGTTATTGAAAGGGATAAGGGAGATAAATATGCTTAAAAACAACATGGTGGTCAGTAAAGGTATCTGGGCATCTAAACTATTACTGTCTTACTCTAAGCTTTAGGCATAGATCTAGTCTAAACTGTTCTTAGAAACTACATCCCAGATACCTACATGGCACCGCAGACCTCAAGGCCTGACCATCAGAAACATATTGCAGTCACCTGTAAAGGAAGTGAGCAGATTTTCTTTAGTTGGTTGTAAATCTGACACAGATGCTGCGTGTCTTACTCTAAGTTTTATGCATAGGTCTAGGCTGGATCTAGAATGACTAGTCAAGATCTAGACTTTGATCTAAGTCTAATCTAGTCTATTTAGTTTTTAGGCTAAATCTTGAAATCTAAATGTTTAAACAATAAATAAACACAGAGAGAATCTATAACTTTATGTATTCTTTTAATTCTAAACCACCATGTTTGTTAATGTTAATATTATCAACAAAGAGTATCCTCAATGCCAACCAATCAGAATTTCATGAAATATACAATATATATGGATGGCTGCCTGGTCGTGCGGTTTGCACGCTGGACTGTCGTTCAGATTTATCGATGGTCCCGGGTTCAAACCCTGCCCGCTCCCATCCCCCGTCGTCCTGCGGGAGGTTTGGACTAGGAAGTAATTATCTTCAACTCTGAAGGAACATCCGAAACATGTAAAACATTTTACAAACATATGCCCTAGAAAAATGAAGAAAAAAAAAAATTTAAAGTAAAATATAACATTTCAATATTCAAAACCTGAGTTTGACAATTAAATTTATACTTATGCATATTCATTAATTTGTTTCTGTTTCTAGACAAAGTTCGAGAGGCCAATGGCTGTGTTCTTGTTCATTGTTTAGGAGGAGTTTCCCGCTCAGCAACCCTTGCAATCGCTTATATTATGAAATATATGAAAATGTCATCTGACGAAGCCTACAGGTTTGTTAGCATTACATTTTACCATTTCTCTTCATTGTGCTCACATTATTATTGATAAGCAATTGCAACAGATTGATTTTGTATTTTAATTAAAATACTCTACAAATATAAGAGTAGCTTGGAACACTGCATTGGGTATATAGGTTATAGAAATCCTAATTTAATATAATGCTCATTACATTCCAGATATGTAAAGGATAAACGGCCAACCATCTCACCAAATTTCAACTTTCTTGGGCAACTATTAGAATATGAAAAGATCATCAGGAAAGAAGAACAGCTGGAAGAAGCTCGCAGAGAGGCTGTCAAAGCCACTACTTTTGATGACAGTATATCCTGTGAAACAGAACGAGCCAGTCCAGGGTCCATGGACCTTCATACTACCAGTCCTTCTTCTCCAGGACCGCGTACTCTACGCCAGACAGTTAGCACCTCTATGCTTTTCAAACTAAATTTAACTCAGGAAACTGAACTGTTCTCAGACACTACATCCCAGATACCTGCATGGCACCGCAGACCTCAAGGCCTGGCTACCAGAAACATAGTGCAGTCACCTGTAAAGGAAGTGAGCAGATTTTCTTTAGTTGGTTGTAAATCTGACACAGATGCTGCATGTTTTAATGTGACCAGTCACCAACAAACATCAGTGGATATAATGACTAACATCTGTGATAGAAAAATTGGGTCAGAAGATTTGCTGTTTGCCAAATCTTCAGTTTGTCCCATCACTGGCTTTCCTAGCCCTGGTGGGGGGGTCAATCATGACTTTCCCAAACCAATTTGTACCATAACAGGTTTTCCAGGACCTGAACAGTATGGCAGCAATCAACTTGATGTAACAGACTTTGATACAAAGACATTGTTTTTAGACAACTCTGCATATCACTCTAATGTAAGCAGCAGCACTACAACTTTAAAAATCAGTGACACCATTGTCACTAATCCCACAACTCAAAAGACTCAGAAAATGGAGCAGCAACCTAAAATAAAACAGGGATTAAGCTTTTCGTCCATTTTCTCAAACTTTCGCTGGAAATCAAGACCGCCCACACTTCCGTTAGGCTCCCCTGTGGGTGCAGTTAAAGAAACTGGGCATTCTGTTAAAAAGCAGGGAGGAGATTTAAGTGGTGGAGGTGATTCCAGAGTGCAGTTGACCCCAGTGTCTGAGGCAATTGAGAACTGTGACATCATTTTAACAGATGAAATGACCAGTAATGTGTCCATTGACCACAAGGAGAATAAAAAGATGGATAATGACATTTATGTACAAACATACAATAAATCAGGCAGCAGTCATGCAACTACTTCTATAATGGCATCTAAAGTAATCAATTCATGTTTAACTCCAGGTTCATCCGAGACCACTATTTCATCTATCAACAAATCAACATCCCTTAAACTAAGTGCTAAACAGTTTACTCTAGCTCTTAGCTCTCCCACTTCAGACTTTCCTGTCTGCTTCTCATCCTCAAGTCACAAGCCTCTCTCCCCAGGTGATAACAAGAGGAAAAGTGGATTGACCAAATCTGACTTTGACAGTCCTGACAAACTGGCCAAGACAGAAGACGTTCACCAACATACTCTATCACCTCCAAAAACTTTGAACATATCCCAGGGTTCTTCTGACAAGTTACGACAGAGAACTTCAGCTAGGAGGTCCTTTGTATTACAGCTATCATCTCCAACCACAGCTATGTCAAGGCTTAACTTCAGTTCTCCATCAGAGAAAACAAATGAATCATTATGGGCAGCAAGAGAGGAATGTTCATTGCTTCAAACTGATTCCTTGGTACCAATGGAAATAGATAAATCAATTAGTGCATCTTTATTTACATCAAATATTTATTTTACAGATGGTGAATTAGGCAGATGTTCAGCTTCACAATCTACTTTCACTAAGTCTGATACTGGTAAAAAATCAACCCAATCCATTGAACCTAACTTTGCTGTTTTTCCATCTTCATCACAATCATCATTGTCAACTACATCTTATTCAACAGTAGATTTACCATCCATTGTACAGGAATGTACAACTGCACCAGTTAATGATTTAGCGATTGCAGCATCTGCAGCTTTAGACAGTTTTCAGGAGCTCCCCACTACATCTCTGGATAAATTAAGCTTCACACCATGTTTTACCAAAGACATTGTTAATGAATTTAGGGCACGAAATGCTAATCTGGCAGCCAGGGAGGATCACAATGAGCCAAGATCTTCAGTGCTAGACTCACCAATGTCAATCAGTAGTGGCAGCTCTGCACCAAGTCTAGCAAGTTCCACAATTTCACCAATTGAATCCAATATGGTAAATCCATTTTCTGACTGTGAACAGAAATTATATGATGAAACTACCCCATTAATTCATTCAGAACCCCATACTTTAGGACATGCAGTCTCAACTAGTCTAAAGCAGCCTGTTGTGTCCCCAAGTTCAGATTTCAATTTGTCTCCATCCTCTATGCCCCAGGCAACAATGTCACCAATACTACCAAGCCTGACATCCCCCAACTTTTACAGCAGCACTTCTTCTCTAGAGCTACTTTCCCCAATGTCTATAACAGACAGCACCTCAGACTCTCCAAAATTACTATCAAAGAGAAGCAGCCTTTGTTCTCTAGCCCAGTCTTCTGCTAGCTCCCCAATCCTGTCATTGCCATCACCTCTTGTGTCCTCACCATCTATTTCTCCAATGGTAACCTCCCCAACTTCCAGTTCATTTCATCTTGCCAGCTGTTCTTCATCTACTTCTTGGACCAGCATGACCAAAGTGATTCGACGTGATAAAAGTAAACGAGTTATAGACAGACCATATAGCATTGCTTTCTCGTCTTACCCTGCTTGTGAGTTGGTCCCCAACAGCACCAAAGATGGCAGCTCTGTTGGTCAGACTAGTCAGGATGATGCTAGTGAAGCCTATATGTCAGTCAGTAGCAAAAAATCACGCCTAAGCAAGGCCAGTGACTGTCAAGCACTCCAGGGTCGCACTTCATGGAGTGGCTACTCAGAGAGAGAAGTTTATAACAAATATAAAGAAATCACAGCTGCTATGGAAAATGCTATGATGCGAACTCAAGTATTTTCCATGCATTCATCACCAAACAGTAGGGGAGATACAACTCGAGCTACTTCTAGAAAAGCTCGCAGCTTGGAAGACTTTTTAGAAAGTAATACTTCAGAAAGAGAGGAGACCTTGACCTTTAAAGGTGGTAACCAAAGGTGGAGACATTATAGAGAGTCACACTTAGAGCCCTTTTACTGTGGTATGCACAGCACCAGTGAGCCATATCATTCCAGTTCAAGCCTGTCTTCAAATGGCAGTCATGGATCCAGTCTAGAGATCATTCAGGTATCTTAATCATGGATTTTTTTGTTTACTCCTTGGTTTATTTGTAGTGTCTTTTTAGTTTGCATATGTACAAGAAACACAAACCAACCCTTGCATCTACCAACTCCCTAAAGTTACTCACTTCTTCATAGATTTTGTAAAAAGTCATTTTAAATTTATATATAATCCTTTTTGATTTTACATTTTCACAATTACAAATAAGTTAAAGTAATTCAATAAAATTAAATTTAAAAAAAAATTAAATTAAGATGGTGGCTGATGAAATTGCTAAGAGTTCTGTAAAATTCTGATTTCACTACAAATAACATTTTTAGGTGATGGTGTTCCTTATGTCAAATTAATTTTAAAGTTTGATTTAGAACTATTCAGCCTTTTGTGATACTTTTTTTTTAATCTAAAATTATCATTAAAAGATTCTTTAAATATATTAATGCTCAATTTCTATTGTTTTCCTGTTCTATCAGGATCCAAATTGAACATGCCATCATTATCCACTATTTGTAACTTTGTTTTGGAAAATTTTGGGCTTTTTAGTTACCAGATACCTATATTTTTTTTATTTTTTTGCATTCTACCAAAATTTGTTGGTGTTTTGGTTATTGGTTAAAGTTTTTTTTCTCCTTTTAATTGCACACATCTTAGAAATTTTCCTTTTCTGTATTTTGGTGTTGTGCACCCTGCCAGTGGCATCACTAGAGTAGGTGTCACCCTGTGCGGATAGCTCAGGGTGTCACAGCCCACCAAGTTTCCACCTAAATTTTTGACGAAAAATTGAAACATGATCTAATTAGTTACATTATTTGATTGTTAGGAAACTGCTAAATGAGTGTTAATTCTTTTGTAAAATTTTGTTTATGACATTTTATCAATAATTATAACTTATATAAATATGAACACTCTTAAAGTTAGAATCAGACTTTCAATCAACTGAACATACTGTTTTTATTAAGCTTCTCAAACTTTTACTAGTTAACCCTCCGAGACATCTTGTAGTAGGCACAGTAGATATTTTCATTTCTTATGTAGAATCCTGTTGAAATTTCATCTTTCATACAACCTTTTGAATTGAGCTTGTTGCTAATATCATTTGTGAAAAATACAAGTTCTACTTAGAAGATGAAACAATGTTAAATTTAATTTCATAATTTAATTTATTAAACTTTTGTAGCAATGTCCTTTTTACTTGATTAATATTCAGATTTAGAATAACCTCCTCTACCATGCAAGTACTATCGATTTTTTTTCCCTTAAAGCATGAAACATTTTTTACAACAAAAAAAGCAAAAAAAAAAAAAAAAAAAGTCAATAAAATATATTAAAATCTTTATGTATACATTAAAAGTGCATTAACATATATGGGTAGGTACCTAGCTACAGTCAATCCTTTTTTTAAAGTCAGTTTTAACAATTGTTAAATTGTTTTCTATTTGAGTGTTATCCCGTATGGTCTCCACCCCCCCAGTGATTGCCACTGTTGTCATCCTTATTTTTTCCCCTGGTAATTGAGACTATTTTATGTTTGTCATTTCTTGAGATATATTTGTATTATTTTGTTAGTATATGTTTTATTCTTTTAGTTATCACTATTTGCTTTCTTTTATTTGATTGTTGTGATGTTTGAATTTGCATGAAGTTTCTTTTATTACAGCATGTTGGGAAATCTCTTGTAGATTTGACATTTAGTCTGGATTTCTTATTTACTTTTATCCTTGTGAAATACATTGCAACGAAGCAATAGAATCACAAGAGGAATTTGCTGACTTTGAGAGATCTTAGTGAGAATCTTAGATTGAGCCCTCTATTTCTTTTTCTTTCTAGTAAGTCTCATGTTTAGATTTCTGTTTCCTTATTAATGTCTTGCTGGGCTGAAGATGAATTTCACTCCTATTTTCTTTAGGAACCAAAATACTTTCATTACTATATTTTTATATATTTGACTGCATATTTCAATGAGGCCTTATGATCTGCTGAAATAGTCTATGAGTATTGTAGGTGTCAATCTAATGCCCCTATGAGATTGTTATTGGGATATTTGAACTGTGAAATGTTTTATAGACTTTTTATTGTTGCCTTAATTAAACTAATGTACATAGTTGTTGTTTTCAACGTTTAAACAATTTATTTATTTTGTTTTGATTCTGAGATGATCTCAGTTTTTGTTTCCATCATTTTGTCTCCAGTCAAACCTTTTGAAAAGAAAAGACAGTATTTCATTTTCTTTATTTATAGGCCAGGTTTTTGTGGAATTCACCATTAGAACCAGAGATATATTGCTTCTATATGTGTTTGTTGTCAATCATTCCATATCACTTGAATTTATGCTTGTTAGCCCTTCTCCGTTTGTGCAATGTAAAGTGGAGATGTTTGAATAAACTGTTTTGTTGTTTAAGTCATTTCTAAAATAAAGATTGCATTTGTTCCTTTAATACAATATTTGTGTCCTTCTTGAGCAGATAAAGTGCATAACTTGCATTGCGTCCAATGTAGCACTTTTAGATTGTTGCACACTACAAACATTATTTAATTGTAATTTAATATCTTTATTCACAACAAATATTAATAACTCAAATAATGTAACATTTTTAAAGGAGGGGGTCAAGTTATTTTAGAAGGAGCCTTGATTCCCAAATGATAAAGCTACCACAAAGCTAATACCTAGAGATGACATCAGATGGAGACAAAAGTTTTCAGACACAAATTTAAGATGAGCCAACCCATTTTCTCAGTGGTTGTAATGGTGTAACACCAGCATTAAATTCTGCTTAGTTTGCTTATAGAAAAAGATAATTGACAGACAACTCTGGTCCATGGTCTCTGGGATTTGCTTTGAAAATATAGATCTTAAATGTGTTTAGACACGTCAAACTCATGCTTGTTTTTTGTTTTTTTAATTACAAAATATGGGCCCAAAGCAACTAAATTGAGAAGTTTATATGTATTATGGAAGCAGCTCCTTATTCGTTTTTTCATATACTAAGAAGAGTAGCCATTGACAGAACAAAATTGGGATAATGGCCACATTGTTATTTTAGAAGGCATAAATCTGATTTCTGGTAGCAATCAAAATAATAGTAATATGGTTTACATTTGAACTAGTCTCTAGACTATCTTTACTATGTCCTTTCAATTCTTTCAGAATGTGTTTTTGTACAACAGTGCAATTGCCGCTGTTTATTTAATGTATGAACTTTGACCTAACTAGCTCTAACATGTCAGCATTACTGTCATGGCCTAAGTACTAAAGCATGCCAGTATTAACACATCAAATCTAAGCATAAACATTTTGGAATTAATTGTCACCTCCTAAATATATTGGCACAACTTTCAGAGATGCCTACATACATGCATCTTGCGTGTTTTGTAAGCAAATGGAAACGAAAATACGCAAGTAAGGTTTATGATATTAAATACGCTCCCCCCCCCCCCCCCCCCCCGCAAAAGCAACAAAAAAAAAAGAAATTAAATAATCAAGTTTACAAAGACAGTTTGTGTGGAAACTCAAAATCGGCCTCCGAAGTGGTCCAATCAGGCAGGTTGCAATATTTTCAGAAAGAATATCAGAATGAAATTTTATCAAAGGCAAATGACAGAGAAGAATTGAAAAAGAAGGTTGGCAGATCTTGTGTGTGGTGCCCCAACGGTCAGGCAGACTAAGGGATAGGTGAAAAAGTGCAATGTGAACCTCGCCAAACTGTTGTCATATAATGATTATCTAATTGTTCTGTAAATGGTCAATCTGTTATTCATAGCCTCAAAAAAAAAAAAATTCTCAAGAAAAAAAAATCTCTTTAAAAAAATCTCCCCTTCCGTTCATTGTTCCATGGCTATAGCACAGCGCTGCAGTTCGCGCAATAATATAAAGCACTACTTATTAAAATAATAAGGCTTGTCGTCGAGTCCGAGGATAAATGAGGAATGCAGTATTTCTCGTGGCTGCGCAGCAATTACTAGATCTAGATCTAAATTAAAAAATTAAATTATATGTTACATAGGTTAGGGTTGAAAAAAAAACAACTTTACTTCTTTTAACTACTTTACAAAATTACGCCTTGATCCAACTTTCTAAAAAATGATCACGATCGATCAAAAACGCATACGAATTTATTTCCGGCTTACAGTCTAGATATAATGTATAAGTCTATGGTTTAGTTCTAATTCATTGGACTTTTTATAGATCTAGTATTACTTTAAAACGTTTTATTATGTCAGGCACCGCGAATTTACGTAAATCTAGATTTATAATTAAGATCCAAATAAATCTAGATATAGTCTTATCTCAATGTGACCAGGTGTGTTCTATATGTAGAACTTAATCTTGAGAGAATCAATTAGGCCTAATCTAGATCAAAGTAAATCTTATTATCGACCTAGATTTAGACTACTAAGTCTAGTAGCTCTAGGATCTAGATTTAGGATATCTGTAACTAGAGCTAGATGTACTCAAAAGTGCACAGCCACTTCTGCCATCTTATCATTTATGGAATCTAAAATTTAAAAATTAGCTGATCTAATTACTCTAGGTCTAGATCTAGTATCTCACATTCAGGACATCAGCCTACAATTCCGTAGGATTATTGAAAAATAGCTTTAAATAGCCTTTTTAAATTAAAACCAATGAACTGTTAACGAAGCTGCCTCTAGACTAGATCTAGATTCGATTTGTAAACCACCATAGTCATAAGACCACATGGATGCATCCACGCTCAAAAGCACTGGCATCTGTTGGATTACATAATAGTGATGCAGTGTGATGTCAGGGATGTGGTGCACACTAGAGTAATGCCCAGTGCCGACTGTTACACGGACCATCGTCTTGTCCGGACGAAGCTGAACATCACCATCAAGATGGTAAAAAGATATGGCCTGCCTAGGGCAAAGAAGCTAAATGTTGATAGGCTGGCTGACGTACGAGAGCGCTTCATGGTACTACTCGAGGCTGATCTTCGAAAGCCCCAGGACGATGACCCAGTGAGTAACTGGAGCCAGCTAAAAACGATACTTCAGGGCGTGACGGCCAAATCCGTGGGATACTGCAGTAAACCCAAAAGAGACTGGTTTGACTAGAACAATACCGCTATTCAAGAACTGTTAAAGAATAAGCACAAGTACTATCGCTCTGTTCTTGCGAACCCTAATGACAACGCAGCCAGAACTCTCTATAAAGCTTTTTGTCACACTCTGCAGTCAAAGGTCAGGGAACTAAAAAATAATTGGTGGCTTGAGCTGTCCGTAAACATGCAGAGACATGCTGACACTGGTGACACACGTTCTTTCTATGAATCGCTTCGATGTACCTATGGCCCAACTTACCAGACTACAGCACCGCTAAGATCATCCGATGCTTCTACCCAATTAACTAGCAAGGCGGACATACTAAATCGCTGGACAGAACACTACAGTATGCTGTTTGGTGATACAGTACACTACAGTATGCTGTTTGGCAAATGTTCCTCAAAAAACTATGACAGAGGAGCTCGACGACCCACCGACATTTGAGGAAATTGAGACAGCAATATCTAAACTAAAAAAACACAAGGCACCTGGCTCTAATGGATTTCCCGCTGAAATATTTAAAATGGGTGGTGTCGCCCTAACCGAGAGGCTAACAGACTTGTTCGCTCTATGCTGGGAGAAGTGCGTGGTCCCACCTGAACTTCGAGATTCCGTTATATCCCTATACAAAAAGGGTGACAAGTCTAACTGCTCTAATTATCGACACTTCTGTCAGTATTAGGAAAGATCTTTGCTCGAGTGTTGCTCGACCGACTAACCCACTCTTTAGTGGACGAGGTCTTATCTGAAAGCCAATGTGGTTTCAGAGCCTGTAGTGGTACATCTGACATGATAATTGTTCTGCGACAAGTACAAGAAAAATGTAAAGAGCAGAACCTAAACCTACACGCTGCCTTTGTGGACCTCACCTGGGCATTCGACACGGTCAGTCGCGATGGTTTGTGGAGGATTTTGGCTAGGCTGGGATGCCCACCTACGTTCCTATCCATTCTCAAGCAGTTTCTTGTGGGACAAAAAGGCCACATCAGACACAATGATGCCCTTACTGATCACTTCCCAATTGAAAATGGCGTGAAGCAGGGCTAAGTATTTGCTCCTACTCTATTCGCTATCTTCTTTGGCGTAATGCTGGGTTAAATGAGGCAGCGATTGCACGAAGGCATCTACATCTGGCTTCGTTCAGACGGCAATCTCTTCAATCTTCAACGTCTTTTATCACATGCAAAAACAAAGGAGATGGTCATAACGGAGCTTCTCTATGCAGATGATTGCGCCCTGCTAGCTCACAATGAACATGATCTCCAGAATGCGATAAACGAATTTGCATACGTTGCCGCCTCTTTCGGTCTATCTATAAACCTCGGGAAAACAGAAGTCCTGTTGCAGAAGTCACCCAATAAAACATACTCAGCCCCAAGGATCACCGTAAACGGACAGCCCCTTAACGTGATAGACCACTTCACATATCTAGGTAGTAGAATGTCAAATGACGCTTCACTTTCAATGGAGGTTGATAACTGTCTGGCCAGGGCTAGAAGCGCTTTTTGACGCTTTCAGGCGAGAGTTTGGCGGAACGATCTGCCTACAAAAATCAGTGTCTACCAGGCGGTGGTTCTCTCGTCCCTGGCTCTGAGACATGGACACTATACAGTAAAACAACTAAGCCTTCTTGAGCGCTTCCACCAAAGATGCTTGCGCTCCATCATGGACATACGGTGGCAAGACCGCGCTACAAACAGCGATGTCCTTGCGAACGCCGGTATGGACAATATAGAGGGACTTCTTATGGTACGGCAGTTATGCTGGGTGGGGCACGTATCCCGTATGAGAGACGAACGTATGCCATAGGCAGTCTTTGTTGGTGAGCTAAAAGGTGATCGACGTAACAGAGGTGCCCCACGGAAACGCTTCAAAGACCAGCTTAGGCGTCAACTTTCCTTGACTGACATAGAAGAGAGCACCTGGTTGCATGCGGCCTCAGCTGGAGGTCACTCACGAAGGCCGTAGGATATACATTTTAGACCAAAAGAAAATCCGCTGCCGAGGACAAACGCAGACGGCGAAAAGAAAATCTAAATCGACCACATACGGACAATGGTTATGCTTGCCCTGGATGTGGCAAACTATGTAGGTCACGGGAAATACTGCACTCCTCACTAATCTTCGGACTCGAAGACAAGCCTTTTATTATAGTCATAAGATTAAAGTGAGAAGATATTGTGGTTAATCAGTCTCTGAGCATGACAAAGGGCATCAAACTGATGTGCCCAGACTCTAAAATGAAAGTAGGCAGATCTAAAGCTATACCATTACCTATGAAAGTCTCTGCATTCAAATTATGAAAAAAGGGACATTAAAGGCTGAGTTTGTTTACAAAAGAAAAGCGTTCAATTCCTTGACGCCCCTCCTCCTTCAACTGATTCTGTTTTCTAAACAAACAAACAAAAAAACTTCAAGCATCAGAACAAAGAATAAAAAGCTTTATCTTACAACAGCTAGGGAGTTTATCTATTCAGCAGACTCAATAGCTCAGCTTCTATAGCAGAAAGAAGTTTCAATGAATAATAAGGATTATCTGTCTGAAAACACATCTTTAATTTTTTTTTTATTAGTGATTGTATCGGATGCCAAAGCTTTCATTGTTGACTCTGCAAAGAATGGTCTTAAAGAAGTAAATCTAAATTGTTTCAAAATGTGATGAAGTATTTCCAGTGTCTGCATGCTTTGTAAAGAAATCGCCCATTAACAAAACTAGATGTCACCAATCCAGCCAAGCAAACCATTACATATGGTTTTAGTCTAAATTCACTTCTAGCATAAAGTTCCATTCTTTAAAACATTCTAATATATTCTAGAAAACTCTATGTCAAAGACTAAATGTGTAAATATTTTGTAAAATGTACATAATGCCTTATATAACTTTATGTTGTGTTAATTTTTGGATTTCTGCATTACGTGCATGTTACGTGCTTGAATGATTTTAGTCTTTCTTGAATATATTTCTTTATATTTACGAAAATACACATTTGCACCTAAAAATACACATTTCCATTTTGCCATGTAGGCATTTCTGAAGTTTAGAATCATCTTATCTTAAACGTGTCACTTTAAAGGTAATAGGAATATCTTTAAAGGTGACCTTTTAAAAATGTTAACTGGATATCTTATTACCCCAGACCTTTTACCGTCATTGAGTTCTGACTTATTGTTGACAAAATAGGATTCTCATTTTGACTAGTTGAATACCAGTGACGAAAAAAAAAATGGGTTTATAGATTTATGTGGATACTAATTTGAATATCTTTTGACATCAACAAAATGTGTTACGTAATCTGTAATATTTAGAATTACCATTTACATAATAGTGATTAAAGATATCGTGATTAAAGTGACTACGTTTACTAATTAGATGATAGTACTTTTTTTCGCTTGATTTGTCTAATTTGTTTTCTTTATTCTACTCACAAGCAGCCCCGCTGAATGGTAAGTTCCTCACACATCCTATCTTCTATCTCTTCATTACTCCACTACAAGGGCTGTGGAGTGGGATTCCTTATTCTACAATTTTGTTAGGTCTACAACTCTGGTGTCTTCAGGATCCACATTTATGTAATGCATTTATTCAAGTTTCAATAAAAAGAAATGCATGTCAATGACACCGAGTCTAGATTAAGAACGATTGCAATGTTCAATTTAATCATTTCTAAGA
This sequence comes from Biomphalaria pfeifferi, assembly GCA_030265305.1. Classification (NCBI taxonomy): domain Eukaryota; kingdom Metazoa; phylum Mollusca; class Gastropoda; family Planorbidae; genus Biomphalaria; species Biomphalaria pfeifferi. The sequence continues at coordinate 2,519,476 of JASAOG010000044.1, read as the reverse complement.
GTTTACATCTGTAAGATTTACCCAGAAAATTGTTGTCACCATCTTTAATGCTTGATTGTATGAAATGTTGAATGTTAGATGTTATTTATTAGAGACTGGGTTGAGTCTATGTTTCCGCCATATGGCTGAGATAGTTGAAGGAATCTGCATAGGTTTATTTTCTGGTTAATTCAGCCATAAGTACATTCGTAAATTGTAATAGAACACATAAACTTTTTTATTTCTAGTTAATATAATGTGTCAATGTTCCTTGGATTTGTTTAGAAGTCAACAGTTATTTATACATTAACTGGTAATGTGAAAAAAAGTCTAATGTAGTCACAATGTAGGCTTAGGTTATCCTTACCTGTAGAATATATTTTAGTTTCTTTAAAATTACTTCAAGATGTTAATGCGTATTACATAAAAAACTTACCAATGTTGAGGTGTTTTTTAAAGTTAGTTGAACTACTACCTAAGAATAAAAGTATCAGAAAAAAAGTAAATGGATTCGGGGTAAAATAAACGGGAAAATTCTATTTCACATTTTTCACATTTTATTTTGTCACACTGGTTCAGCGGTTCTCAGCCTGTGGGTCCCGTCCTCTTTGGGGCGTTGATTGACTTTTTGCCAGCGGTCGCCTAAAACCATCGGAAATATAGATTTTCTTCGTCTTCTAACATTTAAAAATTGACATTGTACAAATTGTTTCCAATGGTAATTAATATTTTCTTTTACTATAATTGTCCATTGAGGATAGATGCCGCAGACACTTCATCAGAATAATTTCAAACTGTTTTAACATCTTTGGAATGAGTTGCGCCCAACACTGTTTTGTTTTGCGCCCAACACTGTTTTGTTTTGCGCCCAACACTGTTTTGTTGGCGCCCAACACTGTTTTGCTATTTCAAAAGTGAGATCGTTTTCAGAGGCAAAGTTTTAAAACTTGTTTTTGATCTCTGTGATGAACTACAACGGTTTTGAATCAGAAAGTAAAACGTCCAAACACTACATAGAGATGAAAGGGAACTAACTGATGAATCTCTTTGAGTTCTTAAATGAACTCATTGTATCTTTAGTTAAAAGTAAAAATCGTATTTATTTGTAATTTAATCCATTCTTAGAAATATATATTACACAAAATATAAACGCATATTGTTTCGTGATTGAACATAAAGCTTTGTTTATGATAGGTTATAGATTAACAATTAAAATGCATCATGTATAGTACATATTTATTTCTATTCTCATTTCGATTTTATAACATTTGCAAAATTACAATTACTTAGTCCTGACAACGAAAATAATTGAAGGTTGGGGGTCGCGGAATAGTGGGGAATAGTAATTAAAAGGGTTGTAGAAATATAAAGGTTGAGAACAGCTGGATTAGTGTAATCTTACCATTGCTTTATGTCAAGAGAAGTCAGTTGAGTTGCATGACACTGGAACGAATTGACGTCAATTGAAACAATGTTTCTATGGTAATTTTAAAACTAGGGAGCATTGGATCTGTGAACCGCAACAAAGTTCTGACCTAAAACTTAGAGACATGGATGAAGATAAAGTTTAGTTCCATGTGCATTAATTTGATCAAAGTATTTAGTAACTGAAACTTTTGTAGTGTTCTATGTATTATGATTGAAAAATTACGAATAATAGAATTTCAATTATTAGCAATGTCCAAATCAATATCCATTTTGAACCAAAGCTAAGCAAGATAACTAACACTATTTCGATTAATCCTAAATTTCGATTCATCCTCAACTTTAATATCTTTTATATCCTTTTTATAAGACCATCTTTATTTTAACAGCGTTTTTTATTCTTAATCTCTTGTAAGATTTAGTTATACAACAACTAATAATTAGTTGGCAATCTTCATCTAGTGTACATGTTAGTCATAACTCTGTTGTCATGGAAACATTGTTTTTGTTGCTCCTAATATTCGGAGAAAAAAATTTTTAAAAATTATTTCCAAAGAAAAACTTAACACCAACAGCATATCTGTAAATCTGATGTTTAAAAAATCTGAAATAGGAACATCCAATAGTTGAATAACATTGATTGCTCAAACTGTGTAATTAGTATATTGAAATGCATAAATTATTAGGCATATATATATATATATATATATATATATATATATATATATATATATATATATATGGTCTTTTTCCGTTCTATAATGTAAGCAAATCTTTTTTTTAAAAACAAATTGTTCTTCATTAGTGCTGAGGGTTGTTCCGACTCTTATGGATGCTGTGTATTATTATTATAGGGCAGCATTGTATGAGACATTTTTGTTTTGTAACTATGCCAAGGTTGAACTGAATGTGTTAGTAGCTCTAAGGCTATTGTGTAAGTTATCGTTTAAGTAGAAAAAGTCCGGGGTCAATGTGTTTTGAAGGTTGAATGTCCTGAGCTGTTTCTATAGTGCTGGAAGAAACTGATTTCTAATTGATTATCTATTTATTTTGTTTAGATGAATGTATAACTTTGCTGTTGTCTAGACTAAAGGCACTGAGCGCCTTCCTTACACAGCCACTGAGTGCTACCTAAATGTGTACATGTAGAACTATGGTAAAGTGTGTCACGTGAATGCAACATCATTGAATTACAAGATTTGAGGTGATTGGGAAAATAAATGTGTATTTCTAAATGCAGCGTCGGTACTTAATAAAACAGTGTTGTCTGAAGTAGGAACATTAGCGAAAGTTTTTGCATTATATAATCACCATCTTCTGACTTTAATAATGTATTATAAAATGAAAAACAGGTTTTAACTACAACTTTTGTATTTTAAAAGTGCAGTTTCTTTAGATTGATACCTGATACATTGACTGCTGGATAGTAAGATTTATTGTTAGGCCTACATAGTAAATCCTTATGGTTTCGGGTCAAAGCTTTCCAGACATATAAAAGATTTGAGAAGAAATGTCTGTGTACCGCATCAGTGCCTACGTTGTTGTCTGCTTAGGTTCATTATGATCATGTGATCTCCATCTATTGCCTTCATGAACCAGTCTGTTGTATCTACCAAAAGACATTGCAGAAATGTTTTTACTGTTTGACTTGAAAATTCTATTAGGAGATGACAAAATATCGCCAGCCGCCATGCAAACAGCTTGTTCGTATCTCACTGTTAGAATCAAACTCCATTCAGCACAAAGTTAGTTGAGTAGTTGAGGTGTAAGACTCATCTATTCAGCACAGAGCGGATTGAAAAGGTGATGTTGTAGGCGTGGATTTGTTTCATCTTTTCATTTTATCAGCGAGAGAAAAAAAAAAGAAAACTATTAGCACTAAAGTCACGAAAACAGCATTATGATCGAAAAGCGCTATTGCAGTTAGCAGTGCTATAAATAAGATGTTTGTATAGTGCCCCCAATTGGAGCCCTCAGTGCTATAAATAAGATGTTTGTATCGTGCCCCCAATTGGAGCCCTCAGTGCTATAAATAAGATGTTTGTATAGTGCCCCCAATTAGAGACCTCATGTCCATTGACAGTTTTAACAGAGTAATTTTTTAAAAAATGTAACTATAGATAGACTTTACAAACTTACAATTAATTCATGTAGTAGAATTAATTCTGTACTCTCTACATTTGCTTATGAACGATTTAAGCGCAGTCAAACTTAGTTTAAAGTGCCCCAACAGGATCTGTTGAAATAAACATTGATGTTGGGATTGTATGTTGTTTTTTTTTCATGTGATTTTCTGGTGGAGTAAGGGTTCTTGACAAAATATGTCCTCTCCAGGGTGTTCTCTTATCTGTTTCAACCTTTCCTACTGTTTTCAGTGTTTGCATCAATTTCGGGCGTCTATCATTTCGAGTGCTCCAATCCAACAAACAAACAAAAAAGTCTTTTAATTTAAAGATTTCGACAGTGGGAATCCATATCTTTGCCCCTAAAGGTAATGATTCTAATCAAAGGCGTCTCTAGCTAACGCTACATGTGTTAACCATCCCCTCACCAATCCAAAAATAAACTTTCTTTTTAAAACCTGTTGTTAGTTTATTCTAAATGTTGAGACCTAATAAGAAGATCTAGTTACCCACATTTATTATCACAACTGTAATATGGGCGTAGATTTTCAATATTTACATTTTCCTAACAGTTTATTACTTTGATGTCTACCCCCCCCCCCCCCATTACGATCTTATCCTGTGCAGAACCGCACCTCTAACAACACCACTGATTCTGAAGAATTATTCTTTCATAGTTACTGATTCATTTTCTTCTGTGTTCAGGATGATACGATTTAAAAAAAAAATATTTTGTTTAGCAAATAGTAAAAGTTGAAAACTGATTATTGTTATTGTTTTTTTTTTCCTTTTCGTTTAAGCAGATCTGTAATCTGATCCTTGCTGTGTCTTGATAAATGATACTCCTGATACTCTTTGATTACAATGTAGCTTTCTTTTTGTATCTCGTTCAACTTAATAATGTAGCCATGAAGTCTAGTAGCGCTAGAACAGGTCGATAGTTTGCTTAAACGGCAATTGAAGACAACAAAAAAATCACTTTGACAGAAACTAGTGCAGACGTGTGATTAGGATTGCATGGTCTTAGCATTATGAGATTATTGCATTTCCCCTTGGGGATGTTTGTTTCTAGAGCACCTCTTTGTGTTACTGATATGTATTAGTGTTACTCTCTGCAATTGGAAATTATATAATGTTATCTGTATGTTTTGAATATGAACTTCATATTCTGTAAACAAGTAGCCTACATCTATACGACTATATTTACCTATAGAGATGGATACTTATATATTATATCCCTTTGGGTTTGTGGGCATGTCTTGTGATTTGTAAGGATTTAGCATTTTTTTATTCATTTTTTCTCCAAAGCTATTTAAGAAGACAAAACCCAGTTTTTTTTTCTTGTCATTCCTCCCATGAAATGTGTCCTTGTTTCTTGCACAAGTTTATTGTAAACATTGGAGCTAATCTGTTGAAATACCACTACCATAGAATGTGATTTACTTGTCTTTTTCTTTATTCATACATTTTCATATATTAACTTATATTTCTATATTTATACATATACATATCTACCCCTCCCTCTCATTTTGTGATAAGTGTTAAGTTGACTCATTGTTAGAGTAAATACATTGTACATAATTGTTGTCATTGTCTATTTAGATAGGCGAGAATCAAACACGTGACTGTAAGAAAACGAACAAGAAGCTCATTGTGCATTTTTTGTTTTCTTTCAGGCTTTCTCTTCAAATATTTAGTTGCAGCAATATTAAACTACACAAAATATTTCAGTAGAAAATCCGGCATCTGGTAGAATGCTTAGACATGCCTAGAGCGTGTGAGACTTCAGATAAAGTATAAAACGTAAATGAACATTTTTTGTATTAGTAACTTATCTTCTTATTCTTTATAATACAGACGTTACTTCAAAAAAGAAGATGATTACGTCCTTCAACTTGCTTCTCAGAATATTTATATTCCCCTGTCTTCTAATCAGTTTTGGCGTGTTCTTAAAAGTGTGCAATTGATTTTATTTCCAAGTATATAGAATCTAGGTGCCACACTTTATTGTGCTGTGCAGTTTGCTCTACAGCAGCCATCCAATATTATCTTAGGTGAAAAATTAAGGAAGAGTTTTGCAAACTGCGTGCAGGATATCAGGATAATTGTGACATGGGAACATGTTTCAATTAAAAAAAAACTTCCTTGTAGTTCAACGCTGCTAACAATTGTTATGCTAACATAATTCTTGTACAAAATGTTAATTAATGATGTGCCCAAGGCTTATCGACAATTGTGATGGAACCACGTGACTATAAACCGATAACGTTTCATTATTATTATATTGGAACTTCAAATAAACTATCGAGTTATTGCAAACAAAAAATGGACGTAATTTACCAAACTCATGAGACCAATTACTATTGACAGCAAGTCAGTTTAGTGTCGAAAAACTAAACAATGTCTTAATGCCCGCAAGTGGGGGAAAAACTGACAGCTTCGGTTTGTCTAAACCAGTGGTTCCCAAACTTTTTTGTCTCGTAGACCCCTTGCCATGTTTTCTGGTTTTCGGTAGACCCCTGCTTAACTTTCAAATTTTTGCAAATTCAACATTGTTTAAAAATAATTTCTATTTGTACAAAAGTAAAGTAAAATTCCCCTCTCAGACCTTGTGGTCTATAGGGCAGATGATGTAAAGGTCATCTGTTTCTGTGGACTACGATTATCGAGGGTGTCATGTGGCCAGCACAACGACAAACCGCCTTTACTTTTCCCCAACTAATGCCAGGTACCGATTAGAGCTGGGTGGCGTAGAGGCGCCCAAAAGATCCCGAAATTAAAAATCCAAGTCTTCAACAGGATTCAAACTTGGGACCCCCGGTTCAGCCAAGCACTTTACCGCTCAGCCAAAACGCTTCCTAATTTCTATCTGTAGTGAATTGAAAAGTGAAAAAAGTAATTTAAAGCTACATATTAAACCAATTAAAATAGCAATATGTATTGCTGGAATCTCCAAACACACTGACCTTAAGTATCATTGTAGAAATTTTCGCAAAGAGTTTCTCGTGTATTTCTTGATTATTGAGTCCGTGAAGATGTTATCACTATCGGGAGAAAGAGCGAAGGCGAGTAACTGTCGCCTCAACCAGTAAGCTTCGAGCAGGAAGAGCTCATTAGTCTTGGCTGGCTACCCACCTAGCAGAAGTGAAACTGAATTCAAAACTCTCCAACCTTGCAACTCAAACATGGGAAAGGTTTTGTGGGTCAATCCTGAGGAAAAATAAGGAGCTGCTGCACACATCACTACATCCTGTCAGAACCTGTGACGCTGCTGAGCCCAAACTTATATAGGCCTATGGCGTTTGCAAAGAATTACATATGAAGCTTTTAATTGTATAACTCATACCACCGAAGCAACCTTGAACTGTATTGTTGCTTAAAGAAATTCTTTTAATGTTTTAATTCTTTTGTGTAAAAAAGTTTTTAAAACTACAACGGCTGGTAAAAATCAATGTTTTACCTATGGAGTTTTCCGCAATTTGCTATAAATAAGTAAATTTCCCCTTTCAGACATTGTGATGATGTTATGGTCATCTATTTCTTTGGCCAACGGTTAACGAGCAGAGTGTCATGTCAACCAACCGCCTTTACTTTTACTAACATAATTCAGGTACCCATTAGAGTTGGGTGGACTCAGAGGAGCCCTAAAAATCCTGAAATTCAAAATTCGCAGAGATTCAAACCCAGGAACCCAATTACGGAAGCCAAGCGCTTAACCACTACCACCACACCCCTATTTTGCTATAAGTGAACAGATATTGTAAGACTCACAAATCACCATCTTCTCTACATGATGTTGAATAGAGATTTTGTGGGTCTATTCTGAACTTTATCTTTGAATGTTCAAAAGTTTTTCAAATCTATATATTTTTATCTGGGTGATATTGTTGCAGATGATCCTCAAGCGTAATTAGTTTCATATCGTCATAGAAAAGGTAATCGGCAACCGCTTGGTTGACAAGGAAAGAATGAACAATTTTAAATTATCAACGCTGTACAGTCTACATTTCTTTTTGTTAAACATTATTTACATGAAGACGAAATTAAGTTATTTTAATAAATATTGACATTAAATACAACAATTTTTCGTTTGAATAGCAGGATAAATATTCAAATGATTAACTTAGGTACAAATTATATCTAGTGTGAAGAATTACATTAATGGGATGTAAAAATTAAAGTCACGACCTGCTTATATGAAATCCATTATCATAGACCCCCTTGGACATTTCATAGACCCCCAATTTGTTTTTTCACTTTCGTAGACCCCTTGGAAGTCTTCGTAGACCCCTGGGGATCTATATAGACCACTTTGGGAATCACTGGTCTAAACTATAGGATGTGTGGCTGAGTGACATGAATCGCTTGCCTGCCTGAGGTTTAAATTTAAATTATGACTCGAGCCGAGACCAATCGTCATAAAAGGCCTGAACACTAAAGTCAACGTTGTCACAGGTCTTTACGACGAGGCAACGAGCTATTGGTCTCCACTGACCAAAGATTGCGACGTAGCAGGTCAGTGTTGAGGCCTACTATAACTCGAGCTGAGTTAGGATTGCTGAGCGCTGTCAGAACGGAAACCTGTCACCTAAAGAGATTGGACCATAGCGCACTGTGCATTCTATAACAGGAAGGATGCGCTAGAAAAAAGTAATTAAAAAATATATATATTAAAAAAAAAGGAATTTCATTCTGAGAGAACTGACGGACTATTTTTGATCAGATATCCAATTTTTCCTATTGATTTTTGTTCAGCATTATATGTGTCTCTCATAAGGACATTTTATATTTTGCCTAAAGTGGTTCTGGTCTAAGCCTTCCATAGAATGCCGGAATTTTCTACTGTATGGTGTGTGGGTGTGTTCTAAATGTGTTCTCCCTACGTATAATTAAGACACTCATTCTGTCCTACCAAATGCTTGGTTCAACACACACACACAAAATCTGCACTCTGTCTAACGCTGTTTTTATTTAGCTATTTTTTTCTCTTAAAAAATCCCACTAAACTTAGAAGCATTGCCCATTCTCACACACGTAAACGACTTTAGATAGATCTTCATACATATCAAACATCCAAACCTCAGATATTTTGTTTGATAGTAAGACATATAATAAAGTAAAAGTAAATAAAGTAAGTGCATATATGGAAACAGAGTCAAGGTAGGCATTTGATATTTTAATTCATTCAATGTATACGTTTGATATTTGAATACATTCATGGTATACATTTGATATTTGAATACATTAAAGGTATAGCCTACATTTGGTATTAGAATACATTAAAGGTAGACCTTTGATATTTGGATACATTAAATGTTTACATTTGGTATTTGAATACATTCAATGTATACGTTTGATATTTGAATACATTAAAGGAATACGTTTGATATTTGAATACATTCAAGGTATACATTTTATATTTGAATACATTAAAGGTATAGCCTACATTTGGTATTAGAATACATTAAAAGTATACGTTTGATATTTGGATACATTAAATGTTTACATTTGGTGTTTCAGCACATTAAAGGTATACATATGATATAAAAACCTATTAAAGGTATACTTTTAGGATTCTGAATAAATTACCATTTTAGTTTATTTTGATGTTTAATAAAATAAATATGAGTCAATCAGCAATCTTAAAACCCATTCTCTATGTCACATGCAATTATAGAACCCATTCTCTATCTCACATGCAATTTAAGAACCCATTCTCTGTCTCACATGCAATTTTAGAACCCATTCTCTGTCTCACATGTAAAATTAGTACTCATTCTCTGTCTCACTTGCAGCCTACAACTCTCATTATCTCCTGCCACCAAACTATTGTTCAAAGATTTATTGAGCCCTGCACACTAAGTCTCTCATTTAATGTTTGTATTTGATTGTCTAGTTGGTCACATGGCTTGTGACTTAGCACCTAAGTTCAATGCTGTTCCCAGAAGATACCATCAGATGAACTTTGACCTATTCAACTTCATACATTTTTAGAAGTCATGGGATGATTTTTTACGTTCATTTTTTACCATTTCTACATCTGTGTGTTGGACTCCAAGTGTGTGTGTTGTACATGTACCAATAAAAGAAATAAGTTACTATTGAAAAAAAAAATCGTGTGTTGATCGACTTTTTTAAAATTTCGTTCTTTTTTTCTTACGTAATCACACACTCCAACTCAATGGACTATGTTACTATTGTATATGTCTCAGAAGCAATTTTTAGATGCATAATCTAAAAAGATCTAGGTAATCAATTTATTTAAATGTACATAAGATGACTAAAATCAATACACATGAATTATTTCGATCTAGGATTTTCGAAACATTATCTTGATGGAAACCAACAGGAAAAGTCTTTATTTCATGAATTTGCGTGAATATATAGTTCTGTCATTAATATATATATAGGTCTATGAGTTGATCAATCGCTAATAAGAATTTGTTTCCGTTTTCCAGTCTAGATACAATATATATATATAGGTCTGTGAACCCAAATTTTGAGTAAAAGAAGTTACAAAAGTTATTTTCCTATGAAGAAATTATAAAATAAAACTACAGACCTATATATAATACAATATATATTTGGCGAAAGAGGATCTGGATATACTTTCTTCTGGAGCGGTAGAAGCACTGAAGTACGACGTGAATCGGGAGTCGGTTTTGCCATAAAAACATCATTAGTATCTAAACTAGTCGGGCCTCCTAAAGGAATTAGTGACAGGCTCATGACCCTGAAGCTGCCTTTACAAACGGAAAGAAAAACATTTCCATTGTTAGTTGTTACACACCCACCATGACCAACCCAGATGATTTCATAGCAAAGTTCTACAAAGAACTAAACTCCACCATACTTGATATTCCAAAAACAGAAAAGCTACTCATTCTCGGTGACTTCAACGCAAGAATCTGACCATCACATCTGGAAAGGAGTCTTAGGCAAATTTGGGATAAGTGAGAGCAACAGCAACGGATTATTACTACTCCAGACCTGCGCTGAACACAAGTTGCTCATATCAAACACAATATTCAGTCTCCCAATGAGAAAACGAACTTCCTGGATGCATCCCCGCTGAAGACACTGGCACCTCATAGACTACGTTATCTCCAGACAATCTGACCGTCAGGACTTACATGTCACCAAATCTTGCTGTGGTGCAGAATGTGGAACAGACCACCGCCTCATCATCACAAAACTAAACATTCGTATTCAACCAAAGAGACGTCCGCAAAAATCTAAACACTTTAAAAGGCTAAACACGGCCAGACTAGCAGATTACCAAATTGAAAAGTCGCTTGCAGATGCGATAGAGAACTGTCTCACGTCCACCCCTCTAGCTGAATCAAATGTAGATAAAAGCTGGGAATGCTTCAAAGAAGCTATCCATAGCACAGCATTAAGCATACTTGGAACTATGGAGAGAAAGCATCACGACTGGTTTGATGAAAACAGTACTGTGATCAGAAAACTATTAGATGAAAAGCACAAGTTCCATAAATTGTATCTGAACAATCCAAACTCCCAGTCCAGTAAAGATGCATTCACAAACATCCGCAAAAATGTGCAAAAACAGTTGCAAAAGAAATGCAAGATGCCTGGCTAAGCAAGAAAGTGGAAACAATACAGGCATTTGCTGACAAGCACGATATGCCATAAACGAAGTCTATGGACCCACAAAGTCAGGCTGATCCTCTCTACTAAATGCTGATGGGATAATCCTATTGACAGACAAGAAAGAAATCCTAAAACGCTGGGCCGAGCACTTCGAAAAGGTTCTCAATACACCTTCCATTATAAATGAAACGGCCATACAGCAAGTACCAATAAATGAAAAAATGGATGACCCCCCCCCTACGCAAAAGGAAACTGATCTTGCCATTCAACAGCTCGCAAGCGGAAAAGTACCTGGAGCTGACTCTTTTCCTGCAGAGCTCTACAAAAAAAGTGGAAGACTTTATGAGCTGTTCTTAATTATGTGAGAACAAGAGTCAATACCACAAGACTTTAAAGATGCTACTTTTGTCCATTTATACAAGCGAAAAGGAAACCGCCAAATCTATGACAACCACAGAGGAATATCTCTTCTCTCTATTGCTGAGAAAATCCTTGCACGCATCCTACTAAATCGGCTCATGCAACACATAGATCATGGTCTACTACTAGAAAGCCAGTGCGGCTTCAGAAAAGAGCTTGGTACCATTTACATGATCTTTGCGGCAAGCAGCTCCAGGAAAAATGTCAAGATCAAAATGCTGACCTCTTCTCAATATATATCGACCTTACAAAGGCATTCGACACTGTTAGCAGAAAAGGACCCTGGAAGATTATGTCAAAGTAAGGCTGTACACGAAAATTCATAACCATGGTGAGACTATTTCATGATGGCATGAAGGCTCGTGTCCAAGAAAGTGGAGAACCATCAGAGCCCTTCAAAGTATTATACGAGGTAAAACAAGGCTGTGTCCTAGCACCTACACTGTTCAGTATCATGTTCTCCGCTATGCTGACAGATGCATTCACAGATAGAGAAAACATCGGGATAAATACAACATACAGATATGATGGTGGCCTATTCAACCCGAGGCGGCTCAAAGCAAAATCAAAAACAAATTCAGCAGTAATCATGGACTTGCTATTTGCTGATGACTGTGCCCTAAATGCCTGCTTTGAAAATGATCTGCAGAGCATCGTCAGTGACTACTCAAGGGCATGCTCAGACTTTGGTCTTACCATTAACACAAATAAGACTAAAGTCTTAGATTTACCTGCTCCTGAGAAAGCCTACTCGGATCCATGCATCAAGATAAATGGACATGATATAAACGCGGTGGACAGAAAGCGAAAGATTGATAATGAAATCGACCTGCGTATCGCCAAGGCCAGTACATCCTTTGGCAGACTGACTAAAAATGTCTGGAACAGACGTGGTATCAATACAAATACAAAGCTAGGGATCTATCGAGCCGTCATCCTCCCTACATTGCTTTATGCCACAGAAACGTGGACAGTGTACAGAAAACATGCAAAGAAACTGAATCATTTCCAAATGACATGTCTAAGAAAAATACGGAATGCCAAATGGCAAGACAAAATACCAGATACTGAAGTCTTTTCAAGAGCGGGTCTGCAAAGCATCCATACAACCCTGATGCAGTCTCAGCTGCGATGGGCAGGACACGTCTGCAGATTGGAAGACCACCGCATCCCTAAACGACTCTTGTATGGCCAACTAAGCAAAGGAAAGCGCTCGCAAGGTGGTCAAAGAAAGCGCTTTAGGGACACCCCCAAAGCTTCTCTGAAGGCGTTCAGCATAGACCCCGCCACCTGGGAAACAGAGGCACATGACAGAGCATCATGGCGTCGCCTTGTAAAAACTGGCGCAAAGGTTGCTGAGGAAAATAGAACCACACTGGCAGATGAAAAATGCCAGAGAAGAAAAGCAAGGCCCACGACACTAGCTCCAGCTGGAATAACCTGCCCAGTGTGCGGCCGAACATTCCGGGCTCACATAGGTCTCACCAGCCACATGCCTGTGGCTCTCATGTCTCGCTTGCAGACATCTCTATATGTTAGTCTTGGGCGGCCCTTGGGTCTGACTCCTTCCACAAGCTCAGCATATAAGATATCTTTCGGGATTCTACCATCTGGCATGCGGGTGACATGTCCTAGCCAGCGTAATCTTCTTTGTGTCAGGAGAGCATACATGCTGTTCATATTGGCCAATCTCAAAACTTCCTGATAGGAGACATGGTCCCTCCAAGAGATGCCCATTATGCGTCAGGCAGCGCAAGTGGAAACTATTCAATCTGTCCTCTTGGTACATGTATGTTGACCAGCTTTCACTGCCATGAAGGAGAGTGCTCAAAACACAGGCGTTGTAGACTAGGATTTTGGTCGCTGTGGTCAATTTACCATTTTCCCAGAGACGCTTGGAGAGTTTTGCCAATGCTGTGGTAGCTTTTCCTATCCTTTTCGTCAGCTCGATGTCAAAGTCTAGGTTACTGACAATTGTTGAACCCAAGTAGGTAAATTCCTGCACTACTCAAAGGGTGAGGATCCCAATATGTATTATAGGTATTTCTGCGACGTCTTGTGCCAGGATTTCGGTCTTGGAGAGACTTATAGTAAGGCTAAACTCTGGACAAGCAGCTGCTAAGGCGTTCACTAACTTCTGTAGACCTCTTTGTGAGTGAGATACGAGTGCCGCGTCATCGGCAAACAGCAGCTCCCTTATCAAGATACGACGCCTTTTCGTTTTGGCTTTAAGACTTGCCAGGTTAAAAAGCCTTCCATCGGATCTGCTATGGATATATATTCCGTCTTCCAGGGATTTAAAAGCACTGGTTAGTACGACTGAGAAGAAGATGCCAAATAGTGTAAGGGCCAGTATACATCCTTGTTTTACACCGCTCTTGATGGAGAATGGCCTGGAGGAAGAACTTTCAAACTGAACAGTGCCCTGCATATTTTCGTGAAAAGCTGACACTAGTTTTCTTAACTTGTTTGGGCAGCCGATTCTCTCTAGTACAGTAAACAGACCGCTTCTGCTAACAAGCTCAAAGGCCTTGGTCAAATCAATAAATGCTATGAAGAGGGGCTGCTTTTGTTCTCTGCTCTTCTCCTGTAGCTGCCGCAGAGAGAAAATCATATCTGTTGAAGATCTACCTGCCCTAAAGCCACACTGCGACTCTGGATAAACACGATCTGCAAGGATCTGTAATCGCTTTAGTAATACTCTAGCAAAAGCCTTTCCGACTATGCTAAGCAGTGAGATGCCTCTGTAATTGTTACAATCAGAGCGGTCGCCTTTATTTTTATAAATTGTAACTATGTTGGAGTCTTTCAATTCCTAGGGGACCATTCCTTGTTCCCAGCACAAGCTTAGCAGTTCATGGAGTGGTTTGATTTGGGCATGTTTTCCAGCCTGAATGACTTCAGCAGGAATGCCATCTCCTCCTGGTGTTTTCCCATGTGCAAGCATGTCAATGGCTATGCTCAGCTCCTTTACTGAGGGCGTTTCGTCTAATTCCGTCAAAACTGGAAGTGATGGGAAGTTGAAGACAGCATTTGGTGAGATGGCGTTTTCAATCTGGTAGAGTTCTGCATAGTGTTCTACCCATCGCTCCATTTGCAGCGCACGATCACTGATGATTGAGCCATCTTTTGACTTGAGCGGAGCACACTTGCTGGTGTGACGTCCAAAGGCTTTTCTCGTGCCCTCATATAGTCCTCTTATGTTACCACAGTCGGCACAAGATTGAATATCTTCGCATAGCTTCTGCCAGTATTTGTTAGCACACTGTCTCGCTACTCTTTGTGCATTGTTACGTGCAGCTCTGAGCCTTTTTAAGTTGATTGGGTGGGATCCTTCTAGTAGATTAGCATGGCTGCTCTCTTGTTCGTAGTGGCAGTTTTCATTTCTTGTAGACTAGCTTCAAACCAGTCTTCGCTTTTCTTGGTTTTGTTTCCAAAGACCAGTGATGATGTTTGGTAAATTGTATCACGCATAAGCGTCCAGCTTTTTTCTACCTCAGTCACAGATAGGTTTTTAAAAGCTTCCTCTAATTTGTTCTCGAATTCGGTGCAAAGATCAGGATTTTTTTGTGTTAGTGGTATTCAGGCGTGATTTTCTTTTTCCCTGTGATGTGTGGATCTTAGTTGGCAGAAGTCTTGTCCGGCAGGACACTATAGTATGATCAGTATCACAATCCGGTAGCTTTGGTAGCTTTGGTAGCTACATGTCAGCAGTATATTTCCAATGTCCTTTTTTCGTGTCAGTATAATATCCAGCTGGTGCCAGTGCCCAGACCTTGGGTGCCTCCATGAGACACAGTGCTGTGGTTTTGTTCTGAAGTATGTGTTGGTAATGCAGAGCTTATGGTATGTGCAGAATTCAAGCATCTTTGTCCGTTCTCATTCATCTTTCCGATTCCAAAAAGCCCAAGGCAGTCTGGCCAGGTAGCGTGATCTGATCCTACTCTGGCATTGAAGTCACCTAGAAGGATCATATGTTCTTTTTGTCCTCCTGAAGCGAGCATAGTGTGGGGGCATAGGCACTAATTAGAGGGACTTTTTCAGATGCTATCATCATACTTATGCTTAGTAACCGTTCCGAGCCACCAACTGGAGGGACTATCATGGGAAGAAGATTATTCTTGACAGCAAAGCCCACACCATGTATTCGAGTCTCAACCTGTGCTTTCCCTTTCCAAAAGAAAGTGTAGTCAGTCTCGAGGAGCATGCCGTCTTCGGCCAGTCCGGTTTATTGCAGGGCTGCAATGTCAATATGTAGCTTTTTTAGCTCGTTGTTTATGACTGCCGTCTTCCTTACTTCGTCGATCTGCCTAAGATCATCAGTGAGACCCGACACATTGTCCTGACATTCCAAGTGGCCAGTCGCATGATTTTCTTTTTCAATTTAATTTTTCTTCTTTTGTTGCTTGGTGCAAGTTTCCAGCCTACTTGTGGTTTTAAACTAAGCTCTAAGCACCCATTAGAGCAGGCAGGCTGTGGCGGATCAGCATCTAACTGACTGGGGGCTGCCCAGGTTGAGGCGGGCAGTAGCTGATCAGTGAGGCGCGAAGACCTCTCCCACCGTCAGAGACAACCTGTGGCGTTCATTACACACAAAGTATCAAAATTTGTTTGTATAAAAAACTAGGTTTGTTTCTTGTGTAATTCGCTAACACGGTAAAGATGTACAATTCTCTATAAGTATATTTAGCCTATATATAGATCTACAACCTGATGCTAAAGATACTTACATATTATAGATGAGATTATTAGATTTAAGTTAATAAGTTAACTAATAAATAGAAATATAATAGAATTTTAGAATCTAGATCTAGATCTACACATTTTCTAACAATATTAGGAGCAAAAGCGATGGACAAAATAAATAAACTCTGATTATTAAACAATATGAGAGAACTGATGAATAAGATGTGCTGCAGCGGCCGTCCCGCTACTGCACGAAAGGCGCTGCATAAAAAGTCCTTTTAAAAAAAAAATGTGCGTGATATTTACAAACAAAACAAATTGCATTCTTAACCTTTATAAACAATTATAAAAATGTTTTCTTTTTAATTTTAGCAGCTATTGGACCAGAAAAGACACAGTTAACTAATATTACATTTGTTGTGAACATTTCTTGTACATTTTATAAATATATTTGACTTAGTAATACTGATAATACAAAAACTCAGCAGGTATCAGAGAGTACGTGTCACAATGAAAGACAGCTACAGTCAGACACAGTGGATAATGGTCATGATGATCGGAAACAAATGGGTTGATGTCCTTAATGAACCCCAGAACGAAAAGAATGACAGCAGTTATGGCAGCTAATTGTCACCATGTAAGGTATCAGATGGATGGTGGAGCTGATGTAAATAACATACAGGAGAGAGAGACGTCAATAAGGATCAGATAGAAAAAGCAACGCAAAGACTACTTTGTTTTGGTCGGATGAATCGAACATTGATACCCAGTACAGAAGTAACGTTAAGATTTCTTTAGATCATGAGAACATCACCAGCATAAAAACGTCTTAGGATAAGATGGCAAGAAATAGGTGTCCAAGTGAATTTTGTTAGTTGCCAGTGACCTTACTAGCAGCATTTACAATTTTATAAAGTTTTCCTTTTTGAATGACACCCCAAAATGACAATTTTGTATATTTTCAGGATATTTATATGAATTTTCAGATTTTCAGTCATTTCAGGAGCGCCTGGAAAATCGAGAGAGCACTGTAAGTTATAATGGCTTTTCTCTTGACAAAAAGTAATGAGCTTTTTTCAAATATATATGCTGTATGTGCAATAGGGTTAGGGTTTACTGGGTGTTAGGGCTTGGGTTTAGAAAAAATCACCCCCCCACCCCAAAGTTCTGGATCCTGTAGTGACTAGAATGAGGATGTTGATCTACCTAAACTAAATGTTTGTTGTAAAATGTTTTACATATTTCGGATGTTCCTTCAGAGTTGAAGATAGTTTACTTCCTAGTCCAAACCTCCCGCAAGACGACGGGGGATGGGAGCGGGCAGGGTTTGAACCCTCGACCGTCGATAAATCCGAACGTCAGTCCAGCGCGCATACCGCACGACCAGGCAGCCATCCTTCTAATTTAGCACTCTTAAGATCTATATCTACTAGATCTAGATATGAAATATAAATATGTAATTATTTAGATGTAATTTTGATAAGATTTATGTAATAAAAAGCCTTGATCAAAAGACTGAATGCAACATTAATTTTAATAATAGTTGATTAGTTTTAGTATTTTATAACATTGCAATATTGATCTAGACATTTGGAAATCAAAATCAGCACTTTAGGTCTAGAAATTGAAATTTTAGATCTTGATCTAGTCTATATCATTCTGAACTAGACCTAGAAATTCTAGATCTAAAATCTACAATGATTTTAATTAAAATATAAATCTAGATCTAGTTTACAAAATCTACATCTAGTGTAAAAAGTCTAAATCTAGTGTAAAAAATCTAGATCTAGTGTAAAAAAAACTAGATTAGATCTAAATCTAGCAAGTATGTCTTTTTTTAGTACGAGAAATATGACGAGGTTTAATAAACATTAATGCACCGAGTTCTTTTAGCATTTTATTAGAAAAATTCATTCCATATGACGTCAAAGGAAAAAGTCCACTACGTCACACGACCTAGTTAGACTAAAAAAGTGTTTTTATTAATGCAAGCAACTGGTCGAGGGTTCATAGACATTGGTTCACCAAGTTGTTTTAGCATTTCATTTAAAGAATTAATTCCATATGACGTCAATGGAAAAAAATCCACTACGTCACACGGGCTAGTTAGACTAAAAATGGCTTTATGAATACGTGCAAGCTGACGTTGGTGCTCCGAGTTCTTTTAGCATTTTCTTTAAAGAAGTATATGTCATCAAAGAAAAAAAACATTACGTCACATTAAGATAGTTAGACTATAATGACTTTATTAACACAAAGAGTTAACGAGGGTTCATAAACTTTTGTGCTCCGAGTTCTAATAGTATTTTATTAAAAAAAATAAAAAAATATATATATATTGTAATAACTTAAGTGAGGCAACTCAACGAGACATAGACGTTTATTCACACGACATCACAGGTACACAAAAAAAACATCTATCTTAGGCACAAGCTCTCCATATTGGCTCTTTACTTGGGCGGAAATCGTTCTCCTCTTCTAATGTTGACATCCTTTCCAGTCTAGTTTATCACAGTGCGCACCTTCTAGCTTAGATGGCGGTGCGAATGGCATAGATATAACAATATATATATTAGGGGTGCACCGGATAGTCCCTCCGGCTCCGGCTTCTGGCGAATATCCGGCATTTTTTACTATCCGGTTATATCCGGCTCCGGTCGGATATCACTACCGGATAGTAAACCGGATAGTAAAAAATACACCTATTTAATATGCATAAAGTCGACCTCGTTCCATTACTGTCTGTTATAGAATGTATTAATGTTTATATGAAAACAAAATAATGTGCTTAAAAATAGAGCCATTATGAATATGCACCAAACATTGTTTATTATAAAGACAAGGCATGTTAATAACTTAATATAAATAGAGATGAAACTTTACATCATAAATGCGCTTTACATACAGAGATGCAATGGCTGGCACTTTTTTCAATTTGTCTTGACCTTTGAGTAAGTTAGTTAACATGTTAAAATGTTACATTCCTTGACTACGTCATGCTGACCAGACGTCTGTCTAGCTGTGCGGGTATATCTCCAGAGGTAAAGATGAACAACTCCCACCCCCTTTTATTTGTTTAGTCCATCACATTGAGTTTTTTATAGGCAGGTAACCACAAGTTAAATACGATGGACGTAGGTTTAATGTCAGCGTACAGACACTCTCTAGTGGTCACACCTTTCGAGGGAACCGAGTTTGTTTACTTAGTAGTTAATCTTTATTTCGGGGGGGGGGGGGGCTTGACTACAAGAGCCACACCTCTAAGGTAAGCAGGTATATTTTTAGATGAACAACTCCTTCCCCCTTTTATTTGT
Source organism: Biomphalaria pfeifferi (assembly GCA_030265305.1). Taxonomy (NCBI): domain Eukaryota; kingdom Metazoa; phylum Mollusca; class Gastropoda; family Planorbidae; genus Biomphalaria; species Biomphalaria pfeifferi. The sequence goes on along the minus strand of JASAOG010000044.1, from coordinate 2,499,915 downwards.
TTAGCCCATCACATTTAGTTCATTGATTGACAGGTGACCCCAAGTCAGATACGATGGACGTAAGCACTCTCTAGAGGTCACACGAGGGAACTAGGTTTGTTATTGGGGGGGGGGGGGACTAGACTTGTTTAGTCCATAACATTGAGTTCACAGATAGGTAGCTGACCACATTAAGCCAGATGTCAACGTGTTGACACTGTCTAGAGTCACATCTTATGAGGGAACTGAGTTTGTTTACTTGGAGTAGAATTTTTATTAGGGGCGGGACTACAAGCCAAATCTCTATAAGGTTAATTTGGTATGAGTTTGTTTATTATGAGATAGGTTGTCAATCAAGGGTCTGGACCACAAACCACACCTTTTATACTATTGGACGGGTAATAAGTTTGTTTACTTTCAGTTAAGTCTCAATTATGAGTCAGGACTACAAGCCAAACAGACACTGACAAGGGTATGTTTAAAGGGAAGGGCTCAAGAGACTCAACACCCCCAACTTCTTATTTGTTTAATCCATGACAATGTATTGATAGAGAATATAGACATTGACCATTCTTAAGCCAGAATGGATTAACGCAAATTGTTAAGACATATTGACACTGTCTAGAGGTCACTAGATGATGACACTAAGTTTGTTTACTTGGAGAGAAATGTCAATTAGAGCGCTGAACTACAGGACACACCCCTACAAGTATTTTGTTACACAAGCCACGGGTATAAAAGTGGCTTGCAAGGGCATTTAGTAAATTGAGAAATAGTAATAATGGCTGATAAAAAGTCATCACTTATATGGCGTTACTTTAATGTCAAAACAATGGACAACTCTAAAGCAGTTTGCAATGCTTGTAAAATAGTTCTGTCACGTGGTAAACTAGGCAAACCTTTTAAAGGATGTGTATATTATTATTATATTATTATATTAAATTAGCATTATGTATTCTTTTGTAAATAAATAAATAAATCTCACTGTTGAATTACTTTTTCTAACGTGTTAACTTTAAATCTTACTCTTGTGTTATGTGTGTGTCTTGATTGAATCACAATATTCTTAATAAAATTTAAGAGTGTCAAGTAACTCCTCGTTATTACTGGAATTACTTAAGATATTTACTAAGACACTATCTGTATAAGGTACAAACCAGAAGCGGTTTGTGGCCATTAAAACACGAGCCTAATGACAAGTTGATGGTTTAAAATACATGAACACAAACATCTACCTACTATACAACTTAGATTGTACTTAAGACTAAGAGAGATTTACGCTATAAAACCAAGATTGAACTTTACCTTTGAAAGATTTACATTAATTACATATAAGTTTATATATTCTGCATGAGTTATCCCACATTCTACTTTACAATTAGCGGCCTCATACATACGCACACACCATCTCATGTTACAAAGATTAGTTTATGATAAGCATATCTGTAAAAAAAAATGCTGTTGATTTTAATTTATCAATCACTGATAGAGTTTAAAGTAAGAAAGTAATAACAAAATAATATGAATATAGGTATGTCACATTTGCAAAAACTTCAGTAAAACGAGCTGTTTGAGTCATGTAGGTATTCGGCTCCGGCTCCGGCCGAATATCTAATTTTACTATCCGGTTATATCCGGTGCACCCCTAATATATATATATATATATATATATATATATATATATATATATATATATATATATATATATATATATATATATATATATGTATATATATATGTGTGTGTGTGTGTATTGTGGAGACATTTTTATGCCTTACTTTGGTGTTAGGAAGTTGTTTTCCATAAAAATCGGAACATATTATTAACGATAATTAGATTTTAAAACGTTTTAGCTAGAAAATTAAATGTAGTGTACGAGAGAAGTGCGATTTTACATAAATAGAGTTACAATGTTTTTTATAAAAAAATCCGGAACAGCTGAGCTTTGTAAATAAGAAGAAGATTATTTGTTTTATTTATAAGAAGAGGGATTTCAAACAGGTATTTGGGTTTAGTAGATTTTTCATATAAAATTTGAAACAATTTAGGCGACGATTTGTAAGAAAATTAAAGTAATGAAGGTCGATTTCTTTTTCAAAATCCTGAATATTCTTTACCAATAAAAAAACTACTTTTGTTATGTTTCAGCAAGGAAATTAAATGTAAAATTAGTCTGAAAAGTGAATGTCAATAATTGTTTCTAGTAAATTACCTTCTTATTTTAAAATCCTGAAAAGCCTATTGTCGATATTTTTGAAAAAAAAAAAAGTCATTTGACATACATTTGTTTTAATTTGAAAATACGGAACATTTTGATATCGATAATATCGACTATACTGACGTATTGTCCAAAAATATAAGTGTAATATATAAGTCAGTGATGCGATTTCAAACAATCATTTGACATAATTTATTTTTATAAAACAATATCCGGAACAACTTTATAGTATAGAGATTTTCATTTACCATTTATATGCTATTTACTTTAAAAAACAGGAACAACATATGTTTGCAACGTTTAAGCACGGAAATTAAATGTAAATTAAGTTAGAAGAGCAAACAAACATTCGTTTTTCACAAAACATGCTGAACAATCAATTATAGAGATATTTAAAACTATTGCGATGTTTAGGAAGCAACATTAAAGGTTAAATCAGATTTTCAATAGCTTTAAGTTTATTTTTTTTTATATAAACGTGACGACAGACCAACCAACAGAAAAAGGCACAAAAAGAAGCAGCTTTTATCCTGATGGGAGTACTAAACACAAAATAAATAAACTCTGATTATTAAACAACTTTGAGGGAACTGATGAATAAGATGCGTTGCAGCGGCCGTCCCGCTACTGCACGAAAGGCGCTGCATAAAAAGTCCATTTAAAAAAATATGTGCGTGATATTTACATACAAAGTGCATTCTTAACCTTTATAAACAATTATAAAAATGTTTTCTTTTTAATTTTAGCAGCTATTGGACCAGAAAAGACACAGTTAACTAATATTACATTTGTTGTGAACATTTCTTGTACATTTTATAAATATATTTGACTTAGTAATACTGAAAATAAAAAAAATTTTATCTTTCTTTGTTAACGTATTGCAACATTATTATGCCTTACATTTATCATGATTTATGTTGTTGTTTTTTTGAGTTGGTGTATTTTTCTAGCCTAGTTAAATTTATAGACTAAACGGTTTGCTTATAGAAAACTAAAAGTAACTATCCAAGCCACAACGCATGGTGAAATAATATTTTTCATTTCTCTTCTAGTTTTCGAGATCTGAGTGTAACAGATGGACAGACGGACATTTTGCACAAACCTAATTGCGGCTTTTCCCCTTATTGGGGGCGCTAAAAATCGTCCCCTAAACTAGGGTGGAAGCGATGAGTCATCTACCTCCTCCCCTTGAGTCCACCGGGCGACAGTGATGTCTACATTATATAATAACTCTTTATCCGGACCCATTTTCCCTACCTTCTCATGAGAACCTTTTTTCCTGTTTTGTCAGGCTTTTCTTTCATATAGTAAAAGTACACTTAAAATAGTTTTGTTTTATAACATAACCAAGAACCCTAACCCTAGGGATATAGTATACGTTTAAAAATTCAAACTATCTTCAAAATTAATATCGCTATTTCATTGTCGGGTGGCCAAATTAGCAATGTCCAAATTTCCATGGCCAATCTTCCTAGATTCCTGAGGAACATGGGTGTGATTAGTTTAGAAAGGAAAGAGGGCATTTCATCATTACAAATGCACCGATGACAATCATTGCTTATACTCGCTAAGAGCCAATGGCGTGTATGCAGGATACCATTAACAGAATCACTTCTGGTCTTGCGTAGAACTATCTGTCTAGTGCTCATCTGAATTGGCTGCAGCTTACAACTTAGTGATCACAGCGTTCATTAGCGTTGCAGTAACAATGTGAATTTCACAACGAGCTAGTTAAGGCTGTAGTAAATTATTTTCAGACCTAACCAAATCATCGGGCAGGTAGACACTCTTGTAGTATTGTCGTAAGTAAGCTTTGAAATAAAATTGCGACTGATTGATGGAACAGTACATTTGAAGTGTTCTCTGGTTCATTTTATTCTTACCAAGACGGAAGAAAATCTCTCCGTCATGATACATTTCAGTAGTAGACATCGTTAGATTACTTTGTTCTATTTCCCAACTGCTTGATTTATCCATTCAAGTCTACGCCCATGTCCTAACCCGGGAGAAAATAATTGGCTAAATTTTGTTCCCATCATGTCCTGAATTCTTTTCCTTTCAAAGACACGTACAGTAGAATCATTAAAGGATGTCACGATACACAGTGACCCAGCTGTAGAAGTCTAAAAATAGAAGTACATTTCACCCATTGAGTATTTAGAAAGTCAACTCTATCTGGGTTTGTGACCTAATATCATGACAATAGTCATAGAGATAATAGCTCTAATGAACATTGAATGATGCGGGAAATGAAGCGATACAAAATGGGGGCGGCCTAACTGCTGTGAAGAAATGACACGATTTCTATAAAAATATTAATTACGTTAAATGTTTCTGTAACTTATCTTAGAGTTAAAACTCTGTGCCGCCCCTTCCCCTTTCTAATTTACATATCAGTCAATGTTGAATATAAAATTTGAGAGGAGAGTACTACCTTATATAACGTCTCCACTCAACCACCCAATTTACAAAAGTTTAACTACCTAATTAGTTTGCACCATGGGCTTAGCAGGAGTCCTTTTTTTTTCGGGGATGGTTTGGAGGGGGGAATTTGTTCTTGATGAGCACACACACACACATCTAACAATAAAATGATATAAAGTTAAACTCTCCTCGTGCATTCCTTTGGCTAGCTAATTCTAGTCTCTATTATGTTGAATTATGGATCTCCTCCTTTTTTTAATACTTTGTTCCTATAACAATAGAATGTGAAGTTAAAAGTTCCCCATATATTTCTTTGGCCATATAGTTCTAGTATCTATTACGTTGTATTAAACCAGCCAGTAAATTCGAGTATCACTTCTCCCCCAACCCACCCCATCTCTCCTCCGTAACAAATAGGCTCTATTATATTTTTTTGGCATGGGCCCTTTTTTCTTATTAAATCCACCCCCTACACACACACACACACTTTTTTGCAACTACCCACATTTCAATAACCCCCTTTTGTAATATAGGTCACGTTTAATCGAAACAGCCTGCTTTAAATCGTCCCCCCCCCCAAACACAATACCTTCAGGGCTTGTTGAATTCTATATCACTTTTCTCTACACTCCTCCATTTTTTTCGTACCGCCCCTGAAACACTTGGATTTTAATTTTTGTGACATCTAATTTTGTAACGCCACCTTACCAAACATTTATTTTTTTTAAAAAGTCACAACTCCTGTAACCATTATCGCCCCCCCCCCTCTCTATGCCTTAGTAAATAGTCCTACATACGAGTATCTTTCGACTTTTCAGCTTTTCATCGAAAAGCTCTCTGATGCTTCAAACACCATCAATTTTTAAAATCATATGTTGAAAACCATCTTAGGATCAAGTCAATTTCAACTTTTATATACATCAAATTATTAAAATTAATTTGTCTGAAAAATGCTATTAAAAATATATACATTTTCGCGCAATTAGGTACTTAACCCCTGATCCTCCAATTTAAGTCTGATGCTCTACCATCTGAGCTAACCGAGTGTTAATAATATCAGAGGAAATATCGCAGTAAAAGTAAAGTGCTTAAAAAAGTAATCTTGTACTTTTAAATAGCTCTATAAAAACAAAGTTTAGATCTAGATTGATATGTCTCAATTATCGGATTTTTAAATTTTAGGTCTTAAAGACATGTCAATCTAGATTTAACTCTTTACTATCAATTACTGACGTTCCTTTTAACAAAAGATAGTCGCAATACAAAGTACTCCAGGGGCTAGAAACTTCTTTGTATAGATGTACAAAAAACAAAACAAAAAAACGAATTGTGTCGAATTCAAAATGAAGCTCTAAAGTTGGGAGTCAACAAGAAATACTCATTTTTAATGTTGTCTTTCAAAAACATATTGGTTTGACTATACGTAAACGCTTGCATACAAAAGTTTCATTTGTGCTTAAACGCTTGAGAGAAAAGTTAGATCCAATTAACATAATAAACTCAACACCCAAATAATAGTTACAACATATAGTGTCTCGACTTATCAAATTAGAATAGTATGGTGAAAACAGTAGGAGGCGAAAAGCCAGTCCGAATTTCCCGCCCTTAGTATGGGCTAAGTCACCGGATCGCGTGATAGTGGAAGGGACAAACTTTCCACTATGACTCATACCAGAATGGCGGGTTAAGGGTCAGTAGGTCAACATTCCTCGACCAGTCCCGCGTTGGACTGCGGTCGTTATGCTACACACACACACATACACAAAAACAGGTGTTGGCACACTTCGGTTTGGGACGGCGGTAATTTTAGAAATTTAGTAACTTTAATTTCATTGGATCAAGCACGAATATTATTTTAAAATTCAAAATACCACAAATCCATTGGCCCGGCACCTCTGGCTATGCTAATGAGTTCGAGTCCCAATCTATATAAGAGGGGACGCGGGCTCTAACCCACGCTCACACCCGCCAGACAGATTTCTATATTTAATAGGCAAGGCTGGAATTTAGTTTCTCTCAGAACAGCCGCCTATAATTTAAACAACCATGGTAGGTTGCTCTTGTTTATACAAATCTTTATATGTGTATTATTTTGTGCATTAATACTATGTAAATATGTAACCTTTAATTTTATCTTCAACACATTTTTTTATTATCGATGGGCTATGTTCTCGCCTATTTTAATTTTTTATTATTTTCTTCAACCTCGCGTTGAGATGATCTAATCTAGATCTACTGGAGCGATCGGATCTTTTACAAGATTCCGAATCGTATACTCTCTTACTAGATCCATGAATGTGTTTTGCTGTATAACATGTCAGCTTAATTTAGTAACGACATGTGATATACCACTTCAGTCCATGGCATTTACAGTCTTTATAATTTTGCTTCTATTCAATCCCGCTATGTTGTGAATAAGATTTAATCTATGAGCATATCATTCCATTCCCCTTTATATCTACATATTTACCACGTTAATCATAAATGATTTATATAACTTTGCCCACTTGAGATGTATGCAACTCTCCCCTTTTATGTTGGTTTATTCACTTTTAAACATTTTTTCTTGGGCTATCTCCCTTATTTTGTTTTGTTTTATATAATATTGAATCGGATTATCCACTCCACATATGCAATCAATGATGAATCAATGATGAAATTAATCCACCCGAATCATTGTTGACTCACTACCCAAGCTAGTGGTGATATTGTTGTTGTTAGATAAATTTGTATTTTTTTATTCAACCTATAGTCAGTTCATTTGTTCTAATTGTTGCTCGTAGTGTGCCTGTTCAATATTTACTTATGTGAGCGGGGAAACTCAAAATTACTTCCCCTAGAGTAACGAACCAAAAATCATTTTAAAAATATTAAAACCTCGCAACAATTGGGTCGAAATTGCGACTTAAGAATCGTATATGGTAAAGGTAAATTGAACTGTAAACTTTCGTATTTTTCGTCCAAGGTAAGTGGGAGAATTAGTGGTAGGTGAATCAGTGAATCGATCAGTTAAGCCCTTCAATATATAATAGGCCTTTTTCTTCTTCTTCTTTGCGACTGGAACTGTCCTAGACGTCTTGGGGGATACTTGTTTTGAGTCCTTTTTGTGTACTAAGGCGTAGTATAAATCATTACTGTTTTCCGACATGCAATCATAGAACTAATGGCCTTTCTTTCTGCATCTGTAACAACACATATTATCCACATTTTTTGGTTTTAGTTTAACAAAAGGACTGCTGGACGCGGCGGCTACATATGTAGTATCATTGAAAATGACTTTTTGTTTTGTTTTATAATGTTTGGTGACCTTTTCAACGCTGCATCTTTCCTGTGGTCTTCTCTTTGGCTGCAGTGTTGTTTTTTTTTTTGTTTTGTTTTTTTTAGCGGCCCCTTAAGGGGAAAAGCAGCTATTAGGTTTGTGCAAAATGTCCGTCTGTCGATCTCTAAAACTAGAAAAGAAATGAAAAATATTATTTCACCATGCGATGCGGCTTAAAAAGTTTAGGTGCAACGGCTACTTTTGGTTTTCTAAAAGCAAACCGTTTAGTTTTTAAAATAAATTATGCAAGCGATTTTTTCATAACAATACACCAATTCTAAAACAATTACGTAAATGTAAGGGAAGCAATATTCTAATATGTTAACAAAGAAAGACTACATGTTATTTTGTGTATTTTCAGCATCACTAAGCCAATATATTACTTTGTGACATGGACGTTAGGATGTTAGCTGTGACAGTTTTAACTGTTCTACACTCTATGTTCTCGTTCTAACGTTGTCTTCCTAGCTCTTTACTTTGTGTCAGGGACGTTAGGATGTTAGTTGTGACTTTTTAAACTTTTCTACACTCTATGTTCTCGTTCTAACGTTGTATTCCTATCCTTTACTTTGTGACAGAGACGTTAGGATGTTAGCTGTGACAGTTTAAACTATTCTACACTCTATGTTCTTATTCTCACGTTGTCTTCCTAGCTCTTTACTTTGTGACAGAGACGTTAAGATGAAAGCTGTGTCAATTTTCACTGTTTTACACTCTATGTTCTCGTTCTAACGTTGTCTTCCTAGTTCTTTACTTTGTGACAGAGACGTTATGATGTTAGCTGTGACATTTTTTTTTGTTCTACAGTCTCTCTATGTTTTCGTTTTAACGTTGTCTTCCCATTTCTTTACTTTGGGACATAGACGTTAGGATGTTAACTGTGACAGTTTAAACTGTTCTACACTCTATGTTCTCGTTACTACGTTGTCTTCCTAGTTCTTTACATTGTGACAGGGACGTTAGGATGTTAGCTGTGACAGTTTTTATTGTTCTACACTCTCTATATATTCTCGTTCTAACGTTGTCTTCCTAGTTCTTTACTTTGTGACAGGGACGTTAGGATGTTAGCTGTGACACTTTTAACTGTTCTACACTCTCTATATATTCTCGTTCTAACATTGTCTTCCTAGTTCTTTACATTGTGACAGAGACGTTATGAAGTTAGCTGTGAGAGTTTTAACTATTCTACACTTTATGTTCTCGTTCTAACGTTGTCTTCCTAGTTCTTTACTTTGTGACAGACACGTTATGATGTTAGCTATGACATTTTTTTTGTTCTACACTCTCTCTATGTTTTCGTTTTAACGTTGTCTTCCCATTTCTTTACTTAGGGACAAGGACGCTAGGATGTTAACTGTGAGTTTTAACTATTCTACACTCTATGTTCTCGTTCTAACGTTGTCTTCCTAGTTCTTTACATTGTGACAGGGACGTTAGGATGTTAGCTGTGACAGTTTTAACTGTTCTACACTCTCTATATATTCTCGTTCTAACGTTGTCTTCCTAGTTCTTTACATTGTGACAGGGACGTTAGGATGTTAGCTGTGACAGTTTTAACTGTTCTACACTCTATGTTCTCGTTCTAGCATTGTCTTCCTAGTTCTTTACTATGTGACAAGGACGTTAGGATGAAAGCTGTGACAATTTTAACTTTTCTACACTGTATGTTTTCGTTCTAACGTTGCCTTCTTAGTTCTTTACATTGTGACAGAGACGTTAGGATGTTAGCTGTGACAGTTTTATCTGTTCTACACTCTCTCTATTTTCTTTTTCTTACGTTTTCTTCCTAGTTCTTTACTTTGTGACAGGGACTTTAGGATGTTAGCTGTGACAGTTTTAACTTTTCTATACTCTATGTTCTCGTTCTAACGTTGTCATCCTAACTTTTTACTTTGTTTCAGGGACGTTAGAATGTTAGTTGTGACAGTTTTAACTTTTCTACACTCTATGTTCTCGTTCTAACGTTGTATTCCTAGCTCCTTACATTGTGACAGAGACGTTAAGATGAAAGCTTTGACAATTTTCACTGTTTTACACTCTATGTACTCGTTCTAACATTGTCTTCCAAGTTCTTTACAATGTGACAGGGACGGTAGGATGTTAGCTGTGACAGTTTTAACTGTTCTACACTCTATGTTCTCGTTTTAACGTTGTCTTCCAAGTTCTTTACAATGTGACAGGGACGGTAGGATGTTAGCTGTGACAGTTTTAACTGTTCTACACTCTATGTTCTCAATCTAACATTGTCTTCCTAGTTCTTTACATTGTGACAGGGACGTTAGGATGTTAGCTGTGACAGTTTTAACTGTTCTACACTCTATGTTCTCGTTCTAACGTTGTCTTCCTAGCTCTTTACTTTGTGTCAGGGACGTTAGGGTGTTAGTTGTGACTTTTTAAACTTTTCTACACTCTATGTTCTTGTTCTCACGTTGTCTTCCTAGCTCTTTACTTTGTGACAGAGACGTTAAGATGAAAGCTGTGTCAATTTTCTCTGTTTTACACTCTATGTTTTCGTTCTAACATTGTCTTCCTAGTTCTTTACATTGTGACAGAGACGTTATAATGTTAGCTGTGACAGTTTTAACTATTCTACACTTTCTGTTCTCGTTCTAACGTTGTCTTCCTAGTTCTTAACTTTGTGACATGGACGTTATGATGTTAGCTGTTAACATTTTTTTTGTTCTACACTCTCTCTATGTTTTCGTTTTAACGTTGTCTTCCCATTTCTTTACTTTGGGACAGGGAGGTTAGAATGTTAACTGTGAGTTTTAACTATTCTACACTCTATGTTCTCGTTCTAACGTTGTCTTCCTAGTTCTTTACTTTGTGACAGAGACGTTATAATTTTAGCTGTGACAGTTTATTTGTTCTACACTCTCTCTATGTTCTCGTTTTAACATTGTCTTCCTAGTTCTTTACTTTGTGACAGAGACGTTATGATGTTAGCTGTGACATTTTTTTTTGTTCTACAGTCTCTCTATGTTTTCGTTTTAACGTTGTCTTCCCATTTCTTTACTTTGGGACATAGACGTTAGGATGTTAACTGTGACAGTTTAAACTGTTCTACACTCTATGTTCTCGTTACTACGTTGTCTTCCTAGTTCTTTACATTGTGACAGGGACGTTAGGATGTTAGCTGTGACAGTTTTTATTGTTCTACACTCTCTATATATTCTCGTTCTAACGTTGTCTTCCTAGTTCTTTACTTTGTGACAGGGACGTTAGGATGTTAGCTGTGACACTTTTAACTGTTCTACACTCTCTATATATTCTCGTTCTAACATTGTCTTCCTAGTTCTTTACATTGTGACAGAGACGTTATGAAGTTAGCTGTGAGAGTTTTAACTATTCTACACTTTATGTTCTCGTTCTAACGTTGTCTTCCTAGTTCTTTACTTTGTGACAGACACGTTATGATGTTAGCTATGACATTTTTTTTGTTCTACACTCTCTCTATGTTTTCGTTTTAACGTTGTCTTCCCATTTCTTTACTTAGGGACAAGGACGCTAGGATGTTAACTGTGAGTTTTAACTATTCTACACTCTATGTTCTCGTTCTAACGTTGTCTTCCTAGTTCTTTACATTGTGACAGGGACGTTAGGATGTTAGCTGTGACAGTTTTAACTGTTCTACACTCTCTATATATTCTCGTTCTAACGTTGTCTTCCTAGTTCTTTACATTGTGACAGGGACGTTAGGATGTTAGCTGTGACAGTTTTAACTGTTCTACACTCTATGTTCTCGTTCTAGCATTGTCTTCCTAGTTCTTTACTATGTGACAAGGACGTTAGGATGAAAGCTGTGACAATTTTAACTTTTCTACACTGTATGTTTTCGTTCTAACGTTGCCTTCTTAGTTCTTTACATTGTGACAGAGACGTTAGGATGTTAGCTGTGACAGTTTTATCTGTTCTACACTCTCTCTATTTTCTTTTTCTTACGTTTTCTTCCTAGTTCTTTACTTTGTGACAGGGACTTTAGGATGTTAGCTGTGACAGTTTTAACTTTTCTATACTCTATGTTCTCGTTCTAACGTTGTCATCCTAACTTTTTACTTTGTTTCAGGGACGTTAGAATGTTAGTTGTGACAGTTTTAACTTTTCTACACTCTATGTTCTCGTTCTAACGTTGTATTCCTAGCTCCTTACATTGTGACAGAGACGTTAAGATGAAAGCTTTGACAATTTTCACTGTTTTACACTCTATGTACTCGTTCTAACATTGTCTTCCAAGTTCTTTACAATGTGACAGGGACGGTAGGATGTTAGCTGTGACAGTTTTAACTGTTCTACACTCTATGTTCTCGTTTTAACGTTGTCTTCCAAGTTCTTTACAATGTGACAGGGACGGTAGGATGTTAGCTGTGACAGTTTTAACTGTTCTACACTCTATGTTCTCAATCTAACATTGTCTTCCTAGTTCTTTACATTGTGACAGGGACGTTAGGATGTTAGCTGTGACAGTTTTAACTGTTCTACACTCTATGTTCTCGTTCTAACGTTGTCTTCCTAGCTCTTTACTTTGTGTCAGGGACGTTAGGATGTTAGTTGTGACTTTTTAAACTTTTCTACACTCTATGTTCTTGTTCTCACGTTGTCTTCCTAGCTCTTTACTTTGTGACAGAGACGTTAAGATGAAAGCTGTGTCAATTTTCTTTGTTTTACACTCTATGTTTTCGTTCTAACATTGTCTTCCTAGTTCTTTACATTGTGACAGAGACGTTATAATGTTAGCTGTGACAGTTTTAACTATTCTACACTTTCTGTTCTCGTTCTAACGTTGTCTTCCTAGTTCTTAACTTTGTGACATGGACGTTATGATGTTAGCTGTTAACATTTTTTTTGTTCTACACTCTCTCTATGTTTTCGTTTTAACGTTGTCTTCCCATTTCTTTACTTTGGGACAGGGAGGTTAGAATGTTAACTGTGAGTTTTAACTATTCTACACTCTATGTTCTCGTTCTAACGTTGTCTTCCTAGTTCTTTACTTTGTGACAGAGACGTTATAATTTTAGCTGTGACAGTTTATTTGTTCTACACTCTCTCTATGTTCTCGTTTTAACATTGTCTTCCTAGTTCTTTTCTATGTGACATAGACGTTAGGATGTTAATTGTGAGTTTTAACTTTTGTACACTCTATGTTTTCGTTCCAATGTTGTCTTCCTAGTTTTTTACATTGTGACAGGGACATTAGGATGTTAGCTGTGACAGTTTTAACTGTTCTACACTCTCTCTATATTCTCGTTCTAACGTTGTCTTCCTAGTTCTTTACTTTGTGACAGGGACGTTAGGATGTTAGCTGTGACAGTTTTAACTGTTCTACACTCTCTCTCTATTATCGTTCTTACATTGTCTCCCTAGTTCTTTACTTTGTGACAGGGACGTTAGGATATTAGCTGTGACAGTTTTAACTGTTCTACACTCTATGTTCTCGTTCTAACATTGTCTTTCTAGTTCTTTACATTGTGACAGGGACGCTAGGATGTTAGCTGTGACAGTTTTAACTGTTCTACACTCTATGTTCTCGTTCTAACGTTGCCTTCTTAGTTCTTTACATTGTGACAGAGACGTTAGGATGTTAGCTGTGACAGTTTTATCTGTTCTACACTCTCTCTATTTTCTTTTTCTTACGTTGTCTTCCTAGTTCTTTACCTTTTGACAGGGACTTTAGGATGTTAGCTGTGACAGTTTTAACTTTTCTACACTCTATGTTCTCGTTCTAACGTTGTATTCCTAGCTCCTTACATTGTGACAGAGACGTTAAGATGAAAGCTTTGACAATTTTCACTGTTTTACACTCTATGTACTCGTTCTAACATTGTCTTCCAAGTTCTTTACAATGTGACAGGGACGGTAGGATGTTAGCTGTGACAGTTTTAACTGTTCTATACTCTATGTTCTCGTTCTAACATTGTCTTCCTAGTTCTTTACATTGTGACAGGGACGTTAGGATGTTAGCTGTGACAGTTTTAACTGTTCTACACTCTCTCTATTTTCTCGTTCTTACGTTGTCTTCCTAGTTCTTTACAATGTGACAGGGACGTTAGGATGTTAGCTATGACTTTTTAAACTTTTCTACACTCTATGTTCTCGTTTTAACGTTGTCTTCCTATCCTTTACGTTGTAACATAGACGTTAGGATGTTAGATGTGACAGTTTTAACTGTTCTACACTCTATGTTTTTGTTCTAACGTTGTCTTCCTAGCTCTTTACTTTGTGACAGAGACGTAAGGATGTTAGCTGTTAAAGTTTAACTGTTCTACACTCTCTCTATGTTCTCGTTCTAACGTTGTCTTCCTAGTTTTTTGCTTTGTGATATGGACGTTACGATGTTATAATTGACAGCTTTAACTTTTCTACACTCTATGTTCTCGTTCTAACGTTGTCTTCATTGCTCTTTACTTTGTGTCAGGGACGTTAGGATGTTAGTTGTGACAGTTTTAACTTTTCTACACTCTATGTTCTCGTTCTTACGTTGTCTTCCTAGTTCTTTACTTTGTGACAAGGACGTTAGGATGTTAGCTGTGACAGTTTTAACTGTTCTACACTCTCTCTCTCTATTATCGTTCTTACGTTGTCTTCCTAGTACTTTATTTTGTGAGAGAGACGTTAGGATGTTAGCTGTGACAGTTTTAACTGTTCTACACTCTCTCTATATTCTCGTTCTAACGTTGTCTTCCTAGTTCTTTACTTTGTGACAGGGACGTTAGGATGTTAGCTGTGACAGTTTTAACTGTTCTACACTCTCTCTCTATTATCGTTCTTACATTGTCTCCCTAGTTCTTTACTTTGTGACAGGGACGTTAGGATATTAGCTGTGACAGTTTTAACTGTTCTACACTCTATGTTCTCGTTCTAACATTGTCTTTCTAGTTCTTTACATTGTGACAGGGACGCTAGGATGTTAGCTGTGACAGTTTTAACTGTTCTACACTCTATGTTCTCGTTCTAACGTTGCCTTCTTAGTTCTTTACATTGTGACAGAGACGTTAGGATGTTAGCTGTGACAGTTTTATCTGTTCTACACTCTCTCTATTTTCTTTTTCTTACGTTGTCTTCCTAGTTCTTTACCTTTTGACAGGGACTTTAGGATGTTAGCTGTGACAGTTTTAACTTTTCTACACTCTATGTTCTCGTTCTAACGTTGTATTCCTAGCTCCTTACATTGTGACAGAGACGTTAAGATGAAAGCTTTGACAATTTTCACTGTTTTACACTCTATGTACTCGTTCTAACATTGTCTTCCAAGTTCTTTACAATGTGACAGGGACGGTAGGATGTTAGCTGTGACAGTTTTAACTGTTCTATACTCTATGTTCTCGTTCTAACATTGTCTTCCTAGTTCTTTACATTGTGACAGGGACGTTAGGATGTTAGCTGTGACAGTTTTAACTGTTCTACACTCTCTCTATTTTCTCGTTCTTACGTTGTCTTCCTAGTTCTTTACAATGTGACAGGGACGTTAGGATGTTAGCTATGACTTTTTAAACTTTTCTACACTCTATGTTCTCGTTTTAACGTTGTCTTCCTATCCTTTACGTTGTAACATAGACGTTAGGATGTTAGATGTGACAGTTTTAACTGTTCTACACTCTATGTTTTTGTTCTAACGTTGTCTTCCTAGCTCTTTACTTTGTGACAGAGACGTAAGGATGTTAGCTGTTAAAGTTTAACTGTTCTACACTCTCTCTATGTTCTCGTTCTAACGTTGTCTTCCTAGTTTTTTGCTTTGTGATATGGACGTTACGATGTTATAATTGACAGCTTTAACTTTTCTACACTCTATGTTCTCGTTCTAACGTTGTCTTCATTGCTCTTTACTTTGTGTCAGGGACGTTAGGATGTTAGTTGTGACAGTTTTAACTTTTCTACACTCTATGTTCTCGTTCTTACGTTGTCTTCCTAGTTCTTTACTTTGTGACAAGGACGTTAGGATGTTAGCTGTGACAGTTTTAACTGTTCTACACTCTCTCTCTCTATTATCGTTCTTACGTTGTCTTCCTAGTACTTTATTTTGTGAGAGAGACGTTAGGATGTTAGTTGTGACAGTTTTAACTTTTCTACACTCTATGTTCTCGTTCTAACGTTGCCTTCTTAGTTCTTTACATTGTGACAGAGACGTTAGGATGTTAGCTGTGACAGTTTTATCTGTTCTACACTCTCTCTATTTTCTTTTTCTTACGTTGTCTTCCTAGTTCTTTACTTTGTGACAGGGACTTTAGGATGTTAGCTGTGACAGTTTTAACTTTTCTACACTCTATGTTCTCTTTCTAACGTTGTATTCCTAGCTCCTTACATTGTGACAGAGACGTTAAGATGAAAGCTTTGACAATTTTCACTGTTTTACACTCTATGTACTCGTTCTAACATTGTCTTCCAAGTTCTTTACAATGTGACAGGGACAGTAGGATGTTAGCTGTGACAGTTTTAACTGTTCTACACTCTATGTTCTCGTTCTAACATTGTCTTCCTAGTTCTTTACATTGTGACAGGGACGTTAGGATGTTAGCTGTGACAGTTTTAACTGTTCTACACTCTCTCTATTTTCTCGTTCTTACGTTGTCTTCCTAGTTCTTTTCTTTGTGACAGGGACGTTAGGATGTTAGCTGTGACAGTTTTAACTGTTCTACACTCTCTCTATTTTCTCGTTCTTACGTTGTCTTCCTAGTTCTTTACTTTGTGACAGGGACGTTATGATGTTAGCTGTGACAGTTTTAACTTTTTTACACTCTATGTTCTCGTTCTAACGTTGTCTTTCTAGCTTTTTACTTTGTGTCAGGGACGTTGGATGTTAGCTGTGACAGTTTTAACTTTTCTACACTCTATGTTTTCGTTCTAACGTTGTATTCCTATCCTTTACTTTGTGACAGAGACGTTAGGATGTTAGCTGTGACAGTTTTAACTATTTTACACTCTATGTTTTTGTTCTAACGTTGTCTTCCTTGCTCTTTATTTTGTGACAGAGACGTTATGATGAAAGCTGTGACAATTTTCACTGTTTTAAACTCTATGTTCTCGTTCTAACAATGTCTTCCTAGTTCTTTACAATGTGACAGGGACGATAGGATGTTAGCTATGACTTTTTAAACTTTTCTACACTCTATGTTCTCGTTTTAACGTTGTCTTCCTATCCTTTACGTTGTGACATAGACGTTAGGATGTTAGATGTGACAGTTTTAACTGTTCTACACTCTATGTTTTTGTTCTAACGTTGTCTTCCTAGCTCTTTACTTTGTGACAGAGACGTTAGGATGTTAGCTGTTAAAGTTTAACTGTTCTACACTCTCTCTATGTTCTCGTTCTAACGTTGTCTTCCTAGTTTTTTGCTTTGTGATATGGACGTTACGATGTTATAATTGACAGCTTTAACTTTTCTACACTCTATGTTCTCGTTCTAACGTTGTCTTCATTGCTCTTTACTTTGTGTCAGGGACGTTAGGATGTTAGTTGTGACAGTTTTAACTTTTCTACACTCTATTTTCTCGTTCTTACGTTGTCTTCCTAGTTCTTTACTTTGTGACAAGGACGTTAGGATGTTAGCTGTGACAGTTTTAACTGTTCTACACTCTCTCTCTCTATTATCGTTCTTACGTTGTCTTCCTAGTACTTTATTTTGTGAGAGGGACGTTAGGATGTTAGTTGTGACAGTTTTAACTTTTCTACACTCTATGTTCTCGTTCTAACGTTGCCTTCTTAGTTCTTTACATTGTGACAGAGACGTTAGGATGTTAGTTGTGACAGTTTTAACTTTTCTACACTCTATGTTCTCGTTCTTACGTTGTCTTCCTAGTTCTTTACTTTGTGACAAGGACGTTAGGATGTTAGCTGTGACAGTTTTAACTGTTCTACACTCTCTCTCTATTATCGTTCTTACGTTGTCTTCCTAGTACTTTATTTTGTGAGAAGGACGTTAGGATGTTAGTTGTGACAGTTTTAACTTTTCTACACTCTATGTTCTCGTTTTAACGTTGCCTTCTTAGTTCTTTACATTGTGACAGAGACGTTAGGATGTTAGCTGTGACAGTTTTACCTGTTCTACACTCTCTCTATTTTCTTTTTCTTACGTTGTCTTCCTAGTTCTTTACTTTGTGACAGGGACTTTAGGATGTTAGCTGTGACAGTTTTAACTTTTCTACACTCTATGTTCTCGTTCTAACGTTGTATTCCTAGCTCCTTACATTGTGACAGAGACGTTAAGATGAAAGCTTTGACAATTTTCACTGTTTTACACTCTATGTACTCGTTCTAACATTGTCTTCCAAGTTCTTTACAATGTGACAGGGACGGTAGGATGTTAGCTGTGACAGTTTTAACTGTTCTACACTCTATGTTCTCGTTCTAACATTGTCTTCCTAGTTCTTTACATTGTGACAGGGACGTTAGGATGTTAGCTGTGACAGTTTTAACTGTTCTACACTCTCTCTATTTTCTCGTTCTTACGTTGTCTTCCTAGTTCTTTACTTTGTGACAGGGACGTTAGGATGTTAGCTGTGACAGTTTTAACTGTTCTACACTCTCTCTATTTTCTCGTTCTTACGTTGTCTTCCTAGTTCTTTACTTTGTGACAGGGACGTTAGGATGTTAGCTGTGACAGTTTTAACTTTTTTACACTCTATGTTCTCATTCTAACGTTGTCTTTCTAGCTTTTTACTTTGTGTCAGGGACGTTGGATGTTAGCTGTGACAGTTTTAACTTTTCTACACTCTATGTTTTCGTTCTAACGTTGTATTCCTATCCTTTACTTTGTGACAGAGACGTTAGGATGTTAGCTGTGACAGTTTTAACTGTTCTACACTCTCTCTCTATTATCGTTCTTACGTTGTCTTACTAGTACTTTACTTTGTGAGAGGGACGTTAGGATGTTAGTTGTGACAGTTTTAACTTTTCTACACTCTATGTTCTCGTTCTTACGTTGTCTTCCTAGTTCTTTACTTTGTGACAAGGACGTTAGGATATTAGCTGTGACAGTTTTAACTGTTCTACACTCTATGTTCTCGTTCTAACGTTGTCTTCCTATCCTTTACTTTGTGACAGAGACGTTAGGATGTTAGCTGTGACAGTTTTAACTATTCTACACTCTATGTTCTTGTTCTCAGGTTGTCTTCCTAGCTCTTTACTTTGTGACAGAAACGTTAAGATGAAAGCTGTGTCAATTTTCTCTGTTTTACACTCTATGTTCTCGTTCTAACATTGTCTTCCTAGTTCTTTACATTGTGACAGAGACGTTATAATGTTAGCTGTGACAGTTTTAACTATTCTACACTTTATGTTCTCGTTCTAACGTTGTCTTCCTAGTTCTTTACTTTGTGACAGAGACGTTAGGATGTTAGCTGTGACAGTTTTAACTTTTCTACACTGTATGTTTTCGTTCTAACGTTGCCTTCTTAGTTCTTTACATTGTGACAGAGACGTTAGGATGTTAGCTGTGACAGTTTTATCTGTTCTACACTCTCTCTATTTTCTTTTTCTTACGTTGTCTTTCTAGTTCTTTACTTTGTGACAGGGACTTTAGGATGTTAGCTGTGACAGTTTTAACTTTTCTATACTCTATGTTCTCGTTCTAACGTTGTCATCCTAACTTTTTACTTTGTTTCAGGGACGTTAGAATGTTAGTTGTGACAGTTTTAACTTTTCTACACTCTATGTTCTCGTTCTAACGTTGTATTCCTAGCTCCTTACATTGTGACAGAGACGTTAAGATGAAAGCTTTGACAATTTTCACTGTTTTACACTCTATGTACTCGTTCTAACATTGTCTTCCAAGTTCTTTACAATGTGACAGGGACGGTAGGATGTTAGCTGTGACAGTTTTAACTGTTCTACACTCTATGTTCTCGTTTTAACGTTGTCTTCCAAGTTCTTTACAATGTGACAGGGATGGTAGGATGTTAGCTGTGACAGTTTTAACTGTTATACACTCTATGTTCTCGTTCTAACATTGTCTTCCTAGTTCTTTACATTGTGACAGGGACGTTAGGATGTTAGCTGTGACAGTTTTAACTTTTCTACACTCTATGTTCTTGTTCTCACGTTGTCTTCCTAGCTCTTTACTTTGTGACAGAGACGTTAAGATGAAAGCTGTGTCAATTTTCTCTGTTTTACACTCTATGTTTTCGTTCTAACATTGTCTTCCTAGTTCATTACATTGTGACAGAGACGTTATAATGTTAGCTGTGACAGTTTTAACTATTCTACACTTTCTGTTCTCGTTCTAACGTTGTCTTCCTAGTTCTTAACTTTGTGACATGGACGTTATGATGTTAGCTGTTAACATTTTTTTTGTTCTACACTCTCTCTATGTTTTCGTTTTAACGTTGTCTTCCCATTTCTTTACTTTGGGACAGGGAGGTTAGAATGTTAACTGTGAGTTTTAACTATTCTACACTCTATGTTCTCGTTCTAACGTTGTCTTCCTAGTTCTTTACTTTGTGACAGAGACGTTATAATTTTAGCTGTGACAGTTTATTTGTTCTACACTCTCTCTATGTTCTTGTTTTAACATTGTCTTCCTAGTTCTTTTCTATGTGACATAGACGTTAGGATGTTAATTGTGAGTTTTAACTTTTGTACACTCTATGTTTTCGTTCCAATGTTGTCTTCCTAGTTTTTTACATTGTGACAGGGACATTAGGATGTTAGCTGTGACAGTTTTAACTGTTCTACACTCTCTCTATATTCTCGTTCTAACGTTGTCTTCCTAGTTCTTTACTTTGTGACAGGGACGTTAGGATGTTAGCTGTGACAGTTTTAACTGTTCTACACTCTCTCTCTATTATCGTTCTTACGTTGTCTTACTAGTACTTTACTTTGTGAGAGGGACGTTAGGATGTTAGTTGTGAAAGTTTTAACTTTTCTACACTCTATGTTCTCGTTCTTACGTTGTCTTCCTAGTTCTTTACTTTGTGACAAGGACGTTAGGATATTAGCTGTGACAGTTTTAACTGTTCTACACTCTATGTTCTCGTTCTAACGTTGTCTTTCTATCCTTTACTTTGTGACAGAGACGTTAGGATGTTAGCTGTGACAGTTTTAACTATTCTACACTCTATGTTCTTGTTCTCACGTTGTCTTCCTAGCTCTTTACTTTGTGACAGAAACGTTAAGATGAAAGCTGTGTCAATTTTCTCTGTTTTACACTCTATGTTCTCGTTCTAACATTGTCTTCCTAGTTCTTTACATTGTGACAGAGACGTTATAATGTTAGCTGTGACAGTTTTAACTATTCTACACTTTATGTTCTCGTTCTAACGTTGTCTTCCTAGTTCTTTACTTTGTGACAGAGACGTTAGGATGTTAGCTGTGACAGTTTTAACTTTTCTACACTGTATGTTTTCGTTCTAACGTTGCCTTCTTAGTTCTTTACATTGTGACAGAGACGTTAGGATGTTAGCTGTGACAGTTTTATCTGTTCTACACTCTCTCTATTTTCTTTTTCTTACGTTGTCTTCCTAGTTCTTTACTTTGTGACAGGGACTTTAGGATGTTAGCTGTGACAGTTTTAACTTTTCTATACTCTATGTTCTCGTTCTAACGTTGTCATCCTAACTTTTTACTTTGTTTCAGGGACGTTAGAATGTTAGTTGTGACAGTTTTAACTTTTCTACACTCTATTTTTCTCGTTCTAACGTTGTATTCCTAGCTCCTTACATTGTGACAGAGACGTTAAGATGAAAGCTTTGACAATTTTCACTGTTTTACACTCTATGTACTCGTTCTAACATTGTCTTCCAAGTTCTTTACAATGTGACAGGGACGGTAGGATGTTAGCTGTGACAGTTTTAACTGTTCTACACTCTATGTTCTCGTTCTAACATTGTCTTCCTAGTTCTTTACATTGTGACAGGGACGTTAGGATGTTAGCTGTGACAGTTTTAACTGTTCTACACTCTATGTTCTCGTTCTAACGTTGTCTTCCTAGCTCTTTACTTTGTGTCAGGGACGTTAGGATGTTAGTTGTGACTTTTTAAACTTTTCTACACTCTATGTTCTTGTTCTCACGTTGTCTTCCTAGCTCTTTACTTTGTGACAGAGACGTTAAGATGAAAGCTGTGTCAATTTTCTCTGTTTTACACTCTATGTTTTCGTTCTAACATTGTCTTCCTAGTTCATTACATTGTGACAGAGACGTTATAATGTTAGCTGTGACAGTTTTAACTATTCTACACTTTCTGTTCTCGTTCTAACGTTGTCTTCCTAGTTCTTAACTTTGTGACATGGACGTTATGATGTTAGCTGTTAACATTTTTTTTGTTCTACACTCTCTCTATGTTTTCGTTTTAACGTTGTCTTCCCATTTCTTTACTTTGGGACAGGGAGGTTAGAATGTTAACTGTGAGTTTTAACTATTCTACACTCTATGTTCTCGTTCTAACGTTGTCTTCCTAGTTCTTTACTTTGTGACAGAGACGTTATAATTTTAGCTGTGACAGTTTATTTGTTCTACACTCTCTCTATGTTCTTGTTTTAACATTGTCTTCCTAGTTCTTTTCTATGTGACATAGACGTTAGGATGTTAATTGTGAGTTTTAACTTTTGTACACTCTATGTTTTCGTTCCAATGTTGTCTTCCTAGTTTTTTACATTGTGACAGGGACATTAGGATGTTAGCTGTGACAGTTTTAACTGTTCTACACTCTCTCTATATTCTCGTTCTAACGTTGTCTTCCTAGTTCTTTACTTTGTGACAGGGACATTAGGATGTTAGCTGTGACAGTTTTAACTGTTCTACACTCTCTCTATATTCTCGTTCTAACGTTGTCTTCCTAGTTCTTTACTTTGTGACAGGGACGTTAGGATATTAGCTGTGACAGTTTTAACTGCTCTACACTCTATGTTCTCGTTCTAACATTGTCTTTCTAGTTCTTTACATTGTGACAGGGACGTTAGGATGTTAGCTGTGACAGTTTTAACTGTTCTACACTCTCTCTCTATTATCGTTCTTACGTTGTCTTACTAGTACTTTACTTTGTGAGAGGGACGTTAGGATGTTAGTTGTGACAGTTTTAACTTTTCTACACTCTATGTTCTCGTTCTTACGTTGTCTTCCTAGTTCTTTACTTTGTGACAAGGACGTTAGGATATTAGCTGTGACAGTTTTAGCTGTTCTACACTCTATGTTCTCGTTCTAACGTTGTCTTCCTATCCTTTACTTTGTGACAGAGACGTTAGGATGTTAGCTGTGACAGTTTTAACTATTCTACACTCTATGTTCTTGTTCTCACGTTGTCTTCCTAGCTCTTTACTTTGTGACAGAAACGTTAAGATGAAAGCTGTGTCAATTTTCTCTGTTTTACACTCTATGTTCTCGTTCTAACATTGTCTTTCTAGTCCTTTACATTGTGACAGAGACGTTATAATGTTAGCTGTGACAGTTTTAACTATTCTACACTTTATGTTCTCGTTCTAACGTTGTCTTCCTAGTTCTTTACTTTGTGACAGAGACGTTAGGATGTTAGCTGTGACAGTTTTAACTTTTCTACACTGTATGTTTTCGTTCTAACGTTGCCTTCTTAGTTCTTTACATTGTGACAGAGACGTTAGGATGTTAGCTGTGACAGTTTTATTTGTTCTACACTCTCTCTATTTTCTTTTTCTTACGTTGTCTTTCTAGTTCTTTACTTTGTGACAGGGACTTTAGGATGTTAGCTGTGACAGTTTTAACTTTTCTATACTCTATGTTCTCGTTCTAACGCTGTCATCCTAACTTTTTACTTTGTTTCAGGGACGTTAGAATGTTAGTTGTGACAGTTTTAACTTTTCTACACTCTATGTTCTCGTTCTAACGTTGTATTCCTAGCTCCTTACATTGTGACAGAGACGTTAAGATGAAAGCTTTGACAATTTTCACTGTTTTACACTCTATGTACTCGTTCTAACATTGTCTTCCAAGTTCTTTACAATGTGACAGGGACGGTAGGATGTTAGCTGTGAAATTTTTTTTGTTCTACACTCTCTCTATGTTCTCGTTTTAACGTTGTCTTCCTAGTTCTTTTCTATGTGACATAGACGTTAGGATGTTAACTGTGAGTTTTAACTTTTGTACACTCTATGTTTTCGTTCCGATGTTGTCTTCCTAGTTCTTTACATTGTGACAGGGACATAAGGATGTTAGCTGTGACAGTTTTAACTGTTCTACACTCTCTCTCTATTATCGTTCTAACATTGTCTTCCTAGTTCTTTACATTGTGACAGGGACGTTAGGATGTTAGTTGTGACAGTTTTAACTTTTCTACACTCTATGTTCTCGTTCTTACGTTGTCTTCCTAGTTCTTTACCGTGTGACAAGGACGTTCGGATGTTAGCTGTGACAGTTTTAACTGTTCTACACTCTCTCTATTATCGTTCTTACGTTGTCTTCCTAGTACTTTATTTTGTGAGAGGGACGTTAGGATGTTAGTTGTGACAGTTTTAACTTTTCTACACTCTATGTTCTCGTTCTAACGTTGCCTTCTTAGTTCTTTACATTGTGACAGAGACGTTAGGATGTTAGTTGTGACAGTTTTAACTTTTCTACACTCTATGTTCTCGTTCTTACGTTGTCTTCCTAGTTCTTTACTTTGTGACAAGGACGTTAGGATGTTAGCTGTGACAGTTTTAACTGTTCTACACTCTCTCTCTATTATCGTTCTTACGTTGTCTTCCTAGTACTTTATTTTGTGAGAGGGACGTTAGGATGTTAGTTGTGACAGTTTTAACTTTTCTACACTCTATGTTCTCGTTCTAACGTTGCCTTCTTAGTTCTTTACATTGTGACAGAGACGTTAGGATGTTAGCTGTGACAGTTTTATCTGTTCTACACTCTCTCTATTTTCTTTTTCTTACGTTGTCTTCCTAGTTCTTTACCTTGTGACAGGGACTTTAGGATGTTAGCTGTGACAGTTTTAACTTTTCTACACTCTATGTTTTCGTTCTAACGTTGTATTCCTAGCTCCTTACATTGTGACAGAGACGTTAAGATGAAAGCTTTGACAATTTTCACTGTTTTACACTCTATGTACTCGTTCTAACATTGTCTTCCAAGTTCTTTACAATGTGACAGGGACGGTAGGATGTTAGCTGTGACAGTTTTAACTGTTCTATACTCTATGTTCTCGTTCTAACATTGTCTTCCTAGTTCTTTACATTGTGACAGGGACGTTAGGATGTTAGCTGTGACAGTTTTAACTGTTCTACACTCTCTCTATTTTCTCGTTCTTACGTTGTCTTCCTAGTTCTTTTCTTTGTGACAGGGACGTTAGGATGTTAGCTGTGACAGTTTTAACTGTTCTACACTCTCTCTATTTTCTCGTTCTTACGTTGTCTTCCTAGTTCTTTACTTTGTGACAGGGACGTTAGGATGTTAGCTGTGACAGTTTTAACTTTTTTACACTCTATGTTCTCGTTCTAACGTTGTCTTTCTAGCTTTTTACTTTGTGTCAGGGACGTTGGATTTTAGCTGTGACAGTTTTAACTTTTCTACACTCTATGTTTTCGTTCTAACGTTGTATTCCTATCCTTTACTTTGTGACAGAGACGTTAGGATGTTAGCTGTGACAGTTTTAACTATTTTACACTCTATGTTTTTGTTCTAACGTTGTCTTCCTTACTCTTTACTTTGTGACAGAGACGTTATGATGAAAGCTGTGACAATTTTCACTGTTTTAAACTCTATGTTCTCGTTCTAACAATGTCTTCCTAGTTCTTTACAATGTGACAGGGACGTTAGGATGTTAGCTATGACTTTTTAAACTTTTCTACACTCTATGTTCTCGTTTTAACGTTGTCTTCCTATCCTTTACGTTGTGACATAGACGTTAGGATGTTAGATGTGACAGTTTTAACTGTTCTACACTCTATGTTTTTGTTCTAACGTTGTCTTCCTAGCTCTTTACTTTGTGACAGAGACGTTAGGATGTTAGCTGTTAAAGTTTAACTGTTCTACACTCTCTCTATGTTCTCGTTCTAACGTTGTCTTCCTAGTTTTTTGCTTTGTGATATGGACGTTACGATGTTATAATTGACAGCTTTAACTTTTCTACACTCTATGTTCTCGTTCTAACGTTGTCTTCATTGCTCTTTACTTTGTGTCAGGGATGTTAGGGTGTTAGTTGTGACAGTTTTAACTTTTCTACACTCTATGTTCTCGTTCTTACGTTGTCTTCCTAGTTCTTTACTTTGTGACAAGGACGTTAGGATGTTAGCTGTGACAGTTTTAACTGTTCTACACTCTCTCTCTCTATTATCGTTCTTACGTTGTCTTCCTAGTACTTTATTTTGTGAGAGGGACGTTAGGATGTTAGTTGTGACAGTTTTAACTTTTCTACACTCTATGTTCTCTTTCTAACGTTGTATTCCTAGCTCCTTACATTGTGACAGAGACGTTAAGATGAAAGCTTTGACAATTTTCACTGTTTTACACTCTATGTACTCGTTCTAACATTGTCTTCCAAGTTCTTTACAATGTGACAGGGACGGTAGGATGTTAGCTGTGACAGTTTTAACTGTTCTACACTCTATGTTCTCGTTCTAACATTGTCTTCCTAGTTCTTTACATTGTGACAGGGACGTTAGGATGTTAGCTGTGACAGTTTTAACTGTTCTACACTCTCTCTATTTTCTCGTTCTTACGTTGTCTTCCTAGTTCTTTACTTTGTGACAGGGACGTTAGGATGTTAGCTGTGACAGTTTTAACTTTTCTACACTCTATGTTTTCGTTCTAACGTTGTATTCCTATCCTTTACTTTGTGACAGAGACGTTAGGATGTTAGCTGTGACAGTTTTAACTATTTTACACTCTATGTTTTTGTTCTAACGTTGTCTTCCTTGCTCTTTACTTTGTGACAGAGACGTTATGATGAAAGCTGTGACAATTTTCACTGTTTTAAACTCTATGTTCTCGTTCTAACAATGTCTTCCTAGTTCTTTACAATGTGACAGGGACGATAGGATGTTAGCTATGACTTTTTTAACTTTTCTACACTCTATGTTCTCGTTTTAACGTTGTCTTCCTATCCTTTACGTTGTGACATAGACGTTAGGATGTTAGATGTGACAGTTTTAACTGTTCTACACTCTATGTTTTTGTTCTAACGTTGTCTTCCTAGCTCTTTACTTTGTGACAGAGACGTTAGGATGTTAGCTTTTAAAGTTTAACTGTTCTACACTCTCTCTCTCTATTATCGTTCTTACGTTGTCTTCCTAGTACTTTATTTTGTGAGAGGGACGTTAGGATGTTAGTTGTGACAGTTTTAACTTTTCTACACTCTATGTTCTCGTTCTATCGTTGCCTTCTTAGTTCTTTACATTGTGACAGAGACGTTAGGATGTTAGTTGTGACAGTTTTAACTTTTCTACACTCTATGTTCTCGTTCTTACGTTGTCTTCCTAGTTCTTTACTTTGTGACAAGGACGTTAGGATGTTAGCTGTGACAGTTTTAACTGTTCTACACTCTCTCTCTATTATCGTTCTTACGTTGTCTTCCTAGTACTTTATTTTGTGAGAGGGACGTTAGGATGTTAGTTGTGACAGTTTTAACTTTTCTACACTCTATGTTCTCGTTCTAACGTTGCCTTCTTAGTTCTTTACATTGTGACAGAGACGTTAGGATGTTAGCTGTGACAGTTTTATCTGTTCTACACTCTCTCTATTTTCTTTTTCTTACGTTGTCTTCCTAGTTCTTTACTTTGTGACAGGGACTTTAGGATGTTAGCTGTGACAGTTTTAACTTTTCTACACTCTATGTTCTCGTTCTAACGTTGTATTCCTTGCTCCTTACATTGTGACAGAGACGTTAAGATGAAAGCTTTGACAATTTTCACTGTTTTACACTCTATGTACTCGTTCTAACATTGTCTTCCAAGTTCTTTACAATGTGACAGGGACGGTAGGATATTAGCTGTGACAGTTTTAACTGTTCTACACTCTATGTTCTCGTTCTAACATTGTCTTCCTAGTTCTTTACATTGTGACAGGGACGTTAGGATGTTAGCTGTGACAGTTTTAACTGTTCTACACTCTCTCTATTTTCTCGTTCTTACGTTGTCTTCCTAGTTCTTTACTTTGTGACAGGGACGTTAGGATGTTAGCTGTGACAGTTTTAACTGTTCTAAACTCTCTCTATTTTCTCGTTCTTACGTTGTCTTCCTAGTTCTTTACTTTGTGACAGGGACGTTAGGATGTTAGCTGTGACAGTTTTAACTTTTTTACACTCTATGTTCTCGTTCTAACGTTGTCTTTCTAGCTTTTTACTTTGTGTCAGGGACGTTGGATGTTAGCTGTGACAGTTTTAACTTTTCTACACTCTATGTTTTCGTTCTAACGTTGTATTCCTATCCTTTACTTTGTGACAGAGACGTTAGGATGTTAGCTGTGACAGTTTTAACTATTTTACACTCTATGTTCTCGTTCTAACGTTGTCTTCCTTGCTCTTTACTTTGTGACAGAGACGTTATGATGAAAGCTGTGACAATTTTCACTGTTTTAAACTCTATGTTCTCGTTCTAACAATGTCTTCCTAGTTCTTTACAATGTGACAGGGACGTTAGGATGTTAGCTATGACTTTTTAAACTTTTCTACACTCTATGTTCTCGTTTTAACGTTGTCTTCCTATCCTTTACGTTGTGACATAGACGTTAGGATGTTAGATGTGACAGTTTTAACTGTTCTACACTCTATGTTTTTGTTCTAACGTTGTCTTCCTAGCTCTTTACTTTGTGACAGAGACGTTAGGATGTTAGCTGTTAAAGTTTTAACTTTTCTACACTTTATGTTCTCGTTTTAACGTTGTCTTCCTATTTCTTTACAATGTGACAGGGACGTTAGGATGTTAGCTGTGACAGTTTTTACTGTTTTTAACTTTATGTACTCTTTCTAACATAGTCTTCCTAGTTCTTTACTTTGTGACAGTGACGTTTGGATGTTAGCTGTGACTTTTTAAACTTTTCTACACTCTATGTTCTCGTTTTAACGTTGTCTTCCTATCCTTTACGTTGTGACATAGACGTTAGGATGTTAGATGTGACAGTTTTAACTGTTCTACACTCTATGTTTTTGTTCTAACGTTGTCTTCCTAGCTCTTTACTTTGTGACAGAGACGTTAGGATGTTAGCTGTTAAAGTTTAACTGTTCTACACTCTCTCTATGTTCTCGTTCTAACGTTGTCTTCCTAGTTTTTTGCTTTGTGATATGGACGTTACGATGTTATAATTGACAGCTTTAACTTTTCTACACTCTATGTTCTCGTTCTAACGTTGTCTTCATTGCTCTTTACTTTGTGTCAGGGACGTTAGGATGTTAGTTGTGACAGTTTTAACTTTTCTACACTTTATGTTCTCGTTTTAACGTTGTCTTCCTATTTCTTTACAATGTGACAGGGACGTTAGGATGTTAGCTGTGACAGTTTTTACTGTTTTTAACTTTATGTACTCTTTCTAACATAGTCTTCCTAGTTCTTTACTTTGTGACAGTGACGTTTGGATGTTAGCTGTGACTTTTTAAACTTTTCTACACTCTATGTTCTCGTTTTAACGTTGTCTTCCTATCCTTTACTTTGTGACAGAGACGTTAGGATGTTAGATGTGACAGTTTTAACTGTTCTACACTCTATGTTCTCGTTCTAACATTGTCTTCCTAGTTCTTTACAATGTGACAGGGACGTTAGGATGTTAGCTTTTAAAGTTTAACTGTTCTACGCTCTCTCTATGTTCTCGTTCTAACGTTGTCTTCCTTTCCTCTGCTTCTGTTGCCAATCTTTCTAAGTATATTTTTGTGCTGAGTTTCCATCCCAAGCTTTCTTGACCCTTTGCTCTCAACCCTTTACTTCTGGGCCTACTTAATTATTTCTTACACCGAAGTTTAAACTCTGTCTTCATACATGAATATTATAAATAATATTATTTAAATTATTTGTTCAAATAAATTATAGAAGTTTGTCTAGCTAGCAAGTAAAACCTTTTGCTACACAAAACACACTAAGGGATGAAGTATGAGGTAAAGTATAAATTAGGAGAGAATAGGAAAAGAACATATAAACAAGAAAACTATTGTCACGTTTCTCACTATCCAGGCTCTCTGCCAACTGCAACTGCAGCACATGACATAATTATTTCAAAGAACTTGACAATTCAGGGCTCCAAAGTAACAGTAACAGTTTAATGTCAAATACACCACAGCCAATACTGTACAATTGCCAACAAAATTAACACTGACTGTACAAAAACCTTGCCTGACTTCATACACCGTGCTGGTTCTGACCTAGCCTTTTACTGGTCACATTGCGAAGTAACATGAAGTCCTTTAACTCAATACATTCGCACTTATGTAGGGTCCCTACAGGCTTTCTAGAACCGGATGGAACGTTGCTTGACCACTCTGGTTGATCACATTCGCCGTGACTTGCGTGCGTAATATTTACAACACAGGTCCTTCGCAAACTAGCGTGTACCGTCACGGTTGACCGCTCGTATAGCGCTGGCCTGGGGCGATTTGCGTACCCTTAAAAAAACACACATAGCACTACCCCCATCTGTGTCATAACCAGGTTTATAACACTATTTTGAATATCAATTCTTAAAATATCCTTCAGCTAGTAAACAAACAAAACTCCAAAGATCTGATTGAAGAGTCTAAGCTCCCAGTGTTCTTATAACCACAGACTTCAATGTTTCATCCACACACTTCTTCACCTGTTTCAATTAAACGACTCGGAGTTGTGACAATATTGACTATGATATCGTTAAAATACAAAGTCAGATAAAAGCGGTAACCAAATGAAAACCCAAATGAAAAATGCAGATTTAAAAAAAAACCAAACACAACTACACCAAGCTGCGTTAAAATATCAAAAAAACATTCTTATCAGAAAATGACATTAACCAACCAGTTGATGACCTCTAGAATTTCACTAAAAGCTATCTTAAAAACTTGATAGAAAATCATTTACCAACCAAATATGTATAGTGCAACATAAATAAATGCTGGTTGAATATTAAAGAAGCTTCGCAAAACTACATAGAAAATTTAAAGAAACAAATGCAGAGAGAGTTTACAAAAAGTATCAAGTATCTTCAAATTAAACACCTAAACCAAAAAGTAAGCAGACAGCTGCAGAACGAATATATAAACAATGTAATATCTAAAGATAACAATAAAAACGTATGGTCATACTGTCAATACGGGTTTTACGGGTTATTTAATTAGGGATGGACATAATTTACCGAGTTCCCCACCTCAACAGGATAAAGCAGAAATCAAAGCGGAATAGCATATTCAGTTGTATGATAACTGAACAGGTAATAAATGGTCAACCGACCTGAACGGTTAATAACTAAGCAACAAGTGTTCAACAAGAACAATATTTAATGATAATCTAACTACAAATTAGCAAGATATTTCAATGTGTGCCAAACAATGAATGATGGTTGTTTAACATTGCATTAGTAATTGTACAAATAGCATACATTCACACTCCGTCTCGGCGCCCTACAGATCGTACAGGGCGAGAAGACGACAGTCTTCCTTATAGCCCCAAGCCTAACACCCGTTAAAACTGTAACGTAACCAAGCTAAAAAGCTTCTTTACAAGGACAATATTGGAACTAGGCGTGACGTAAACACAAAAATATTCTTGACAACAAAATGCGCCGAATACAAACTATTTCCTATACATTAAAACACACCTATTAAACACAAAAAGAATACTTCACGCGCGCACGACACATACATTAAGTCTAAGTAAATGGAAACAACAGGAGTAGCACCATTAAGAGGAGAAGATAACTTAACACATAATGATGATGAAACTAAAGCCAATATTCTTAGTAAATACTTTGCATCAGCATTCTCAGCCTCATGCATTAGCTTTGGTCGGAATAATGTCGCCTTAACAGTTCCTCCCTTTCCACGCAGCTGATTTATATCGTCAAGTGCTGATACAGTTTGGGCTCAGCGACGTCGCAGGTTCTGCCAGGGTGTAACAAAGAGAGCTGCAAACTGCCTAAGGGTCGCCGGCTCCTGATTTTTCCTCAGGGTTGATATCCGAAGCCTTTTCCATGATTTTAGTATAAAAGCTGTTTGAATTCAGAATTTTCTTTTTCCTAATTTGGTAGCAAGCAATGGCTAACGAGACCCTCCTGCCCGAAGTTCACTGGTTTAGGCACCGGTTACTCACCTTCATCCCATCTTCTGTTGGTGAAAACAGTTCCGCGGACTCAATATCTGAGGCACACGTGAAGGCCAGGAGTTGGACTGGTTGTAAGCTATTTGAGACGCATATCATTAACAAACATTTTATAGGTAGTGGAGTTCTTATACCCATTACCAGTTCCAGCAGTGACAACCTTGCTGAACCAAAACTTTAAAAAGACGAAATTTGATAGCTATTTCTTTTTATGCTTTATATATAGCCAGCGGGCTTTTGGGGACATACCAAAAATAAATTACCACGGTTAGATATAAAGCTTGCGGTTTTCGAGAATAGTAGTGGTCAGGTTGTGAATCTGTCTTAACCGATTTTTAGTGAGCGCCTTGGAGGTAAAAGAAATCTGTTTACGAAATTTCATGCCAATCCGTACGACAATTATGAGATCTCATGGTCAGTCAGTGAATGGTACTTTGCGAATATATAGTACTAGCAGTAAACTTCGGCTAGGTCTCTTGATTTGTTCCCAAATTTATTTGTTTATTATGTCCGGAACATTAAGGATTTCCTGATAGGAAGAGAACAAACTGTAATAATAAATGGCTCTAAATCAACATCAATAACAGTAAACTCAGGTGTACCTCAAGGAACAAGGTAATAGTATTCTTGTTTATATGTTCTTCTTTTTCTCTAAGCTAATGCACAGGCATTCATCTCATTTTATATGAGATGATCCATAGTCACTTGACGACCTCATGTCATTTCCTCTAGCATTTAGATGCTGTCTAAATAAACAAAAACAATGCTAATAGCATTAAAAAGATAGAGTCTTTATCTTATGAATTAGTTTAAAACAAAACATAGATGCTATAAATAAATATAAAAGCTGAAAGGTGTGTGTTAAAAGATCAATCAACCGGAGGATGCTAAAAATGCTAAGGGTTCTCTTTCTAATAAGAAAGCCGAAAACGGGTGTTTGTGTATTTTGGAGGAGGTTACGTTGAAAAGCAACAATGAGTAGATTAACTGAGAAGTCGAATAAAAGTCAGAGATTGTATGTAGGACTAACTTTCTTGTTGAGAGAGGAAGGGAGTTAAGGGGGAGGGGCCCTACTCGAGGGAATGGGCTCTACTCGAGGGAATGGGCTCTACTCGAGGGAATGTGTGTTTGGAAGGGAGTCTTAAGGCGGGTCTGTCTGAGAAATTATGATGCGCAGGGTGAAAAAAAATTAACAAAAAATGTGGGTTCCGGAAAGAGAATAAGAGAGAGAGAGAGAGAGAGAGAGAGAGAGAAGGAAGGAAAGAGAGGGGGCCGTTAAACATTATTTTAATAGATATACTACTTCACAGGCTAAAAAGTATGTAAGGGAGAGCGTTAAAATGTGGCCTGTTTATAAAAATGTCAAGAAAAAAAGAGGGAACTGTGGTAACAAAGTTATTGTACAACATGGGTGGCCAACCGTGACACTTGGTCAAGAGAAGTGTACCTGTCCCGTTAGTGGATCGGAGAGTCAGTCACGTGGGTGTCTTGTTGACAATTAGAACAAACATAAAAAGAAAATCTGACTACAGACCAACAGAGCTCAAGGAAATAGTAAACTGTTTTCTACAAACCAATTAGCCTAGCAATTAGTGGATCAGAGTTTACACGGATGGCTCATCCCATAAAACCACACCAAATGGAGGAGCTGGAATACTCAGCGAATGGCCAGATGGAGGAAAACTAGAAAAATCCATTGCAATTGGAGAGCTCTCTGACAGCCACAGGGCTGAAAGGGAAGCACTAGCTGCTACCGTGCTAGCAAATCATCCAAGTTCCCCACAGAGTCAGATTGTCTTTCTAACCGATGCGAAAACAACCCTCCAAAGCTTGCAAAACTCTGATTCCTCTTATATTTAAAACCTCAGAACACAACAGCAAAAAAAAAATTGTTATTCAATGGATACCAGCTCATATAGAACTAGAAGGAAATGAGAAGGCTGACACACTCGCCAAGAGTGAGAGAACTAACTCACAAATAAACGCTGCACTCTATCCAGAAGAATTGAAAAAAATAAATGGTAAATAAAATAAATGAGAAATGGACGAGCTCTCATCCAAATCACAAGAAAAAGGACGCTTATTTTAAGCTATCCCGACAAGACCAACGTCTAATCTTTCGACTCAAGACCGGACACAACAGAATGCGACAACACACGTACCGGAAACTCAAAATTGGAACCAGTGAAATCTGCCCATGTGGAGTATCACAAGAGAATGCCGACCACGTCCTACAAAACTGCTCTTTTTACCAAGAGGTCCGTATAAGACACTGGCCCCAAAACACCCCAATAGAAAAAAAACTATATGGAGAGCTCCCTGATTTGGAAACCACTGCGCAGTTCATCTCATATATTGCTCTTGTCATCTGAACACTCCAACATAACAATGAAAACGAAGAAGAAGAAGAACGAACAGCCACATATCCTTGTGGATGAATGTTAGCCTAATGTATATTGTATGATTATTAAATTCTTTTCAATTAAAAGTCTTACTAGGAGCTCGCATCACAACATAATCAATCCGGCCATAATAGACAATATAAAGACTGGTAACAAATCAACGGGCGTAGTACTCCTAGTAATATTATATGTTAGTCAATTTAATATTGTATTTATACCAGCGATTTATATTTTGTTTAATTGCTAAATTATTTTTATATTGAATTGAGTTTGAAAATATTAAATTCAAGTAAAAAATATTTTACACAATGTATCTTCAGTGTGTTTAAGTAGAGACACATTCGAACTGGCGTATGTCAAGTCATTTGGGAGACAACACTATTTAAATAAATATTCGTGATTAAACAATATCTAATTACGCAATATCTATTATTCTATGCCAATAAGTTTATTATTGTACTCTCTAAGCTTGACTAAATATTTGCTGGAGAAATCAACTTGGAGAAAAACAAAGCTAGCACAAAGTTTGCACACACTATCTTGACGACCGGATGCATGAGTACCCTGGTGGAACTAAGCTAGTATTACTAAGATCAATTAACTTAAAATATAGGTAAGAGGACAATAAAACTAGATCTAGTAAAATGATCAACTGACAATTGAAGATGCATGACAGCCAAATTTTAGACGCAAATGGGACAGAAGCCATTGCCAGTTGATAACATCTCTAAGGCTTGTCTTCAAGTCCGAAGATTAGTGAGAAATGCAGTATATCATAGTAATGGTATATGTCATGAGTATTTCCCGTGGCTGCGCAGCCCCAGCTGTGACCTACGTATTTTGCCACATTCAGGGCAAGCATAACCATTGTCCGCAGGTGGTCGATTGAGATTTTCTTTTCGCCGTCTGCGTTTGTCTTCGGCAGCGGATTTGCAAATGTGTATCCCTTGTGTATGATAACATACAAAAGTAACAAATAGACAAAAAGCTTGCTCTCACCAAGAAAACTTTGGTAAACTGTGCATTTTACATGGATAATGGCATGCGAACCGTAATCGGCATAAGAGTCCTAGTTATAAAACTAATGCCGACTGTAAACTTACATCTATTATCTACATAGCTTCACATATGGTGATATCATGGGCGTAGCCAGGATTTTTTTTCGCAAAAAATATATTTATATGTATGTATTTGTGTGTGTGTGTACATAATCTTTATTACATTCTGACCCTTCATTCTTTTGGAAAACTTTTATTGTGCCATAGAATTTCTTCCTAGAGTTAGTGGAAAAATTGATGACTCCCCGCCATTGCCAGCAAGGGGGTTGGGGGAGCGCTAGGAGCTCGCCCAGCGTGGGGCGAGCCCCGCCGCCAAGCACTATTTCTGGTATTGAAGGCCAACAAAATGCATATTCTGAAGTGCATTTTCCTGCTATTAAAAAGTTTTATTTCGAAAACCTAATGTGCTATTCTTACTGACTTGGACCCTCTCTAGCTGTTCGGCGGATTTGCCGTCAAGCTGTTTCAACAAAAATCTGTCACTGGTAATGTCTGAAGCCTCTTCCCACCTGCTCTAAGGACCTCCATGAATGTGTGGCGCCAAGTTGTACTTCATAGAATGTCATCGCAACTCTTATTATGCGTAATTCATTTTGTCGGAGAACATGTCCCGCAAACCTCATGCGACGTTCTGTCGAAATCTTACTAAGGGGTCGACCCCCAATTCGGCATAGCATTTCCTTGATTTAGACCCGATCTCTATAACTGACACCTAAAATCTGTCTTAGCCATCTTTGTTGAGCCATAATTCAATTTCGCAGATAACTATTTACTGCATTTTAATAAGTGACTGTAGTTTGCTTTATATTTTATATCGAAAAGGGAAGTTTTATCGTCAAAATTAACTGTTGGGGTTTTTAAACTAAATAATCTCTTGAGTTTTTTTGTTTTTTTTTAAATTCAAATTCATTTAGCTACGATCATAGAATTTGGTAACTGTAGTTTGCTTTAGAATAATATTGAAGATAAAGGTTTTCCACCTCAAAACGCTCTGTAAGGGGATTTTAAACTCAGAACCATCTGGAGGGGTTTTAGACATATGTAGGAGAGGGGTTTAAACTCAAAACCCCCAATTGGCTTGGCTACGCTCAAATATTTTTAGTGTGTAATTTGCTTTTTTTTTTTATATTGAGGTATTTTTTAGCATCGAACCCCTCTGAAGGGGGTTTAAACTCAAAAACCTTTTTGGCAACGCTCATAGCATTTTTAGTGCGTAATTTGCTTTTTTTTTTAATATTGAAAAGGTATTTTTTAGCTTCAAAATCCACTGGAGGGGAGTTTAAACTCAAAACCCCTTTGAATACATTCATAGAATTTTGAGTGTATAATTTGCTTTGTTTTTAATATTAAAGAGGTATTTTTAACCTTCATACCCCGCTGAAGGGGGGTTTAAACTCA
The DNA here is from genome assembly GCA_030265305.1 of Biomphalaria pfeifferi. Classification (NCBI taxonomy): domain Eukaryota; kingdom Metazoa; phylum Mollusca; class Gastropoda; family Planorbidae; genus Biomphalaria; species Biomphalaria pfeifferi. The sequence continues at coordinate 2,462,961 of JASAOG010000044.1, read as the reverse complement.
AAACTGAGTCAAAACAAATTTAGCTAGGTTTAAACTCAAAACCAAGTCAAAACAAATTTAGCTACGCTCATAACATTTTGAGTGCGTAATAAGTTTTTATGTATATTAAAGAGGTTTTTTTTTTTTTACTTCAAACCCAACTGAAAAAGGGGGGGGGGGGGTTACACTCAATACCCCTTCAAAATTTTGAGTGTGTAATTTACTTTTTTTATATTGAAGAGGGGGTTTATCGTAAATTTGGTTTTTTTTTAATCAAAATCTTCCTTAACTGTGCTTTTGGAGTTTGGGAATTGTTGTTTGCATTTTTTTTGTTTTGTTTTATAGAAGAAGGGGATTTATCTGCTAAAATCCCTGGTAGGGGGTTTTAAACTCAAAATCCCCTGGTAGAGGGTTTTAAATTTAAAACCCCCCTGGTGTGTGTTTGGGGGGGGGGGTTAAACTCAAAACCCCCTGGTAAGAGGTTTTAAACTCAAAAACCCTTTTCTGTGCTTGGGCAAGTGATGGTTTGCTATTAGATTTCACCTAAATTAAACAAAATAAAAGCAAAAAATCAGTCACTAAATTCTGATCCCCCCCTGCTGTGGGGATTTCATTTCAGGGGGGGGGGGGGGGGTTAACCCGTCTACGCCTATGTGTAATATGCATTGTTTACTTTAATATTTCAAATAGTAAATAATAATTAATCAAATGATTAGGTATGGTTGTTATTGTCGTAAGTGGTGAGATGTTCATGATGAACTGAACAATGCCAAGGGGCACTCAATTGAACTTCAATAATGCCAACCAAAGACCTATATCTATCTATGTCTATGATGCCAACCACAGACCTATATATCTATGTCTATGGTGCCAACTAAATAAAAATAAATGAGAACGGAAGAGCTTAGAACTTTGCAGTGCTAAAAAGTGCGCACAATTATTCAATACCTTAAACCAGGGGTGGGCAAATTACGATCCGCGGGTCACATGCGGTCCGCCGGAGTGTTTTAAGCGGCCCGCGGACACCTACAGAAATTAGGTGTGACCACAGTCTTTAGTCTTTCCCTTGGCTACGCAGACCCAGCTGTGACCTACATATTTTGCTTCATCTATCTATTGTCCGCCGGTGGTCGATTTAGATTTTCTTTTCGCCGTCTACGCCTGTCATCAGCAGCATATTTTCCTTTGGTCTCAAATGTGTATCCCGCGGCCTTTGCAAGAAACTATTTCTAGTGAAATGGTTAAAAGTACAAGATTCCTTAATTGTGGAATTTATAAAAAGCAATTATTAAGACGTCAAGAACCAGTTTTCAATACCATCAGCTCATCATTTAGCGCAGAAACTGATTCTGCTCCATGAGGGCATAACTCTAAGCAAATTATGACCTGAAAGAGAAGTTCCAGTAATTTCTTCCGCGGGAGTTTTAGGATGCCAGAAGCTGTATTTCCACACTTAAAAAATTTTCCTGCTAAACTTTCACATTATTTGGATACAAATACACATGTGAACAAGTTCTGTTTGTGGAGACTAAGCAAGTGTAATGACAGGTTGATGCTGACTGACTTTAATTTAGCAGCAGTCACAAGGATAACAACTAGCAAGCTTGTTTTACTGTTCGGGAACGTTACGCACGAGTGTAAACAGTTAAATACTTCACATTATGTACAACTGTGCGTTTGTTAAATGTTGGGATGTAAAAAACAATAGCAATTTTTTTCAATCGTAAAATTGGTTGTAATTCCTCAATTGGGAGTGGGAAAATGGAAAAGACAATGTAATATACGGTATAAATATGAACTAAAAGACATTATACACAGTTAGCGTATTTTTCAAACTTGTAAGTACATAAATTATATGCGGCCCCCCATTCCCAAATTTTTCTTGATGCGGCCCCGATACAAAAAGGTTGCCCACCCCTGCCTTAAACCATGGAACTATACTAAAGGAACTCTGACTTCAAACCAGGTCTTTGTGCATCCTGTCTGCGTATCCTGCACTGTATTTAAAAAAGAAATACAGACAAAAAAGGATTGTACGCCTCGAACGCGCGCGATTTCCCCGTGTTGAATAGAAAATGTTTTTTTTTAGCTCTTTATAAACAGATTCTTAAAAACTTCCTCCATTTTCAGACAAGCTGTATACTATAAAGAAGAATGTATGAATGTATGTGTCACGTGTTTTTTATGTTTATTTGACTTGAAGATCTTGATGCTATAAACTTGTGACATATGTGGGTTCGGAGGTGTCTTAATTATAGTTCAAACACTTTAATAATCAATGCAGTAACAAAGTGCTGATATGTTTTCTCGAGGTTTAATTGCTTAAAACTTGAACTTGAAACAATAAACGTATGTACAAAGATATATAAAACAGATTCAGGATTCAGCGAAAATGTTTAATAAAATGAATAAATATTTACTTTAAAAACTTATCGACTTCTAAGCCTAACTTTCTAGCTCTCTCTCTCTCGTCTCAAGTTAACACTCCGCCTTTTATATCTTTCCTTAGAATAAAGAACCATGACATCTCAATACCCATCCTTGACTCCTTGACCCGTTTACATTTAATTTTCCCTTTAACTGTTTTTGTAATTTAACCTACGTTAACTATGTCTCCCTTTGTAGCCTTGAGCTAAGTTTTAATCGGCGTCTTTCTGGCATTTAAGGGTGAGTGCACTGACCTGATTTGAGATATGTACAATGTCCTCATTTTGTAAACAATGAGGTGTCACTAGGGACGTGACAGTATGCCGAATAGAAATCAAAACCGTTTGACCAATCTATATAAAACTTGTCAGAATTTGTTCCTTGGGTACTAACTAAGATCGTAGTGTATGTAGTATAGACCTATAACAAACTTAAGACCATCAAAAAAAAAGTTGACCAACTCTATGAAAGTATATTATTTTATAAATCTAGACTATGTTTACCGTGTTGACATGAGAAAAGATCAAAAGGATTTAGACCTAGATCTAATTTCAAGAACTACACTTTGCGCAGATAGTTTTTTAATTTGACACACGAAAATACAAAAGAAGGTCCATTGATTTCATTATAAAAGAAAATATAACCTTCAAAATTTGTGTTTCAAAAGCATTTTAACATAAATTCGTTCCTTATATCTGCTAATTCAGATTTCCTGACGACCGTTATTTCATTAGACAATACCGTAATGTTACACATCTTTCCATTCCTAGGTCAACTCTTCGCAAACTTAGTTTTATACTTGAACACATGAACATACTAATTATAGTCCACTCGTTTAATATTTTGATCAAATTAACATTCAAATTGGATTTTCGAAAGCATTTTCCATACATTCATTCGCTAGAGCTGCGAAGCCGTATTCTAATAGTTTCATTCATTTGTGTAATCTAATAGAAAAGGTCACGCACGCGCAGACCGAAATGTTACAAAACTTTCTTTTCCTAGGTCCAAAATACTATTTCAGCTCTAAGATGATATAACTTCTATTCGCCATATTTTAATCAAATTAACATTCAAATTTGTTTTTCTAAAAGCATTTTTACATAGATCTACATTCGTTCGCCAATGTTTTCATAAAAAAATTGAATTAAGCTATTGATTTATCGTTTACATTTCGTCTTATTATGGCCTACACTTGTTAAGCTAAGCGCTAATGATTCGGTTATTCAATGACAAGAGTCATTTATAATCATGCCAAAACATTTCCCCGATATGTCTCTAAAACATTGATTTCTAAAATAAGAATAGAATTTAATAAGGACAAGGATTCTAGACTATGTCTAAATCCTAGTACAGACTTATTTGAAAGCTTTGTCTATTTGATCTTCTAGATCTAGATCTAGATTCAAATTGTAGTCTTCACTTAACTATTGATCTAGATCTATCTATACATTTAAATCTAATGGTCGAAAGGCCGTGACCCTTCTGCACCGGCTAGCAGGAAAGAAACAAGTAACGAACCCCCAACCTATAACAAGCACTGATGACCTAATAACAGAAAACCTTAAAAAGGTTGCACAAGCTGGCTTCAGGAAAACAAGTAGAAATGAAGACCACCTCTTTCGTTTTATCCAGGACACAGTAGAAGGGTTTCATGAAAACAAGCACACTACAGCAGTATTTATAGATTTGCAACAAGCCTATGATAGAGTGTGGAGAAAAAGGTATATTTTTGAAGATGAAAAAAAATGGGCATCCATGGAAAAATGTACAGCTGGATCAGGGCATTCTTAAAACACAGAACCATCCAAACCCGATTCGAAGGTGCCATCTCTAGTAAAAAAAAGTTTGGAAGAAGGACTACCAGAAGGTTTTGCCCTTAGCTGCACTTTCTTTCCAATCTTCATGAATGACCTCCCGGAACTCATTTTTGTCAATAAGGCACTTTACGCAGATGACCTTTTAATTTGGACTACAGAGAAATGTCCAGTTCTGACTAGATCTAAATTAAACAGAGCCCTCACAACTATCTCTACGTTTTCAAACCCTAAACCAAAGAACTCCGATTCAACTTACGGACGAACTAGCCCTAAAACACCACCTACCAATAAAAGAGAAAAAATTATCAAATTTTCAAACATAACGCCCGGACTAAACAACAGATTTCTAACCTTTAAAACACATTTACTAAATAACACCTTAACAAAAGAATCAAATTCACTGGAGCTCAAAGTAGGCACGCTCGAAACAATTGAAAGCTATCCAAAAAAACAGCTATCCATATATATATATACCGACGGATCGGCCTTCAAAGCCACCATTAATGCTGGTCTTGGTGCCTTCCTAGTCTTTCCTAAAAATAAACACTTTGAAATAAGTGCACCCTGTGGCGATTACTGCTCAGACTTTCAAGTCGAAATTGAGGCAATTACCATAGCACTACAGACAGGGAAAAACAAATTATATGAAGGAGTGCAATCACCATCAGATATTGTTGTCTTTACAGACTCCCAATCCACTCTGCAAGCACTTAACAGCAACACCTCAAACAGCCCAAGAGAGTTGACAACACTAATTGTGATAACCCATCAGATGATATCAAAATTAAATATCTATATCACACTACAGTAGATCCCTGGACCAATTGGCATCATGGGAAATGAAAAGGCAGATAAGCTATCAAAGGCAGGTTCATCTATGGAACAGACCTGTAAGCTACCTCACCCTAAATTCAATGTTAGTCAACAATCACAAAGAGGAGTGGCTCAACCATTGGGCATCAGGAAACACAGGCAGAGCCATGTACAAAGAAATGACTATGCCTAACAAACTGAACAATATTAACTTCCTCCCCCGCAAAGAACAATCTACAATTTTCCAACTAAGAACAGGACACACCTTTGTTAAATTACCATCCGAACAAAATAAACTCCACACCACTCTCCCTTTGCAGACACTGCGCCCACCCTTATGAAACCGTAAAACTATATCCTCTTTGAATGCCCCTCCCTAATCCACCTTAGGCAGACCCTACTTCCACTACAGCCTAACATAACCAACACCCTCTACAGCAGTGCTGAACAACTGAAAAAAACAGCACACTTTTTTTCCTTGTCAGTCTGCAAAAGAGCTGACAGCTCAGCAGCAACAAAGCTGGCTAGAAGAAGAAGCAGAAATCTATTCTAGATCAGATTTACATCTAAATCTACGCTAGATCCAGTAACTAGTAAATTTAGGTTGAATCTAGATATTAGATTATTATCTAGATCTAGATTATATTTAGAAAATAATCTAGAGTGGATCTAGAGTCCTTTTTCTTTTTCTCTCTCTCTATCTCTCCGATAGATAATCTATATGTAGACGTAGATATTTATTCTATATCTAGAGTAGTAGGCCTAGATCTTGTAGTACAGTTAATAAGGTTAAAATATATTTGAATTAGAATATTTAGGCCTACTAAGATGCTAAAGCTTAGATTTTACATCTAAAAATATTTAAAATTATTATACTTCTGGATTGATATTCTAGATCTAAATCTGCAATTGGTAATGTAGATCTAGATTCTAGATCTAGCCTATAATAACTACGTTAGATCTAGGTATATATGTAAAAGGATTTTTTAGAAACTATTTGGTCTAATTACGGCAGTCAAACTGAAAACTCATCATTTAGATGTAAGCATTTATGGGACATAATTATTTTACTTATATTAAAAAATATATTACATTTCTTTCCATGTGTATCTAATTCATGATATATACATATAGCGGAATAGCAATAATTTAAAAGTAGTATTTGAAGTTAAACCTTTTGCGCGCAATATGGTTAATTAGCGGAAACACGTACGCCTTAAAGTCTCTCTTTAAGGCCCTTTCAAATATCTCATTTTCAACATGTGCTTTCCTCACTCTGGGTCTTGATAGTAGGCATGTCGTGCTACTCGTGTAATTTTTTTTTTTGTTGACAGCGCAATATCCTGCTATTTTTTTTAACCAAAAAAAGGAGAAGTGCTTATAAATTAAATATCTTCCTTCTTAACAAGATCATTGCGTTCTTTATGTATCCATGTATCCTTTAAGTTAAGCGTATGATTATGTGTATGTTTACTTTTCTAGTTTAAAAAAGATAGAAAAGCCCTTTAAACGGTTAATGAAAATTACAAAGGCATAAGATCTAGAGCTAGGTTCGTCTCATTAAGTGTAGCCTACATTTAAATATATAGAACTGAATGTAAGCAGTATGTATGTCACTATGTATGTATGTCTTCAATAGAAATTAAAAGCAGTTGACTAATCTTGATGAAACTTAAGATAAATGCTCATTAGATACTAGCAGTAAACCTAAAATATGTTAAGTAGTACTAGATTCTCGATTCTATACGGCTTTGTAAAAAAACCTCGAATTCAGCGTTCCTTTAGTATAGTTCCATGCTTAAGCCTTTCAAAAGAAACAAACAAAGCTTATCAACCGTTCCCTAGCCTGTACACAGACATACACCAACAACCTTGAAATTTATATTTTTTCGCCATAGATAACAAATATCTAATAAAAAACTTCCAAATGCATACGTCTCAAACAGCCCATTAGGAATGATTCAAAACTTATAATGTCTTAGGGCTACAAACATAAGGCTTCGGGAGTCAAAACTGAAGAAAAATCAGGAGCCGTCGACCTTTAGGTAGTTTTCAGTTCACAGTGACTGGCAGAACCAATGACAGTGACACTGCTGATCCCAAGCGGTATCGGCATCTGCCGTTCCTAAGGACACATCGACTTCGTGTGCAGTTCCTAGTATAGATAGTGCCCAGGCATTCACCTCATTTCCATGCAATGATTTTTAGTCTCTTCGAGACTGAAGGCGGGCATATCGTCTATAATCTTATATGCATATTCTTAAAAACCCTAACACACTCAGATATCACGAATTCTCTGTTACGATCTTAGATGGTGCTAAAATACAATCTTTTATGATGTTAGATGTCACGTTGAAGATTATCTTGATCTATTGTGCACAATCAATGATCGTAATTGCCGAGGATTTAGAAATCGTCAGTTGATAAGAGGATCATCTAGAAGTTACTAGTTGATAAGACGATCTAAGTATGTTATCATTGAAGAAACTTCTCTTCGTCTAAAACAATACTAATACTTTAATTCAGAACTTGGAAAAGCTATTCACAAATAATTACAATGGTTAAATGTACTTGAATAGAATAGAATGTGTATATTTCTACTAAATAAATGATCTACACAATAATACAATCATGTCTTCTTCCCTTGAGTTCTAACACGAGACTGGCGCTAATATCTAAAATTTTACAGAGCTTTGGGCGTTTTGCCATGTGACTAATATCTCTTTGCCGCTTGGTTAATCAATCTGACCAATAAATACAGCTCAATGTACAATAATTAATATTTCTAACCAATCACATTCACTCCAAAACATAAGTTTGATGCATGATGAAATTCCCCGAGGTAGCTGAAATTCTGCTGACAACCTTGGGCTAAACATAGATACAGTGTACGTGACATTCTCCCACTTGCATTGGACAAAGAAAATATACCAATGTATCATGGTATTACATGCCTTAGGTCTAGAACAAGTTTCAGGATCGAAACCTAAACCTAAAAAGTATATTTTAATTGTAATGTCCACTCAATGTTTTTTTTAAAGACGACTTATAAAAACAGTAGAAGACTAACCCTAACCCTAACCCTAACCCTAACCCTTACGTCTTACAGTTTTAAGCCCTAGTTCAAATTTTTTTGTGGGTACATTCCTTAGTGACAAACTTGCTTTTATAGACATTGTATAAAAACAATAACTTTTAGAGCGCACAACTTAAAAACACTATTCGACAATATCGACCCAGGGAAGATACTGGGCTTTATCCGGGAGGTGGGGTTGACTGCGAAGATCTGATTTGTGAAATTGCGACCCTATAATATTAATATAAGATTTTTACTACTTATTAAATTTTTACTACCTTTACTATTATAACTGTGAATAGACCTTGTTTTTAATGATTTAACTGTATGGAATTTAACTCTTGTAAAGGAGAGTAATCCTTGAAGGATTACGGGCACGACATAGCCTAAATTGTGCCGATGTGCCAAAAACTCAGAACTTCTAACTACATTAACTTGATTATTTTGTGTAAAGCGGGTGGAAGTAAACACAAATGTAACAAACTTTTGGTTGGATGCCAGAGTGATAGCAAAGAGTCCAACCCTAAGCAACATAGAGCCTAGGAATTAAGAAGACGTAGAAAGTCAGTGATTGTCTGTCAACTATTTATTGCAGGAGTAGTGACGGGGTAAGTGATAAGTGGACTTTACTCATTCACAGTGACATAATTCATTGGCCAAAATTAAGTTCGGGAGATATCAAATTGGGATGGAGGGTGTTTGGACAAAACATTATGTAAGCATTCGATGCGCAGGATGATGAACAACCAAAAGAATACTCAGAGATTGTAGAGGCCTATGTAGCACTATTTTCAATGGCGTAGGGTTAGGGGAAATAAGTGATACCGGTAATCACGGTCAAAAGTATAAGTTTAGGAAAAGGGGGGGGGGGGGGAGGCGTTACAAAGAGGGCCGCGCTGATTAAACGTCATAAAGACAAAAATTTAACATTTAAAAAGGGGGGGGTTGGAGAGATAAGTGAAGACCAGAAGGACGTGTGTTTGGTTCTAATGAAATGTAACATAGACTAAAGCAGAGACTGAATGAAATGTAACATAGACTAAAGCAGAGACTGAATGAAATGTAACATAGACTAAAGCAGAGACTGAATTAAATGTAACATAGACTAAAGCAGAGACTGAATTAAATGTAACATAGACTAAAGCAGAGACTGAATTAAATGTAACATAGACTAAAGCAGAGACTGAATTAAATGTAACATAGACTAAAGCAGAGACTGAATTAAATGTAACATAGACTAAAGCAGAGACTGAATTAAATGTAACATAGACTAAAGCAGAGACTGAATTAAATGTAACATAGACTAAAGCAGAGACTGAATTAAATGTAACATAGACTAAAGCAGAGACTGAATTAAATGTAACATAGACTAAAGCAGAGACTGAATTAAATGTAACATAGGCTAAAGCAGAGACTGTTCTAATGAAATGTAACATAGACTAAAATGCACGGGCCTAAAGGGGAATTATCTTATCTTATATAATACAGACGTTACTTCAAAGAAGAAGATGATTACGTCCTACGCGTCATGCATTTAGTCATGCATATTAACCAATGACTTAAATTCTGCCAAGTCACTGGTTTTTCTGGCTAGCTCAGGCAACCCATTCCATGCTCTAATAGCACTAGGGAAGAAGGAGTATTTGTACACATTTGTCCTAGCATATGGGACGAGGAATGTACCTTTATTTTTGTGTCTTTCAGAGTATTTTATTAAATTTTGTTTTTGTATTTGAAGATTATGGTTCAGTGTTTTATGCATAATTGCTACTTTACTTTTGAGTCTTCTGTCCTGAAGGCTTTCTAAATTTAGTGATTTTACTAATGGTGTTACCCTAGTCAAATGTGAATATTCGTTTGTTATGAATCTCACTGCTCTATTTTGTGTTTGTTCCAGTTTCTTAATGTTTTCTTGAGTTGAGGGGTCCCACACGGTGGATGCATATTCTATTATTGGCCTAACCAAGGTTAAATAACATTTTAGTTTTATGTTCTTATTTGATTTATGGAAATTTCTTTTAATAAACTCTAATGCTTTGTTGGATTTTTTTATAGTTTCATCAATATGTGGATTCCATGACAGTTTTTCATTTATTATAATACCTAGGTATTTTGAGTTTTTAGTCTGTGTTACTGGTTTGCCATGAATAAGATAAGTGGAATTAATTTGTTTTAGTTTTTTTGTTACTCTTAACAACTGACATTTTTCTGGGTGGAAAGACATGCTCCAATTTGATTCCCATTTCTGTAATTCATCTAATTCTCTTTGTAAAATATCTGTGTCTTGTTTTGTTTTTATTGTTCTATATATTATGCAATCGTCTGCAAATAATCTGACTTTTGTTCCTGAACTAATGCAATTTGGTAAATCATTTATGTAAATTCAAAATAGTAGTGGACCCAAGACTGTTCCTTGAGGTACACCTGAGTTTACTGTTATTGGTGTTGATTTAGAGCCATTTATTATTACAGTTTGTTCTCTCCCTATCAGAAAATCTTTAATCCACTGATGCAGTGGACCGTTAATGCCGAAATATTTTAATTTTTTAAGCAAACTATGGTGGTGAACTTTGTCAAAAGCCTTGGAAAAATCTAGTAAGATAGCATCTATTTGTTCACTATTATCTAAACCTTTTGAAAAATCATCAATTAGTCCTATTAGTTGTGTTTCACATGATCTATATTTCCTAAAGCCATGTTGGTATGGGGTGAGGACATTATGTTTGTCTAAGTGGTTTATGATATTGCTACATATTATGTGTTCTAGTATTTTACATGTGATGCTGGTAAGTGATACTGGTCTGTAGTTTCCTGGATTAGATTTTTCTCCTTTTTTAAATAGGGGGGTGACATTAGCTTCTTTCCAGTCCTTTGGTACTCTGCCCTGGTTAAGCGATGCTTGAAAGAGTATTTTGAACACTGGGGCTAGCTCATTGCTTAGTTCTTTGAGTAATCTAGCTGGAATACCATCAGGTCCAGACGCTTTATTTAGGTTGGTGTTGGCTAATAGTTTTTTAATTCCATTTTCTTGTACTACTAAATCTTCTATGTTGTCTACTTGGTTCAAATTAAGAAATATGTCTTTGTCTCCTGGGGCTGAGAATGCTGATGCAAAGTATTTGTTTAGGATGTTTGCTTTAGTTTCATTATCATTATGTATTATGTTATGTTCATCTTTTAATGGCGCTATGCCTGTTGTTTCCATTTTCTTAGACTTAATGTATGACCATAGGTTTTTGTTGTTATCTTTAGATATTACATTGTTTATGTATTGACTCTGCAGCTGTCTGCTTACTTTTTGGGTTAGGTTGAAATGCAGTGCCCAAAAATATTATATGAGCATTACGATTTGCAGAATGTAATAAGAAAAAGGGCCCAGGCTAAATGATACAAACGGGCGTAGCCGGTGGGTAATGCTAGTACAGTATAAAATATTAGGTTTCAGTGCATGAGTAAAGTATAATGAATTTGAATAATTTTTTCTAGCAAATATTCTAAAAACTAAGTAACACATGACTATGAAATAATTTGTTTTCCCCATTATTTCAATGATTTTCCATGCAGAACAATGTTCGACTATGCAGTTGGAGACAGTATCCAGGCCACGCCTACTGCTCAGAACAATGCCCAGTCTGACTTTGAGTGTCAAGTTGGCGATACAAAAGTCAATACAGCTAAAGGAGCCCAGGACAGGGAGAAGAACATGCAAACAATCATGACAGAGTTGAGCCGCGTGTGCTCCAGCGACTTCCAATGCCAGGCAGACATGAATAGCTCCGACTTCCAGTGCCAGGTATTCAAATTTAATTTAATTTAAATAAGGTCAATCTACAACAAGAGTTTTTCTATTCATGTTTGATCTTATCTGAAGTTCTATGCCATAGCTTCTATTAGCTCAAACTTTCTGTCTGTCTGATCAAATGTTTGTACACGGTATTTCTCCCACATCCATCAAGCTGAAATAATTTTGCACAATTATTTCTTTTACCTCACAGAAAAAGAATCAATAAAAACAAATAACCAAATAAATTAGCTATTGGTGATACAATTATTTTGTTTGGTATCGAACAAGGGAAAGAACTTGTGTTAGTCCCCATTAAAATTTGAAACTTAAAGTAACTATAAAACCTACCTGTCAAAGTGATTAATATGTTGGTTTGGGGTGGCTAAAATAGGCTTCAGCCCTCGAGTTTGAAATCAGGTCGTTCCAACCTTTTTTTTAAAATATATAAATGCATTTAAAAAGTGATCACGACACCGTCAACTACAAACCGATATTTCCTTCTTTCTCTCTCATCCTTTTCCCAACTGGTCCAGTCTGCCGGAACTTTCGGCACCAAGTCTAGATTATCTCTCTCCACAAAAAAAAAAAAGATTGAAAAAAAATCATTCCCTGTGTTCGGTTAAATGGATTGGTACCGATAATAAGCCAACATATTTGTTTTTTAAAGAATGAATAACTCTAATTTCAAAGAACATTTAAAGAGCCTTATGAAAGCAAACATATAAATAAATAATGCGAAATTCTTGGTTTAAGATGCGATTGTTAGATTACAACTAGAGTGCTAGATTGATGAGAATATTTACCAAAAACAGACAAACATTTAGAATTTTAGATTCATTGCTTCGACTTGCAGTGTCACTAAGTAGCAGGATATCTAAAAGTTGGTTTATGATAACAATCTGATAACTTCAAGTAATTACTAGATTCTCGGGTTGCTGGTTATTTCTCTAGTGTCTTCATTTTTTTAGCCTTTATGTTGATATGGCCCGTGACACGAGTGTGGGAAATTAAAATGGCCCGCCGGCCGAATAAGGTTTAGCATCACTGATCTAGATCTATTACAAATGTAATTCCATGACTGATCCAAACTAATTGACATAATTAGGCTTAACGTTAGTATTTAGAGTTTTATAAGAACAATTAGATCTGATTCATTTTTACTTTGTAAGATAAGCTCATAAGATCGTGAAATAAGAGCTTAATTGAACCTGAACGTGATGTGATAAGGGTTAATATGTACATGAACCTGGTGATAGTAGAGTTCCTTTGAACATGACAAGTGCTGGATTTACCACTAGGCACGTGTCACTTGATGTCAAGCACTTATTGTACTAGTTTATTTTTAGAGTCAATCTTTGCATCGCAAAAGTCAAAGATGTATGTTGTCATTACATTAGCATAAGAGCTTGTACTGTACTCAAAAAATGTGTACAAAATCCTTGCAATGAGGTCAAATATATTACTGCACCTTTGTGGGTGTAACTTCTGTGGTAAACTAATACCTAGACATTTCTTTGGTCCTAATGTGTTTCCTCTAGGTTAAAAGTGACCAGGCCGAGGGCACCAAGCCCATGGAAATGTCCTTGCCCCCAGAGCACAGCAACAGGCCAGCTAACAAGTGCCGCACACAGAGCAAGGCAACGGAGACTAGAGGCTACACCAAGATGTCCAGTTCGGCCTCACAGTGCAATATATTGACCAGCAGCACTTCGGCGGACTTCCAATGTCAGGCTGGCAAAGGTTTCTGGGATAGTCCACACAAAATCAAGGTGTCCGCTTCAGCGGACTTCCAGTGTCAAGCCAGTGTAGCCCAGCTTGACTTTCAATGTCAATTTAATGACAACGCCAGTTGCCAAGACCAGTGAGACGAACGTGTTATGGTTTGATTTTTAAATTTTCAATTAGGAAATGAACTTTTTAAACGAAAGCAATTTTTTTCTCATTCACTGTTTTTTTTTTATACATATTAAACCTTAAAGGTCCAATACCAGCCGAGAGATCAGCTTCAACAAGTGTTCAATAAATGACAAGACACAAGAGCACCATTTGCGTGCAGATATAACAACGACTCAACACAATAGCGTGAACACGTAAAGCGTTTCCATTTTTTTTTTCTAAATTGAAATATTAATACTTGAGCTTGTCATCGCGATGTCTTTAGATACAAATAAAATGAGAAATGTAAAAAAAAAATTAATAAAATAACAACATTGTCTTTTTAAATTCTATTTCTTGTTTAATGAAGTTGAATATTTTCATTTCTATTGTTTATAGTCATAAGCTTTGAATAATCCTAGTTGATTTGATAACTTGCTGATAAAATTAAAGTATATTTTCTTACAGAGACTTTTATTTAAAACAATACATGATTTATTCAAACGTTGAATTCGATGTTGAAAACTAAATATTATTAGCTTACAAGTTCTATGTTGCTTCTAAATACTTCAAATGACATACAAGCCTATAGAGCTCCTTGGCGTCTGGGAATCACGTTAAGTCTGGAGTTTATTGTGTCTGCGATGGTCAAGATCTTGTGAATCCATTCTCCCGAATCAATTGACTAAAAAACAAAGCTGACTTCCTAGGTGTCCTAGTGCGGTTCGGGCTAGTGAAGTCTACGTGGTACAGACCAAACCTGGGGGAATAGCCACTGGTCCACTCTAGGTTGTCCATCAATGACCAGGATGTGTAGCCTCGAACATCTACATTGTCCAGTCGAATGGCTAAGAAGTATAAGATATATCTGAGTCACAATTAAGTCAAGTTTCTATAAGTCACTTAGTGTGTTATGTGTTAGTTAAATGTAAAACTCAGGTGAAAGTGTATATAATATATAAGTAAAAGCCAAAGTTTAAAAAACAACACTATGTTGGTAGTTTGCTGTAAACTATACCTAGAACCACAATATATATATATATATATATATATATATATATATATATATATATATATATATATATATATATATATATATATATATATATATATATATACATTGTAGATGTGTGCGTTGTACATACTTAGACTGGTACACAAGTAGACTGGTAAATACTTATACTGGTAGTAGTTACATAGACTAATACATACTTAGACTGATACATAAATAGACTGATACATACTTAGACTGATACATACTTAGAATAGTACATACTCAGACTGGTACATGCTGGTACATGCTTAGACTGGTACGAACTTAGACTGATGCACCCTTAGTCTCTTAAGAAGTTCATTGATATGTTGAATGTTGACCTTTACCTTTGAGCATCTCGTTGATATAATATTTGTAATAGTAAATTCTGTCTGGGTCATCCAATCCTTCCACCGAAGGACGTCCACTCTCTGTAATGTAGATTGGAGGGTTATTAAAATGCTGTTTGGCCCATCTCAGGATATATCGTATGCCCCAAGGGTTGACTTTCAACCAATCCGCACTTGTGCTGATGAAAGAGATTGAATATTGTTATTTTTGAAAACCTTTGTCTCTTTCTAATGACTAGCATTTTTAGTCCTGAGCTGTTTGGTAACTTACATGATCAACGTATTGAGGACCATTATCTAGTTTGGTAACTTTCATGATCAACTTATTGAGGACCATCATCTAGTTTGGTAACTTACATGATCAACTTATTGAGGACCATTATCTAGTTTGGTAGCTTACATGATCAACTTATTGAGGACCATTATCTAGTTTGGTAACTTACATGATCAACTTATTGAGGACCATTATCTAGTTTGGTAACTTACATGATCAACTTATTGAGGACCATTATCTAGTTTGGTAGCTTACATGATCAACTTATTGAGGACCATTATCTAGTTTGGTAACTTACATGATCAACTTATTGAGGACCATTTATAGAAAAAAAAGTTGTACGATTTGAACTTGAGCTCGATGGCTCAAGCCTCCTCAAGCTAAGACGCTAACCACTGTGCTAGCGAAGTGCTTATTAAAATAGGATTTATAGTGATCTATTGTTAGTTTCAAACTTTTAAGCACTGACATAATTTTCTACACAAAGTATAAAGAGGACTAATTCATCTTATACTACCACATCAGTGACCAGTCACGTACAATTTCTTTCCCTATTACCAAACAAAATAGTTAATTATCTATAGTTAATTAAGTAATTAGTTAATTTTTTTTTCAATTGATTCTTGTTTTGTCAGGCACAAGAAATAATTGTGCAAATTTTTACCTTGATGCGAGATTGCGTGTGAGAGAAAGAAAGTGTACACATTTTTTTACCAGAGTGAGTGCATAGAAGCTTTGTACAAAATGAAAAATGATTTGTGTCTTACAAACTAGGACGGCCCCTGTAGACAGTGGTGTAGCAACCATGTCACGAAAAGGCCCGTTGCGTCCGGGACCATGACTACTTATGTCCCACATGGTCAATGGAAAAAGTCTTGGATAGATGACGTAAAATGTTTAGTAACTCTAGCAGTGCTACACATTTCTCCATAGCGCTTTCCCATCTTTTTTCTTTTTTTAATAGTGTTTCAATAGTTTCATTGTTTCAAGACTTAAAACCAGATCTTAACAACCAAAGCAGATTACTCAGTTTCACTTTCACTTAATATTGAAAATCTTCCAATAGACATACGATAACTGTATGATGTGAATTAATTTTTTCTCTCCTAATTAACGATAACATCGTTGATATGACCCAATTAATTTTTTTTTTGGGGGGGGGGGGGGGTTATAAACTATAATTTGTGTTGTATAAAAAGAGCATGCATTCTTCTACAATTCTATACCAAATGTAACGTTTTCCGATTACAAACAAAAATGTTATTGAAGATAAATCCTAACTGGGTAGAATGGACAAATGTGAACAATGAACCATTCTGTCAGAGCGTGAAAAAATAATTACGGAGATAAAGAGTTAAAGCATAATGTCCGTGGGCCGTCATACTGAGTTGTAATGCTGCTACTGGTAGCATACTGCACTGAACTCTTTCAAGACAGGAAGCGTTACCACCCATCAATACAAGAACCTTCTGATATGGGAGATTTGTACAAATGATTAGTTTTCAACCAAGGCCGAGGTCCTTATATTAACACTTTTATAATAGGTAATACTTACTTTTGATTGATGTGAAACATCAAAACCTACATTTCTACTTGTATTGCTCACTTAACCTTTGTTCTCATGCGTTAGTTTTGTTAGTAAGCTAATTTTTTGTCTACCTTATTATGTGTGTTCAATATTTCCAGAAAACTGACCTCGGCCAACAAGGGTCCGCCATTGTGTTAATGTCCTGGTCTTGCTCGTAGTTAGGTTGTGAGTCAGATCTGGGTTGATTAGATACTAGTGTAGAGGTATAGTGATTCATACCTAGGAAGTCGTAAGCACCTAGTGACAAGAGAATACAGACTTTGAATCAAGTAGATAACAAAACCATAAGATTTCTACCATACATGAGACCCATTATTTTAGTTTATAATAAACTCGCCGGTTACGCTCGTTGATTTGTTATGGTTGGAACATCCTTTCTTTTTTTTAAATCCCAAATAAACGGGCAACATTTAAACGATCCACTTTTAACATAATCTTTAGCTCGTGCTCTATTGTGACTGTTTTCTCTCTTTCCTTCTTCCTGTGTCTCTTTCCTTCTCCCTCTGTCTCTTTCTTCTCCCTCTGTCTCTTTCTTCTCCCTCTGTCTCTTTGCCTCTCGCTCTTTCTCTAAAACTCATTATGTGTTGTTTTTTCACCCCGCGCGTCCTTATGTTCTCTGACAGACTTGGTTTGGAACGATCCGCTTCATGTTGCTTCCGCAACATTTCTTTAGGTAATCAGTCTCACGCCTAGAGGGGAAAAAATGGGTTTTCCGAAGGCCCCAATCCAATGCTCCGTTCCCGTTCCTCATACTACATTTATTTGATTTGGTGTCCCTTAAATATAGGAAAAGTTCCATTTGGTTTCATTGTCATCGTTTATTTTGATTCCTCTTGATGACAGTGCAACAAAGTTATCTCTCCTTACTAGTTCTCTATCTCGAAAACAGAAAAAAAGAAATAGTCTAGATTTATTATTTTTGACGCCATTAAGTTTAGTTTTTTTTTTCCTATTTTATTTAGAGCGCTTCTAAAAGAAGTGGAAATGAGTAAGACATATTTTCTTTTACTTATGTTGACTTCGTTAAAAAGAGAAAGGTTTAATAGAGTGTGCGGTTTTTCTCAAAGTTCAGAGCTCAGGTTATAAACCGCGTTTTAGCAAGCACTAAGTGGTAAAAGCAACATGTGTACTAAATTTAATGCCATCCGTTTGCTACTTTAAGAGATCTCTTGATACATAAGTAAGTCAGTCAATCTGTGCAATTTTACAAATATTATATTTACCACTCAGCCACCGCATCTCCTTATCAACCAGAATAAGCTTTTATCTTCACGTTAATACTATTCAATGACCACTTCTACTGCTTCAGCACACTAGCTTGCTTTTCAATGACCACTTCTACTGCTTTAGCACACTAGCTTGCCTTTCAATGACCACTTCTACTGCCTTAACATGCTAACTTGCCTTTCAATGACCACTTCTACTGCTTCAGCACACTGGCTTGCCTTTCAATGACCACATCTACTGCCTTAACATGCTAGCTTGCTTTTCAATGACCACTTCTACTGCTTTAACATGCTAGCTTGCCTTTCAATGACCACTTCTACTGCCTTAACATGCTAGCTTGCCTTTCAATGACCACTTCTTCTCCCTTAACATGCTAGCTTGCCTTTCAATGACCACTTCTACTGCCTTAACATGCTAACTTGCCTTTCAATGACCACCTCTACTGCTTTAGCACATTAGCTTGCCTTTATTAAGTGATTTCTCCTCCGGTGTAAACTCTGGTAGTCTGCTACTATTGAAGCCTTGTCGTCTGCTCTTCTCGGCGACATAATGTTTCATAACTTCAGGATAATCTCCGGAACCACCAAATATGGCGTTACCAAACCTAAATGGAAATAGTGAAAAAAGTGAAAAGAAGCGGAATTTCTAACTGCAGTGTCTGTGGGTGATGAAATGTTACACCATACGCTGGTACCTCTTCTTTCCTTGAGCGTCACTCTTGGAATGAAGAAAAGCCTATCAAGTAGTTGAATAATAAAACATTTCTTAACAATTGTTTGGTACAAAGTTTAACATCTTAGTTGCGCTTACCTCCATGTCATTGAAATGTTAGTGCATCGTAAAATCAAATTAAGTTTTCATCACAGACCGTAGGCTAAACCTTAACATCTAACCAGTGTTAGACACCTTATTTATAGTATTAGTTTTTTAGCGACGCACCATAGAAGACGTGTATTGAACGGGACTAGTGACGTTTGGGATATGTTGGGTTAGAGACCGGAAAATCAGTTAGCGATAGAATCCTATAGGGTAAAGACGTGTTTATTTTGACAGAGACTTTTACTGTGGCCTTTTCTTAGAATAAATATAGTATGAACTGTTCCTCAGTGTTGACCACATCTCTTGACTCGTTACATCCATCGTCTTGTTTATTCTGAATTGTTGATCAACTACATTGAATACACCTGAACAATAAAACTCAAACGCTTGCAGAGTAATTGGTTGAAATTCAACAGTCATCTATAGTTGACCTCAAGACAGCCTGAACAAGCACATCACACCAGTTGCTAAGTAACGGAAAAAGTTTCTTAAGCTAACAGTTAAATTTTTGTTTTCTGAACTATCTGGAAATCTTAAGTTGAATTAGCGAATGTGTTCAAATAGTAGCAAATATTTTATTAAATTCACAACTAGATTTTGGTTGATTTGTGTTGTGTATTTGTGTGTCAACTTTGTTTTGTTATTTAAACTTACCAGCCTAGTTTGAACTGAATAGCACGGTCTGCAGCCAAAGAGTCATCAACGGAATCTGTTAAAGGTTCCTTCCATTCTATGTCTAGAGTGATACCAACACTACCTTAACAATTAGAATAATTATTGTAGGTCAGTATAGAAATAACAAATTGGGAATTGGCATCTATGTATTATCGGTGTAGTAAAACTTAAGTCCATGATGGCTCTACTTTCATTGAACTCAGTGATGCTCTAGTGACCTAGTCTTTATTAAACTCGAGAGAGTTGACGAGAGTTACTTAACATTGCGCACGTGTTTTTGCAGTCTATGCTCCAATGTAATACACACACACGCCTACAGTTATTTTTCTACCTGCACGCACGCAACCACATATACACACATATACTTATTAATTGTTGGTTTAAATTATGTCCAACTTATTTGCATAGTAAATAGATTTTTTATCTTTAAAAAAGTTTAAATTTTTTTTTGTAAATGTAGTATAGACAGAACTTTAACTTAGCAATACAATTGTAAAAAAATAATATGTTTTGATCAAAAATCTAAAACCATTTGCATATATGTGTATGCAAAATATTGTAAGAAGTCATCCCCTTTACTAAAAAGCCTCCAGTTTTTTGTTACTATTATTAGTTGTAAAAAAGGGTGTATTTTTTATGAAAAAACTGCTTGCATAATTGATTTTAAAAAATTAGATTTTTCGCTTTCATAAAAGAAAAAAGTAGCCGTTGCATCAGAACTTTGCATGATCTAAAATATCATGATGTCCGATTTTCATTTTCTCTTCTAGTTTCTGAGACCTAAACGAGACGGACGGACGGTTGGACAGACGAACAGACAGGCCATACAAAACTAATAGCATCTTTTCCCCTTTCGGGGGCCGCTAAAAGACTTATAGTAAATGTAATTCTATCAATTATTTTGGATCCCTCATGTAATTAAATTTGTAATAGATCTAGACTAACAATAATACATCTGCGATTATTTCGGTGAAGATTTTCCATGATAACTTCTTAAATGCTTTTTTTTTAACTCGAGGACTCAAATCAATATCCCAACCACTGTGCAAGCGAAGTGTTTTCGAAAAGAGAAAATTTCAAACTTTAAGCGACGACCTAAATCTTTCCACAAAGTATAAATGGGACTAATTCAACTTATACCACCACATCTGTCAAGTACCATTTCTTTCCTTTGTTCGATGCCAAACAAAATAATTAATTACCAATAGTTAGGTGCATAAATAATTGTGCAAAATTTCAATTTGACCCGAGATTATGTGTGTACAAACATTTTAGCTGACAGACAGACAGAGTGAATTGATATTAGCTTAGTAAAAATAGAACGCCATACATGTTATTGTTTTACCAACGAAATTAAGCGTTTTGGTTACGGCGCAAGACATTTTTGCGTATACTCTGAACAGCATTTATATATGTTCATTTTATTATGTCTTACACACGAATGATACATATCCATGTTTGGTATATATATATATATATTGTTAATTGTTATAAACCTGGTGGAGGCACACATGGTGGTAGTGGTGGTATGTGTGTAGTCAGACGACGCAAATCGCCCCAGGCCAGCGCTAGACGAGCGGTCAACAGTGACGAGTTACGATGGTCAGCCGAGACGAGTGTCAACATGACGGTTTGGGAAGGATCGGCATCGTGAACAGAGCTCAGAAGCGTCACGAGGGATGTAGTCATCTGACCACCCAGAATGGTCCAGCGACGTTTTGCCCGGTTCTAGATGGCCAGGAGGGACCCTATATAAAGAGGGGAGGTGACACAGTCAAGACGGTTCACAACAGAAGGTCTACTACAGCCCGGTTCAATACAGTCCGGTCGAGTACAGCACAGTTCAGCGGTGTGGTTCTGTATGGAGCATTACAACGGTTCAGTGTGGAGTACTATCAAGTACAGTTGAGACGAACGGCGTCTTGATCTTGTTCTGTGATCGAGTCCGACATAACGAGCCCAGTGTGTGAAGTCAGTCCTGAACTGTTGAACCCAGTGCAAGCCCGGAACGAGACGGAGAGGCCAGTGCAAGAGTTGATACGGTTGTACAGTTGATACGGAGAGATATTTGTACAGCCTGTGTTACGTGTTGCCAATTGTTCAGTATTGGCTGTAATTTATTGGACATTAAACTGTTACGTTACTTTGGAGCCCTGAGTTGTAAGGTTCTTAGAGTTGGTGGTGTAAGGTGTGTGACAAGTCATAAGCTTGCTGTCAAAGTCACTCAATTTTATTCAGCATTAATTATTATTATTTATTATTTATTTATTTTATTTTAATTATTTCTCCGTTCTATTCCCAATTTCTTCACCCGCCCCACCTTTCCTCTCCTCGCTAGACTTAGCCCACCACCTGGGAGATAGCTAGGGCGCGTCTTTTCACTTATCTCCCCTTGATCGGGGAAAGTAAACACACAGTCTCTTTGGTCTTACCCGCCGGATGTCTGACGGTCGCAGTTGACACCACCTTGGGTGTAATGCAAGTCAATCTTTCTTCTCCCCCCCCCCCCCACTCCCACGTCTCTCTTTGATCAAAGAGATTACTCGGGTCAACACGCCTCGTGACACTACCATCGTGCGACTCCCATCTCGAGTCAAATTCACCCACGTGAGAGATAATCTTAAGCCTAGGACATTTCCTGTTCCCGCCCGTCTCTCCCAGGCCTTTTTAAGGTAGACTAACTCAACCAGACCCGCTCATTTCTCTATCGCTGGCAATCGAGTCTGGACTATTTCATACATTCTTACTCTTAGAGGAATACCTGGTGCCTCCCTCCGGTGTCAGCCTATTTATTTGGCATTGTCTGCCTAGTCCACTGCCTATTGCCTTTGTACTTAGTGCTATTCAGCACTGCACAACTGCCTATTTGCTATTGAGTATCATTTACTGCCTACTTGGATCTACTCAACTATTTACTTGGTGCTATCGGTTCTACTTGCCTGCCTATTTGACAGTCCACTTGTCAACCCATTAGGCACGACGTCCTTATAGACCCAGAGTCTGTGCGAGACGTCATAGCTCGCAACTCACTGGACTTATCCTGTTCATTACGCTGCCCACGGCAGATCAGCTCTGCCCGCAGTGCACTTGTGCCCACAGTAGCCGGCCACCCGCCCTACTGTGCCCACTACAGATATAAAAAGTATTATAAAAAGTATTTATAAATGTAATATAATATTGTCAGAAATTCTAGAGCGAAAATGACCTGTGCCAAAACGGTCAAGCCAAATTGGTCACGCCACTGTTTACCATCGTATTGATCATATATGTGACTGAAAAGTCATATCAAATAGTAACATGTCGTATAGATAACCTATAAAAATAAATTTACTTACCCCCGTATTTGCCTTTGAAGTTTGATTTATACATGTGATATGCTCTACTATGGCTCCTGATAATATTGTGAGCCGCTTTATAAACTCCTTCTCCAGGATCGTAGACTGCTGGAGCGAAGACTCCAATACCGTAACCTAACCAACTGATGACGAAAGCCTCATTAAAAGTTATCCAGTGTTTGACCTTTCCAAAAAGCAAAAAATTAGTAAGAACATTATATTTATTCAATAATGACATTTTTTTTCTTAAAAGATCAAGATAAGGGAATGAAGAGAAGTACTAGAGAAAAAGATAAGGGAATGAAGAAAAGTACTAGAGAGAAAGATAAGGGAATGAAGAGAAGCACTAGAGAGAAAGATAAGGGAATGAAGAAAAGTACTAGAGAGAAAGATAAGGGAATGAAGAGAAGCACTAGAGAGAAAGATAAGGGAATGAAGAAAAGTACTAGAGAGAAAGATAAGGGAATGAAGAGAAGCACTAGAGAGAAAGATAAGGGAATGAAGAGAAGTACTACAGAGATAAGATAAGGTAATGAGAGAAGTACTACAGAGATAAGATAAGGTAATGAAGAGAAGTACTAGAGAGAAAGATAAGGCAATGAAGAGAAGTACTAGAGAGAAAGATAAGGTCATGAAGAGATGTACTAGAGAGATAAGATAAGGTAATGAAGAGAAGTACTGGAGAGAAAGATAAGGCAATGAAGAGAAGTACTAGAGAGAAAGATAAGGTCATGAAGAGATGTACTAGAGAGATAAGATAAGGTAATGAAGAGAAGTACTAGAGAGAAAGATAAGGTGAAGAAGAGAAGTACTGGAGAGAAAGATAAGGGAATGAAGAGAAGTACTAGAGAGAAAGATAAGGGGATGAAGAGAAGTACTAGAGAGAAAGATAAGGGGATGAAGAGAAGTACTAGAGAGATAAGATAAGGGAATGAATAGAAGCACTGGAGAGAAAGATACGAGAATGAAGAGAAGTACTAAAGAGAAAGATAAGGTAATGAAGAGAAGTACTAGAGAGAAAGATAAGGCAATGAAGAGAAGTACTAGAGAGAAAGATACGGGAATGAAGAGAAGTACTAGAGCGCTAAGATAAGGGGATGAATAGAAGCACTAGAGAGAAAGATACGGGAATGAAGAGAAGTACTAGAGAGAAAGATAAGGGAATGAAAAGAAGTACTAGAGAGATAAGATAAGTGGATGAATAGAAGCACTAGAGAGAAAGATACGGGAATGAAGAGAAGTACTAGAGAGATAAGATAAGTGGATGAATAGAAGCACTAGAGAGAAAGATACGGGAATGAAGAGAAGTACTAGAGAGATAAGATAAGGAGATGAAGAGAAGTACTAGAGAGAAAGATAAGGTAATGAAGAGAAGTACTAGAGAGAAAGATAAGGGAAGGAAGAGAAGTAATAGAGAGTAAGAAAAGGTAATGAAGAGAAGTACTAGAAAAAAAGATAAGGGAATGAAGAGAAGTACTAGAGAGAAAGATAAAGGAATAAAGAGAAGTTTTAGAGAGATAAGATAAGGGAATGAATAGAAGCACTAGAGAGAAAGATACGGGAATGAAGAGAAGTACTAGAGAGAAAGATAAGGGAATGAAGAGTAGTACTAGAGAGATAAGATAAGGGAATGAAGAGAAGTACTAGAGAGATAAGATAAGGGGATGAATAGAAGCACTAGAGAGAAAGATACGGGAATGAAGAGAAGTACTAGAGAGAAAGATACGGGAATGAAGAGAAGTACTAGAGAGATAAGATAAGGGGATGAAGAGAAGTACTAAAGAGAAAGATACGGGAATGAAGAGAAGTACTAGAGAGAAAGAAAAGGGAATGAAGAGAAGTACTAGAAAGAAAGATAAGGGAATGAAGAGAAGTACTAGAGAGAAAGATATGGGAATGAAGAGAAGTACTAGGGAGAAAGATAAGGGAATGAAGAGAAGTACTAGAGAGATAAGATAAGGGGATGAATAGAAGCACTCGAGAGAAAGATACGGGAATGAAGAGAAGTACTAGAGAGAAAGATAAGGGAATGAAGAGAAGTACAATGAGATAAGATAAGTGGATAAATAGAAGCACTAGAGATAAAGATACGGGAATGAAGAGAAGTACTAGAGAGATAAGATAAGGAGATGAAGAGAAGTACTAGAGAGAAAGATAAGATAAGGAAGAGAAGTAATAGAGAGTAAGAAAAGGTAATGAAGAGAAGTACTAGAGAAAAAGATAAGGGAATGAAGAGAAGTACTAGAGAGATAAGATAAGGGGATGAATAGAAGCACTAGAGAGAAAGATACGGGAATGAAGAGAAGTACTAGAGAGAAAGATAAGGGAATGAAAAGAAGTACAATGAGATAAGTGGATGAATAGAAGCACTAGAGAGAAAGATACGGGAATGAAGAGAAGTACTAGAGAGATAAGATAAGGAGATAAAGAGAAGTACTAGAGAGAAAGATAAGATAAGGAAGAGAAGTATCAGAGAGTAAGAAAAGGTAATGAAGAGAAGTACTAGAGAAAAAGATAAGGGAATGAAGAGAAGTACTAGAGAGAAAGATAAAGGAATGAAGAGAAGTACTAGAGAGATAAGATAAGGGGATGAAGAAAAGTACTAGAGAGATAAGATAAGGGGATGAATAGAAGCACTAGAGAGAAAGATACAGGAATGAAGAGAAGTACTAGAGAGAAAGATACGGGAATGAAGAGAAGTACTAGAGAGATAAGATAAGGGGATGAAGAGAAGTACTAGAGAGAAAGATACGGGAATGAGGAGAAGTACTAGAGAGAAAGAAAAGGGAATGAAGAGAAGTACTAGAGAGAAAGATAAATGAAAGAAGAGAAGTATTGGAGAGATAAGATAAGGGGATGAAGAGAAGTACTAGAGAGAAAGATAAGGGAATGAAGAGAAGTACTAGAGAGAAAGATAAGGCAATGAAGAGAAGTACTAGAGAGAAAGATAAGGTCATGAAGAGATGTACTACAGAGATAAGTTAAGGTAATGAAGAGAAGTACTAGAGAGATAAGATAAGGGGATGAAGAGAAGTGCTAAAGAGAAAGATAAGGTAAAGAAGAGAAGTACTAGAGAGAAAGAAAAGGGAATGAAGAGAAGTACTAGAGAGAAAGATAAGGGAAAGAAGACAAGTATTGGAGAGATAAATTAAGGGGATGAAGAGAAGTACTAGAGAGAAAGATAAGGGAATGAAGAGAAGTACTAGAGAGAAAGATAAGGGAATGAAGAGAAGTACTAGAGAGATAAGATAAGGAGATGAAGAGAAGTACTAGAGAGAAAGATAAGGTAATGAAGAGAAGTACTAGAGAGAAAGATAAGGTAATGAAGAGAAGTACTAGAGAGAAAGATAAGGGAATGAAGAGAAGTACTAGAGAGTAAGAAAAGGTAATGAAGAGAAGTACTAGAGAAAAAGATAAGGGGATGAATAGAAGCACTAGAGAGAAAGATACGGGAATGAAGAGAAGTACTAGAGAGAAAGATAAGGGAATGAAGAGAAGTACTAGAGACAAAGATAAGGGAATGAAGAGAAGTACTAGAGAGAAAGATAAGGTAATGAAGAGAAGTACTAGAAAGAAAGATAAGGGAATGAAGAGAAGTACTAGAGAGAAAGATAAGGGAATGAAGAGAAAAACTAGAGAGATAAGATAAGGGGATGAATAGAAGCACTAGAGAGAAAGATACGGGAATGAAGAGAAGTACTAGAGAGAAAGATAAGGGAATGAAGAGAAGTACTAGAGAGATAAGATAAGGGGATGAAGAGAAGTATTAGAGAGATAAGATAAGTGGATGAATAGAAGCACTAGAGAGAAAGATACGGGAATGAAGAGAAGTACTAGAGAGAAAGATACGGGAATGAAGAGAAGTACTAGAGAGAAAAATACGGGAATGAGGAGAAGTACTAGAGAGAAAGATAAGGGAATGAAGAGAAGTATTGGAGAGATAAGATAAGGGGATGAAGAGAAGTACTAGAGAGAAAGATAAGACAATGAAGAGAAGTACTAGAGAGAAAGATAAGAGAATGAAGAGATTTATTAGAGAGAAAGATAAGGGGATAAAGAGATTTTTTAGAGAGAAAGATAAGGGGATAAAAAGATGTAGTAGAGAGAAAGATAAGGTGATGAAGAGAAGTACTAGAGAGAAAGATAAGGTACTAAATAGAGAGAAAGAAGATGAAAAGATGAGAAAAAATTAATTTTAAAAGTTCAACTGATATACAGAACGGATACTTAGAATTTCAAAGAATTGCCTCTAAGTACCTACTTCAGGTCACAATGACTTACTCTGTCACCAAATTGTTCGAAACAAACTCTTGCAAAGTCTTCAAACCAACTAACTATTGAATCGGACCTCCAGCCTCCTCTGTCTTCTAGAGCTTGGGGCAAATCCCAGTGATATAGTGTTATCATTGGAGTTATACTGAGAGAAATAAAACCATTACAGATGACGGGGGAGGAAAGGCACATGTTTCAATGCACAGGATCACACAATATATGTACTGACACATTCTAAGTAAGTCATTTATTTGTTCATTCTTCAATCTGATCGATGACACGCAAACGTATCAAAAAGATTTTTATCAATACATGGGAGTTAGTCTAACTACTTCATTCAAGGTTTAAACCCTGCATCTGACTTTTCTTACACTATCAACTGTTTGTATTAAGGAGCTCAAAAGTTGTTGCATCAATGACATGGAAGTGAGTTAGCACTGTGGACATTTCCGTGCCTAATTTGTGACGATTTTATATTTATGAATGTAATCGCTTGCCGGGATAATATGAAATAGCTAAAATATACAAAAGAAACTTTTAGAATTTTTTTTCTTTCTCATGAGCTCCTTCCAAACATTAATTCAGTAATTCACACGACAGCACTACTTGACAGATAGTCTTACAAAACCACTGAAATACTCAATCCACAACGTAAAACACTTCAATCTAGGCCTACTAGTACAACTGAGCTCTTCTGTCTTATTAATTTAAACTTTACTTTCACTGATAATTGACTTCAAACATATAGAATACTGAAAGACTTATTACGACTTTTGGACCTGCAACAACTCTAGGACCGCGACAGCTCAAGAGACCACGACTAACTCACTTTCCCCAAATTTATACCTTTTTAAATCGCCTTTTCTAGAATCCCAGAAACTTCAATTCTAAATTATAAATATTACTATTCGCTATGAGCTTCTTAACTGATGTTTGCGACTTCTTTCCTGACCTCTTTCTGTGATTAAAAAATATCTTGGGCAGATGATGCAAAGGTCTTCTGTTTCTGTGGCCAACAGTGAGAGAGGATGTTATGTGATCAGCACAACGACCAACTGCCTTTACTTTTCCCCAACTAATGTCAGGTACCCAATAGAGCTGGGTAGACTCACAAAGATCCCGAAATTCAAACTCCCAGTCTTCACCAGGATTCAAACCTGAAACCCCCCGGTTC
Source organism: Biomphalaria pfeifferi (assembly GCA_030265305.1). NCBI lineage: Eukaryota > Metazoa > Mollusca > Gastropoda > Planorbidae > Biomphalaria > Biomphalaria pfeifferi. Next base: position 2,434,440 of record JASAOG010000044.1, on the reverse strand, counting down.
GTAAGCCAAAAGCTTTACCACTCAGCCTCCGCGTCTACTTTCTCTGATTGGTTAATTATAATTAGCACGTGTTTACACATTGACATTTCTTTTGACCTAACCTTTTTCTAGAAAGAAGTAGAATGAGGTCACAGAATGATTCGTGATAAGCGTAATGAGATAAAACTATTAAAAAATTAGGAAGCTTATTTCATACACCAAATGTTCTATCTACTCAACATTTAAATATCATAATTTTTAATAGCTACATAAATTGTACTGAAAACATTTCATTTAATGCACTAACTTTTTAGCCAGCAAGGCATCAATAAGATTATTGTAGTAGTCTACTCCTTTTTGATTCAAACTTCTGACTGTACCATCTGGCATAACACGGCTCCATGCTATTGAAAATCTGTAGAAATTAACCTGTAATAGCATTAAATGAGCTTTTAGAAAGATTTGATCATCGCTGTAGGTACAAGTATAGCCTCTACTGCAATGTCCTAGACGCATTGCTTTGTAAATAGTAATAATAAGACGAGTTTCAAGTTCAATATTTGACAAGCTGGATAAACAAGAAACATTGAAGAAATACTTTTTTACAAAAGAAAGAATATATTAACTCTTTCTCTCCGTAATTATTTACCACATTCTGCTGGAATCAACGTTGTTATCGTCAGTTCGGAGAGAAAGAGTTAGGTGTATAAATTAGTTAGAATCAGTCATGTAATTAAAATTGTAATAGATCTAGACTAACAATAATAAATGTGTGCGACTAATAAATAATTTTAACGATAGTTTTGTTTAGTGCTATTTCATGCTTTTAGCTTTCTCAGTACGCTATGATCCTACCACTTGTCCGGACCAGTTGGGAAACATAAGGGAGAGAAATAACGGAGTTCTGGGTGAATGTGACCCTAATAGCTTTTGAAATATATATTTCTTTTTAAAAAGTAAAATAATTGTACGACCTGAATTCGAACTCAGGACTTAAGCGTCCTTAAGTCGTGACCTACTAACCACTGTGCTGGTGAAGTGCTTATGAAAATGGAAAGTTTATGGTTATCTATTGTAAGTTTCAAAAATTAAAGCGGCGACCTATAAAAGAGACTATTTCTGCTTATACCACCACATCAGTAAAGTACAATTTTTTCACTTGTTCGATATTGAACAGAATAATTAATTGCTACAGTTAATTCTATAATTGGTTATTTTTTTAGATTGATTCTTGTGTTGTCAGGTAAAAGAAATAAGTGTGCAAAACTTCAGCTTGATCCGAGATTGGGTGTTGGAGAAATAAGGTGTACAAACATTTTATTAGACAGACAGAGTGAGTTGCTATAAGCTTTGTAATGAGCATTAGAACATACAACAAAGTATTGAGATACACATTTTAAGTGTATGTAAAATCAGTACATAAATAAGTCCAAAGGATTAGTGTGTGTGGGGGTGGGGGGTGGAGGGGGGAAGAGAAAAGTCACAGATTTGAAGTAGGACCTCTTTTTTGTTGTAGATGGGGGGGGGGTGGATAACTGAAAGGGATACTAGGATTCACGGTCCAAAAGTATATGTGCGTGTGCGAGTGTCGGGGTTGGGCGTTAATAAAGATGTCTTTTCACATCAGCTCCAAAGTATATGTCGGAGTAATAACTTTGCGCAGGTTAAAAATGAACAAATGTTCCGGAGAGAGGAGGAGAAAGCGGGATGTTCAATGTCATTCAAACGTACGTGAAGAGGATCTTGTGGCCCGTTTACAGGAAATACAAAAAAGAAGATAATGTCCAGTCCATTATAAACACTATAAATCATGGGAACAAAAGAACGGAAGTAGCCGGTGGGTAGTGATATTATCTATACATGCTACTTAGAAATATTTGAACATATCTGTTTATTATCTTGGGTTGTCGTAACTCATTACAAAGTGTAACTGCGTGTAGCGTATCAGAAGTTCATGTACAGTGTGTGTGTTTATAGTACTTCAACAATCTGAGTCGTGTTTGTATGCGTTTACTGTTAACTAGCCTAATCTTGTTGAATAAAGCGATTATAGTGGTTTTCCTTGCTTTTGTTATTTCATTACACATAATTTATGTTTTAAAAAGTCACTAGTATAAATTAATTATGTTATATAATATTTTCTTTTATCAAGCAACCCCCCCCCCCCTCTTTCCGCTTATGTCAAATACAATCACAAGTAATACATTCCCCCCCCCCCCCCCCCCAAAGATTTCACTCAGTAAGCTCAGTATCAGACCTTTCGCTCACCTTTTCATTTAATTTGACACGCCCCTTTTTAATATAATGGACAGTCAACTGTAGACGGACTAGGATACAAAATAAACAATTATTATTATTAAACAATTAAATATATTCAATAATTATCCTGACCCCAAGGTCACTGAGCATCTGGACATCTACTTTGTACAAGTGATAACTGTCACAAGCTACGTCGCCAGTTTGTCCATTAGCTAGTTTGCCATTGTGAGCGAAAGTATCCCAGATACTTGGACCTTTACCTGGTGACAGAATATTGAGAGAGATATGAACATGAATGGAACATAAGGTGAACAGAAATGAGAATGTGCTCAATCCTTTAGAATGAATTTTTAGCTAAACACAGACTGTGACTGAGATCCACTGGTCAATACTTCTGTGGTCAAGCTTCTAGAACACAATTTGAACTAAAAACGGCAATTGCGATTGGACTATATCATTCTGTTTTGTTTATTCCAATTTAACATGCAAACAGTGTATATATATATATTGATATTTTAACCAATCCTTATATTATGTCGTTCCCCTTCTGCTATGTTGGGAGCGATTTTATTCACTGCCCATGTTGGCTTTTAGTCAGAATTTGAGTTTCTTTGGCATTTTGTACACCAGATACACCAAAAAGCTTGCTAATTATATATATATATATATATATATATATATATATATTATATTATATATATATAATTAGCAACATGGGTTTGAAAAGGGACATCAGCATTGGAGGGGAAAAGCTGACAAGTGTCAGTAGTTTTAAATACCTCGGGTGCTGTCGTCTCAGATGAGGAAACCAAACCCGAACTAAAGGACCGAATAGCATTGTTCACAAACTCTGATTTCTCCATAAACAATGGACAGTCCCCCTTCACTCCAAGAAGGGCAGTGAATATAATCGCTCCCAACATAGCAGAAGGGGAACGACATAATATAAGGATTAGTTAAAATATCAATAAGAAGTAATTATACTATAGATATGTAACTAACTCTATTAACGAACTGTGATTTCTATAAACAAAAAATTGACCGCCCCACCCCTCGAAAGTTTAGAATATTGGGAGGAAGTGATGCAATCGCCCTCACCCCCCTCCCACCATCAAGTCGGGCAACATACTAAAGAAAGGGGGGGGGGCGACATAATCTAAAAATAGGTTAAAATTTAAATAATTCTTATCTTATCTTATATGATACAGACGTTACTTCAAAAAAGATGATAACATCCTACGCGTCATGCATTTAGTCATGCATATTAACCAATGACCTAAACTCCGCCAAGTCAATGGTTTCCTGGCTAGCTTAGGCAACCCATTCCATGCTGTAATAGCGCTAGGGAAGAAGGAGTTTTTGTACAAATTAGTCCTAGCATACGGGACGAGGAGTGTGCTTTTATCTTTGTGTCTTTCTGAGTATTTTATTAAATTTTGTTTTTGTATTTGAAGATTATGGTTCAGTGTTTTATGTATAATTGCTACTTTACTTTTAAGTCTTCTATCCTGAAGGCTTTCTAAATTCAGTGATTTTACTAAAGGTGTTACTCTAGTCAAAGTGATTAGTATATACTACTTAAATTACCCGACTCTGATCTGTCAATGTCGTGCAATGGTTATCAATGATCGCAGGTAATCGTGCATTAAATGTTAATTTTATAAGAAATACGAATTGCCTTCATTAGTTTGTAGTTCAAAGTTTCTGGTTTCTAGACATGATTTTGTATTACCTCAAAGATACACTTAATTCTTTATAGGAGCAATTATTAAAATAACATTCTTTATCAAAAGTTTCTTCTGTTAAACGCTGTTTCGTAAAGTGATTTTACTTTTTAATATTCTTAGCTCTCGATACATATCTTTTGACCTTCTGTCTAAAAGAAAGATCCAAAGAGGCCATCTATGAGTTTGTGTGAAAGCACAAGAGTTTTATGTATTATTTTTTAATTAATTATCTGAAGAAATGACTTACCATCTTCGTTCCAGGCACCCTCTATTTGATACGCCGCTGTGGCTACGCCCCACTGAAAGTGATCTGGAAACTTTCCATAATAGAATTCGTCTCGATCGCTTGGATCTGATAAGAAAAAAATAAATCTGTGGACATTGTCTTGTCGTGAATATCTTTGATTGTCTTGTCGTGAATACCTTTGTTTGTCTTGTGAATACATTTGTTTGTCTTGTCGTGAATACCTTTGTTTGTCTTGTCGTGAATACCTATGATTGTCTTGTCGTGAATACCTTTGTTTGTCTTGTCGTGAATACCTTTGTTTGTCTTGTCGTGAATACCTTTGATTGTCTTGTCGTGAATACCTTTGTTTGTCTTGTCGTGAATACCTTTGTTTGTCTTGTGAATACCTTTGATTGTCTTGTCGTGAATACCTTTCCTACCAGAAAGAGCACCTCAACTCACATTCACATCCACTTACAAACACATTCCTACACTTGTATTAACAAAAAGGGAAGGATGTGGGCTGGTTCAATACAAGTCATCAAAGAGGCTACACGAGCATTATTTACTGACTTGCTACAAAGCAGGAGTTTAGTTGATCTGGTCATTGGCAGCACTTATTTTTGTGTCATGATTTTACTAGAGTAAGATTGTTTAATCAATTATTTGATGTCAATGAACTTTTAATTATTGAATTTGATTTGAAGTAAGCGGAAATTATGCCATGGAGCCTGGTAGAAAATGGGGATGTAAGCAATGAGGAACTTTGATGATGGATACGCCAAAGGTTACGCTATTCAACCACAACGAGGCACTCTGGTGGAAACTTTAAAATTATTTTCGTCCATAAGCATAAATAACTTTACTTTTGCAAATGTTATAAGTTACATTTCTAATGTAAGTATTTGGTATTTTTTGCAAAAGCTTTATGTTTAATCACGAAACAATATGTAATAATATTTTGTTTTATATATTTCGTCAATGCTAAAGAGAAGTTTTTTACTGTTACACAAGATTAGGAATTCTCTGGACTGTTTTTGCAAAAGTAATACTTTGGAGTAATTACTTCTGTATTTAGTTTTGATAACAAGATGGGAAGACCTTGCTTAGCGTCGCTATGAATGAGTTCAATAAACTCTTTCTGTGATGTCTCCGTAACATCTTCAACTTTGACATTGTTTTGTTGAGATCACTGGCGGATCCAAAAAGGTGGGGGGGCAGTAGGGGCGATCGCCCCCCCCCCCCCACTTGGCCGATCCCCCCCCCAAAGGGGGGAGGGCGATTTAGTAAAGAAATCACAAAATTTGTATACGAATTTATTAGTTATGTTAATAATAAATACTAATTATTTATATTTCAACCTACTTTTAGATTATTTCGTCCCCCACTCTAGTATAATAATAATAATAATAATAATAATAATAATAATCTTTATTGTCCGTATGGAAATTTGTCTTACAACTTGTGCATTACACCAAACAAAAAACATTATAAATATAAGAAACCAAAGTGTACATTCACACCAGACATGTGACAAAGTTTATATCAGATTGTTCTTATTTAATGATTTGATTGCCAGGGGAACAAAAGAGTGTTTGTATCTGTTTGTCTTTGCTATCGGTGTTTTGTATCTCTTTTGTGATGGTAAAATCACAAAATCCTCACAAAAAGGGTGATTCTTTATTTCGAGGATCTTGTTAGCTTTTTTATAGATGTTTGTCTCAAACAACTGCCCAAATGGGGTTTGTTTTTAGCCAATGGTTTACCAGCAGCATTTAGGATTCTATAAAGTTTATTTTTATTTGTAATGCTCAGATTGCCATACCAGGCAGTGATATTGAAACTTAAAATATTGCAGATGTGAGCGTGATAAAACATAGCCAAGGCCTTTTCGCTAACATTAAACGAGGACAGTTTTCTTAGTAATCGTAATCATTGCTGCCCTTTTTTGCTGATATAATCAGTATTTGCAGTAAAATTTAGCTTATTGTCTAGGATAGTACGAAGGTATTTAAAGGTTTGCACTATTTCAATAGTCTCTCCAGCTACAGAAATAAGATTTATGTCCCTTCTTGTCCCTACGGAAATCGATTCTTTGTTGTTGTTGTTTGACATTTCATCACAAAGTTATCTGGACAGTCTTGTTCAATGTGTTCTAGTTCTCTGAAATACTCATTGACGTCTGAGCTGTGTGAGAGCAGGGCAAGATGAGCCGCATCATCAGCGAATTTTGTGAAGGAGCAAATAGGGCTATCGGATTGAAAATCATTGGTGTACAAAATGAACCACAATGGCGATGTCACAGCCCCCTGGGGCGCCCCTGTGTTAACTATGCGTTCATTTGATATAACATTGTTTATCCTAACCCTCTGCGATCTCTGGGTCAAAAATTCATTAGCCCATAGTATTATGTATGGATCTTCAACGCTTTCTTCTTTTCAATGAGTAAATGAAGTTATATACCTGCCTTTTTACCTGCCTGGGTGGACCACTTTGGGGGCCGATTTTAAGTTTGTGTTTCCACTCAAACTGCCTTTGTAACCTTGTTTGTTTTTAGTTCATCACATCTTGGCAAGTTTTCACCGAACAATAACACACAATGACGTCATTTAACCTAAGCATCACACACATCCTTCATTTGAACAGCAAAAGGACTCACGGTACTATTTAACTCAAGGTCAAGGCCATGTTGAAACCAAAAGATTAAGATTTCAATGTGGCAAACAGGGAGAAAGTATGCAGAAACACAGCCGCTGACTTTAGAGAATATTTCTATGGAGTTTAAGCTTTAAACAGAATTTTTCTTAACATTTTTCATGTTGAGCAATTTTTGCATTCAAACAAATTTGTTTTCGCCATTACAAAATACAAATGATTAAATCAGAGTCTTTAAACATTGAGACTCACATGCTCTGTAAGACTTGAGATCCTCTGTAAGTCCTCTATTGGAAATCAATGATCGATAGAACTCTACAGATGATCTAGGATAACGAGGTCGATCCTCCCGATCAAAATTTATATAGTAAAGTCCAGTTTTACTTGCATAACCTTTCTCCCAGTCGAAACCGTCCAACAAGGACCACAAGAAGTAACCTCGGACGTCACTGCCATAGCTGATCGCTGGGGAAAGAACAAAAATTTAAAAATAAAATGCCCAGTTATAAAACAAACAAAATAAACAGATTTCTTTAAATGTAAGAAAATATCAACTTTTATAGACCTAAATGATAAAAATATCATATTCTATATAAACTCAAGAACATTTAACCTTTATATTATTCATTATCACATTGTGAGATACATTTGATACGTGTTAAATTATTTTTCAAAACCAAACGAGTGAAGTGTTGTGGACTTATCACATGAGTAGAAGTGGAGGTATAAGTGAAAGAAAGATTTCTGTCTTTTAATGTGAAATGTCATTTTATTAAGTCATCAAGTAGTTTTAGAGGCCCCCGATTAGAGAATAGCTACTATTAGTTTTGTGTGGTCTGACTGTGCGTCCGTCCGTCAGTCCGTCCCGTTTAGATCTCAGAAACTAGAAAAGAAAGTGAAAATTGAACTTTTTTTATTTTCCGAAAGTGAACCATTTAATTTTTAAAAAATTAACTATGCAAGCAGATTTTCATAAACATACACCACTTTTAAAAGAAAACATTCAGGGGAGTGTCACAGTTATGTGTGTGTGTGAGAGAGCAAAGTTATATATTTTGTAAGGTGTTTTTACGGCTCACCGACAGACTTGACAGTGTACATACAAAGGGTAGGAATAGTGTGACACTTAGATGTATAGCTTGTAGGGCGACTCGATACCCGCGGGTCGGGGCAGACACAGAAGATTTAGTAGCGTTAGTTTAGGCGTGGGTTAGCGGTTAGGGTCTCAGCCTATATAGAGTGTTGGGGCAGTTGAGACACAGCTTCATGTAGTGCTAGCAGGGGCGTGTGTCGTGTGCTAGACGTTTTTTGGTGAACGACACATACAAACATTGGGAGCAAGTCGCCGAGAGGCTGGCTCGCGATCTTGGCTCCAAGAGGTGAGAGTTGTTTGCCAGAAACATGTAGGAATTAGTTCTAAGAGACCAGGGTAAGAACACATGTTTTTATTCGTTATAGCAGATGGTAGTTGATTACGAAAATAAAGAATTTCACCTTAGCTATTTGTTAGTGATATTTTGGTTCTTTGATATTTAGAGTGACAGTCAGATTCAATGAATGCCCGTGAGTCAGTCAGAGTCCGTGGAGTCGGTAGATGGCAGTCTTGAGTATGTGACAGTCTAAGCGTTGAGAGACTAAATATATTTTAGCAACAGTGGCGAAAGACCAGTTAGCAAGTCGATGAGCGACATGCAGTGATTGGCATCAGATGACATGGACAGCGGTACTGAACTTTAATGCTGTCAGCAGCGCTGGGTCCAGTTCATGAAGGAGGGAGTAGCTGTGGTGGGGGTCTAATTGGCATGGGTGACTTATTGCTTTTTTGTTGATTATGTCTTTATTGTGTATTATGTCTTTATTGTGTATTATGTCTTTATTGTGTAGTATGTCTTTATTGTGTATTATGTCTTTATTGTGTAGTATGTCTTTATTGTGTATTATGTCTTTATTGTGTAGTATGTCTTTATTGTGTATTATGTCTTTATTGTGTATTATGTCTTTATTGTGTAGTATGTCTTTATTGTGTATTATGTCTTTATTGTGTAGTATGTCTTTATTGTGTATTATGTCTTTATTGTGTAGTATGTCTTTATTGTGTATTATGTCTTTATTGTGTAGTATGTCTTTATTGTGTATTATGTCTTTATTGTGTATTATGTCTTTATTGTGTATTATGTCTTTATTGTGTAGTATGTCTTTATTGTGTATTATGTCTTTATTGTGTATTATGTCTTTATTGTGTAGTATGTCTTTATTGTGTAGTATGTCTTTATTGTGTATTATGTCTTTATTGTGTAGTATGTCTTTATTGTGTATTATGTCTTTATTGTGTATTATGTCTTTATTGTGTAGTATGTCTTTATTGTGTAGTATGTCTTTATTGTGTATTATGTCTTTATTGTGTATTATGTCTTTATTGTGTATTATGTCTTTATTGTGTATTATGTCTTTATTGTGTATTATGTCTTTATTGTGTAGTATGTCTTTATTGTGTATTATGTCTTTATTGTGTAGTATGTCTTTATTGTGTATTATGTCTTTATTGTGTAGTATGTCTTTATTGTGTATTATGTCTTTATTGTGTAGTATGTCTTTATTGTGTATTATGTCTTTATTGTGTATTATGTCTTTATTGTGTATTATGTCTTTATTGTGTAGTATGTCTTTATTGTGTATTATGTCTTTATTGTGTATTATGTCTTTATTGTGTAGTATGTCTTTATTGTGTAGTATGTCTTTATTGTGTATTATGTCTTTATTGTGTAGTATGTCTTTATTGTGTATTATGTCTTTATTGTGTATTATGTCTTTATTGTGTAGTATGTCTTTATTGTGTAGTATGTCTTTATTGTGTATTATGTCTTTATTGTGTATTATGTCTTTATTGTGTATTATGTCTTTATTGTGTATTATGTTAACAGATACAATAGTTTTATTAGTATTTAGTATTGAAGCCACTTGTCTTATGTAATTATTTTATGTTATTCATAATCTAAATTAGCAGTTATCAATTTATTCATCATTTAATTATTACACTATTACATGATTTTAAAGCGGCCGTCGATGCCCTAATTAGAATATTAAATATTAGTTTTAATTAGAGAGTTTGAGTTTATGATTATTCATTATGTGGTCATTGATGTTGTGACTTTGTTGTCATTAGTTTAATTTATATATATTGAAATTTAAAAAATTATAACAGACATCTTCATTAATAACTAAAGCTTCAGTCATAGATTCGCGCATTAAAATGTGTATTTAAGATCACAATGGAAAAGTATTAATGGCTCATTATAAAATACATTTTCCGTAGGAGTAAAATACTGGTTCAAATTTTGTTTTTAAAAAAAGATTTTGGTACGAACTTAAGTTCTTACGTGAAAAATAACGTCAAGTGATTTATTTAAATATTGTATTACGTTAAACAAGACCATAGTTTGAATATTTCTGGTCCATGGGTCAATTCGACAGGGACCGCCTCTAAGTTTTGTGACAAACTCTTTTTGTAATCTAGATTGGAAGTATACCAAAGTGTTTATTCTGAAGTAGAAGTATAGAGTGAAGAATTCTGGATGTAATTTCTGTAAAATACTATTTAGTAAACTCTTGAAATTCATAACGCTACTGGCATCAAGGCCGGCGTTAAGTAATTGGAGGCTCTATTCTAAGTGACTTTGGTGATCCCAAAAGGAAAATTAAAAATGAACAACGAAAAAATTTAATCACGCAATGTATACAAATCAAGCAATAATAAATGAATCCATATGTTTTCAACACGTGATTTATTGCCACTGGAAGATAAGACAGACAACGTCTTTGTAGGTAAAGAACGGAAAGTTCTCTGAGTCCATTAGGTTGGACATTGATTAAGTGTGTGTGTGTGTAATTTTTGTTCTATCACTAGCATTATATTGTGTGTGTGTGGCGCAGTATTTTGGCCAGCAGGGTTTGAACCAGGGACCATGGAGACACTGTGTTCTAAGCTCATACCACACAACCAGACAGCCATCAATAGTTTATAATGGGTTCATTAAAATAGTTAAAGTTTTTATTTTATTCTATAGTGAAAAAATCAAATAAACAATGTTTATATAAAAAGATTTGTGATTAATAAATTATCGACAAAACCTCTCACGCCAAAACGATTGCGCCAAAACAACTATCGCGCTAATATGATTGCTATAAAACGGCTATGTAAAAAATGTCGCCTACCCGAAGAACACTTACCATCTAGAAGCGACTTTGTGTATTCACGGATGTACTCTATTCTGTGTTGATCTTTGAGCGTTCCACAAGTGGCCAAGCCATTTTGAGTGACGTATATAGCTGGGGTGTTATAGAAGCTTTTCAAATACATTAATACTTCTGTTAAACCTTCACGATCCAGTCGGCGACTGCTTTGAGGGTTCAACTCTGGCCTATACTCAAGTCTGGTAGGTAGTTTAATAAACAAACAAAAAAAGTTCACAATAAATCACATAATTTTTGGTAAAAGCGAAAAACGATATTCGATAAGCAAAAAGAGAAAAGTTTCTATAAATTTTAATCTATACATTATATTCTATACTTTATATTCTATACTTTATATTCTATACTTTATATTGTATACATTATATTCTATACTTTATATTCTAAACGTTGTACCCTATACATTATATTCTATACTTTATATTTTATACATTATATTCTATACTTTATATTCTATACATTATATTCTATACTTTATATTCTATACATTATATTCTATAAATTATATTCTATACATTATATTTTTACTTTATATTTTTTACTTTATATTCTATACTTTATATTCTATACATTATATTCTATACATTATATTTTTTACTTTATAGTTTTTACTTTATATTATATATATTATATTGTATACATTATATTCTATACTTTATATTCTATACTTTATATTCTATACATTATTTTCTATACATTATACTCTATACATTATATTCTATACTTTATAATCTATACTTTATATTCTATACATTATATTCTATACATTATATTCTATACATTATATTCTATACATTATATTCTATACATTATATTCTATACTTTAATTTTCTTTACATTACATTCTATACATTAGCAAACTGTAGAATTGACTTAAATATTCAGAACATGGCGAAATCGTGGAAAGTGTTCAGTTTGTAAAAGAAATTGGAAAAAAGTTTTTTTCAAGAGAAATTCAAATCATGCTCTTACAGTAGACCTCTTTTTGCTTTATCTCATCCTAAAAAAATATTGTTTCACCAGGAGATTCCTTCTTTTGTTGAGTTGTTTGTCCAATCACGAAACAATAGTGTGACACAAAGCATATTGCCGTGCAAGAATAGGAGTGGAAAACGAAAAAAAACACACTCCCAAGGCAGAGTAGATTTACGTAACAGAGAGACATGTAATCTAACACAGATGTATGTAACAGAGAGACATGTAATCTAACACAGATGTATGTAACAGAGAGACATGTAATCTAACACAGATGTATGTAACAGAGAGACATGTAATCTAACACAGATGTACGTAACAAAGAGACATGTAATCTAACACAGATTTATGTAACAGAAAGACATGTAATCTAACACAGATGTAGGTAACAGAGAGACATGTAATCTAACACAGATGTACGTAACAGAAAGACATGTAATCTAACACAGATGTACGTAACAGAGACATGTAATCTAACACAGATGTACGTAACAGAGATACATATAATCTAACACAGATGTATGTAACAGAGAGACATGTAATCTAACACAGATGTACGTAACAAAAGACATGTAATCTAACACAGATATATGTAACAGAGAGACATGTAATCTAACACAGATGTACGTAAGAGAGAGACAAGTAATCTAACAGATGTATGTAAAAGAGAGACATGTAATCTAACACAGATGTACGTAACAGAGAGACATGTAATCTAACACAGATGTTTGTAACAGAGAGACATGTTTTCTAAAAGAGATGTACGTAACAGAGAGACATGTAATCTAACACAGGTGTATGTAACAAAGAGACTTATAATCTAACACAGATGTATGTAACAGAAAGACATGTAATCTAACACAGGTGTACTTAACAGAGATACATGTAATCTAAAACTGATGTACGTCACAGACAGACATGTAATCTAACACAGATGTACTAAACAGATAGACATGTAATCTAACAAAGATGTATGTAATAGATAGACATGTAATCTAACAGAGATGAATTAATCAAAGAGACCTAAAATCTAATAAAGATGTACGTAACAGAGAGACATGTAATCTAACACAAATGTACTAAACAGAGAGACATGTAATCTAACACAGATTTACGTAACTGTGAGACGTGTAATCTAACACAGATGTATTTATCACAGAGACCTGTAATCTAACACAGATGTATCTAACAGAGAGAGATGTAATCTAACACAGATGTACGTTACAGAGAGACATGTAATCTAACACAGATGTACGTTACAGAGAGACATGTAATCTAACACAGATGTATGTAACAGAGAGACATGTAATCTAACACAGATGTATGTAACAGAGAGACATGTAATCTAACACAGATGTATGTAACAGAGAGACATGTAATCTAACACAGATACACTAAACAGAGAGACATGTAATCTAACACAGATGTATGTAACAGAGAGACATGTTATCTAACACAGATGTATGTATTAGAGAGACATGTAATCTAACACAGATGTATGTAACAGAGAGACATGTAATCTAACACTGATGTATTTATCAACGAGACATGTAATCTAACACAGATGTATGTAACAGAGAGACATGTAATCTAACACAGATGTATGTAACAGAGAGACAAGTAATCTAACACAGATGTATGTAACAGAGAGAAATGTAATCTCAAACAAAGCTCAAGAATTTATATCTTGTAATTAAAACAATCTGTATGTAAAAACGTGTATAAAAAATATTGGCAATAGAAATCTAAAATTGGAAATCTAAGCAGACTGTCACCTTTTCAAAGCATAGTGTAAACAGTTTCAATTTTGTTTAGTTAAAAAAAAAAAAGATTTTAAAAAACAAACTATGCCATGTTATCTACTTATAGCTATATTGTTTTTCATACTATTGAAACAAAGTGTTTAGGGTCCTGTGCTATTCTTGGATGACTATTGTCACGGATGAATGTTTGTGTGTGTAAAATCTATTTTTACTAATTGCACGAATGACCGGAAGTGTGTTGGTTGACAGACAAGAAGAAAAGACCAGCGTGTGATATGTGCCATGAAGTTTATGAATGTTTCTGTGTTTTGATCGAGTTGTTATTTGTTAGATGTAATTACAGCTGAACTATCTACACTTGAAATACGAATATTTAAATTAAACATATCAAAGAAGAATATTTATGTTAGAACCCCAGTATTGATCTCACAATATTCTTTAGAGCAATGCTAAATAAAAAGAGGCGACGCCTGCATTGGGACATCTACATTTGGTCCCGCACCAACGGCAGCATATTTAACATACGGCGCCTGCTCTCACCTACAAAAATTAAAGAGATGATTGCTGTTAAGCTTCTTTTTGCGGACAATTCGCACTTCAGCAACCATGAGCTTAAAATTTCCGACCATGATTTGCTGAGACTGCAGCCTCGTTAGTTCTACCTCTGAAAAACTCCCAAAAGAAAGGCGAACTTAGTTCCTGCTCCAACTATCGAGGGATAACACTACTGTCCAAACCAGGGAAAGTGTTTAACCGCATTCTGTTAAACCGAATAAAAGATGCTGTAGATCCACATCTCCGTGACCAACAAGCCGGCCTTCGAAAGGAGAGATCATGCACAGATAAGATAGCGACACTACGCATAATTTCGAACAGTCCATGGAATGGAACTCCCCTCTCTACGTCAGTTTTATAGACTATGAGAAGGCTTTTGGCATACTACTGAAGTCCAAACAGGAGTGAGACATAACTGTTTACTCTCTCCCTTCTATTTTCTACTAGACATAGATTGGGTCTTGAGTCAGAAACCCCATTGACAACGAAAAACATGCTGAGAATTACTCCCTTAGAGCACGTGAGAGGAAGCGAGCAGTGAGTCTTTAGGTTGCCTTGTCCCCGTACAAGGACAACCTATGTGTCGGCCATGAACCAGTTATCTCTCTATCTAATCCTTGCCCCAATCGTCCTTCGTGCAGAACTCTGCATTCGTATAGAATGTGTTCTATTGTTTCGTCGTCCTCCATGCAATGGCAACACCGTGTGTCGTAGTTTTCCTTCCACCGTCCGAGGTAAGCACCAATTGGACAGTGTCCGACCCGGAACTGGGCTAGGACTGCCTGTTCCGCACGATTCAGTTGCCACCATGCATCTCTTTTGTCTGGTCAACTCATTGCCCGGTGAAGCTCACGTCCCTTGTCCGAAGAATCCCAGCCATCGTGCCAAAGTGTCAACATCCGTTTGTCGACCAGGGATCGTACACTTTGATAAGTGCACGGTTCATCATGTTCGAGCGCCGTTGCGACCGCGGTTTTCGCGAGCTGGTCAGCCAAGTCGTGGCTGACCACCCCACAATGGGCGGGCACCCATTGCAAAGTAACGTTAACTCCGAATCGTAGAAGACGCCCTCCGACCGTTAGGACGTCTCATACCCTTCTGACACCTTCATCTAGCCCTTCTAAGGCCTCTAGCGCGGCCATCGAATCCGTGAAAAGGACTATGTCGTTCGCTGACGCAGTCCCGTTACGTACCTTCGTTGCCACCCAGTCCAGTGACTGGAACATTGCTTCGAGTTCAGCCTCGAGGCTGCTTTTCTGCTGACAGGATCCCCTGAGCTCGTCACTTTCGGGATTGCCAGAGAGTTGGACCACCGCCCGTACCCGTTGAAGACAGCAACAGACCAGGAGCGGAATGGTATACAGTGGACACTGTGGAAACAGCTAAATGACCTTGACTTTGCAGATGACTTGGCTCTTCTTTCTTACACACAGCAGCAGATGCAGAAAAAGATAAATGTTGTTGCAGACGATTCAGCTAGAATGGGTCTTACCATAAACAGAGTGAAGAGCAAGGTGCTCAAGGTAAGGTATCCAACAATACACCCATGGAGGAACAGGTGCAGATGTCAGAACCCGCATTGGTAAAGCTCGAGCAGCTTTCCATTAGCTGAAGAACACCTGGGGATCTAGGGAAATAAGCGCCACCACCAAGATTAGGCAAATTAACATGATTGTTAAGCCGACACTACTTTATGAAGCAGAGACCTGTAGAACCATCATCACCATCATGAACAAAATTCAGGTATTAATCAATACCTGCCTGAGGAAGATTCTTATGATTCGCTGGCCAGACAAGATCTCGAATGAGGAACTGTGGCAAAGAACAAAATAGTAGCCCACTGAAGTAGATATCCTTCAGAGACGCTGGAGATGGATATGTCACACCCTCGCAAGCCTGCATCCAACATAACAAGGCAAGTCCTAACCTTGAAACCCCAAGAAAAGAGGAAGTGGGGACGGCCCAGGAATACATGGCGCAGTGATCTAGAAGCAGATGCCAAGCAGATGGGCAAGACCTGGGGACTGTTGAAGAGACTTGCCCAGAACCGAGATGCTTGGATGAAGCTGGTTGGTGGTCTATGCCCCAGAAGGGACCACAGGCAGAGATGCTGATGAGATGATAAAAAAAACGGAGGTCATGCTTCAGAAGTCCCCATTTGGAACTAATCCAGATCCACAAATCAATGTGAATGGCAATCTCCCTAATGTTGTTAACCACTTTATCTACCTGGGCAGCAAACTGTCAAACGAAGCGTCACTGTCCAGAAACAATAATAGACAGCCCTCTCGCAAAAGGCCAATGGCATTTTTGGTTACCTTAGACTGACAGTATAGCAAAATAAGTCTCTTCACCCAGCAACAAAATCAATGTTTATAAAGCAGTGGTTCTCATCACACATTCTTATGGCTCTGAGACCTAGGTGCTCTATCGAAGGCATTGTGACTTTCATCATAAGTGGCTTCGCTTCATGATGGCCATGCGTTAGCAAAACTACATTAATAAATACTATTTTCTGTTGGAGGCCGGTGCGGACAGTATAGAAGCACTAATTACCACTCGACAGCTGCGCTGGGTCGGACACGTATCCCGCATGGAAGACGATTGAATGCCAAAGGCGATCTTCCTCAGCAAGCTTAAAGAAAGACGGCTTAACTGAGGTGCTTTCCGTAAAGATCAACTCAGTCGCTATTTCGCCCTCGCTGGCATATAGGAAATTAACTGGCAGTAGATGGTCTCTGAAAGAGATAGTTGGAGAGCTCTCACAAAAGCTGCGGTTCAAATATTTGAGACTCAAAGAAAACCCATTATTGAAGACAGGCGCAGAAGACGGTAAGAAAACTTAATACACTGACCGCCAGCGGTTTAAGGCTTTGTCTGTGCGAGATGCAGGAAAATATGCAGGTCTTAAGTGGGTTTGAGTAGTCATGTGAAACACTGCATTCATCTTTAGACTTTGGAATCGAGGACCTTGCTATTGAACTCAAATGAAATAGATTTCTGAAGTCAAACTTCTAGTCAAGTTCAAACTAACAAAACCAAATTTAATTAACTGTGACAAGTCAAAAGCTCGCCGTCAGAGTCACTCAAATTTATCACAGCATTAATTGTTATTATTCATTATTTATTTATTGTATTTTAATTATTTCCCCGTCCTATCCCCAATTTCTTCACCCTCCCCACCGTTTCCTCTCCAGGCTAGACTGAGCCCACCACCTGGGCGGCTTTTCACTTGTCTTCCCTTGACCGGGGTAAAGATAAACACAATCTCTTTTGTCTTTACCCGCCGGATGTCTGACAGCCCAGTTGA
The DNA here is from genome assembly GCA_030265305.1 of Biomphalaria pfeifferi. NCBI lineage: Eukaryota > Metazoa > Mollusca > Gastropoda > Planorbidae > Biomphalaria > Biomphalaria pfeifferi. The sequence continues at coordinate 2,416,743 of JASAOG010000044.1, read as the reverse complement.
CGCCAACTTGAGTGGAATGCCACCAATCTTTTTCTCCCCCCCCCCTTCTCCCACGTCTCTCCTTGATCTAGGAGATCACTCGAACCAACACGCCTATTGACCTTTCCAAGGTGCGACTCATGTCGGACTTCACCCACGTGTAAGACAATTCTTAGCCTAGGACATTTCCTGTTTCCGCCCACGTTTTCCAGGCCTATATATAAGGTAGATTAAATCAAGCCAGACTCTTTTTTTTCACTCTATCTGAGCAATCGAGTCTGGACTATATCATTTATTCTCACTCCTAGAGGAATACCTGGTGGTAAGCCGTACTAAATTCACAAGTTCTATCTTAATTACTTTGTGTGCATGTTTCTCACTGGATGTTATCATGTGTATTTTATTATTTCATTTGCATTTAATTTGTGTATTTCTCACTGTCGTAAGTAGAAAACATAAACATGGCATATGTGTATATTTATATATTGCATTAATCTATTAATGCTATGTTGCTCAATTGATCGTTGACCAAACCATGTACATCTTACTTTATTTCTTTTATCTCGGCTGAACGCCTTGATAATTTTACTAGCTCACTAATACTGCGCGTAGAAAAGAGATATAAATAATCCCCCCCTATAGTCATTTTACTCTTACGAGAGTTGCGCCCCTTGAATGGACACCCTCTCCATTCAAGCGCGCTCCATTGTTCTCGGCCGACGGTCATATGTAAACAAATCGTCATGGTCGCTGACCATCGTCCATCCACCCTCCCCCTTTTCTCTCCACCAACTTGTGTTGATTATTTGAGATTATTATTTCTCCTTATATGTACATTTTTATATTATTATTTCCCCTTTGATGTACATTTCTATATTGCTACTATCTGCCATCTATTTTCCAAATCCCATTTGTCATCATCTCCTCATTGTACTCAAAAGCAATTTTACCAATCTGACGAATGCACCTCAGTCGAGGGCATCGATAAGATGCATGAGAGACATGTCCTAACTTGTCTTTATTTATCCGCAGCCTCCCTCAGGTGTCTGTCTATTTGCTGTTCAGTGTCTACTCGACACTATTCAACTATTTATCAGATCACTCACCTGCCTATTTATTTGGCATTATCTGCCTATTTATCGGACCACTTGCCCACTTGCTATTGAGTATCCTCTACTGCCTACGTGGATCTACTCAACTCTACTACTTGGCGCTATCGGATCTACTTGCCCGCCTATTCGACAGCCCACCTGTCAACTTATTAGGTGCGACGTCCCTACAGACCCAGATCTGTGCGAGACGTCATAGCTACGCCAAACCCTCTGCCACTCACTGGACTTATCCTGTCAACTACGCTGCCCACGGCAGATCAGCTCTGCCCACAGTAGCCGGCCACCCGCCCTACTGTGCCCACTACAGATATCAGAACTTTGGATTGAGACTCCACAAGAACGGTATCACCGGCGTCCCTCTATCCGCTAGAGCGCCACCTCCAGCTGCAGAACCTCAAGCCAGCTGCGACCCACGCAGGACAACCAGCTAAGTTCAGAAGACAAAGTGACATACTCTCTTATTAAGTGCAAGAGTGATGGTAAAATACATTATTGCTTAGAGATAGATGCAAACCCTCCCCCCCCCTTTTATTCTTCTATGTAAATATTTATGTAAAAAAATATTCTTTTATTTTAACTTTGTGTCTCTCTTTCATTGCTTGCCTGCTCCCGATTTATATGCTGACGGGTTGGTGTGTGATAATTTCAAAAATAATCATCCCCTAGACATTAAACGCGCCAAACACACGTCATTCCGATTCCCCAACCTGTCACATAAACCGAAATGATTATCAAGACTTTGTTCAATTTTTTTAGTATCTATCCTGCCAAATATTTTGATATGGTCTATCCTACCAGATATTTTGATTTGGTCTATCCTAAGAGATATTTTGATCTGGTTTATCCTACTAGTCACTACTAGATATTTTGATCTGGTCTATCCTACTAAATATTTTGATCTGGTCTATCCTACCAGATATTTTGATATGCTCTATCCATCTAGTCACTACTAGATATTTTGATCTGGTCTATCCTACCAAATATTTTGATCTGGTCTATCCTAATAGATATTTTGATCTGGTCTATCCTACTAGTCACTACCAGATATTTTAATATGGTCTATCCTACTAGATATTTTGATCTTCTCTATCCTACTAGATATTTTGATATGGTCTATCCTATTAGATATTTTGATCTAGTTTATCCTACTATATATTTTGATAGGGTCTATCCTACTAGATATTTTAATCTGGTTAATCCTACTAGTCACTACTAGATATTTTGATATAGTCTATCCTACATGAAGAGTCACTACTAAATATTTTGATCTGGTCTATCCTACTAGATATTTTGATATGGTTTATTCTACCATATATTTTGATCTAGTTTATCCTACTAGATATTTTGATCTGGTCTATCCTACTAGATATTTTGATCTGGTCTATCCTACCAAAATTTTTGATCTGGTCTATTCTACTAGATTTTTTGATATGGTCTATCCTACTATTTACTAATAGATTTTTTGATATTGTCTATTCTACTAGTCCCTTCTTTATATTTTAATCTGGTCTTTCCTACTAGTCACTACTAGATATTTTGATATGGTCTATCCTACTAGATATTTTGATCTGGTCTATCCTACTAGATATTTTGATATGGTTTATCCTACCAGATATTTTGATCTAGTTTATCCTACTAGATATTTTGATATGGTCTATCCTACTTGTCACTACTAGATATTTTGATCTGGTCTATCCTACTAGTCACTACTAGATATTTTGATCTAGTCTATCCTACTAATCACTACTTTATATTTTAATCTGGTCTATTCTACTAGTCACTACCAGATATTTTGATCTGGTTTATCATACTAGTCACTACTTGATTTTTTTGATATGGTCTATCCTACTAGTCACTTCCTTTGGTCATATCAGCTGTGCGGAGTGGGGGGGAACTGCTTTGTGGGCGACATCGTTCTGACCATTAACAATGCCCAGGCTTTCATCTCACTTTGTGCGAGATTAACCCTAGTCATTCTACGACTGAAGGAGGCCAACAATCTTGTTTCCATCAGTTTCAACATCGTTACTAAGTCTTGGCACAACTCTTAATTTCTGGTAGGACATTGAAGAAGAAAAGATAACTGCATTGTATTTTAAGCGTCCCCCGTAAGGGGAAAAAGCCGCTATTTATTGATGTAGTCTGTCTGCATGTCTGTCACTTTTAGAGGAAGTCTTATTACGCTGTACCACTGCCTGCTTTCCCTCGAGAGAGGGGATGATATTGTGTTGTGGGAGTCGGGGAGAAATTGCCAGCAGCTAATTGGCACTCTCCAGCAGGCATTAAAAACTTTATCCTGCTGCGCCAGAATGTGGAGCCTTGAGGTAAACCACTCAAAGTCGGTTTACTCTTGGTTTACGCTGGGACGTGACATATTGAAGGAAAAAGTTGAGCTACTGATCGATGGCAAGATTCTGGCATGGGATAAAAAGCCTAAAGTACCTCGGGGTCATCATCGATCAGAAACTATGTGCGATCATATCCAGCAGGTGCGAGAGAAAGCTTCCGAGAAGCTGAACATCGTGAAGAAGCTAGCTGGAACGAAGTGGGGAGCGAGAGCGGACGTGCTGAGAGGACTGTACATGGGTGTAGTACGCTCTCACTTGGATTGCAATCTACAATTTCATGTCTGGGCTTCGCAAACGACTCTAGCAAGCCTAGACGCTGTTTAGTAAACGCGCCATACGACTAATTTGTGGAACTTTCCGACAACGCCAATTGCCGATGGCGAACGTACCACCGTTGAAATTGCGCAGAGAGCGAGCCGTCATACTAGCTCACGAAAGATATATGCGACTACTCAGAAGTCTGGTCGACAACTGGGAGGGTAGGAAACGTCTCAAAAACCGGCCCTGCTTCATGCATGTGACGCGTGGGTTGGTCAGAAAGGCGAATCTGCTGGTGGAGCGAGCTGCTCTTTCCCCGTACGGTTCTTCTTCCCAATGGAGGCTCTCGGCATGCCGACGATACGGAAGTGCCTAGTTGACCCAGTGGTAACAAAGCAGTCATCCCACACGGCTACTTTAATCAGCCAGAGAGACTTTCGCTTCGTATCTAGCTGGAGTGACCACCATTTACACAGACGGCTCTGTTCATACGCTCGAGGGCACTGTGAAAGCTGGGTATGGGGCGGAAGTTCGACTCTCTGGCACCCCCGAAAGAGACGAGCTTATGGGACCCTGCCATGGGAAAAGTAGCCTTGAGGCTGAATTGGAGGCAATTTTCCAGGCACTGGATTGGGTAGAAAACATAGTATGTAGTGGGGCTGCGCCAGCCAAAGACTTAGTCTTGTTCACTGGCTCGATGTCCGCACTAGAGGCCTTAGAGGGGCTAGAAGAAGGTGTCAGGAGGGTATGGGACGTCCTCACGGTCGGAGGGCGTCTTTTACGATTCGTAGTGAGCATTACCTTACAATGGGTGCCCGCCCATTGTGTAGTGGTCAGCCACGACTTGGCTGATCTTCTTGCAAAAACCGCGGTCGCGGCGGCGCTCGAGCATGATGAACCTTGCACATACCAAAGTGTACGATCCCTGCCCGACAAACGTTTGTTGATGCTTTGGTACGATGGCTGGGATTCTTCGGACAAGAGCCGTGAGCTCCAAAGGGCAATGAGTAGACCAGAAAAAAGAAATGCGTGGTGGCAACTTAATCGTGCGGAACAGGCGGTCCTAGCCCAGTTCCGAGTCGGACACTGTCCAATAGGGGTTTACTTCGGACGGAGGAGGAAAAATTACGACACACGGTGCCGCCACTGCATGGAGGACGACGAAACAATAGAACACATTCTATACGAATGCAGAGTTCTGCACGAAGGACGATTGCGACAAGGATATGATAGAGAGATATCTGGTACATGTCCGACACAAAAGCTGTCTTTGTACGGGGACAAGGCGACCTTAAATCTCACTGCTCGCTTCCTCTCACGTGCTCTAAGCGAGTAATTCCCAGCATGGTTCGTTACTAATGGGGTTTCTGATACGCTGTACCCCAGCTAACAGTGACAATGTCACTCGGTGCACATGAGTTCAAAAGTTCAAGGACGTTCTGCACCGTGCTGGTCTAGTTCTAAACCTGTCCACTAGGTGGCACGATGAGAACAAAGTCTTTGTCTCTTTGACTTCGTGTTCTAAGCCATACACAACAATTCTTCACTGATCACTACGTACATTAGTAGAAAGTTTAGTAGTAAGTGTACATACTTTGGCAAGGTGGTGTTTATACTTAGTACAACATCTTGGTCATTATAGTAGCCTGGCACTGTACTGTTATTGTATTGATGGGATACAATTCTGGACTTAAAGTGAATCACTCCAATAAAGTCATTGGCACCTAGAAGATAAATAGTATCTATCTATCTATCCATTTTCTATTTTTTTTAAGATATTGATAAACACAACAAACTTTAGTGGTCCTTGTTTTATGAATAACTTATATTATGCGCTTAATTTATACATAGTAAAATGTAAGCATAGACATATCTTTAAAAACTTACCAACTATTTTGACTTTTTCTTCTGGAGTAAACTGGGGTAACTTTTGGTCTGGGAATCCCAAAGCTGTTCTTTTAAGGGCTACCTTTTCTTTCATTAAACTGGGATAGTCACCATGATACAACGGATCTAAAAACCAGCCAATCCGAAATGCAATAGATCTCATAGCAGCCTCGTCACCATCAACACTAGTTGTATCCGGATAAAACCAGTCGAAACGTAAAGACAGTCCAACCTGGCCTGATCATTCATGAAAGAAACTATTTGAAGGAAGCACGACTATAGACTTGAGGAGACATAATAATGATAGAAAGCATGAATCACTCATGAAACATTGGGTCCCTTGCACATTATAATATTTTCGCTGTGCGTCAAAAACAAAGTTTCATGCATAGACATATAGTTTCATGTCTTGTAGCTTTTTTTATTGGACTGGATTTTCCCGTGTCATATCTATATAGTCCTATTTTATTTATTTCATTTGCTTTTGGAGTTGAATCGTAAGCTAATTATTGCTTTTATTGTTTCGTGGGTGTTTCATCTCTCGTAGCCGTACGACTAAAAAAGACGTCCAGTGTAAAAGCATCCATTTAGTCACGTAGGCCAATAAGTCCGACCGCAAACGAGGACTTCAGTTACAAGACACGACTGTTTCAAAGCGAAGAACGGCCATTTGATCGTCACTGTGTCATTCTTTGTTGTTGTTGTTGTCGTACAAAATTTTTAATGTGCAAGCGACCTTAGAGCAGTCTATCGATGTAATGTGCAAGCCACCTTACAGCAGTCTATCGATGTAATGTGCAAGCGCCTTACAGCAGTCTATCGATGTAATGTGCAAGCGACCTTAGAGCAGTATATCGATGTAATGTGCAAGCGACCTTAGAGCAGTCTATCGATGTAATGTGCAAGCGACCTTAGAGCAGTCTATCGATCTAATGTGCAAGCGACCTTAGAGCAGTCTATTGATGTACTGTGCAAGCGACCTTACAGCAGTCTATCGATGTAATGTGCAAGCGACCTTAGAGTAGTCTTTTGATGTAATGTGCAAGCGACCTCTATAGATGTAATGTCTTAGCGACCTCTATCGATGTATTGTGCAAGCTATCTTTATCGACGTAATGTGCAAGCGACCTCTATCGATGTAATGTGCAAGCGACCTTAGAATAGTCTATCTTTGTAATGTGCAAGCGACCTTAGAGTAGCTTATTGATGTAATGTGCAAGCGACTTTAGAGTAGTCTTTTGATGTAATGTGCAAGCGACCTCTATTGATGTAATGTGAAAGCGACCTTAGAGTATTTTATCGATGTAATGTGTAAGCGACCTCTATCGATGTAATGTGCAAGCGACCTTAGAGTAGTCTATCGATGTAATGTGCAAGTGACCTTAGAGTAGTCTATATATTTAATTTGCAAGCGACCTTTATCGACGTAATGTACAAGCGATCTTAGAGTAGTCTATCGTTGTAATGTGCAAGCGACCTTTTGATGTAATGTGCAAGCACCTCTATCGATGTGAAGTGCAAGCGACCTCTATCGATGTAATGTGCAAGCGACCTTAGAGTAGTCTATCGATGTAATATGCAAGCGACCTCTATCGATGTAATGTGCAAGCAACCTCTATCAATGTAATGTGCAAGCGAACTCTATCGATGTACTGTGCAAGCGACCTTAGAGTAGTCTATTAATGTAATGTTCAAGCGACCTTAGAGTAGTCTATCGATGTAATGTGCAAGCGACCTTGGAGTAGTCTATTGATGTAATGTGCAAGCGAATTTAGAGTAGTCTTTTGATGTAATGTGCAAGTGACCTCTATCAATGTAATGTGCAAGCGACCTTAGAGCAGTCTTTTGATGTAATGTGCAAGCGACCTCTATCGATGTAATGTGCAAGCGACCTCTTTCGATGTAATGTGCAAGCGAACTCTATCGATGTAATTTGCTATCGACCTCTATCGATGTATTTTGCAATCGAATTGAGTGTAGTATATCGATGTAATTTCCAAGCGACCTCTATCGATGTATTGTGCAAGCGACCTTAGAGTAGTCTATCGATGTAATGTGCAAGCGACCTTAGAGTAGTCTATCGATGTAATGTGCAAGCGACCTTAGAGTAGTCTATCTAAGGAAAAAAAAAGGCGTTTAATGGCAAATCAATTTTTTTTTTTTTTGATGCCCATAGACCAAGGCATTCCAATTGCAACGTTCCGTTCACTTCTTTAGTTGTGGCTTGTTCCAAGATGTTATCTCTCAGTATACTTAAATATTTTATATAAATTCTATTTATTCCATCATCATTTGAATACTTAAAAAAACAACAAAAAAAAAACAAAAAAAAAAAACCATCAACGATATTCGTAAATAAAAAAATTTTTTAAACTTTAGAAGAAATAAAATAGTGCAGTACGCGAGGGAGTTCAATGTTTTTTTTATAGGTTCAAGTTTTTTCAAGTTTATTTATTAGAAAATATAAAACGCCTATATCGGTTCAGTTGTACTAGCTGTCTGGAGCTACAAGCCAACAACATGCCAACAATATATCTTAAGGGGGGACGGCGTCGAAAACAATGTTTTATTTTCATTGTAGTTATTAATCCATATCTTAATAGTGGTAAAATAACATTATTTCAATGTTTTTAAAATTAAAATATCTTAAGTAAGAGACATTGTTTCATCTTCTAATAAGACCTTGTGAAGAGGCGTATGCAAAAATATGTATCAAAACTTTTTGAAGAAAACATTTCAAAACGTCTTTGTTAGTGTGATTCGTCTGGATTTTTGTTTTTCATTGAATGGTTGAATTTCTTCCAACCATTGCACTTCATTATAGTGACGACTTTTGTGTGAAAAAAAAGGTTTGAGACAGAAATGTCTAACTTAAAAAAGATCACGCCCATTACAGACGTCCGTGAGCTACATGTACCTCGCATAATACTATTGACCCGGGCTGCCTCAATATTATTAAACTTAATATGTCCCTCGACTTTTTTTTACTTCAATGAATAGTGCGTTCTTAAAGAAAACACCAGCTTCTAAGGGGTTTGAACGAAAATTTTAATTTCTAGGGGGTCGCCACCCTGAAATGTGAGAAACACTGCCTGACTTTTTTTTTTTACTTAAATTCATTGTATGACTTGTACTTTGAATTATTTATTTTGTAATAAACTCAAGGAAAATAGTCAGCGCTGATTTGCTTTATTTTGTGCTAGTGTTGTGTTGGATTAATTTGTAGCACCTCTGAATCCGCGTATGTCAGAAGATTATGGATACAATGCCCATTTCTCCAAAATACAATCGTTATAATTAAAGTTAAAAAGTTTTAAAAGTTTCACCGTCAATGGCTTTTGTATTTCGAGTCTTTTTAGTTAATTAACATGTAATTGTTCAGACCATATAAAACTGTTGAGCAGTCAAGGTTATCGAGAAATCATGATCATTTACACTGTTCATTGTAATATACCAGCTGCAGCTCATCAATTATAAATGCATCGTCACAAAATATAAGCGAGTAGTCAGAATAAGATACGTTTTTATTGTTTATCACAAAGAACCAAGATTTCTGAATGCACATAAATCCAAAATGGTTCATAGTTGTAGGAATACAACAACGGCTCAATATGAATGGAAAAAATGGAATGGTCTACAAAAAATGGATTAAATCGAAGGGCACTTTTGGTAGTGTCCAGCTCAGTTATATGGATTTTTTTTTCTAGAAATAAAAAGAGTGTGTGTGTGTGTGTGGGGGGGTGATTTTAATTTTGCAAGCAGGCGGCCACACCCATCTCGGCGGCCATGCTTGCTTTAGACTTTGATTTTCCTTACAGTGTTGTTAGAGGATCTTATAATCCTGGTTTTCTTGTTGCAATTTTCTACAAGTAAATGAGATAGCTAAACAGCAGTACCTTATAATAAATGAAGTTAGTAAAAAAAATGTTTACATTAATTCATTTTCTTTTCACATTGCAATTCAAAATAGCTTTTAGTATTTTTATTAGCAGTAAATAAGAAACTAGTTACCATTCTGTGCTGCTTTAAAGGATGTCTTATAAAGTAGATAAACTTCAACATGAGCCAATAGGAGATGATGGCCTACTGTATAAACAAGGCCTGGTTGTTTCAGACCAGGGGCGTGTTCTCCGGTTTCATAGCCTTTATAAGCAATACTAAGTGGATCTTCTATGGTGGTCCACAGTTTGACCTGTTGAATGCATGTACAGAACTTCACAATTAAATTGACTTTTAATGAGAACCAAATCTAAAGCAAAATGTTGTATTGTTTAGATGAGAATATCTTTTTTCTATAAAACAATAATTAGATTGACAGATCCATAGATATTGTCTTGCTCAGCTCTCAATTTCAGTTCATTTCAGCATCATCATTATCAAAGTGACAAAGAGAAAAATAAAAAATATATAAATATTTTTAAAAAGTTTTGTTGAATTATTTAAACAAACTGCAAAAAAAAAAAAAAAAAAAAAAAAAAATACAAACCCGGTTTCCAAATCTTTGAAAACATAAATTAGCATAATCTTTAAACCAGGTGACAGATGAAGAATTAGCCCAACCGCCTTGGTCCTGTAGAGCCTGGGGCAGGTCCCAGTGATAGAGTGACACGAAAGGTGTGATGTTCTTGGCCAGTAGCTCGTCGATTAAAATATCATAATGTCTGAACCCAGCCTCATTCACACTAGACTTTGTTCCGTCTGGTAAGAGACGAGGCCAGGACAAGGAAAACTTGTAGTGAGAAACCTTTTCGATATAATAGAAAACTCAATATTTAATGCGTAAATATTTCAAATAGTCCATGGCGGTGATATGGGCATGGTACTTGGGGTGATTTCGGTATATATTATACATTTATCATGGGTGTAAGTTTTTTATTGGTTGTTTAATTGCATACACATTCACACACACACACACATTTTCTAAAACACACAATGTGTGACACACACACACAGACATATATTTAAATATATATATATATATATATATAATAGGGGTGTACCGGATAGTAGCTCCGGTTGAATATTCGACCTTTTTTCACTATTCGGCTCTGGCCGATAAATATATAATATATTTATACGCAATAGTCTCCTGTATTGGAAATAAAGTTTCTGTGGTGTCTGCTATTCTTCTAACAAAAAAATGCATGCTAAATATCAAATCTACTCTTCACGACTTGTTGGAAAATTGTTCAATGTGTCACGTGGGATAGAGTTGAACCGACTTGACTACACTTAAGGAACTTAGGGACTGTAGTTTTGATTACTTTTATAATTTTGTCATGAAACTGTTTATCCTCTCAATATACACGACTTTGAAGTCTGCGTCTTATAGTCAGCCAACTCTTGGACCAGCTTGGTTCTAAAGCTACAAAATGTGTTGGTTACAACACTAGGCCATATAGACTGATTCTAAATCTGAAAGCAAATATTAAATCACACAGAGTGCGATGTCAAACTCAATTCTATGTAAGAGTCTTTCGGTCTGCGTCTGAAAATGGGGTCGGCCAGACTGATTTGGTGATCCAAACGAGGTTGTGCACCTGGATCGATTGCACCGGTTTTGTGAGGAGACCAGAGTCTGTTCGGGACGAACAGAAATAGGGAGGGCAGTGTTGTAACCCTGTTCCTCCCTGAATCGGTTAGTTATTTTCTTTAGTTCATTCCCACGTCTTAACATTCTGTTTCCTACATAGATCACGCTCAATAGCAAGAATTACCAAATGTTCGAGAATTGTTGACCCCAAGTAATTCTTCATTAGTTCGATTCCACTATTAAGAGTATTGCATAATGCCGTTTTTTTTATCGCGCGTAGGATTGGCGTTTTCTATACTGAATGACACTCCAAAATGAAATTTTGTTATCTATATATTTCAGGAGATTTTTATAATTTTTCAAAAAAAATTATTTTCGGAGATTTCCAGGACTTTTTCGTATATTTTGCAATTTCAGGAGATTTCCAGGAGTTCCTGGTGACGCCTTTTAAAGATTTATGAGATGAAATCGTCGAAACTAACCGCGTTATGCATTTCAAATGTTAGGCCTATATTTTTCCTACCCCTAAAGCTTTTAGACGTTGCACATCCTCTTTAATTTTATTGTATCCGTCCGCGGCCTTTTTCCCTTCTCCACCTCCTTGTATGTTTCCATTTAATTTGGTAAACTCGTCCCATATGCTTGCACCTTTGCCTAAAATGTAAGGGAAAAAAAGAAGTTAATGTTTTGGTTGTTTTAAACATATTGCATTAGGAATGATAAAGCATTCTAATTGAATGCACGGGGGATTGCATTCCAAGATACCTGGTCAACTACCTGGTCTACAAGCAGGTCTACTACCAGGTCTACAAGCATGTCAAATATTAGGTCTACTACCAGGTCTACAAGCAGGTCAACTACCAGGTCTACAAGCAGGTCAAATATTAGGTCTACTACCAGGTATACAAGCAGGTCAAATATTAGGTCTACTACCAGAACTACAAGCAGGTCAACTACCATGTCTACAAGCAGGTCAAACACTACGTCTACAAGCAGATCAACTACCAGGTCTATAAACAGGTGAACTACCAGGTATACTACCACGTCTACAAACAGGTCTACTACAAGGTCTACAAGCAAGTCAACAAGCAGGTCTACAAACAGGTCTACTACCAGGTCAACTACCAGGTCTATAATCACGTCTAAAAGCAGGTCTACTACCACGTTTACAAGCAGGTTTACTACAAGGTCTACAAGCAAGTCAACAAGCAGATCTACAAACAGGTCAACTACCACGTCTAAAAGTAGGTAAACTACCAGGTCTACAAACAGGTCTACTACCAAGTAAGCTATCACGTCTATAAGCAGGTCTACTACCACCTCTACAAGCAGGTCAACTACCACGTCTATAAACAGGTCTACGACCACGTCTATGAAAAGGTCCACTACCAGGACTACAAGCATGCCTACTACTAGGTCTAGAAGCAGGTCAACTACCACGTCTACAAGCAGGTCAACTACCACGTTTACAACAGGTCTACAAGCAGGTCAACTACCAGGTCTACAAGCAGGTCAACTACCAGATCTATAAGCAGGTCAACTACCAGGTCTACAAGCTAGTCAACTACAAGGTCTACAAGCAGGTCAAATACCACGTCTACAAGCAGGTCAACTACCAGGTCTACAAAAAGTTCAACTACCACGTCTACAAGCAGGTCAACTACCAGGTTTTCAACAGGTCTACAAGCAGGTCAACTACCAGGTCTACAAGCAGATCAACTACCAGATCTACAAGCTAGTCAACTACAAGGTCTACAAGCAGATCAAATACCACGTCTACAAGCAGGTCAACTACGAGGTCTACAAGCAGGTCAACTACCACGTCTACAAGCAGGTCAATTACCAGGTCCAAGAATGCCTACTACCAGGCCTACAAGCATGCCTACTACCAGGTCTACAAGAAGGTCAACTACCACGTCTACAAGCTAGTCAACTACCAGGTCTACAAGTAGGGCAACTACCAGGTCTACAAGTAGGTAAAATACAAGATCTACAAGCAGGTCAACTACCAGGTCTATAAGCAGGTCAACTACCAGGTCTACAAGCAGGTCAGCTACCACGTCTTCAAGCAGGTCAACGACCTGGTCTACAAACAGGTCAACTACCAGGTCCAAGCATACCTACTACCAGGTCTACAAGCAGGTCAACTACCAGGTCCAATCATTCCTACTACCAGGTCTACAAGCATGCATACTACTAGGTCTACAAGCAGGTCAACTAATAGGTTCAAGCATGCCTACTACCAGGTCTGAAAGCAGGTCTACTACCACGTCTACAAACAGGTCTACTGCAAAGTCTACAAGCAAGTTAACAAGCAGGTCTACAAACAGGTCTACTAACAGGTCAACTACCAGGTCTACAAGCAGGGCTACTACCACGTCTACAAGCAGGTCTACAACCAGGTCTACAACCAGGTCTACAACCAGGTCTACAACCAGGTCTACAACCAGGTCTACAACCAGGTCTACAACCAGGTCTATAAGCAGGTCAAAGACCAGGTCTACAAGCAGGTCTACTACCAGGTCTACAAGCAGGTCAACTACCACGTCTACTACGAGGTCAAGTACCATGTCAACAGCCAGGTCAACTACCAGGTCAAAAGTTAACTAAAAATTATAAGCTTTTAGCTGAACTAAAAAAAAATTAAGGTTAAAGTTTAATTAGGAAAAAAAGTTTGAGTTAAAATTGTAGTTCCGTAGTTTAGTTACAAACTAAAAAATTCCGTCCTGTCATGCGCCCTTTTCACGGCTTTCATAAATGACCTACCGGCTCAGCTAAAATGCCAAAATCTGCTATATGCTGATGATATTGTCCTTTGGAAATCCGGAAGGAGCGCAACCTCTAAAAAGTGTTGCAAGAAGATCTCCATACGCTCTGCTCATACACACAAAAATGGAGGCTAGAAATAAACACATCCAAGACGGTCTTTTCTCTGTTCACGCTCGGGACTGGCATTCTCAGGCAACCTTTCCAGCTCTCCCTCAACGGAGTGGCTCTCAGCATGGAAAAGCTACCCATGTACCTTGGTGTAACTTTAGATCGCAAACTAAAAATGTGTGAGCACATCCAGGATGTTGTAAGAAAGGCCTCAGGGAAACTTTGCATTGTGAGGAAGCTGGCACCCACGAAGTGGGAAGCCCGAGCAGACATGCTCCGATCACTGTATTTAGGAGCAGTCCGATCACAGATAGACTACAGCCTACCTGTGCAAATTTATGGCTCTAGGACTGCTCTTGAACAACTTGATAAAATACAGTCTCAAGCACTAAGATTTGTCTGTGGAACCTTTATGACAAGTCCAGTAAATGCGGCTGAAATAATGGCTAATATAGGTCCGCTAAACCTTAGGAGGGAAAGGTCATTACTGACCTGCTATGAGCGGTCTAAAAGGCTGGATGAATACCTCCCAGCTAGAAAACTAGTGGATGGTTAGAGACGCAAAAGCCGTATCCAGATGCAGTCTTTTATGCATCATGCCACTAGACTATCTGATGAAGCTGGCCTCTCCACCAACCGACAAAACATTCAACGCTTTCATCCCCTTCCCCCTTGTTGTCGCCCAACGACCCCAGACATACGCTTGAAATTAGTAGACCCTAATGCCACTAAGCAAAGCCGTTCATCTATCGACCCTCAAATCCTAGCTCTGGAGACCATTAATACCTTCAAGCCCAGTACTAGTTTTGCATACACTGATGGGTCGGCATCAATAGATTCTGGAAGAGCAGGCTATGGTGCTTACATCGACTTTCTTGGCTCTTACACAGTCAAAATCTTTGGACCATGTGGTAGTGTTTGCAGTTTTGATGCGGAGACCATGGCAGTCTGTGAAGCCTTAAAAGTCATTGACTCTCAACTCGGCGAGGGACATTTGAGGGCAACACAGATTGTTGTGGTCACTGACTCAAAATCTGTACTACAGGCTTTGCAAAGCCCCGGACCATGGCCCCCCAATATCAACACTGTCTTCATGAAACATTAAACAACGCTATGGCACCCCTGGGTACCGAGTCGCATAGGTGTGACTGGCAACACAATTGCAGACTCTTTGGCCAACCAGGGAGGGCAAATTCCACCCACTGATCAGGCTGTAAGCTTTCATCAAGCCCTGGCTATAATACAAAAAACAAAAATGGAAAAGTGGTTTGAGTGCTGGGACAAGTTCCAAAAAGCCTGTGGAGTCTGGGAGCGCATGAGGCGCCCTGACCGCACTTCCCCGTAGTGAAGGTTGTCCAGGCCTGAGCAAGGTATTATAGCACAGTGCAGGACAGGCCACTGTCCTGTTGGCTCATATTTCTCGCGGCTATGGCCAAATTTTGATTCACGGTGCCCCCGATGCGGGGAAGAAGAGGAAACCGTGCCTCATATTTTGTTTGACTGCCCCAGACTTGCTGATCTCCGTCTCAACAGGTCTGGGAAACCCAAAATTCTCGACCTGTATGGCGACATTTATGCACTACGCAAGACAGCAGGGTTTCTGTCCAGGGCTTTTGCAAGAGAGGATTTGAGCCTCCCAAGCCCTCACTCTAATGGAGTTTGATGATGATGATGATAATTAAAATTTAAAAACTTAACACGTGGTAGCGATTTAAACGCACATCCTTGTTTTCTGGTTATGTGATAACAAAAAGTCTGCATTTGAAGAGAGTCTGGTAAAAGTAAGATGCTGGTAGAAGTTATAGGGGTTGTTCCTTATTTATTCCGAGTCACGTAGTGGTGTTTTTTGTTAGTGAAAAGGGGAAATCTGAAACGTATTAGGTCAATATTTAGTGGTTTTAATCAATTCATTAGAGGCAAACTATAATTTATTAACTGCAGGTACACCCTTATCATAGATTAAACATTAGATGACGCCAAAGAATATAATAGATTCTAGACTAATCTAGACTGTAGACCTATTATTGAGATCTAGGTCTAAATCTAAAGTTAGGCCTATGTAGATCTAATAGTAAATTGACTGATTTTAACAACCTGGTTAGATAGATGTACACATGTAGGCCTATTCTACTGTACTGTGTAGTCGTGGTGACACGACCATCCCGTGTTTTTTCCTTGCGCGTTACACAAAAATGTTTTGTTGTTTTATGTTCAGTAGTCAAGCTAGAATATAGCACATTGTCATGGTTATTCAAGCATATACCTAGATGATCTACCTTCTTATTCGTTACACAAGTCAAAAGTTTCTTAACAAACCAGTAGATTCGTTTTTATTTCTGTAGTTACTAGAGCTTATGGTCCGATTTGTTGTCTATTTTTTTATAAGACTTTAACCCTTAAAACGCGTGTGGTAGTTTAACCTCTAAACATCAGAATTGTAATTCCATTTTGAATGTATCATTTTAAAACAACTCAGCACTTTAAGGGTTAAGCTTTCCTGTAAGGTTATCCGTTCTATAATAAGTCAATACTTTTCTAAAGATTTGAATTCAAAATAAAAATATATCTTTTTTTAAAAATTTTACTGTGTAAGAAACATCTTCCTTAGTACTGAATTTATTCGCGAGAAATATTTCTACAATGTTGAAGAAATTAGATCACATCGTAGGCGTACAGTAGGATACATTATTAGATTACTATTAGATTGGCCATATCATAATACAATTTCTCGGTGGACACGTTTAAAAAGTTGTTGTTTTGTTGTGTTTTTTTTAAATGCACGTTGAGCACAGTGCAAGAGACTTGTGAATGTTTATAAATAAAAGATGTTTACATTCTACCTGCACTTTCAAATCGAAGTCCATACATTTGAATTATTGATTTGTTTTCGTACCTTCTATTCCATAAAAAAATGCAGTGAATAGCATATTTCACCATTCATATGCGTTTGTTCAATAGATAGCTTGTCTTGTTTCCTTTGCCAAAAGAAATATATTTCAATTGCCAAGTCAAACTGGAGGTTGCTTAATTTGATTACTTTTTGAGATAAAACAAAATACAAGAACCTACCATCAGCATCCCAAGCTCCTTCAGTCACATATGCAGCACTGCTGACTCCAAAAGCAAAAGACTCAGGAAACGTATCACCGCCAACATTGTGTACAACAAGTGTACACAAAATCACATTGATAATAAACATTCTAGGTTGATGTGTGCGGCTCACTTCAACTAAGTCTCAGAATGTTGGTTTTGTGTTCTCGATCTAAATACAATGCAAGAGAAAGACTATTACAATAGCTTAACACTTTCTTTTATTTTTACAGAAAATATTAAAATTTACTAATTAAAAAAAATACTCTTTTCAATAGAGAAAAAAAAACATATTTATAAAAGACACAAGAGATTAAAGAAAAAAAAATTACAAAGATAATTTGTGTCATATGGGCAACCGAGCAAATGCCCGGTGGGCCGGTACATTAATGGGCCGGTGGGGCTGCCGAATGGAAAACATTAAATGTCAGTAATTACCGTAAACGTCATTGGCCTTGCCTTACCTTTTATAAAAAATCTTTACAAACTTTACTGCATACTACTAGTTACAAATTCCGAAATAATGAATTCATGTATACTGTGCTTGTATGACTTTTTCTATTCTATTAAACTAAGAGGCTAACAAGTAACATAAGACACATATTTTTTTATAGTCCTATATAAGATGAACTAATGTGAAAATAAGGGACCCTGAACTTAAAAATTAGGAAATAGTTATTGGTGTTATGATGTAGTTATGTTTACAGCAGTCTGTAGGATCCACTGTTACCAAATTTGACACATAAACGGATTGTCCTGTGTAATATGGTTGGTCCGTTGTTCGCAAGATCCCAGGATTTCTCAGCTACGAAGTCATTGACAAATCACAATTATTATTTAAACATGTAACCAAATAGAAATGGAAAGGAAAAGGTAAAGGGGGAGTAGACCTTGAACAAATAATGTAAAGAGTTGGTGTATAGAGACATGACACTTGGACTATAAGGACGATGGCTATTGTGGAGATGGTTTTATGGAGATGATAGCAAAGAGTGCTGTCTTGTGATAACTGACCCAACGGCTAGTAATGAATTCATGGTACAATTTATAAAGGGGGAGGGTGAGATCATTAGCTAGGCTTTTGAGTTCGTTCTAATACTGTAGTATTCGTAATTAACTTGTGAACTAAGGTTTCTGTTGCAAGGTAGGACATAGGAGTCCTGAATGCCAGACTAAAAGAACGTGTTATTATAGTTGTGTGTCATTGACATTATTCCTCAAATCTACTCTATTTATTGCATTTCATCATAAATTGAATTTGTTGATATTGTAATAAAAGTTCTGTTTAGTTTTGTTCACAAAGATGTTATTCAAGTTATTTTAGTTGTATAAGTTAAGATATAATACGCCTACAGCAGTTTAGTTGTCTACCAGCAGTTTGGTGCTACAAGTCAACGAGCATATTTTTTTTTAAAATTCAAAGTATATCATTCAGAAATCAAAAGTAAACGCTGCACAATACCAGACGATGGTGAACTCGGATTTCCCATTGCACTTTAAGTTTATGCAATCTAACCGTGACAGACAAATTGACATACAAAGAGTACCAAAAAAAAAAAAAAGAAAGAAAACTCTTAAGATCAATTTCTTACTAAAAGGAAGACATAATGTTGCACTTACTTCTGTGATAGCTCTACGTTACACTCACCGTTCTAAGTCTTCAACACACACACCTCAACACGGTGTAATCAGTTTGGAAAGATAATGAGACTGTTTTGTTTTTTATAACATCAAGGTCAATCTTCAGGAATCTATAGTTCTAGGTTTTGTACTTTGAAGAAAAACAGTGAAAACAAAATAATTAACAACAGATATACCAAAATGCTGTACCATGGGCGTAGCCAGGATTTTTTTTTTTTTTGGGGGGGGGGGGTGATTTTTTTCTTTGCACACATACATACACATGTTTTATATACACACACATACATACATTACATATATATATATATACACACACATATATATACACATACATACACATATTTAAATACACACACATACATACACACATATATATATATATACACATACACAAACACATATATAGATACATACACACCTAATCAAACTTCACCTGCCATCCAGACCCTTCATTTTTTCGAACGTCTTTTGTCCCCAAGATGTTTCTTTCTGGAGGGAGTGGAATGACCGTAGACACTCCTCCTTTCCCAGCTAGGGGTTCAGGGGGAGCGCTGTGAGCACTTTCAGATTGGTCAAGTGTGGAGCCCAGGTATCTCCCGTGTTTAAAATTAAAAACAAAGTCTATTCTGTTTATTTGTTGTTTTTTTTAAATTTTAGTCTCTGGCTAGGGTTAGGGAATTCTCGTAGATTTAATTTATTAATGGATTCCTGCAACTGGCAACAAAACCCCATAGTTCGGCTTAAATAATAACTATAATTTAGCTATAGTTTTTTATTGGAGAAGTGACTTTTAAGATCACTCTTCCCCACCCCCCACCTTCTTTGCAACGCTCATGGAAGTTTTTCGACTGCAATTATTCTTTTTTTTTTTGATTTGAGTATGTTTAAATCTTAAACCTCTCTTGGACTCGCTCATGGAATAGTGGCTGGATTTTTTTTTTATTATTGGAAAGGGGATTTGAGCATATCCTCTCCCCTCATGGCTATGTTTTTATCTATTAGTTATCCTTCATTTTTTATTGCAAAATAAAAAGGGGGGGGTTTGAACTCAAAACCAATGTCTAGCTACTGTTATGTAATTTTGTGACTTTTGCTTGGCTGTTCTTTTTATTGCAAGTGGGTTTTTAATCTCAAAACTGTTCTCCCCCCCCCCTTTTTTTTCCAATGACTATGCTCGGGGATCGTAGTTAGCTTTAGTTGTTTTTTTTATCAAAGAAGGAGTTTAAACCGCCTGAAGGTTGGTGGTAAACTCGAAACCCTCTCTGGCTACGCTTATGGAATTATGTGACTGTAATTTTTTTTGAAAAGGGAGTTTTTTTTAGGGGGAGTTTACTCTCTGGAGGGAGGGGGGGTTAAGCTTAAAACTTCCTTAGCTACGATCATGCTATGGGTGACTGTAGTAAACTTTTTAAAGAGATTTTTTGTAACCTCAGAACCCTTTGGCAACGCTTAGGCAAGTGATGGTTTAACATTAAAATCTCCCCTTCAATAAATAACAAAAATTAAAAAAAAAACTGTTCCAAATCCACTTCTTTTCGGGATGAAGGGGAAGGGGTTGAACCCCGAAAACTCTACCTAACAGTTTCTTAGAGTATCTCTCCTTGGTATATTATACATATCTTTGTATGTGCTGCAGATAATCTCATGAATAGACATTAAATCGACTGAAGACGCAAAAGTTTAGAAATTGCGTATAAATATGCATAGATTATTTTTACTTTCTATGAGTTCAAGTGTCTGCAAAAAAAAAAAAAAAAAAAAAACTTAACCAGCGACAAAAGAAATAAAACAAATAGCAGTACAGAATAAAAAGATAAAATTTGACATCATAAAATTCTTGACCTGTGACGTATCACAATAGTGTAGTGTTGTATTTTCTCGAGACCAGTGGTTCTAAAAATGTAACTGCTGATGATCAATTTTTGTTTTTATTGATGGACGGAAGCACAGAAAAGAAAATGTTCAGTGAGACTGGAGTAGCGGATCAATTCCCTACTAAAGAGGGTTGAAGGACCCAGTAAATAAAGACGTCCTATCAGAGAGTAAAGACGTGTTTTGTAATCAACTATATGATTGCCCTAATTAAAGCACATTTAAAAAATGACATTCAGGTCTAGATATTAACAATTAACAAAAACACAAATGGACAAATTGGTTGTGATCATTTGCATAGTTGTTCATTGAATGGGCATTGTAATACTGGACTTAGTGACTAGGCAGTGATATATTAGTCATTAAATGGGCATTGTTAAAGGGTGTGTGTGTGTTTCTATAGTGATGGAAGGAGGTTAGCGATTGGTTGGAAATGTTGCATGATAGTTGGCATTGTCGTCATTTGGTATTAGTTATGGGAGACGACTCCTGAACGTGAGACTGAAAGGTTGTGTTATTGGAGTAAATTTGATTTTGTTTTAAAAAAATATTGTTAAAAGTCTAGTACGTTTATTTGATCTCATATTAACTTGATTTTGTCTATATTAGAAATTAAGTTATATTGAGTACTGTTCACAAGGAAGTTATTCAAATTATTTCAAGTTTTTTTTTTTAGCTAAGATCTATTACGCCTACAGCGGTTTAGTTGTCTACCAGCAGATCGGTACTGCATGTCAACGACCGCATCAACAGGAATTGTGATACTAAACTTTCTAACTGGGCAGTAATATTATTACAAATTGTGTTTGTTATTATAATGGTAGGACTAAATGTATAGTTTCTTTTTTATTATAATGATAGGGCTAAATGTATAGTTTCTTTGTTATTATAATGATAGGGCTAAATGTATAGTTTCATTCTACCATTGCTTGCACGAGATAGTATGTTTGTGGTCAACAGGTCTGCATGAGTGCGTGAAAGGGTAGGTGAAATGTGTGAATTTTTAGTTAGTGGTGGATTAGATTCTGAGAGAGGAAGTTGTGTACTGGACTCTGAAAGAGAAAGAGTTAGTAACTGGAGACTATAGTTTGAGTTAGTCGAGAGTTGTTTAGTAGGAACGTCTTTTTTCCTATGGTAAATATATACTAGATTGTCAATGGTGGACGTTGTATTTTCTTGGAGTTTTTTTGATGATCTACATGTGTAAATAAGTTATAGTTTAAGTTATTTAATAAAATTATACATATGTGTCGAGTCTCTTTGGAGAGGAAGATAGTGCTCCATAGGTAAGGTTAAAATGTCCTGCCGTCAAATTATTAAACTGGGGCTTGAAGTTGCTTCCAGTGACCAAACCCTCTATACAACGACCACCACACCTTCCTGGGCAACCCCCCCCCCTCCCCCCCATATATAGGCGGTTTATGGCAATTATATTAGTCAATGAATGGGCATACTGGACTTAGTTACTGAACAATAATATATCAGACATTGTCGGTAGAATAAAATGTACCATTGATAGGGAATAGTTGTGGCTGAATTTAGTGTGTGGTTGGAGATAAAGTGGTTGGTAGTTACGTGGTTGGTAGTTACGTGGTTGGCCACCACAAGTTCTGTTAACGTGGTATGACGAAAACTGAAGCTCAATATGAAGTGCCAATAAGACGATATTTAACCACAGGTGTTATACTACAGGTTACCTATCAAGGGGACTCGAGTAAAATTCTAAACAGTAAACATAGTAAGCAGTACAAACTACAGACCCAGTATTTAGCTACTGACGTAGTGTTGGACTAGAGACATAGTGTTGGATAAAAATAAAAAAAAATAATCTAACTAAACAAAACATGAACATTTCATGTATTGTGAAAATATAAGTGTTCAATTCGGTTCGGTCGTAAGTGAGGTTCGAGTTCGGTTCTTTCGGTTCGGGTTCGGTTCGTTTCCCATTTTTACTACAATGTACTAAAAGTATCTCATATATAACAAGGCTCACAAGTAGAAAGATGTGTTTTATAAGAATAGAGGTATACAGTTATTTCGTCCTGTCTTTGCGCTTTTTTTAAAAGAAAAAAGAATGTAAAAAAAACAACTTATATTAAGCTTATTTGTATCAATTACTTTGGATCAGTCATGTAATTAAATGTGTAATAGATCTTGAATAACAACAATAAATCGGTACGATTACAAATATTTTTACCAATCTTTTTGTTTAGCGTAAGTTCATGCTATTAGCTTTTTTCAATACGCTATAATCCTATTACTTGTCTGGACCAGTTGGAAAGTGGTAGTGAGGAGAAATAAGGGGGTATCTGGGTGATCGTTTTTTAAATGTATTTATAAAAAAAGCGACCTGAATTCAAGTTTGAGGGCTAAAGCTTCTTCAAGTCAAACGGTAACAACTGGGCCAAGGAGCTGCTTAGGAGAATAGGTTTTTAAAATTTATTTTCTTTCTACAAACTATAAAGGGAACTAATTCAACTTATATCACCTTATCAGTCAAGTAACATTTCTTTCCCTTGTTCTAGATACCAAACAAAGTAATTAATTACCAATAGTTACTTAACTAATTGGTAAATTTTTTATTGATTCTTGTGTAGCCAGGTGAAAGAAATAATTGTGCAAAATTTCAGCTTGATCCCAGATTGGGTGTGGAAGAAATAAAGTGTACAAACTTTTGACTAGACAGACAAACAGACAGAGTGATCTGATGAAGCTTTGTAAATTTAACGCGTTCTTTCGTTTCCTCCTCGATGTAATTGTTCCAGACAGATATCTTTTTACACATGGACTTATACATATTTCTTTTAATTGTATAACTTTTATTTCTTTTTTTTCATCTCTGTAGTCTGGTTTCATGTCGATGATATATTCTGTTATTAAGAACACAACCTCGGGCTGAAACACGACCCTTACAAAATCAAATATCAAGTACAGAGACTGAGCGGACAACATGCTGTCTGCAAGAGAATATCCTGCGGCCCGAGGGCACGTATAAATTGCAATCTTATGTTGATGTAAATCTCTTAGAATAGTTGTTAGTTTAAGCTCTATTCGGAATATTTGATTTGAAACATGAGTTGCAACACGTCTCTTTCAAATTAGATTGTATCTGACAAGTTCTAAATATGTTGTTGATTTGTTTTATTGTTGTTGATTTTTTAGCCGAAAGAAAATCTCTGATCTTTTTCTATAAAGCATCAATCAGTCGCTACTTTTTTAAAAAAAGCAACACTAACTTTGTTTTACAAATCGTAATGCAAGATGCCGTTTAAAGATGACTGATGAAAAGATGTTAATCTCGTGTTTGTAAAGATGAGTGTTACGTTTTGTGTTGGGAACCAAAGCACATTGCTTGAGGCATTCAGTTTTTTTTTTTTTTTTTTGGGGGGGGGGGGGGGGGGGAAGTTGTTATGATTCAAAAAAAAATTTTTTAAACTGATGGGGATATAAACCAAACAAAGGTCACCATCACCTGGGCTGACTCCTCTTTTTCTTCACCTAGACACGAGATCATAACCTTGACCTTAGAAAGACCGGCAACTGTCAATTCATTAAAAACAATATATATATATATATATATATATATATATATATATATATTGTTACGAATCTCACTATCCAGGCTCTCTGCAAACTGCACCATACACCACCAACTTAAAGAACTTGACAACTCAGGGCTCCAAAGTAACGTAACACTTTAATAGTTGAATAAATAACAGCCAATACTGTACAATCGGCAACACGTACACTGTACAAATATCTCTCCGATAACACCGTTCCGCTCTATCAACTCTTCCACTGGCCTCTCCGTCTCGTTCCGGGCTTGCACTGAGTTCAACAGTTCAGGACTGACTTCACACACTAGGCTCGATAACACCGTTCCGCTCTATCAACTCTTCCACTGGCCTCTCCGTCTCGTTCCGGGCTTGCACTGGGTTCAACAGTTCAGGACTGACTTCACACACTAGGCTCGTTGTGTCGGACTCGATCGCAGACCAAGATCAAGACGCCAGTCGTCTCAACTGTACTTGACAGTACTCCGCACTGAACCGTCGTGATGCTCCGTACAGAACCACACCGCTGAACTGTGCTGTAGTCGACCGGACTGTAGTGAACCGGGCTCTGAACAGTCTTGACTGCGTCACCTCCGCTCTTATATAGGGTCCCTACTGGCCTTCTCGAACCGGACAGAACGCCGCTTGACGTTTCTAGGTGGTCAGATGACTACAACTCTCGTGACGCTCCTGAGCTCTATTCACGACGGCGATCCTTCCCGAACCGTCATGTTGTCACTCGACTCGGCTGACCATCGTAACTCGTCACGGTTGACCGCTCGTCTAGCGCTGGCCTGGGGCGATCTGCGTCGGCTGACTACACACACACCACCACCCCCATCTGTGCCACCACCAGGTTTATAACAATATATATATATATATATAGCTTCAACATGTATTAACTTTTTTGAAAATCATTTCTAAATGAACTTGTCTAGGACAGTAGTGCCAAAACAGCAGCACCAATCAAACAAAACATAATAGAACAAGACACAACCAAAATAAAAAACAATAGAACAAGACACAACCAAACAAAACACAGTGAACTGACAAATAGAAAAAGATTAAATACCAAGATTACATAGAAAGTTCATTGATACTATTTATTATTATTTCTCTATTTTCTTTAAAAGCGTTTGATAACATAACGCTTTTGTTTCTTAATATCGTGATGATCTAAGGATATCTCCTGAGAATCTGAGGATATCACCTGATGATCGCAAGATGGTATGAGGATATCACTGATATGTTTTCTAAATGTTATAAATTTAAGTCAAGCTCAAAATACCAGTTAACAGTGCATGTTTAAGTGTTACACCGAACATTGTTATCTAAACAAAACAAACATTGTTAGGATATCTCGCTCTTTATACTGCAATGAAAGTGAGTGCTTCTTCCTATCTTGGGAATCCGTTGTTTGATATCAATTCTCTGTAAAAATAAGCAGATTGTTTGGGCCTTCGGGGTCTTTTGGAACTGTTAAAATCCACGTGGTAAAAGCCGAATCTCTCATCAAATCCGTTCGTCCATTCCAGATTGTCCATCAGTGACCAAGCCGAATAGCCACGAACATCAACATTGTCTAATCGTATTGCTACCGGGAAAAAACAGCAAAAAAAAAAGTAATCAGAAAAAAACTAATAATAAAAACAAGAGATTAGATACAGAGTAGAATAAGTTCTGATGATTTGATTTTCACAGCAACCATTTTATCCGGTAATTCTACACTATCATAGAAAAACAATGTTATCTAAAGATCATTTTACTTACCTTTGAGAACCTCATTAATGTAATATTGATAGTAATAGATTCTGTCCCAGTCTTCCAAACTGTCGTTAGTGGCGCGTCCATTTTCAGTGATGTAGATAGGAGGGTTACCATAGTGCTCTTTGATCCACCTCAAAATGTAACGGATTCCCCAAGGGTTCACTCTGAGCCAGTCTGCTTTACAGCTGATATATACAGAAATAGAAATGGATGAAACAAACAAGTAAATGTACAACAACAGTAACAGACTAACATTAGCCACCAAAATAATCACTTGGACTGGAAGAAGAATGGTGCTTGACCGCTCAGCGAACTGTTCCAGTAGCCCCTACACATTTGTGTGATGTTTGATGGGGTGCTTAAATAAATGTTTGATTGCTAGTTTGAATACATATTTGAATTGATGCATGATTGAGAGTTTGAATGGAAGGTTGAATATGTGTTTGCATGGTTGTCTGAATTGGTATTGAATTAGGACTTGAGTGTGTGTCAGAATGGGTGTTGAATTAGGACTTGAGTGTGTGTCAGAATGGGTGTTGAATTAGGACTTGAGTGTGTGTCAGAATGGGTGTTGCATTAGGACTTGAGTGTGTGTCAGAATGGGTGTTGAATTAGGACTTGAGTGTGTGTCAGAATGGGTGTTGAATTAGGACTTGAGTGTGTGTCAGAATGGGTGTTGAATTAGGACTTGAGTGTGTGTCAGAATGGGTGTTGAATTAGGACTTGAGTGTGTGCTATGGTGGAACTCATTTCGTTTTGTTGATATTTCAGAGAGTTTCTATTTATCAGCTGAACTTTGGATATTTGAATTAAGCTGAGAGGATTTCTGAATTATTTACTTCTCATTCAGTCAAGTCAAAATTGTTGTGACAAAATTAATTGCTTTTTTTACAATCCCTTTACTTCAAAGACTCACACACTAGAGACAAGCCAGACTTATTATTGTACAAAGTAGACTTACGGTGCCCAGCATGGGTCATTTAAGATCTCAATGTCCTGGTCATCTTCATAGTGTGGTCGCATAGTTGTGGTGTTGCTGTGTGTGACAAGATGTGTCGTGTAGTGATTCAGACCCAGGTAATCAAAAGCACCTGTTGTAAACAAAAGTTATTGTCAAATATAATAATGTAAACCTCAAAACAACAAATATAACAAAGTATGACAGTATTGCAAATGAGCTAGAGAAGGAGAAGACAACTTATCCACACAGTTTTTCGATTTTTTATTTTGGCTAGATGCCCTTGTTTCTTTCTTATCACACAGAATGGTTTCCAATAAAAGTAACATGCTACTAAACGGGAGAGTTTCATATCAAAAGAAATATATATGTCTTAAATAAATGACAATACCTCATTTATACAACGTATAGAGCGATTATTTTGGTCTTAATAACTCATGAATATTAGTTTTAAAAAAAAAATGGAGCATTTATACCAGCCACCCCCGCCGGAGTGCTTGTTATCGAATGCATAGATCAACTACACAAAATACCCAAAAATACCCCAAAATACCCATATAGTTCGTTTAAGATCAAGATTTTCTAGTTCTAGTAATAGCTCTCGAGCCAAATTTAAATTTAATTTTTTTTTTCCTCTGAAAACGATTTTCCTAGAAATAAGAAATTGTATGTATATCTTTGGGAAAAGAATGAATAGCTAAATGGACACACTGGGAAAACTTCAGTTTGACTGTGATAATTGTTCAAATTAAAATGAACATTTAATATAAATTAAGCTAGAGGATTCTTTGAACAGACAGAAGTCATCTTGTAGGCCTCATTCATTAAATAATGAAGTAACTAGACGTTCAGGAACATTTTGCGCACCATCTTCAAAGTCTGCAGCTATTCACCTATCATAAGAATTGTCTAGATTTTGTGTAGGTTGATACATTCGATATACCGCGACTTTTTTCTACATTGGTGGGGGGCATTGGTGCGGGATTTTAAAAAAAATGTTACATTTGTATTCAATGTATGATTCATGAGTTCTGAGTAAAATGATCGCTCTTTGGAAACTTCTCAGCTTCATGATGGAGCTATTGTAGTATTTAAAAAGTATTTTTATTTTATTTTCCTTGTTCATTGCTACCGAGACGACAGAATGGAACATTATTATCTCCACTTTTACATTATCCTCTTATTCGCTTGCAAACTCTCCATGGATGGAAACTAAACTGTGCAATGAGACAAGCAGCCAATATACTGACACGAAAGACAGGCTGAGTGGGAGATGTACAAAGAAGTGTCCTACACTCTCAGCTGAATGCTGCAACGCGCGCAGTGGTTTAACGGTGGCTTTGGATTAAATGTTGCTCAAGGCATCAACACTTTTTAAATGAAAAACGTAACAGACATACAAAGTATGACCTCTAGTGACCTCTAGACAATGATTTTTTTTCCTCAGCTATTTCCTTGACTTCCTACCTAGCGGCAGAGTCCGGCTTAAGTCTCAACTAATGAGTGAGGATGTGGACAAACTATTACTGAGAGGATGACCTTCCATAAAGAGCAGGGCGGGCCCTGATTAAATGCGAACATTTAGGACGAAATTAACACAGCCAGCCCTTGCACTAGTGTAGTCAGACTCACTGGAGCGTATTCCATGACATTATTGGACGCTAGTATAGTCAGACTCACTGGAGTGTATTCCATGACATTATTGGACACTAGTTTAGTCAGACTCACTGGAGTGTATTCCATGACACTATTGGACACTAGTTTAGTCAGACTCACTGGAGTGTATTCAATGACATTATTGGACACTAGTTTAGTCAGACTCACTGGAGTGTATTCCATGACATTATTGGACACTAGTTTAGTCAGACTCACTGGAGTGTATTCCATGACATTATTGGACACTAGTTTAGTCAGACTCACTGGAGTGTATTCAATGACATAGTTTGTAGACTTTAAAGGTATAAGAAAGTAAATGAGTTTGACACGGAGTCCAAACTGACAATATAACGTCAATACTGCCATTGTGACGTCAATACTGCCGATGTGACGTCAATACTGCCGATGTGATGTATTTTATTTAACTTTCAATGATTATTACAAAATGTTTATTTATTTGCTGTAAGAACTTTTTATTTTTTATTTTGTTTCGTTCCATAAAGATATCCTAAACCTTTATGGGCACAATATTTTTTTTTATCTTCTTCGAAATATGTTACGGATCTATTTAAGTTGCTAGCGTCATTCGCGAAAACAGTTTGAAATATTCTAATCAGAAAATGAAACGACATAATTTAATTTTGTAATGCATTGACAGACATTGATAATACCTTATCGAAACTAAATTATAATTCTCAAACTTAGTTTTGGTAGAATTGTTTTTTGTCCTCGAAAAAAAAAAAACAAAGACCGCAATCACGTCCAAATTGTCAGTACATGGCGTTCCCTAGGGAGACACTTCCTAGTCCAACTAATCTGACTAAAATAGAAATCCACACGCACTTCAGTACATAAGCTCCATCTGGACTCGAGACCGAACTGAGGTGGAATATTTGAGCTACGTTAACGAAGGTGATGACACCAAATTTCTTATACATAAATGTCAATATGAAGTACTTATGTGTTTTTTTCTCCGATTCAACTCCGTATGTCTGTCTCAACTCACTCCACCTGTCTGTCTCAACTCTCACCACCTGTCTGTCTCAACTCATTTCATCTGTTTGTCTCAACTCACTCAGCCTGTCTATTTCAACTCACTCCACCTGTCTGTCTCAACTCACTCCATCTGTTTGTTTCAACTCACTCCATCTGTTTGTCTCAATCTCACTCCATCTGTCTGTCTCAACTCACTCCATCTGTTTGTCTCAACTCACTCCATCTGTTTGTTTCAACTCACTCCATCTGTTTGTCTCAAACTCACTCCATCTGTTTGTCTCAACTCACTCCATCTGTTTGTCTCAATCTCACTCCATCTGTCTGTCTCAACTCACTCCATCTGTTTGTCTCAACTCACTCCATCTGTTTGTTTCAACTCACTCCACCTGTTTGTCTCAAACTCACTCCATCTGTTTGTCTCAACTCACTCCATCTGTTTGTCTCAAACTCACTCCACCTGTTTGTCTCAACTCACTCCACCTGTTTGTCTCAACTCACTTCACCTGTATGTCTCAACTCACTTCATCTGTTTGTCTCAACTCACTTCATCTGTTTGTCTTAACTCACTCCATCTGTTTGTCTCAACTCACTCCATCTGTTTGTCTCAAACACACTCCATCTGTTTGTCTCAAACTCACTCCACCTGTTTGTCTCAAACTCACTTTATCTGTTTGTCTCAACTCACTCCACCTGTTTGTCTCAACTCAATCCATCTTTTTGTCTCAACTCACTCCACCTGTATGTCTCAACTCACTCCACCTGTTTGTCTCAACTCACTTCATCTATTTGTCTCAACTTACTTCCTCTGCATTTTTTATTTTCTTTAATTAATTATGTCTGTGTTAGCATTGCACCAAAACCTAATTCAGTTAATTTCTACAATTAAAAATAGAGATAAGGTTTTCAGGACACATACAAGGCTCAGACAACTTTGAAATGAAAGTTTTGGACATCCTCAAATAGAAAGCTTTCATACCCAACCACGAAAGCTTAGGCTGCCCAACTTTTTGTTTTCATCTCTCAAATGAAAAGCAAGTTAAACACAGTTTAGTTCACAACAAAGCATACCCTTCTTTGAATCAATCGCTGCCTCCTATATTTACTGCGAGAATGTGAATTTTTAGGATTTTGTAAAATATATAATAGAGACTAATTTGTAGATATAGACCTACTCGAAGCGTCCAATATTCATGGAGGGAATTCTTAAGATTTTCGATTTACTATAGAGACCTACATGTAGATTTAGATCTTATCGTTCTAATCTCGCACTACACATTAACTACATTAACTCTTCACATTTCAAACTGCTGTACTATTCTCCACACAATCACACACACTTGGATACCGTTGTTAGCTTCTTCCTCTCCTCTAGTTCTTCACTTGATTTGTGTTTATACTGAAGAACATAAATGAGTTAGTGAGTTAGGAGAGACACTTTTTGTTTTTACCAATTTCTCAATTGAGTATTGTGTATGTGTGTCAGTGTATATTAATTCAATTTGGGGTATAGTTAAACTATTTCTTTTACTGGATTATCGGCTCATTGCAACTGTATTGCGCTTCTCGAGAGTCTGCAATCACAGTGGTAGCGACGACCGGATAATTGGTGAGTTTTTTGTTTTGTTTTGGACCCTATAACT
This sequence comes from Biomphalaria pfeifferi, assembly GCA_030265305.1. Classification (NCBI taxonomy): domain Eukaryota; kingdom Metazoa; phylum Mollusca; class Gastropoda; family Planorbidae; genus Biomphalaria; species Biomphalaria pfeifferi. The sequence goes on along the minus strand of JASAOG010000044.1, from coordinate 2,385,575 downwards.
TGGAAATATAGATGTTTCGTGTTTGTAAAAACACATTCGATAATCAACTAAAGATTACTCCATTCACATTCACTCCGACATTTATCTAGATAAAGAGGCGAATTAGATTTAAAATATAGATTTAGAGATCTGTGTAGAAATAAACATACAAGCAAAATATTTTTAAAAAATTCTCAAAAAAAAAAAGCTTATATAAAGTGTCAAAGATCCCCCCCTTCAAACCAAATCTTTTAATAATGTACACGTTATTTCCCTTATTCGATAACAAACAAATAATTAATTACCAATAATTAATGAATGGAATAATCGTTTTATTTTATTGATTCATGTATTTTTAAAGGTACAATATAGAATTGTCTAAAATATCAACTTGATCGGAGAATGCGCGATGGAGAAGAAGCTTCAACAATTATTTAAGGGGACTAAACCCAAAAAATTTAGTCATATCAGTAAATTCTGAATAATAAGTTTCCATTGTTGGTATCAAACAAAATCATTAATTACCTTTGATAAATTGACTAATTGGTTACTTTTTTTTTATTGATTCATGTCTATGTCAATAAATAATTGTGCGAAGTTTCAGCTTGATCCGAGAATGGGTTTGGTTGAAGTAACGTGTACACATTTTTTATTAGACAGACAGAGTTGATAGAAGCTTGGTAAACATCGAACGAAAATATAATATGCACCGAAATACTGTTGGTAAGTGCTTGAAACTGACGGGAATACAACTGTTGTTGCACATCAGACATTGACATGTCGGCTTTAGACTTTCGTTGTTCTAGTTCAGTAATAACAGGGGATACATTTTCGTATATTATCGCCCACGACAAGTGGGAGAATTAGTGATCTGTGAGAGAGTGATGAGGAGTATTATATATATGTAAACTGGCCACATTATAATAAGGCTTGTAACAATCCCACTAACATACTTTATAAACCGTGAACTATTGTGTCTGTTTGTCTTTCCTTTTCTCTCTCTCACTCTTACACCTTTTTTATTTGTTATTTCCCCTTGCGCATCGTAATGTTCTATTGCATAGATTTTGGCTGGACTCGAAACGATCCACTTTAGAACGCCCACTCCCTCATCACACAAACGTCCACAATGTTTTAGGCACTTGAATTCTAGTATCACTTTTACTTATCCGCTCCCCCCCCCCCCTTCGCAGCCCTCCAGCCACAAGACAAAGGTTAGTTTTACGTAAAGTTTCTGACTTTTCTTTGACTTCCCACTCCAATATCGAGATATTTAATACACTCAATGTTCCTTATCGACCTGAAGCCTCACCTCACAACACAGCAGTTACACTTTTTGGACGTTAACTTTTAGCATGCTCTCAGCACAATCTTTCATCTATTGAATTCTACATATTGTACATTTGGTTAATTTGACTTTTTTTTTGGTCATCCTTTAATTATAAGACAACGCAAAATACAGTCTTAGATCCCAGATACATATCTTTAGTTTCAGGCCTAGAGAAGAGAAAAGGTTTTTCCCCAATTGAATCCCCTCCAGTTCCCAGACATTTATTTTGGTCTTGTGTGTTCTAAAGGAAAAATAAATATTTCGGTTTTATTAAATGTTATCGTTGCTTTGAATGTAGAGAAAAGACAGTGCTACAGAGTAGAGTGTAGACTTATCTACATACAAACATCATTATCACTACTTGCTCTCTCTCTCTCTCTCTCTCTCTCTCTTGCAAAAAAATAGACTAGATCTATCTTTATGATACTATTTTAGGTCAAGTTTTTTTTAATATTTAGAATATGCTTTATAGACTGTGGGAGACCTACCGAAACTCAAATACAAATGTTGAATTAGAAGATTGCGGTTATAGCGATTTGCAGTGTTTAGGTTGCGAATCTTAGTAAGTACTTAATAAGTAAAAGAAACCTATGTTTCCATTTCATGCGAGATCTTTGAAAGAGAGAGAGAAAGAGAGAGACTGGACTAGGACTACATGTATTTTCTAAGATTTAATCCTATTTCTGGAATCTGTGGCTTCTAACACTCAGGTTTATAATGAGCAATAGGCCCATGAAGTATAGCGATTATAAATAATAAAAAAGGATATCATTTACCATTATTGAGTTTCTTTTCTTCCTCAGTAAACTCTGGTAGTCTGCTAGAAGAGAATCCTTGTCGTCTGCTCTTCTCGGCGACATAATGTTTCATAACTTCAGGATAATCCCCGGAACCACCAAATATGGCGTTACCAAACCTAAAAAGAAATTCTTTCACGTTATCAGTTTGAACCCCCCTCCCCCCTCTCTGTTTCTCTTTTCACTTGGACACAAATTATAAAGTAAAACAAAACGTAGTATGTTTGAACACTATCTGTTCTATGTCATTTGAGTTCTATGTCATTTGAGTTCTATGTCATTTGAGTTCTATGTCATTTGAGTTCTATGTCATTTGAGTTCTATGTCATTTGAGTTCTATGTCATTTGAGTTCTATGTCATTTGAGTTCTATGTCATTTGAGTTCTATGTCATTTGAGTTCTATGTCATTTGAGTTCTATGTCATTTGAGTTCTATGTCATTTGAGTTCTATGTCATTTGAGTTCTATGTCATTTCAGTTCTATGTCATTTCAGTTCTATGTCATTTGAGTTCTATGTCATTTGAGTTCTATGTCATTTGAGTTCTATGTCATTTCAGTTCTATGTCATTTCAGTTCTATGTCATTTCAGTTCAATGTCATGTCAGTTCTATGTGCACGATATTTTTTCATGTAGAAGATCAATATTATAATACAAGATCTGTGTTACATGTGCAGGATCTATATTATATGTGCAGAATTTATTTCCTGTGTATAAGATCATTGTGTACCTAAAAGATGTATGTTATATGTACAAGATCTGAGAATATGTGCAAGATTTATGTGAAAGACAGAAAGATATTTATCCATTTTTTTAAATTTTACTAGGAACTCCTGACAAAGAGATACGTCTGAAGATTCTGTCAACTATTTGTATTCTTCAAACATTGAAGAACTTTGTTGTTGAATGTTGCTACTTCTCGTTATATCCATGTTGAGCTTCTCTCGTAGAAGGTTTTATTCGAGGCGAGTTCGACTTTATTTGAAATGAAATATTTTGTGAATGACTCAGTGGCGTAGCTAGCAATGTGCGCGTGTTGAGGAGCGCACGGGGCATCAAGTGGTGGGGGTAATCAAACTGAGGACAAACTTTCTCTGTAAAACTACACATTGTAATTACATAAATAAAAACATTTATTTGTTTTGGTAATTTGTTAGGTCCAATATTCAAACTACACATTGTAATTACATTAAAAAAAACATTTATTTGTTTTGGTAATTTGTTAAATCCAATATTCTTTCATTAATTAATGTAAGCTGTAAACCAGCTTGAATCAAATGCTACTAGATTTATATAAATCTCTGAAGAAAACGCATATTTATACGTTTTAGCTACCCCGAAAGGGGAATAGAAGCTATTAGTTTTGTGTGGTCTGTCTGTCCGTCCGTCCGTCCCGTTTAGGTCTCGTTAACTAGAAAAGATATTGAAAAATTGACATCATGATATTTAAATCATTCAAGTTCTGATGCAACGGCTACTTTTTTCTTTTCTAAAGCGAAAAATTAAATTTTTAACATCAACTATGCAAGCATTTTTTTTTTCTAAAAAATACAACTTTTTACAACTATTCAATAATAATAGTAACAAACACGGGAGGCTATTCAATAAGGGAGATAACTGTCATACTAATTACTACATTTACACACACACACAAAATACTTTTATTTTTAAAGAGAAAAAATCTATTTAGTATGCATTTAAGTACTACATAATTTTAAAAAAACAATCAATGATACTGTTTCAAATTATCGCGTGAACTGCAGCTCTGGTCCACAGCCACGGAACAACTTAAAGGAAGGGGAGAATTTTTTTTAAGGAATTTCTTTTCTTGAAGCTTTGAATAAGAGATTGACCCTTTAAAGAACAATTGTATCAATTAGATAATTTTATGACATTGGTTAGGACAAGTTCAAATCAAAATTCTCCTTCAATTTCACCTTGGTCCGCTGGGGCACCACACAAGATCTGTCAACCCTCTTTCTACATTTCTTCATTTTGTCTTTGATAAAATTTCATTCTGATATTCTTTCTGAAAATATTAAACCTTCCTTTTTACCTGCCTGGGTGGACCACTTAGGGGGCCAATTTTGGGTTTGTGTTTCCACACAAACTGTCTTTGATACGTTGTTGTTTAAAGCCTTACATGCTGTCATTTCATTGTTCAATGCACTGGTTAGGAAAAGTGTTTAGAATGGTGTTTTTCTGAATTACCTATTAGAAATGGTCCAATTTATTTTGTGGATCAGTTGGGAGGGGGGGTTATCTGGGGGAAAAGTTTCCAACCACTCTGCAAACACAACCCTGCTAGAGTTGGGATTCGAACTCAATCTCCCTTGTAAAGTGGCCAAGCCGAAGCTAATTGGTTTTAGCCTCTCAGCTACACATTACTTGCTTGGAGGGAACTTGAAGTTTGTCTGTAATTAGGCAGCAATAATGACAGCAAGGCTCAAGATTTAAATAAGCAAGAGGGAAAATGTGGAGAGATTATCTGGAGAGAATCTTGGACATTATGCGTTTTCTCTTAAAGCAGAATCTGGGCCCCCTGGGCATTGCGAATAAGTTGAAGAAGAATTGGCAGTACAAAATCAAAGAAATATCCTGGAATGAAATTACTATCCTAGTACGATCCATTCACGAGAGACCGAATACGTAAATGGCCCAACAAAAAAAAAAGGAATTTATTGTAACATAAATGCTCACGAAAACACAAAACAAAGTCATACAGAAAGTCTAAAAAGCAAATTTTTCTCGATTATTTTCCACAGTACACCTAAAATCTGGATTTTATGGTACATTGTCGTGCAGAACCTCAATGACGTATTGGCCACAAGTATAAAAGTGTCAGGTGAAAAAAAAGATGAAGATAGATTTTTTATCCACACACAAGAAAGAGCTACTGATGGAAATAACTTCCTTGGATCGAATTGTTCATGAAATAATAACCCCATAACGATAAATACGAAATTTAGTCGCCATTATTGAATCCTCAGATGGAAATCAATCTCGATGGTTCTCCCAGCGACGTAGACAAAAACTAATTTTGTCTTGGCCTTCAGGTAATTGTCGCAGTCTCTCCAGAAGTCTCCGAACTTCCAAAACAAGAATCTATTAAGCTTTAGGGTTTGTTTTTTTAAATATGTCAGTCCCCGAATATTGCCATCTTGGTTCACATATTTTTTTTCACTATTGGGATAAGTGTGGCTACATGCAAGCGAAGTTTTTCCGAACTTACTTTGATGAAGAAATACTTACAATCAACGATGACGAATTTACGACTCACTAATTTATCAATTTCGTCTATTGAACAAGACATAGTGGGAAAAAAAACGATTTCGATAAAAGTATCGATAGTTTGCTGGCGAGAAAGCACGTGAGATCCACTATTATCTTTTTTTGTAAAATCGATTCTTTGAGAAATAGCAATGCATGCATAATGAATATACTTTATTTAGACATTAGAAACTTTTCGGTGTTTTAAAGCTTTTTTTTTTTTTGGAGGGCATCATGAGAAACTGCCGCACTGGGCATCAAATACCCTAGCTACGCCACTGGAATGACATCATATCAGATGCATAAACTGCGAGCAAGACAACCGAATCAATTTGCAGAGAGTTTGCATTTGACACATAATGTGTTCTCTAAATACAGACATTATCTATCTAAGTCTTTAGTCGTACAAGTTACGTCATTTCATTGTGTCCCGAACTCTGTTGAAACCTCAAGGTCACGCTTCTTTCACTTAACATCATATTGGCCTGACTCTCTTAGCCTCTAGTTCCATTTCAGATCAGTCTTGGTCAATGCGTCAGTCCTCGTTCTAAGAACAAGACCTTTCAATTTTCATCTTCTCTGATTGATTACTACTGAACGAGAAACAAGACAGAATCAAATCAAATGTCATGCACCTAAGTAAGGGATTGCTAGAAAGGTTTCTTTGTCACTAGACACACCATTAGTGGATTTTAAAAAAAAACGAAAATAATTACAAATAAATATTGTTATAAGTTTGATCAATTTACTAAGTAAAAATGTTCATTATGTATAAGTAAGTTAAACTTTAACCTATCGCTTTAATAGCTGGTGACATGGGGCTTCCATTTTGAACGAAGCAAATCATGTCAAATTAATTAAAGGCCAAATTAAAAATTTTATTTCACAATTGCCTGCATTGCACTAAAAAAAATTGTCATCGCCCCTGGGCCTATTTAATTAACTCAATTAATTAGGGGTTTCTAACGACACATAGACCAGCGTGCACTAGAAGATGGGAAACTGAACACACAGGTGCTCATAATTGCGACAAAAGAGTTACTTTAGGTCAAAGCAGAAAATATTTAAAGAGATAAAAGAGAAAAAAAAGAGAAAGGTAACAGTGGTGAATGATGATAAAAGAGAAAGTAATCGAACTATAAATAAAAGTATTAGATCACCTTGTTGAACAGCTGACAGATTGATATAAATGCGCTATTGTTTGTACGCCTTGGCTCTAATGTTCAAATGTTTAGTTGTTGTTCTAATCTAATGCGTATCCATCTGCATTGGTGTTGTAGAATGCTAAAGTCTGTTAGCTAAGTATCAGCGTTAGAAGGTGTCAGCTCAAGCTGAAAACTCCAGTAGAGATTGAGGTGGCCGGTCGCTGTTGTACAGCCTCGAGGTGTGAGAAATGCAACGGTGGCAAGATAAAATCAACGCTAAAGAAGCAGGCTTTGGGTGCTAAGAATCAACTCCAAATGTAGAACTGGTACACTAGTATTCTCTGATGTAGAGGTTCCCTCCTCCAGCCACGGAAGTAAGGACGGGTTCTTCCGCGATCTAGTCTCAGGCTTTAGCTGCCCATCCCAGAGATGATGGAACTAACAGGAATTCAAGAAAATGGAACAGGAGTTCAGGAAATCGTAGGAATGACAAGAACAGGAGCGGTAACAGGAGTAGTAACCAGTGGCGTCACTAGGGGGTGCGGGGGGTGCGGTCCGCACCGGGTGACACCCGTAAGGGGGTGACACCCAAGTAAAAAAATGCACTTTGGGAATAACTGACAATAAAAAAATAATAAACGGTAGTGGATAAATATTGGAAGTATTGTTCACAATTAATAAATAGTTCTATAGAAGCTCTAACCAAGATGAAGGAAATGTTACAATGTGACAGTCGAATGATATTCTTGAATATTTTAGGGGATTTTTCTTCTTGGCGTGTGCCAATTTCACGTGATTTGCGAAGGACATTATCCAAAACAAAAGTAAAAGTAAGTGCCAGTTGTCAAACGAATGGTTCTGATGGAGACGATTTAGTCACTTAATAGCCCCCCCCCCCCCCCCCCCCACAAAAAATGAATTCTTTTGTTGTCGACTATTTTCAACTAATTGTATAGAAATTTGTGACTTTGTTGAAGTAACGTCTGTATTTTATAAGATAAGGTAAGATAAGATTAAGGATGAGTGCAGAGTTTCACATGACTACACAAACCCTATGAATTATAGATAAATTGAATTTTAAACTAAATTTTAAAATTTAATAGGCTCTCATTTTAAATTTGTTCAACAATCAATTAACGTAAGTAATTATAAACTATATTTATTACAGTTCAACATTCAAACGAAAAAAAAACAGGATTTTTTAAAAATGGGTTCGGGGGGGGGGGGGAGGTGACACCCTGAGCTGACCGCACCTGGTGACACCCACCTTAGTGACGCCACTGATAGCAACAGTGATATCTGGATATGGGATTAATTAAATCGTAAGAAGCAGGAACGGCAATAGGAACAGAAACCAAAAGTAGTCTCTAGCTGCTATTAAGCACAAACCCAAGTAAATAAAATAAGGATGAAAAAGAATCGATATTATGGCCACCTTGCTTGGTAAAACGAGCCCTTGTTGTCTCGCGTTATCAAGAAGTTACCTAAGTTGACAGCACACTTAAATAGAATAATATAAACATGCTCAAAGGGTCGAGTTGGCGAGTTAGCCAATAATGTATGATGTAAGCAGGTGTATGAAATAAAAGAGGTGTGGGGGGAAATAGTTTACCCAGACACTGTTTGACAGCAGTTAATATATTCGACTATTTTTCTCAGCGGACTAGTCGTCAGAGATGTAACGGTAACGTTTTGGTCTTTTGATTGCAAACAGCTTAATTTCTAATTGAATATGCAAAACTGATTTTTTATATACAAATATTCTCCATTGTTCAAACAAGATTCAAAAATATTATTTAGATATTCTACATGATGGTCACTACAATTATACACTATAGGAAGGAGCGCTATATCGCTGTAAAAAAAAGACATTTCTCTATACTGTTTTCATTTTTGAGAAATGTAATTTATGAAAGAAAGTCGAATCTATAATTAAAGTCTTCCAATATTGAATACTTAGTTTTGAAAACAAGATATCAATGGTAATCTGTTAATTCTCAACTTTTGTAATAAATCAATAAATCAATCAGTTCATGTTATGTTGATCCCCTGGAGTAGCCGATAAGTTTTATCTTGTTCTAGCATTTCAAACCGGCTGCGCTTGTTCATTTCTTCCCAGGCTTTAGCTTGGAACACCCCAGCTTTATTTATTTATTTTGAGCTTTCAACAATCGGGCCACATTTTAACGACCCCCTTAAATACTTTTAGCCCGTGAACTCTAGTGTCTGTTACAAAGAAATTAAACAGCCCGCTCCCTTTCCTTCTCTCTGTCTCTGTCTCTCTCTCTGGGATACTCATTTTGTTCTTTTTTTCACTGCGCGTATCGTAGTTTCACTGGTATAGACTTTTGACTAGATATATTCCCCGACACACACACACACGTGTTCTAGTATCCCTTTGACTTATCCACTCCTACCTCCTCTCTACCTCCCACCACAACAACAAAAGTTAGTCCTGACCTTTCTTCTTGTTTTTTGTTTGTTTGTTTTTTACCGCGTCTCAAAGGAAACGGAAATGACGTAGGCACATTAAAAAATAATTAGACATAGGGGAATTATTATTATTTTTTTAAATCCTGAAACTGTGTGCTTTTTCTTTTTATGCTTTAAATTATATGTGCGGTCTTTTGTGGAAATACTGAAAAAAACAACTTTGATAGAAAGCTGAAAGCTTGCGGTTTTCGACAAAAGCGGTGGTCAGGTTGCGAAGCCGTTACTTATCAAGCGCCTAGGAGGTAAAAGGAACCTGTGTACGAAATTTCATGTGATACATTCCGACAGTTTAAGAGATCTCTTGATCAATCAGTCAGTGGTAACTTTGAAATATATAGTAGATTATTATTACCCACCGGCTACTCCTGTTGATTTGGTCAGACGGACAGACATTTCACACAAAACTAATAGCGTCTTTTCCCCTTTCGGAGGCCGCTAAAAAAAGTTTAAAAAGTGCTTAAAAAAGGAAGAATGTTTATTCTTGTACTTTTTGGTGTAGGCTTTAAAATTTTCCCCCCAAAAAATTGCTATGGTAATGTTATCAAAATTCCACATTTAACCAAATTTAACCGCTCTGGTTTCATTTGTGAAAGTTGTTCTGGTTAAACTTTAGTATTTTTCGTCCACGGCAAGTGAGAGAATTAGTGATATGTCAGTAAATGAATGAATCAGTGCCCATATGAATATAATTTAGATTTACTTTGTAATGTAGAATTTTAACACAAACCAAGATTTATTGAGCTAGAGTCTAGAGAAACAAATACTTACCATCCAAGTTTAAACTGAATTGCTCTGTTGGCTGCCAGATAGTCCTCTTCAGAGTCAGTCAAAGGTTCTTTCCATTCAATATCTAAAGCAATGCTGACACTGCCTTACAAACACAAGATAAAACTTTGAGGATCTAGTGACTTTCTTGTTCTTGACATTTTATTATTTCAATGACCAGTGGATATAAACTAAAATTCAGGATTATCAACCTTTTCAAACGTCCGCCAATTTAATCTTTCTAACAGTATGAAGACATCTTGATTGATGGACTAATGAAGTACGTACAGACATAACGTGATAATTCTGCTTTCACTTCACGTGCTGAAATAGTCAAACTCGTCTGACACTCTCGGCAGGAAGAGCAGAGACGTCAGTAGCTGACGAAGTTTGAAGAGCCTCCCCACCCCCATGCTAACGATGATAAGAACTAATTTTTAATCTCACCACAACAAAGTAACATTATTTTGGATGTGCTTACAACTAGATGACATGAACACATGCCTAGCTCATCAATCGTTGAACTAAACTAGTTGTCAGGATCTTATATAAAATACATCCAGAGCTATTTGCTATTCATCTAGTATTTATGATGGTTTTTATGCTACCGAGTTTTAAAAAGTAGAAGTCTTTTTTCAAACACCAAGTTAGTTTGAAATTCAAACTATTACAATTCCTATAATTAGCTTGCAAATTCATGGCTGGAAAATGGAACATGCCAGGATGGTCACGGATCTAGAAAATAGCACTAACGATTTTCCAAGAAATTTGATAGTTAATAAATATTTTTGGTAAAAAAAAAAAAAAAAAGCTAACTAATTAGCCACACAGGGGAAAATCTGGTTTGACCGTTATAATTTTTCAAAATATAATCATCTTAATGTTAAATTTCGTATATTTTGAATTCTGTAAAGAGTTCAATAAATACATAGACATTAAGGAACGTTTTGCGAATCGTCCGGACTGTTAGAATTGATTTATGACTATATACATATGTATTTAATACAATAATAATACAATACAATAATATATACAATACACAATAATGCAATACACAATTTCAATGCTTTATCTATGAACCACACGGTGATATAAAGCAATGAACTAACCACATGGTGATCTGAAGAGTAAGGATGAACAAACCACACATTGATATGAAGTGATGATGACCCTAATCATTAAGAAGTACAAACTAATTAGGCCTAACAAGACATACCTCCATATTTCTCTTTGAAATGGTTCGTGTACAGGTGATAAGCTCTAGTGTGACTTCTGATAATGTTGTGTGCTGCTTTATAAACTCCAACTCCTGGGTCCCGTACACCAGGGGCGTGCTCTCCAACTCCGTAGCCGAAAAAACTAATGACATAGGCCTCATTAAAAGTTAGCCATAGTTTCACCTGTTCACCAGACGTATAAACGAAGTTGTGTATGTTGTAGACAGCAGAGCAGGAATTCAAATAAAAAAACGACATATTTTCTCGCTAATAACAAACTGAATCAAGTTGGTCATTAAACCCAATTATGCCAACTTAAATAAATTGATCTCAATCATTTTTAAGTTATAAAAATGCTAATCTAAATTTTTCATTTTGATTTATTTGCAAAGCCCACGATCATTACATTGTTGAATTTGAGTACGAAAAGCTTGCAGTCACAAATCTAGATTGTATAGTATTGTGTCTACCATTCATTGCAGCTCAGTGGTAAATTAATCCAATAGAATCCTTGCATCTATCAGATGGTGTCAGCGGATTGAGAAACAAAGATCAATAATATTAAACAAACAAAATGCCAACACCAAACGCTTTAGCGGATTCAGATTTCATGTTTTTCCATCCAAAAGAGCTAATAGAATAGCAATATCCCTATCCATCTTTATAAACCACAGTTTTATAATTCAACAAAACCAATTCCATAATCACAAACCACTTTCTCCATGTCCGATAATTTCATATCAAGAATCATATTGCTCTACAAACATAACAAGACACTGCCTGTTGATCAGCTGATCAAAGCGAAATGTATTTGTTGGTAAAAGAGCATGAACCTGAAATAATTCTTAAAAGAAAACATTTCTTACAAATTAATGACTGTTGTGATTGTTTAGAAGGTCATTACAAAAAACTTACCCTATCGCCGAACTGCTCAAAACAAATACGTGCATAGTCCTCAAACCAATCCACTATTAAGTCAGATCTAAACCCACCTTTATCTTCTAGTGCTTGTGGAAGGTCCCAATGATACAACGCAACCATCAGAGTAATGCTATAATAAAGAGAACCATAAAAAAAGATTTCTGAACTATGCAATGAAATGTACATTTTGTATGGACTATATAGCTATATGATTTAGACTGAATTGTTTTGTGGCACATGGATTAAGGGGCATCCAAATCTAAATATGCTATTGAAACTTTCTGTTCACTATCCTCTACAGTTTACATTAAATTGGTGCTAATGCTATCTATCTAATACTATTTATCTAGTGCTATTTATCTAATGCTATTTATCTAATGATATTTATATAATGCTATTTAGATAATGCTATTTAGATAATGCTATTTAGATAATGCTATTTAGATAATGCTATTTAGATAATGCTATTTATCTAATGCTATTTATCTAATGCTATTTATATAATGCTATTTATCTACTGCTATTTATATATTACGATTATCTACTGCTATTTATATATTACGATTATCTAATGCTATTTATCTAATGCTATTTATCTAATGCTATTTATCTAATGCTATTTATCTAATGCTATTTATATAATGCTATTTATCTAATGCTGTTTATCTAATGCTATTTAGATAATGCTATTTATATAATGCTATTTATCTAATGCTATTTATATAGTACGATTATCTAATGCTATTTATCTAATGCTATTTATATAGTACGATTATCTAATGCTATTTATCTAATGCTATTTATCTAGTGCTATTTATCTAATGCTATTTATCTAATGCTGTTTAAGCCAAAACTGTTTACCCTCATCCTTACTTTAAAAAATATCGATATATATTTTAATTACATATATTCCATAGCAGTGCCTTCACCCTGCGGAAGGTTTGGTCTATGATACAATATTCAACTGTGAATGAACATTAGGAAAATTTAAAATAAAAACAGGATCATCTTCATCAAACTTAAAATAAGTTGAAACCATGAACCAAGGTCTTCCATTTGGTTTGAGTTTGAAACTCTGTATTGGCATAGTCATATGAACCAGATTTTAAAAAGAAGTTTGTAAATTTTTATTGATTAATTCAAGAAGATAACATTATAAATAAAAAAAAAACAGCATAAGACAAATAAAGCAAAGTTCACTATCATTCATAGTTCAGGATCATTTGGTTGTCCATTGTTTCCTGTTGTAGACACGTATTAGTTCTCAATCACCACATATGTCACACCCACGCACAAACTATTCCTTGAACTTTGAATTATTTTAAAATGAAATGTCTTAAGTTACTGTCAAAGCCTGCGGACACTCAGTGTTATACAACACAACACATAATCGTTTTAAAATTCTTGTATTGTTGAAAGTTGTTCAAATGTGATCCCAGGTATTGGCCAATAAAATGTGTCCAGGACTGTCATTTGGTTGCCGTCCGACTACGTGATTGAGAAAAGCGTTGTCACCACTTCTAGAGCTATTAGCGTTGCAGTTGAACCCAAGCAGAGTTGAGGCGAATAAGGAATGCTTCTTCTTTTCTTTAGATAACGATGTGTAAATTGGTGTCATTTATATCCCAGCCTTTAAGTGGATGCCAACTCTTCATTGTATTTTTAACTTGTTCAACTTGAATCTATTTCCACAGACATGAATTGACAGGGGCCTGAACTGATAACGTAGGTATAAGAGTGGTCTCGCTTTAGTCTACCACAGACTAGTTCAACAAATTAACGAGAGACACAAGTGGGGTGCGGTGAAAAAACGGAAAACCTTCGTGACTAACTTCGTGACTAACTTCGTGACTAACTTCGTGGCTAACTTCGTGACTAACTTCGTGACTAGCTTCGTGGCTAACTTCGTGACTAACTTCGTGACTAACTTCGTGACTAATTTCGTGACTAAATTCGTGGCTAACTTCGTGACTAACTTTGTGGCTAACTTCGTGACTAACTTCGTGACTAACTTCGTGACTAACTTCGTGACTAACTTCGTGACTAACTTCGTGGCTAACTTCGTGACTAACTTCATGGCTAACTTCGTGACTAACTTCGAGCTAACTAGGACAAATCTTGAAACATTTTCATCTTTCCGAGCTGTAAAAAGACTCTGGCTTGTAGGAGAACTAATGGGATGTAGCGATTAGACAGAAGTTCAGTTTTAATTATTGAACAAGCTTTACGGACTAGACTCTGACACTCCTAGTGTAACACCACCTGAGACTAGGTTATGTCTCCTGGGACAGTACAAGTAGATTTTTTCTAACAACACGTTACATCTATCTATCTATCTATCTATCTATCTATCAATCTATCTAAATGTATATATATATATATATATATATATAAATATATATATATATATATATATATATATATATATATATATATATATATATATATATATATATATTATAAAGTAGAATGTGACGTGTATGTATGTATGTGACTTATGGACACCGAAACCGCTTGACCAAAATCTTGATAAAACTTGGCAGGAATGTTTCTTGGGTACCAACTTAGACCGTAGTGTATGTATTGTAGCCCTAAAACAAACTTAAGGCCCTAAAAATAATAAAGTTGTCCGACTCTATTACAGCTATAGTATTTTATGGATCTAGGCCATGTCTACAATGTTGACATGAGAAAAGATCGAAAGGATTTAGACCTAGATCTAATTTTAAGAAATACACTGTGCGCAGATAGTCTTTTACTTTGACACATGAAAATACAAAAGAAGATCCATTGATTTCATCATATAATAAAATTAACCTTCAATTTTGTGTTTCAAAAGCATTTTTTTGCATTAATTAGTTCGTTATATCTGTGACTACAGATTTCCTGACGAACATTCTTTCATTAGACAATACCGTAATGAATCGCGTACTAAAAATTAATTCGTTTAATTGTTTACTTTATAATCCCATCTCTAGATCTAAAACTCAAATTTAACTCTAAGATGATAAAACTTCTCTTCGCACAGATAGTTTTATACTTTAACACATGAACATACTAATTATAGTCCATTCATTTTATATTTTGATCAAATAAACATTCAAATTTGCTTTTCTAAAGCATTTTTAAGAGACTACATTCGTTTACGAAAGCTGCGAAGCCGAGTTGAGATAGGCCTAGATTCATTCATGAATCGGTACTAAAAATTATTTCGTTTAATTTTTCACTTTGTAATCCCATTCATTTAACAAAGCTATCGCTCTTTTCGTTTTTAATAGATATGAATGTATCGGCTTCGGGTAAACCCATTTTCGCAAAACTAATTTTATTTTCGTAGCGAAAGAGAAAAAAACTTAAAAGGATCATTAGCTAAGTTTAACATACATCTAAATCCAATCCACAAGATAAGTAAACACAAACTTAGATCCACAGGTCGCGGGTAATGTCAGGCTAGTATATATATATATATTGATAGATAGATAGATAGATATATATATATATATATATATATATATACAGAGAGAGAGAGAGAGAGAGAGAGAGATGGAGAGTGTAATGGTGTAATGTACTAGTTTAGAGAGTAGGTTAGTTTCGTTAGACAAATATATTGTGTATAGTTTTTAGCGATGGTAAAAGTAGTGACGTAGAAAGACAGACTAATGACGTAGTAGACTCAGGCGAACAAGAGACCAACATGGCGTTATGTTAGAAGTAGGTTGTGTTTTGAATAGTAGTTGAATAGTAATTATATATAGCGACGTTTTAGGAAGGCTGGACGGATTTCCCAGTGGTTAATAAAGTATCATTTTATAGAACTGAATGTCGTTATCAAGTATATCTATTTTGTAATATTCTGTGGCTAATGAGAAGTAATAATTAGTAAGAAGTGAAGTCAGATGATATTAGCCCATAACAATAGATAGATAGATAGATAGATAGATAAGATAAGATAGATAAGATAAGGTAGATAAAGATAGATATGGTTATTAGCGACTATGGGTCAAATCATAGAAATGAAATGAATGTCTGGGCATTAGCTATGGTCGGAACACATGCCCACACAGCTGTTATCCCCTGTAAAGATATATTGTTACACTCGTATCCTGTGTCAACTCTTAAAAGGAATGAAAGTGTCTACTAACTTTCTGGCCAACAAAGCATTGATAATATTATTGTAATAGTCCACTCCCTTCTGGTTATAACTTCCTGCAGTACCATCAGGAAGTATGCGGCTCCAAGATAAAGACAAATGGTAGAAATTTACCTATAAAAAACAATGAGATGTCTTATTGCAAACAAGAAAATATTTTTTACATACTAAAAAAAAAGGCCAATATTGAGTGAAATGGCATCAGTTATCTAATATATATAAATATATATAATTGAATGTATGATACATATATATATGTATGTATGTCCCGCATAGAATATTCTAGTTTGGTGATAGACATAGAGATGTAGACAATGTTGATTTATATATTTCACTTTTTAATGAATATATTGGTGACTATCCTATGACGTAGTGTTGAATTTAAGGATTGTCTAAACCTCATGACCAAATTTAATTGTAAAAGATTATATTTAGAAATAGTGTAACGAAGAAACCAGACTGTGTGACCTATTAGCTAGTATTTTTTCCCAAAAATATACATGTAAATTGTCAAATGTATAGGAAAATCTTTAGAGCCGTTTTTTTGAGATCACTGTCCTTTCAAATAGATTTTTGTTTTTTACTCTTTTACACAAAAATGAATTTACAAAATGAATAAGTAGAAAATAATAAGTAGATTTACAGACAGACAGGCAGACAGACGGAAATGCCATTGCATTATTTCTCAACTCTGAAAACTAAAGATCAAACTTTTGTAAGACAAAAAAAAGATAGCTTTTCCTAGAATCGGAGCAACTTCCCTTACAGCTTATAAAGGTCTGTGATTTAGATCTAGTCGTTTTAAAATGGTTCTGACCTACCCATTAGCATTAACTATAATCTATTGAACGAAAGTTACGCACTAAAAAAAAATGTTCATAAGTGCCTAAACGTGTTTTGTACTTTAAAATGTCGGTTGCTACATTCAATAATTTGTTCTGATTACGAGTAACACTTATTTTTTTGGTAAATTTAACCGCTGCGATTTCGATCTTGGAAATGGTTTAGCTGTTCTAGACTTCAATTTAAAAAGTCAGAATAGGTTTAATTTTTGTACTTTATTGTATTTATATAAATGAATAGATGGATGTATAGATAGAAGATCTTATGAAACCAAAAAAAATGTTGAGCTCTCACCCCAAGTTCACTTAAAATTCTGACATCTTCCTTGTACAAATGATAACTGTCACAAGTCACATCACCAGTCGCTTTGCCAAGTAAGCGACCTTTATGAGCAAATTTGTCCCAGATACTTGGACCTTTACCTGCAGAGGAAATGTAAAAATGTGAATGTCCAGTGGACAAATGACAAACATTCAACCTACGCAACAAGAATGTCCAGTGGTCAATTGACAAACATACAACCTACGCAACATGAATGTCCAGTGGTCAAATGACAAACATACAACCTACGCAACATGAATGTCCAGTGGAAAAATGACAAACATACAACCTACGCAACATGAATGTCCAGTGGACAAATGACACACATACAACCTACGCAACATGAATGTCCAGTGGACAAATGACAAACATACAACCTACGCAACATGAATGTCCAGTGGACAAATAACAAACATTCAACCTACGCAACAAGAATGTCCAGTGGTCAAATGACAAACATACAACCTACGCAACATGAATGTCCAGTGGACAAATGACAAACATTCAACATACGCAACATGAATGTCCAGTGGACAAATGACAAACATACAACCTACGCAACATGAATGTCCAGTGGACAAATGACAAACATACAACCTACGCAACATGAATGTCCAGTGGACAAATGACAAACATTCAACATACGCAACATGAATGTCCAGTGTACAAATGACAAAACATTCAACTTACGCAACAAGAATGTCTAGTGGACAAATGACAGACATACAACCTACGCAACATGAATGTCCAGTGGTCAAATGACAAACATACAACCTACGCAACATGAATGTCTAGTGGTCAAATGACAAACATACAACCTACGCAACATGAATGTCCAGTGGACAAATGACAAACATACAATCTACGCAACATGAATGTCCAGTGGTCAAATGACAAACATACAACCTACGCAACATGAATGTCCAGTGGACAAATGACAAACATCAACCTACGCAACATGAATGTCCAGTGGACAAATGACAAAACATTCAACTTACGCAACATGAATGTCCAGTGGACAAATGACAAACATACAACCTACGCAACATGAATGTCCAGTGGACAAATGACAAACATACAACCTACGCAACATGAATTTCCAGTGGACAAATATTCAACCTACGCAACATGAATGTCCAGTGGAAAAATGACAAACATTCAACTTACGCAACATGAATGTCCAGTGGACAAATGACAAACATACAACCTACGCATCATGAATGTCCAGTGGACAAACGACAAACATACAACCTACGCAACATGAATGTCCAGTGGACAAATGACAAACATGTACAACCTACGCAACATGAATGTCCAGCGGACAAATGACAAACATACAACCTACCCAACATGAACAAATCACTTTCTTACAGCTAAAACTCTTTCATTTTGTCTTATTTTTCAGTTGGCCTTTGATTTGTATTCTCATTTAATCATGAAGTTTTTCAGCTTGTATGTTGGACTTTAAAAAAAAAACAACAACTCGCTTTTAGAAGACCAACATTTTGAGCGAAGGTGAATTCAAATGTTCTATAGAGCTTTTACTTTTAAGACAGGAAAAAAAATCAGAACAAAACCAATTGTGGCGAACATTTTTATGGAAGTTTATATGTAAAAAAAAATTGTGTACCATCTTCGTTCCAACCTCCTTCGATCTGATAGGCAGATGTAGCTACGCCCCATTCAAAATGATCTGGAAACTTCCCATAGTAAAACTCATCTCTGTCTTGTGCATCTGACATGAAAACAAGAGTAGATTTCATTTTGTGTATACAATCAGGGTCATGGAGCTGAAGTATATGTTTATACAGAGAGCAGTAGTAAAGGTAAGACGAATGTAGACATTGCTTTACCATTACGCTCGGTATTAAATTATCGACATACATATTGTTATAACTCAAGTGGTGATTATGAGTGACTGTGTATTTAGCCAGATGACACAAATTACACAGGCCAACAAATCAATGTCAATCAATGTTACAAATCAAACCTGAGATCAACTCCAATAAACCTCAATCACCAATCATAATTAAACAGCATTTAGCCACGTGATAATATTGTTATAACCTCGTCATGCGCACCGCCATTCAAGATAGTGCAGAAGGTGCGCACTGCTAGAAACCAGACAGAAAAGGATGTTGACATTAGGAAAAGGAAGAACTATTTCCGCCCAAGGAGAGAGCCAATATGGAAAGACTGAGCTAAAAGAAGATGTTGTTTTGTGTAACTGATGTCCTGTAAATAAAAATCTATATCTCGTTGAGTTGTCTCCCTTAAGTTATTACAATATCGATCAACCAATGGAAAAAACGTATCACGAGACATCCTTTATGGATTGCGTAATTTGTATAGAAGAGATAGAGAATCACGTGGCTAAATGTTGTTTACGATTGGTGAATGAAGTCCATTGGAAGAGCTAATCCTCCCGTAGAGCCTTGTCGAGAAACTCTGCTGTTCCACGTAGTGCTTCCTAGCTCCCAAACAGATCAAGTGACTCTGCAGACATATTTCCCCGCAGCCCTCGGAGTTGCGAACACTCTTGCAAGATGTGCGCCACTGTTTCCACCGACTTCTCCATAGTGTCGGTATCGGGTATCAAAATTGGGCCGGAACAGGGCAAAATTAGCACCAACAGGGCAATGCCCCGTCCTACACTGCGCAATTATCGATTGTTCCGGCCTTCTGAGCCTAAAATATGGATCGTCGCGATCCGGGTGACGCCAATGCTGCCAGACTCCAATGCTTTGTTGGAGGATTTCCAGGCTCCCAGAATTCAACCACTTCTTATCTTCTTATCTTGGTTTCTTTTTTACGTAGTTTTTCCCTAAGTGGCTTAGTGCCATTGTAATGGCCGTAATTTCGGCGCCTGACAGCTTGTCTGGGTCGAGGTCCGGGTAACATATACCATACCCGGCTCTCACGTGGTCCTTAAGTACAGACCCATCTGTATAACAATAGATGGCATCGGATGGGTATGTTTTTAGTGTGTTTAATGTCATCTTTTTTAAAATGTCCGGTGGGATATGTTTTCTTGTGCCCCCTCTCTTGTCCTCCCAGTGTAAGGTTTATGGGAAGGTTGGGCAGACTCCTCCATGGGGGGCAAGAACCTATTCTACGGATTGGTACTCTGTCGGTGAAGAGTCCTGCTAACACACAAATTAGACGCGATGTGCATGAATGACTGTCGTCTTACCCGTTTTTCTCTCTCCACCGACTGACTAGTATTTGAATGGGGAGCTATGGTTCGATCCTTTTATAGAGCTCCAGGGCTACAAGTACCGCCCTCTCTCTCTCCTCGTGCCGAGAGGAGATGTGATCAACCAGAAATGGTCGAGCGACGTTCCGTCAGTTTCTTGAAGGCCTTCAGAAACCATATGTAAGAGTCAAGTCACTTCACGTTACTTCGCAACTTACGGTGTTAAGTCGGTTCGGATCAGAGAATTGAGTACACGTCCAGGAAGAGGCGTGGAGCCAGCGGAGTCTGATACAGCATTGCAGAGTTGATACGCGGAGTTATCAGGTAGAAGCTTTTGTACAGTCAGTGTTACATGGTTGCCAATTGTACAGTATTAGCTTTTATTTATTGGACATTAAAGTACTACGTTACTTTGTAGCTCTGAGTTGTCAAGTTCTTTGAATCGGTTTTGTCGTGTGCAGAGAGCATGGATAATGCGAATCGTTACAATATATTTTAACGACGTCCGGACGTGTTTAACAGTAGTGTAATATATCCGGTATTTATACGACTTCGTCTCCGATAACAAAAAGGTGTATGATTCCGCAATTACTTTTGAGGTAACGCATTTATGGGTACCTTAGTCAAACTGAAGTCATTCAAATAGGCACAGAGACAATATTACAAAGGTGAAGAGTCCAGTGTTTAGCTTCCGAACCGAAGTCCCGGGTTCGAATCCTGGTGAAGACTGGGATTTTTAATTCCGGGATCATTGGGAGCCTTTGAATCCATCCAGCTCTAATGGGTACCTGACATTAGTTGGGGAAAAGTAAAGGCAGTTGGTCGTTGTGCTGACCACATGACACCCTCGTTAATTGTAGGCCTCAGAAACAGATGACCTTTACATCATCTGTCTATAGACCACAAGGTCTGAAAGGGGAACATTTATCTTTTAAGAGTCCATACTAAGTATATATATATATATATATATATATATATATATATATATATATTTAGCCTACACAGGCTTTTTTTGTAAAGAAATAGATGCCGGTACCCAATGATGGATTTACTAACTTTTAACTACTAATAAATTAATACTACACGTTTAAATACAAAAAAAGTCATCATTTGTTCCCCACATTTCCTCACACGGTGCGTACCGTCACAAAAAAGCACACACGCAAACACACACATATATATATATGTATATTTATTTATTCATTTATTTGTTTATTTATAAGGCCGTCACTAACTATTGTGGGTTCCTGTGCTAAACGGTAGGGATAAGTTTAATGTCAAAATTAAGATTTTGTATTAGAAAATACATTCGTCTTTGCAATAAATTTTATTAAATGAAGGCTGACTGTCTTTTTTTTTTTTTTTTTTTTTTGTCACGCTTAGAATTGGCAAATGAAAAGTTAAAATTTTGTCAATTTTTCAGGAGATTTTTATCAGTTTTCAGGAGATTTTAATAATTTTAGGAGATTTCCAGGACTTTTTCATATATTTTGTAATTACAGGAGATTTTCAGACATCCACATGCTAAATGTGGTATTTAAATTCTTTGGACGTACATACCGCAATACTATGCTAGCACATAACCTAAAGTTAATGTTTGAGTAAAGACAATGAGCGGCTGCTGTTCTATGACTCACTGAAAGTGCAAGAATTGATGACATGGTGCCCACACTTTGCACATTTAAGGATAAAACGCTCTTGCACAAGATTGAACAGATCAATCCACACAATGATGTATTTTCTCTAGTTGTTACTCAACTTTCCTTTTATTTTTTAAAGGACCTTGACAGAGCTCCGAGAGACCAAACATTTCACATGCTTCAGTTCAAGGAAAACATTAGTACGTAGATCTAAAGCTACATCTTCAAACATTTATCAAGATTTGGTTTCTTGTTAGCTCTGTTTTATGCCTGTTTAGTTTCTCACTTTAACAACGCTTTATAATTTATAAGTAATAATCATTAATACTATTATTATTATTATTAATGAAAGCAGTGTAAAAATAAAATACAAAAACACAGTGTTGTGTACAAGATTTATAATACAGAGAATGTGTAGAGATATAGTTAACTAGATAGATGATCTCGAGAACTTACAGGCTCTGTAAGAGATGAGATCCTCTGTAAGTCCTCTATGGGCAATTAAGGATCGATAGAAATCTACAGATGATCGAGGATAACGAGGTCGATCGTCCCGATCAAAATCGACATAATACAAGCCAGATTTGCTTTGATAACCTTTCTCCCAGTCAAAGCCGTCCATAAGTGACCACAAGAAGTAACCTCGCACTTCACTACCACACTTGATAGCTGGAACAGAAACAAATGATCAAAGATTTATTTCAGAAGTTAAATTGTATGCACGCTTCTATTTAAAGTTGAGTAATTAGTGGCAATAACAAGACTGTTTCAAAAGTATGAAGAAATCAATGTCTATGTATAAAGTATAACTGATATTGTAAATTTTACTAACACAACATACAAACTATAATTTTTTTTGCACCCACCTATGGAAATACGCATACATGGCCCATGAATTATAGTAGCCCTAAAGAGTAAAATGTCTTTGCACTGCTCTTCTAGTAAAACGTTGCATCATGCAGGGGAACATGTAACTGATTGTTGATCATTGGGAAAGGGGAAAGGTCAATGGCTGGTTAATCTCTCATTCATGACATTTGAAAGAAGTTCATCCTTTCATCAATTGTCAAGTGTCTAGAAATCAGATACACTAATAATGAATAAAACAAAAACTGCTTATTGAATCTTATTTTTAAAAAAACACCAAAAAAAACACCAGATAATTACTTTTATACAAATTGCATTGTTTCTTTTTTTTTAAATTAGAAATAAAGGCATTCAGTACATTTTTATTGTCTCTTACAATAGTTAATACATTAATAAGTAGTCTGTATATTGTAACGACTTTCTCTGTAAGGCTCTCTACAAACACAGAATACATGACTATAGCATGCGTGAATGACATGAATAGTGTTCAGAACATAATATCTTTCCTAAATCGTCTGATCGCTCTCCTAGCGCTGGCCTGTGTTATCTCTGTCAACTGAATACACACGAATACCCCTACCTGTTTCTATTGCAGAGCAGAGTTAATGCCTCTTAACTCTGCAGTTGTTGAGTTGGTTAAATAGAACATTTGATGTCACTAAGTCTGACTGAAGTTATTGTTTTCAGAGAACAGATGATGATTTAGTCTGACTGCAGCTCTTGGTTGGAGAGAGAGTTGATGCCATTTAGTCTGACTGCAGCTCTTGGTTGGAGAGAGTGTTGATGATATTTAGTCTGACTGCAGCTCTTGGTTGGAGAGAAGAGTGGATTCCATTTACTCTGACCAACTCTTGGTTGGAGAGAGAGTTGATGCCATCTAGTCTGACTGCAGCTCTTGGTTGGAGAGAAGAGTTGATGCCATTTGATTTGACTGCAGCTCTTGGTTGGAGTGAAGAGTGGATGTCATCTAGTCTGACTGCAGCTCTTGGTTGGAGAGAAGAGTGGATTCCATTTACTCTGACCAACTCTTGGTTGGAGAGAGAGTTGATGCCATCTAGTCTGACTGCAGCTCTTGGTTGGAAAGAGAGTTGATGCCATTTAGTCTGACTGCAGCTCTTGGTTGGAGAGAATAGTTGATGCCATTTAGTCTGACTGCAGCTCTTGGTTGGAGAGAAGAGTTGATGCCATTTGATTTGACTGCAGCTCTTGGTTGGAGAGAGAGTTGATGCCATCTAGTCTGACTGCAGCTTCTGGTTGGAGAGAGAGTTGATGCCATTTAGTCTAACTGCAGCTCTTGGTTGGAGAGAAGAGTTGATGCCATTTAGTCTGACTGCAGCTCTTGGTTGGAGAGAAGAGTGGATGCCATTTAGTCTGACTGCAGCTCTTGGTTGGAGAGAAGAGTGGATTCCATTTAGTCTGACCAACTCTTGGTTGGAGAGAGAGTTGATGCCATCTAGTCTGACTGCAGCTCTTGGTTGGAGAGAAGAGTGGATTCCATTTACTCTGACCAACTCTTGGTTGGAGAGAGAGTTGATGCCATCTAGTCTGACTGCAGCTCTTGGTTGGAGAGAAGAGTTGATGCCATTTGATTTGACTGCAGCTCTTGGTTGGAGAGAAGAGTTGATGCCATTTGATTTGACTGCAGCTCTTGGTTGGAGTGAAGAGTGGATGCCATCTAGTCTGACTGCAGCTCTTGGTTGGAGAGAAGAGTGGATTCCATTTACTCTGACCAACTCTTGGTTGGAGAGAGAGTTGATGCCATCTAGTCTGACTGCAGCTCTTGGTTGGAAAGAGAGTTGATGCCATTTAGTCTGACTGCAGCTCTTGGTTGGAGAGAATAGTTGATGCCATTTAGTCTGACTGCAGCTCTTGGTTGGAGAGAAGAGTTGATGCCATTTGATTTGACTGCAGCTCTTGGTTGGAGAGAGAGTTGATGCCATCTAGTCTGACTGCAGCTTCTGGTTGGAGAGAGAGTTGATGCCATTTAGTCTAACTGCAGCTCTTGGTTGGAGAGAGAGTTGATGCCATTTAGTCTGACTGCAGCTCTTGGTTGGAGAGAAGAGTGGATGCCATTTAGTCTGACTGCAGCTCTTGGTTGGAGAGAAGAGTGGATTCCATTTAGTCTGACCAACTCTTGGTTGGAGAGAGAGTTGATGCCATCTAGTCTGACTGCAGCTCTTGGTTGGAGAGAAGAGTGGATTCCATTTACTCTGACCAACTCTTGGTTGGAGAGAGAGTTGATGCCATCTAGTCTGACTGCAGCTCTTGGTTGGAGAGAAGAGTTGATGCCATTTGATTTGACTGCAGCTCTTGGTTGGAGTGAAGAGTGGATGCCATCTAGTCTGACTGCAGCTCTTGGTTGGAGAGAAGAGTGGATTCCATTTACTCTGACCAACTCTTGGTTGGAGAGAGAGTTGATGCCATCTAGTCTGACTGCAGCTCTTGGTTGGAGAGAAGAGTTGATGCCATTTGATTTGACTGCAGCTCTTGGTTGGAGTGAAGAGTGGATGCCATCTAGTCTGACTGCAGCTCTTGGTTGGAGAGAAGAGTGGATTCCATTTACTCTGACCAACTCTTGGTTGGAGAGAGAGTTGATGCCATCTAGTCTGACTGCAGCTCTTGGTTGGAAAGAGAGTTGATGCCATTTAGTCTGACTGCAGCTCTTGGTTGGAGAGAATAGTTGATGCCATTTAGTCTGACTGCAGCTCTTGGTTGGAGAGAAGAGTTGATGCCATTTGATTTGACTGCAGCTCTTGGTTGGAGAGAGAGTTGATGCCATCTAGTCTGACTGCAGCTTCTGGTTGGAGAGAGAGTTGATGCCATTTAGTCTAACTGCAGCTCTTGGTTGGAGAGAGAGTTGATGCCATTTAGTCTGACTGCAGCTCTTGGTTGGAGAGAAGAGTGGATGCCATTTAGTCTGACTGCAGCTCTTGGTTGGAGAGAAGAGTGGATTCCATTTAGTCTGACCAACTCTTGGTTGGAGAGAGAGTTGATGCCATCTAGTCTGACTGCAGCTCTTGGTTGGAGAGAAGAGTTGATGCCATTTGATTTGACTGCAGCTCTTGGTTGGAGTGAAGAGTGGATGCCATCTAGTCTGACTGCAGCTCTTGGTTGGAGAGAAGAGTGGATTCCATTTACTCTGACCAACTCTTGGTTGGAGAGAGAGTTGATGCCATCTAGTCTGACTGCAGCTCTTGGTTGGAGAGAAGAGTTGATGCCATTTGATTTGACTGCAGCTCTTGGTTGGAGTGAAGAGTGGATGCCATCTAGTCTGACTGCAGCTCTTGGTTGGAAAGAGAGTTGATGCCATTTAGTCTGACTGCAGCTCTTGGTTGGAGAGAATAGTTGATGCCATTTAGTCTGACTGCAGCTCTTGGTTGGAGAGAAGAGTTGATGCCATTTGATTTGACTGCAGCTCTTGGTTGGAGAGAGAGTTGATGCCATCAAGTCTGACTGCAGCTTCTGGTTGAAGAGAGAGTTGATGCCATTTAGTCTAACTGCAGCTCTTGGTTGGAGAGAGAGTTGATGCCATTTAGTCTGACTGCAGCTCTTGGTTGGAGAGAGAGTTAATGCCATTTAGTCTGACTGCAGCTCTTGGTTGGAGAGAAGACTTGATGCCATTTAGTCTGACTGCAGCTCTTGGTTGGAGAAAAGAGTTGATGCCATTTGATTTGACTGCAGGTCTTGGTTGGAGAGAGAGAGTTGATGCCATCTAGTCTGACTGCAGCTCTTGGTTGGAGAGAGAGTTGATGCCATCTAGTCTGACTTCAGCTCTTGGTTGGAGAGAGAGTTGATGCCATTTAGACTCACTGCAGCTCTTGTTTGGAGAGAGAGTTGATGCTATCTAGTCTGACTGCAGCTCTTGGTTGGAGAGAAGAGTGGATGCCATTTAGTCTGACCAACTCTTGGTTGGAGAGAAGAGTTGATGCCATTTAGTTTGACTGCAGCTCTTGGTTGGAGAGAAGAGTTGATGCCATTTAGTCTGACTGCAGCTCTTGGTTGGAGAGAAGAGTTGATGCCATTTTTTTCTGACCAACTCTTGGTTGGAGAGAGAGTTGATGCCATCTAGTCTGACTGCAGCTCTTGGTTGGAGAGAGAGTTGATGCCATTTAGTCTGACTGCAGCTCTAGGTTGGAGAGAAGAGTTGATGCCATTTATTCTGGCTGCAGTTGTTTAGCGACATACTTGTTCATGTAACCCAGTTGTCTAATACACACATAGCTAGATCTGAGTCGCACAATGTTATAATAGTAAGCACTTTGTTTGTAGCCTTGTAATATATGTTCAAATGTGTTTATTTCAACTTAAAGTTGTTCTTTTCAAAACTCTCTTTAATACATTTTTTAAATTCATTTAAAAATCTCTTTCTGTGATTCTTCATTTTTTGTAATGTTTGGCCCATTTATTAAAATGAGTGTTTTTCTTCAAATTTTTGGCCATTCAACTGTATGCAATATCTCGTATTATTTCTATCACAAACTACTGGCTTGCTTTTTTTAGCACTGATTTCCATGCCAACTGCTCTAGGTGCAGCATCCAGTTTGGGAGTGAGACTTAGTACCTGGTCTGGATTTTGTCCAAAAAGTCTTTATCATCTTGAAACCAGAGATAGGAGTTTCTATCTAGAAATACAGTTTGAAATACCAGGCTAGAAAGTTTGGATTTAGCACTTATTTTACATCTTTATAGAAACTAGAACTGAAAGTGTCCGAAAATTCTCGAAACTACTGTGCAAAACAAAACTACACATACATACAACATGAAAGTGATCGGCAGATAATGAATTGATCTAATTTTTGTTCACTCTACCTAAGTAGAATTAGGTTTTCAATATAAGCATAAAATAAAATAAAAACTAAAAGACAACAATCTGTGATGAAAGAAAATAAAAGTTTTAAATAACAATGTGCGAAATAATTATTGAACTCTTTCTTGACTAAATAAAAAGTAACATATCATGTTGCATTCCAGAATTACAGCTCTGCATTTTGTTACAAAGATGTATCGATTTGGTGTGTATCTACAATTAAATCTATTGTAGCCGACAATTTTGTACAAATGAATCTCTTTTGTCTCAGTAAGTGTTTTAACTGTTTTATATCTACTGCAACTGACAATGCTCAATGTTTTAATTTTCATTGCTGCATGTTACAGTTGCTCAACCTGTTAAGTCTTTAATTGAAATGCACAATTGTTTTAACATTTTGTATCTGCGTGAGTCGTACATACACATAAGTCAATTTATGCAAGTCAAAGTGTACATGTCAAGATGTACAAGTCAATGTATACAGGTCAAATTTAGAAGACAATGTGTACAAGTCAATATGTACAAGACAATGTGTAATGGTCAATTCAATGTGTAAAAGTCAATGTGTACAAGACAATATGTAATGGTCACTGTGTAAAGTAAATGTGTACAAGACAATGTGCAATGGTTACTTCAATATGTAAAAGACAAAGTGTAATGGTCAATTGTACAGACTTGTACTAATCAGTTTACCTTGTAAGACACTGTTGGTATAATCACGGATGTATTCGATTCTGTGCTGGTCTTTCAAAGTACCACATGTGTCCAGACCATTCTGCGTGACGTAGATGACCGGATTGTCATAGGAAGAGGTCACATATTTCAACAACTCTTCCAGTCCAAAACCAGTTAGTCTCCGGTCACTCTCGTGGTTTAACTCAGGTCTGTACTCTAGTCTGGGCAGTTCAAAGAATGTTTATGTATGTTTTACCTTTCAAATTTATTGAGTGTGGCAATGTCTATACGGGACTCTTAACGACTACAAAGTGTAGAAAGACATGGCTACGTTCATACTGTTTTACACACTTACTTGGGCCATGACGGGTCTACACTCAGTACCAAATCTTGGTCGTTATAAAAGTCTGGTGAGGGGCTGGTATTAACTTGACCAGTGACCAGTTTAGTTTTAAAATGACTGATTCCTATGAAGTCAGTAGCACCTGTCCGATTAGAGAATGACAACTATTTTTAGTAACCAAGAAAAAAGTGAAAACTTATTTGTGTTAAGCCAACTCAACAACTGCAGTCAGTCTTGTCATTGTTATTTAGAGTTCTATCAAATCTTTAATTTATTGAATGTAGAGATAGCTAGAAACATTTCAAGGAACATTTTTCTAATTGTCTGTTTTCTTGTTAAATGTTTGAGCATGAGTTGAACTGATTGTTTACCTATTAACTTAGCTTTGTCCTCAGATGTAAACTTGGGCAGCTTCTGGTGCCGATAGCCCAGCGTCTTTCTCTTATGTGCAATCCTCTGTTTCATTACGCGTGGATAGTCTCCACGGTACAGCGGCTCCAAAAACCACCCTACTCTAAATGTGAAAGCTCTCCTAGCGGCATCGATGTCATCTTCATCCTCAGTACTAGCTACATACCAGTCAGAACTGATTGTTAGACCAACTTCTCCTAAAAAATATTGCGTTTAATATTAAGTAAATTCTTTTTGGGGAAAAAGTCTGCACATTCTCCAAAATGTTATTTTGAAAGAAAATACATTAGGACAAATGGAATTGAAATGACTTCGCAACGACACCCCACCAACACACAAACACTCACACAACCCAAGCTTTATTTAATACTTATTCCTTATTTCAAATATTTCTTATGAATTATTTGTAAATAAATTTATGTAATAAAATAATCAGTGCACCATTGAAAGAAAATATAACTGTTGCATGAAGATGGTGATCTAGAAAGTAGTTCGTTCTAAATTGCCCAGAAATAGTCCAGAACACGTTGGCTATACTTATTGAGCTGTTAGAGGCAACAAAATAGTGAAACTTTAGTGCATACCTCCTTGATGACCTCTAAACTTTGACTGATACAGTTGATAGACTTCAGCGTGAGCAAGTAACAGCTGATGACCTACTTTATACTCATTCCCAGAATGCTGAAATCCAGGGGCGTGCTCGCCCGTTACATAGCCTTTGTAAGCGATGCTGAATGGATCTTCAATTGTGGTCCAGAGTTTCACCTAAGAATGTGATACAGCAGTGAGCTTTTATTGTTACAAAAGTCGCAATTGTAAGTCACCTAAGAATGTGATACAGCAGTGAGCTTTTATTGTCACAAAAGTCGCAATTGTAAGTGAATGTAACGCAGCCATGCTGACCTCGAGGTGACCTGTCCGACATTTATGTCCGACATGCTAAATATTGAATGAGACGCTCGACATATTTCAGACCTAATAAAATTAGAACAAAGCGCGCGTTAGAATTCTCGGTCAGAAGCAATTTTTAAAAAATTGGTTCATTTAATCTGTTTATGATTTATTATTATCAATCACTCTATGTCTGCTCACAGAATCCACATTGATCAGGTCAATACTATTCATGAACTCTTAGCACTGCCCCCCCCCCCCCAAAAAAAAAAGCAATTTAAAATTCAATTAAAAGAAACAAAAATCCGATAGGCTTAGACTACTGAAATAATAGAACATGAGTTGATTAATAAACTGATCATCCAAATGTAACCAAACCACTCACTGGATTACTTTCCTATAAAGCTGAGATCAACTCACTCTGTAAGTCTGTCAGGTACAAACATTGTACTCGTTAGTTCTCCCACTTCCCATTCTCGGATCAAGTTCACATTTGGCACACTTATTCATTGTGGGGAGGTTATTTGCATACGGGCGAAATGACTCTGGATCAAAAGAATGTTTTTTTGGACATTCCGATGGTCTAGAGGCTAGTTTCGCTTGGTGCGTTATCGCTAGGCGGTGGTGTCGAATCCAGTCACAAGTTCGAGCCTCGGTCGGCGCATGCCCTTAATTTCGTAGCATTTTAATTCACTACTTTCTCTCTTTTTATTTATTTATTTATTCGCTTTTATTTATTTATGTTCAATATATGTATGTAGCTAAGGAGAGATAAGCCTTGAGCAGAGAATTAGGCCTAAAAATTTGAAAGTAGCAATCGATAACTATAAAACTTCTCATTTTCGTAAGCACTTGTCTAGCTCAGTGCGTGTCGGCTTTCCGCCAAGGAGGCTTGACCCCTCGAGTTCGAATTCAAATCAACCAACATTATTTTATAAGTCGCTTTTGAGAAGCCAGCATGGAAACCTTCCAGATACACCCCTCCTTTACACCACCCCTCCTATACACCACCACAAATGGCTCACACAAGTGATTGGACCAGAGCGCCAGTGAGAAAGATAAAAGCATGAAATTTGTTAAACAAAAACAATTGGTAAAAGAAATATTGTTATTAGTCTCTTTCTCTCTCTCTGGAATTTTACGTCTAGAGAGACAATCATTTCCCTTCGCAACTTCTTGTGTGACTAAAGTGGACACATTTGCGGTCACAGGTGGGGCATTTCTAAGCACCAGTCGCCGTTGTATTTTCACTCTTCTTTCTACTACTGTTGTGTACGCCATTGCAATCCAGGACCCTTCTTTTATGCTCTCTCCATATGGATCTATCCAGTGCCACTTTTCCACAGTTGTTAGTGTCGATTTTGAAGAGTTTCATGTCCCGTTTGCATACATCCGTATACCTTAGAAGTGGACGACCAGCCAAAATGATTGCTACAGTTACACTTAAAATAAGCTTTAAGAAAATGTTATCTTTTTTTTTTTGCTTGATATTTATTTGAAGTTCATCACAAGACTATAAAACAGCAAGAAAAATATAACAAGTACCTTTTTAAAAAAACAACAACAAAGTTTATATTAAGTGTAATTGTATCATTACTTTGGATCAGTCATGTAATTAACTTGGTAATAGATCTTGATTAAAAAAAGAAATCTGTACGATTAGAAATAGTTTTACCAATTGTTTTTGTTTAGCGCAATTTTTTCAAAGATCCTATTATTTAGCTGAACCAGTAGGGAAAAGGCGGGGGGGGGGGGGGGAGAGAAAGAAGGAGGTATCCACGTGAATGTTACAGTATCAACTTTTTAAATGTATTTAATTTAAAAAAAAAACATTCTACGACTTGAATTCGAACTCGAGAACTCAAACCTCCGCAAGCCATTGAGCCAGCTAAGTGCTTATGAAAATAGAAGCTATCTATTGTTAATTTCCAACTTTTAAAATACGATCTCATTCTCTACACAAAGTATAACGGGGACTAATTCAACTTATACCGAAAAATTTGTCAAGTACAATATACTAAAATTTCTTTTCTTTGTTCAATACCAAACAAAATAAAAAATTACTAATAATTGTTTAGACGATATTTTTTTTATTGGTTCTTGTTTTGTCAGGTACAAGAAACTATTGTGCAACATTTCAACTTGATTTGAGACTGGGTGTGGGAGAAATAACGTGTCTACAAATTGTGCCAGACAGATTGACATAGTGAGTTGATTTAATCCATCCCAGAAGCACCAAATCCCACAAAGGGCCAATACCTGCACATCTCCATGCTTGGGCATTTGTAACACAGCACTCATCCTTAATCTTCTTCGAAATCGAAGACATTGCCATTATTATTGTGTGTTTACAATCTGGTATTGTGTGCACTGTACAGTGTTTGAGGAATTAATTTGTACATTTATTAAAATATGACTGAAGTGCGTGAACGGAAAGTTATGGTCTAACAAAGTGTCTGTTACACAATCGCGAATCCTAATGACTCTGTTACACAATTGCGAATCACAATGACTCTTCAGTTCTGTAAGTTCCGTTTAGCTCGTCACGTGTTGTAACATACGGCATGTTTCTGTCTCGTATCACCACTTTTTTGTTGTCAAATCAATCATCTTTGTAATAATTAAAAATATCGCTACAAAGATGGCTAACTTCTTATCGATTATAAATATATGTATTGAAAAGATCAATAAAAAAAATTACCCTGTCACCGTAGCGTTCAAAACATAAGTTGGCATAATCTTTAAACCAGGTGATGGAATCAGAGCTCAACCAACCACCATCATCTTGTAGGGTCTGTGGCAAGTCCCAGTGGTAAAGAGCAACAAAAGGTTTAATTCCATTGGCCAGCAACTCGTCAAAGACATAATCATAATATTGAAAACCTGCTTCATTTATGCTGGAGTTTGTTCCATGAGGCAACAGACGAGGCCAAGACAAGGACAATTTGTAATGAGAAACCTGAGGAACAAAGGGTCAGCTCGACCTTTAAGTCCTTTTAAATTAGAATTCAAAACTTGCTACCATGTATACATAGTACAATTACATTGCAACATCTCATGGGGTAATGAATTTTTTAAAATGTCTATAAAGCGTGTATATCACTACCACAACACATATTTGGTTCAATATTCCTGATTATTTTCTAGATACATTGTATTATAGATTTCAATTAAACGTTTTCACAATTTCAGTCAATGACAATTCAGATAAATAAAAAAAATTCTTCACTAAGAGCCAAAGACATCTGTAACAAACCTATTCAGTTTAGCGACGCACCATAGATGACGGATTTTATATCAACAATGATAGTGACGTCATACATAGTGTAGAAACGTATTGATAGTTGGCATAGTTGGATCGTTTAGACACAGACACTTTCAACTGTGGACTTGGAATATAACGTCTTTGTGTGTCGGATTCGCAACAATACGTCCGCACGATTATACGCACGCATCTGGCTTGAAGGCATAAATATAATAAGAAATCCCAGAGCAAGACACGAAGGAGCCGGTGTACTCACCCCTAAGTGTACTCACCCCTAAGTGTACTCACCCCTAAGTGTACTCACCCCTAAGTCTACTCATCCCTAAGTCTACTCACCCCCAAGTGTTTCAGACGTTGTACATCTTCTTGAACATAATGATAGCCATTGGCTGCTATTTGACCGCCATCACTAGATTCTGTCCAACCGCTTTTAATGGAAAATTCATCCCAAATACTTGGACCTTTTCCTGTGTAGACATAAAAACAAAGTGTATCAAGTCTACAAATAGACTATGTTGGTGTATACATTTGCACACATAACTGGAAGAACGTGTTATGCATAGAAAGATCTAGAAGTCCGTCACATTACAGCGAGACAGACAGAGAGAAGGATATTGAAACCTATTTACTCATCCAGTGACTAATGTTCTTGGTGTCACACGATATTCATTAAATTCCTTTCACTTTTTGCTTGCGAATGACTCCTGAAAACAAAGACTGTGTAACATTGAGACAATTTCTCTCAGTCTCGCGTAGACCTTCGTACGATAAGCTGTTTATTAGTTTTGTATCGTCTGTCTGTCCGTCTGCCAGGTCTAGATCGAAAAAATCTAAAAAAGATATTGAAAAGCTGATTTGTTCTCAGACCCCAAAAATGTAGTCTCTTTACGGAAACTACGTTCTAAAGTCTCAAATAAAATCAATTGAAACGGGTTCTTCTTACTTATATTATTACATCTAGTTTTTCTTGGAACAAAATCTAGAGTCTTATTATTGATGATGGGCTGATCAGCTTGCTTTCAAGTGAATGGCCAAATGTTGCTTAATTGTATGACACTTGAAGCCATCAAAGCCTGACCACTAGCTGTGCCTCCTTTTGTATTGTCTTGACTAGCGAGAGAAACAACATGTACAAAAAGTATTAAGGGGAAAGACTCAACGGTTTGATCTCTCAATAAGTAGTTCTTACTTCCCTTTTACGATACCAAAACGAAATGATTAATTACCAATAATTAATTAACTACTTTATTAATTTTCTTTTGATTCACTCATATATTGTTAAGTACAATAAGTAATTGTGTAAAAAAAAAATACCAAAGACTTGTCACCAGTTGTTCATTTTTAACCTAGTCAACACAAGACAAATTTCTGTGTTGTTGTCATAACGACAGATTGTTTAGTTCCATGACAGTAAATTGGTCCGTCAAAGCCCGAATTAACATTATGACTCAGGGGTTAGGAAGTTTTACAGTTCCCCATCAATCACTCTGAATTGTTAGACAAAGGGTTAGAGCCTTGGCAATCCAAATAAATAAATCACTTTCCTTACTCAACCCCCCCCCCCCCGAATTCTCCCCCGTAACAAAAGGGCCTAGTCTTATTTAGACTATTTGATTATTTTTGTGCGTTTCAGTTCTTATGTGTAGAATTAAAATTAAACCTTTAAGCAGGAATGAACAGGAAGTGCTGATTTTGTATCATGTCGTCTTTCAAAAACATATTGGGTCGAAATTGCAAATAAAGAATGCTCCTTAAACATGTCAACGTATGTATATTCTCGATTTTAAGCCCTATAGCAATTTCCAGATGCATTATTACTTATAACACAAAAGTCAGAGGCTAAAGGCCTATTCATCTATATGAACTTACACATTGTTTATCTGCATTGCTAAGTGGCTTGCAGACAAGTTTTCCTTTATCAATTGTATCTGGACAGTTAAACGCCCCTAATTTATTTTTTTTTTGACATCGCTAGAAGAAAGACAATAAGCACTGACAGTGTCAAACTAACACACGATT
The DNA here is from genome assembly GCA_030265305.1 of Biomphalaria pfeifferi. Taxonomy (NCBI): domain Eukaryota; kingdom Metazoa; phylum Mollusca; class Gastropoda; family Planorbidae; genus Biomphalaria; species Biomphalaria pfeifferi. The sequence goes on along the minus strand of JASAOG010000044.1, from coordinate 2,350,231 downwards.
GGCTGAAACAAAGTTTATAATTTAATTGGCATTTCATGGTTGCCTTTCCTCCAGCCATCTCCTCATTTACTTGTACACAAATATTTTGTCAGATCTTTGAATTGTATTGAAAACTTCAGTTCCTGCTCATATTTAATTACGTTGACATTCCTGATATTGACAACATCCCTGATATTGGACAGATTCCTGATATTGACAACATTACTATTATAAGCACAACGTAATTTTGACTATAGGCCTGTGACATTTGTAAATTTAAGATCTTCAAATTAAAGTAGGATTCAAGGTTTTGGTGCCACCAACAGTTTAGAGTAGGTTTCTTAACAAACATCAATACAGTAATACTTAGTTTATACAGATCTTTGTAAAACCAAAATGCAGAACACTAGCTTTTTGATGTATGTTTTGTACAGAATACGAAACTATTGATACGTTTTAAATATCACCTAATATTATTTTTGCACTTTTTAGCACTTCACAATCAATTTTAAGCGTTTCTAATTGTAGCAAAAAGTAATATTTTCAAAGTTCTAATATCATTCATTTATTTAATAATTTATTTTAAACTACAATTATGCATCTAGAAGTATGATTGGATACTTGAGTTAATTGAGCGTCGTGCTAATAACTCGAATGTCGTGGGTTTGATTACCCATACTGACTATTCTTTCTCTGTATCTTTGTGAAAGTAAATAAATAATGAATGTTTAGTCTATCATTTCATTTAAACCTAAATATAAATATTAATTATTTTTCAGTTGGCAAACAGTGTGGTCTTTCAATTTAGTGTCTCTGAATTTTTGTTTACTTTTGTAAACGTATCTTTCTTTCGTCAACATTTCCCATTAGGTCCAATACAGCACCCTCCAACTTGTTCATCTTGCTCTCTCTGTTTGCAGGTATTCGCATGTAAAACTTATCTTACACATTTTACATAAGAGCAGCTTTCTGTGACTAACTTTACTAAAAAAAAATCCCCATTATTATGAATTCGTTTTCTTAATATTTGTCTAGAAAGAAGAACTCGTAAATTTTGAAATAAGAGTGGAGTCTCTGTGTGTGTGTGAACTTTTCTTTCTCATTTATGTGTTAATCAAACTTTCAATCTTAATTCTCTCTTCTTATCTCCCTTCTATTGACACTGTAAAAAGAGACATAAACAAGTAACAGAAAAAAAAAAATCCTCCTAAATGAAGGAAATATCCACTAGTATAGAAGATATGTACCAACTTTACTCATAATAACTCATGAATTGATTCAAAATTAATAATTGTCCCCAAACCCTAACACCCCCCCCCGTACGAAATGAAAATCCTATTTACGCCCCTGTAGGCCTATAAATCTACTTATTGTAAAATTCTAGTTTGGTGATACAGACATGGCAACATTAAAAGACAGAAGTCTAGAATATAGTACTGGTTATAGATATAGGGTACAGAAGATTCTTGTTTTGTTCTAGTTATAGGTAAATAGCTGCAGACTTTGAAGACGGTGTGCAAAATGTTCCTGAACGTCTAGTTATTTCATTGTTTAACTGTTTAATGAAGACATGCGGGAATACCCGCTGACATATGTATCTTCAAACTAAAGAATGTCTAGACCCCCAGACCAAATTTAATGTTAATTTTTTTTCATACTTTTAAATATGTGAACTGTCCAATTTTTTTGTTAAATATATGCGTAAACTGTCAAATATCTAGGAAAATAGTAGAGCCAATGAAGAAATTGTAAAAATGAACTTAGTAATGTCATATCATTGCTCCTTCGTTTCACACTGGAAATGGATATGAATTTAAAATTTAAATAGGAGTTGTTGTTTTTTAAAGCTTTAAATGTATATCAACTATAAATGTGGACTACAAGTGACAAGGTGGCTGAGTGGTAAAGCGCTTGGCTTCTGAACCGGAGCTCCCGGGCTCGAATCCTGTAGAAGAATAAGATTTTTTTAATTCAGTATCTCTAGGGCGCCTCTGAGTCCACCTCTAATGGGTACCTGACATTAATTGGGGAAAGTAATGGCAGTTGCTTGTTGTGCTGGCTATATGACATCCTCGTTAACCGTGAGCCAGAGAAACATGATCTTTACATCACCTGCCCTACAGACCGCAAGGACTGAAACGAGTACTTTACTCACTTCTTGACAAGGGAGGGGAGAAGTACGTTTCTTGATTACGTGCAGAGGTGGCCTTAGTAGTGCGCGGGGCCCTGGGCGAGTGTCATATGCGGGGCCCTATACATATCGTACCACATCACGTTATTGGGCTTGTGCGTCTCAAACGCTGTTGACGCCAGAGGTATCTACCAGTGGTCTCTACCAGTGGTCTCTACCAGTGGTCTCTACTCTCTCAATCGAATTGTTTTTTATTTCTTGCTTTGTACTCTTTGTCTGACACTTTGTCTCTTTGTTCCTTGAAATTCTCTCTGAAACGTCCACAAAATGAAATCTTTAAGGGACATCTGCTCTCTATGGCTTGCAGTCCAGGATGACAGAGAAATATTTAGCAAGTTTGATTTGATCAATAACTTTATCTTATACTTTTGATGCCATTAGGTTCATAAGAATCCTATGTCCGATTTAATGGTCGTGAGCCTCGGCGTTCTTAATTAGTTGAAGATGGTTGAATCGAATTTGGCCAGCATCAACCACGCCTAAAATTGATTGTTGTTTGGCGCATAAAGCATAACTGTTATAAGCTAACATAGGACATTCGCGACCTCATATTACCATTAATAAATGGATACTTTTAGTCAGATATGCTACATACTACCATTAAAAAGTGGATACATTTAGTCAGATATACTACGTATTACCATCGACTAAATGTATCCACTTATTAATGGTAGTACGTAGTACGTAGTATATCTGACTAAAAGTATCCACTTATTAATGGTAATATGTAGTATATCTGACTAGAGTATCCACTTATTAATGGTAATACTTAGTACGTAGTATATCTGACTAAAAGTATCCACTTATTGATTGTAATACATAGTATATCTGACTAAAAGTATCCACTTATTGATTGTAATACATAGTATATATCCGACTAAAAGTATCCACTTATTGATTGTAATACATAGTATATCTGACTAAAAGTATCCACTTATTAATGGTAATAATACGTAGTATATCTGACTAAAAGTATACCATAATTTAGAAGAAAGAAACAGAGTTATTGTAAATTTAATCTCATTTTCTTTCTTTTTAAGTATTTAATATGCATATTTTGGTTTTAAAAATGTATATTTATTTATTTATAGGGGGGATGGGGTTGACTCACTGCCGTAAATCTGGATCTGCTACAAGCAAACCATTTTTTAACCAAGACAGTGCTGCCATCTTTAAGATTTAAAGAATTGTCGGTAAAAATGCGAATAAAATGGCTAAAAAAGACAACAACGTAAAGCTGATAACCCGTTGAACAAAGGATTTATTTTCCCTATTCGGAGGGGGGGGGGAGGGTTTCTTGTTGAGACCCCTGGGCAGTAGCCCCGCCTGCCATCCCTTAAATTGGCCCTGCCATCAGATGATATTTTGACTAAAAAGGGCTTAACTTATGTATGACATACAAATCTTCAAATCTTACCATCAATATCCCATGCTCCTTCAGTGACGTAAGCAGCACTGCCAACTCCAAATATAAAGTGTTCCGGATATTTGTCGAAAGTGAATTCGGCGCCAACATTGAAAACCGCGAGTATCAGCCCAAAAGTAACGAAGTTGGTGTTCTTCATATCTTGACGATGTAAACTCAAAACAAACAAATGTTCAACAAATTGTACCGTAATCTTATTTATGCACGTACATGTATCAACATTTCTTTACTTTGATGAAACTCCCTTGGATGTGTACTTCTTCCCGTGGACTTTCACTTGTACACAGATGTAACCTATTGTAAATGCTTTATATTTCAACTAAATATGTACAATCTCAAAGTTGTACAATATGTCTTAATATGTTCTCTATGAGTTAATGAAATAATTCCATTCTAACTACAAACTACTTGCAAGTGTTTCAGAGACACAGACGTATAAACACGTTCCTAGCAGCCCTCAATGTGCCCTGCTGATCAGTCAAAAAGTTTTATATTTATATCTCACCGAATGACTTCAAGTCACTGATTGGGTGGATAGTAAAGAAGTGGGTGGGGGTGCATGGGGTGTAACATGTCGTCGACATGTTATTTACACATATGTATGGTGATTACAAGTACTCATTGAACCGCCGTGGATAAAACACAAAGTCTCACGCAACTTGACATTAATGCTCACGTTGTGCAGGTTCAGTCATCTAGGTGAGTTCTCTCATAGGATTGAGTTCAATCAAATATTGATAAGATCTGATTTTTATTTTGGAAGTGGGGTCTATTAGGCGTCTACATTATCTCAGTGATTCTCATCTTAAAGAAAAGATTAAATCTCTAACTTCTATAAATACTATTATTTAACATGTAAACATTAGCAGAGCAAAGGCGAAGGACAGGCTCATCTTATGGTGTTTTTGCATTGTATAGTTCTATTGTATATGTCTCTATTGCTTGTGACAGCCCCTCCTGAAACAATAAGCTACACATCATCTCCTCTTAGCCAGCCAGAAATGTTGGGACTAAACGATTTGAAAATGTTGTACGTGTTTCGGATGTTCCTTCAGAGTTAAAGATAATCTACTTTCTAGTCCAAAGAACCCGCAGGACGACATGGTATGGCACCAACAGAGCATGAACCCAGGACCTTCGAGACGTCCAGCGAGTATACCACATGACCAGGCACCATGAATATCACAAATGCATTTTACTGGCCTTTGCAGCAAATATTTCATCATAGTAAAAAATGCACGTCACAGAAGTCAACTGAAGAAGGAAGAGACGGGTACATGACGGAGGTGAATTAAAATGTCTCTTGAAGTAAATGTTTGGAGTTGATGCACGAGGAAACTGCTGCGGACATCTTTCGTAAAAACGGTAAAAAATGTTACTTCGAACAGGAAGAAATTGTGTGTACTTAATAATTATTTCATGTTTGAAACATTGTTAGTAATATGAATCTAGATCTATCTTTGACGATAATGGAAATATAACAGAATTTGTTTCCCTTACAAAAACAGTATTCGCGCCCCTAAATCAGTTTGCTCCTACCTTCCTAGAGATGTGATGGGCACCACACAAGTTGAGACACATTGCTGTAAACAATTGACTCAAATATTTAGCACTTGGGTCCGTCGGAAATAGGTTTTGTCACTACAAGGGTGAGCAGGGGAGGGGAACATACTATCCTGTGACGTGGAGGGAGACATATTTACATATCAACTGAATCAAGACCTAGTCGTCCTGGTGTATTTTATTGACTTAAAAACAACAGTCATGGTATTGATCGCCATATTTTCATTTAGAGAGCAGGAGTATAAGTCAAACATTAAATCTCCTTGGCCACCTTTAACAATTAACAAGCATTTCTTAGACTCGCTGGTAGAGATGACATCAAATACAATAAAACCTTATTTTATAGCAGCCTACGTGTAAAATAGATTCATGTAAATATCTTTTGGGTAAGGTCACAACTGCTTTTTATGTTTATTGTAGTTGAAACCAAAGCTTCTCAATTCACAAGCGCATCACAAAATGTACTTAAAGTGCAAAAAATTAGAATATATTATTTGCTTATTAAACTATTTGTAGTACTTAGTATAGACCTAGCCCTAATGTTTAATGCATAGTTCAATGAACTGATAATTAACGTAGTGTATGACTAAAAGGAAAAAAAGCAAGAAAAATAAAAAATATTTTTAAAAATGTATTTGAGTGTATCTGTGTGAAAGGTTACTGTGATAGCTTTTTAATGTATTTTAAAAAAAAAAAGTTTTTCTACCTGAATTAAAAGTCAAGAGCTTAAGTCTCCTCCAACCACTACACTAACCACTGTGCAAGCGAAGTGTTTATGAAAATAGAAGGTTTATAGCTATATGTTGTAATTTTCAAGCTTTTAAGCGACAAAGTATAACTATGCCTCCACACCTGTCAAGTACAATTTCTTTCCTTTGTTCTATAACTAACAAAATAGTTAATTACCAATAATTAATAAACTAATTATATTTTTTTATTGATTCTTGTTTTGTCAGGTACAAGAAATAATTTTGATAATTGTCAACTTGATTCGAGAATGGGTGTGGGAGAAACAACGTGTTCAAACTTTTTACCAGACAGACAGAGTTGATATGAACTTTGTAAAATTATTAAAAAGAGAGTTTGTGTTTTCACAAAAAACTTTGATGCGGCCCACAAAAGGTCCATCCATAAGTCATTTGCAATGTAATGAATACATGTAACAAAGTAGATATCAATATTTTCACCACGAATGTCAGAAACTATGAAAAGCTACTAACCATAAAAAAAAACAACAAATGATGACCTGAAAGAGAAGTTCCAGTCAGTTCTTCCACGGGATTTTGTGGGTGCCAGAAGCTGTATTTCTACACTTTAAACAAACTTGATGCTAAACTTTTCACATTATTTGGGTCCACATACATCTGTGAACAAGAATTTTAATTCTGTAAGGGAGGGGGAGGGAGGTTAAACTCAAAAACCACCGGGAGGGTGGAAAACTTAGAGACCTGGGGGGGGGGAGGAGTTTAAAGTCTAAACCCCCCTTGGCTACACTCATAGAATTTGGTGTTTTTAGTTTGCTTTAATTTTATTTTGAAGAGGCGGTTTTTAGCTTCAAACCCCGCTGGAAGGGGTTTTAAACTCAAAACCATTTGGAGGGGTTTAAAGTCCTCTGGAGTGGGTTTTTAAACACAAAACTCCCCCTGGCTACGCTCAAAGAATCTCATTACTGATGTATGCTTTAGTCTTATATTGAATAGGGGGTTTTGTCGAAACAAAAAGTTTTGGAGGGGTTTTAGACTCCGAACCCCTTTGGCTACGCTCATGAAATTTGATAACTGTCGTTTACATTAATTTTTTTCTAGAAGAGAGGGGGTTTTAACCTCAAAAGCCCCTCTTTGGCTGCGCTGGGGCAAGTGATGAGTTAAGAAAAATCTCATCTAAAATAAACAAAATCAAAGCAAAAAAATCAGTCACAAAGCTCCACATCCCCCAAGTACCTCCCCTAGCTACGCCCATGAAGATAAGTCTAGTAAAATACATCTAGTAAGATTAAGTCTAGTAAGATAAGTCTAGTAAGATAAATCTAGTAAGATAAGTCTAGTAAGATAAATCTAGTAAGATAAGTCTAGTAAGATAAGTCTAGTAAGATAAGTCTAAATAGATGTGTTTATGCGTATGGTTAAAAAAAATCTTTAACATTAAACATAATGCTTTTAACGTGTTTAACTGTATGCAACTCTCTTTCTATTAGCTTTATCTATCTCTTTTTTTTTCTCTCTATTCTTCTCTTTCTATCACTTGTTCTATTTATAATACTTTTATTTCTATCATTTGTTTGTTTTCATCACCATCCTCTCTCTACTACTCTCTCCTATCTAAACTCTCTCTCTCTCTCTCTTTATATGTCGGGCTTGTTCTTTCGTTTCTATGTTCCCTGACTTTCTGTCTGCAGTGTATATTTGATCTATCATGTCGTTGATGATATGGAGAAATAAATTTCACCACAACGGTGATGGAAGCTGAAAGCATTCACGAAAGTAACACGTTTTCTTCACTTCCGGTCGTTAGGTCAAAGCATAATGGGATGGCATAATTGCGCCCACGTGCCAGAAACGACACAAGCCACAAGCGCCATCTTTTGATTTCTCGCCGTGGAGGACACTAAAACAAAACATCCATCAATGGTCGCATGCGCCATACCAGTCATGTGACGTGAACTAAAGACGCTATTGGTTACTCGCGTTAGACGAGCGTCAGCCAAGAGTGGCTCTTGAACATCGCCGAAATCTTTCTCTCCCACTTAGATCCCAGGACAAATTAATCGTCTGCTAGCAACACGCCTGACACTCTTTGTCATTACAGTCGCAGAAGTGAGAAGTTTTGTCTAGAGCCTAGATAACTAGAAGTAAGTTTGTCTAGAACATAGATAACTAGAAGTAAGTTTGTCTAGAACCTAGATAACTAGAAGTAAGCTTGTCTAGAACAGAAGTAAGTACATTTTAAAACTTTCAACTGAACAGGACAGAAACAAGATAGATCTATGATTAACCGCATATGACTGATTTATTTACACAATATTCTACATTTCATTTTGTCTTAGAAAAAGAAATGTGTTTAAGGTATTTCTCAACAAATCCTGTTTGATTGTTTCGTTAATTCAAAGTGTAACAAACATTCCTAACGTGATACCTTGAATTGCTACAAAGCCTTGGGCAGGACCGGTCCTAACTAGTGCGGGGCCCTTTGCGAAACGGATTGCTCAGGTACCCAGTCAGAGTAAGGATATGGATAAAAAGTGAAAATGAAGATTTTGTATTAGAAAATAAATTCGTCTTTGCATTTGATTCATTCTTTACAAAGTACAAAATCACGATCACATTAACTTTACTTTACGAGCCTTGTGTGTAGCGAAGTCAAACAGTATATCATCAAAAGTTATGCTTCTTGACCTTAAGTAATTCTTGATTAGTTTGAGGCGCGAGAAGCTTCTTTTACGCATTGTCACAGTTACGGGTATTCATAATGCCTTTTTTTGTTGTTGTTGTTTTATATTGCGCGTAGGAGTGGAGTTTTCCATATTGAGTGACACCACAGAAATGACAATTTAGGCTATTTTTCAGGAGATTTTTATGAGTTTTCAGCGGAATTTTAATAATGTCAGGACTTTTCGTATATTTTGCAATTTTTGGAGATTTGTAGGAGCTCCTGGAAAATCAGCATGCCGCAGGAACCCTGTTATATGTTATAAAAGGTTGAATTTAATCATTTACACAAAACTAGCGCAGGGCCTATGAAATTGCGGGGCCCACTGCTGTCACACGGTGACCCGACAAAATATCGCGGACACAATAGCGCCGACAAAATAGCACGAAATTTCCCGACAAAATAGCGCAAGACAAAATGCGCGGACCAGCTAAAATAGGATTTTGAAATGTGGTGACCGCGTTCAAGCCCTGATTTTTTTCTGCGCTATTTTGCCGGCACTATTTCGTTCACGCAATTTTGTCGGCGCTATGTTGTCGGGGTACCGTGGTCACATAGGTTGCAGTGTCCTAAGGCCGGCCCTGGCCATGGACGTGGATCGAATAGATCAATGCTTATCATAACATGTCTGATACAAACTAATCTAACAATGAGGCTAGGTGTATTGATACAGACTTGTTTTGTTACTTCATCGCTAGATTGCAAAGAGTTCTTGCAGGGAGCTGATTGGTGGAGGGGATTAATGGAAATACATGCATAGCAACATAACATAAGGCTGTTTCATTATTTTGTTAATATCATGTTTGTGTATCAAACAAACATTCTATTTTGAAAGAAGTCTAGTTCATGGTTACCATTCGTATTTAATTGTAATGTTCTAACAGGTAGCAGTGCCCTTAGAGTAGGTCAGTATACTTAGACTAAGTTAATATGAATTCAGAGTAGTTCAATATACTTAGCCTAAGTCAATATACTTAGACTAAGTCAATATACTTAGAGTAAGTCAATATACTTAGACTAAGTCAATATACTTAGAGTAAGTCAATATACTTAGAGTAGGTCAATATACTTAAAGTAAGTCAATATACTTAGTGTAGGTAAATATACTTAGAGTGGTTGATAAGCTTAGCGTGTCCTTCTGTTATCTAAAAGCAGAAACAAGCGGGATTATACAATATGTGTGTATGCATATAAAAAGCGAAACAAAAAAAATAAAATAAGTTTAAACAAGGTGTAAGCTTAAACGAGGTGTAATAGTATCAATTAGTTTGGATTATTCATGTAATTAAATTGATAATAGATCTAGACCAACAACAATAAATCTGTGCGAATTTTTTTTACTAATTTTCATACTTATAGCTTTCCTACTACGCTATGATCCTTCACTTTCTCACTACGCTATGATCCTATCACTTTCTCACTACGCTATGATCCTATCACTTGTCTCAGTACGCTATGATCCTATCACTTGTCTCACTACGCTATGATCCTATCACTTTCTCACTACGCTATGATCCTATCACTTTCTCACTACTCTATAACCATATCAATTTCTCTCTACGCTATGATCCTCTGGACCAGGAAAGATGGGAGAAAGAAAAGGGAAATCTGATTCGTACCGTCACATCGTTTCTCAAAAGCATTTATAAAAAAATTATGATTTAGAACTCATGGCTCAAGCCTCCAAACGCCGACATATTAACCCATGGGGCCCAAATGTAAGTAGACGGTCATGTTTTAACTATTTCAACATGAATATTATAAGGTCTAAACTGCAAACTACCTATAACTAGTATAAATATATACTAGTATAATATTAAAATTTGACAATTACAGAATTGAGAAACCTTGAGTTTAACGTATGTTCTTATTAGAGATAATTAAGAGCTCCTTACGGAAAACATTTTTTAAATTATATTTAGTGTTTCTCAGCTGCTTCTGAAAAGGCAAATCAAGCACTGAACAGGTTTACGTCCTGCGAAACATCGTCGCGCAAAGCCTGGAATACCAACAAAGGATGTTGATCAGTTTTGTAGTTTTAAAAAAATTGATAGAGTCCATAGGCATCACTCTAGAAAATAGCAAGAAAATAAGGCATCTCGCAACATATGTCCAGATTCAGCGACATGTCTAAAGCAAATCAAGCTGTTGTGTCACAACACACGCTGGAATTCTTCAACATCGAGATGATATGAGATTATGGTTTATCTTATCCCCATTTCTCTTTCTTGTAGCCATCGACGATGTCGTAAAATTACATTAAACAGGCTGCATTCGGGTTACCATGGGATAAACCGAACCGAGTTGGATTTTGCAGACGACATATAATTACTTTTAAATAAAATTATATGTATACACGAGAAGACGAATAAAGACGCCCTCAAAGTAATTCATTTTGGATGCAGGTTAGCCAGTACCCGATCTTCATTGGTCATACAGATCTTGAATAAAAAGAAAAGTTAACCTATTTAGGCAGTATTATCAAGCGATGGAGATGCATAACATAGTGTTGCATGTCGGATTGGAAAGCAGGAGCCGTCTTTTAAAAAGTACGGCCTATCTGAACAAACAAATCAATAAACCTGGAGATTAAAATCCACCTACACAGTACCATCATTGTCCCAATGGCCACCTACGCTTTCAGATGTGGAAGTCAGCCTTAACACGAAAACCAAAAAGAGGAACGCAAAAACATGGCCATCAACGTCTAAAATGGCGTCACACCATTTTAGAAGTACTGAATTTCATAGGCATCAGATGGGAAGTGACTGTGAAAGTCGCCTTAGGCTAATTTCTGTGGAGAGAGCTTGCAGTCCTGTGCTTCGAATGGCTCTCGAAGTCCTTGTGTTTTTCAACATTTTAAAATAAAAAATGTTACTTTCACCACTCAACCGGTCAGATAAGATGTTTGGGGCAGCGCTTTAGGATCACTCAGAGTTGTCCGGGGCAAAGCTCCGGGTGCCAATCGTTTTTCTTTCTGAACTTCAGAAACTCTTTTTCCTGGCGTCTACAGCGTATTATTTTTATCATTATAGGAAGATTTCAAGTCAAATAGAATTAAATTCGGAATTTTTGGGGCATGTTGATACTAAACTGAGAGACATTCGATGTAGTAGTTTTTATTTGCTTTTTAAAAATAATATGAATCCCTGCATATTACTGCTCGCTTTTAAAATAGGTAATGAAAATGTTATTAGTTGTTTTTTTTTTAAATAATCTTTTTTTTTTAACTTTTTGTAGCTAATACATCTGAAGACAAACTAATCTATAATATATTCTATTTCTAAGTTACCACTAACTGACAGACTAATTCATTGATCCCGTCATCTCTTAAACTGTCGTACGCATCCGTATTTGTACACATGTTCCTATTAGCTCCTAGGTGCTCACTAGGAACGTTTTTTTGACAGAATCACAACCTTAAGACCGCTATTCTCGAAAACCGCAAAAACGTTCCCCTTCCAGATAATTTTAAGGGCATCTGTTTGGTTGGCCAACAATTAACGAGCAGGGTGTCATGTGGCCAGCATAACGACCAGCCACCTTTACTTTTCCCAAAATAAAGTCAGATACCTAAAGTAAGCTATGACCTTCTCAATTCCATCTACCTTTTGAGATAAGACAGCGCCTATTCCGGTATTGCTCGCATCGGTGTCAAGTATGAACGTCTCGCCTGGTATCGGGTAGGCCAGAATGGGGGATGAAACAAAAGCCTTTTTAAGTCTCTCAAAGGCCTCATGACATTCTTGTGTCCAAATAAACGGCCGCTTTGGTTCTGATGAAGGGCACTACAGAGGCTAGAGAAATTTAGCAAGAAACGTATGTAATACGTGCAGTGTCCAAGAAAGCTTCTTAACTCCTGGATATTAGCGGGGATCGGCCATCCATTTACGGCTTCAACTTTATCCGAGTCTGTGCTGACCCCCTCCTTCGACACGATGTGCCAAAGGTACTTGACGCTTCTACTGAACAATGAGCACTTCTTTGGATTCAATTTCATTCCAGCGTTTCTGATTCGTTCAAACACTTCTTTCAAGGTTTGAAGGATGTCCCTCGAAGGTCCTGCCTATGACGATAATGTCATCTAGGTAAACAAGACATGTGGTCCAGTTGAGTCCTCTTAGCACATGTTCCATTAATCTTTTAAATGTGGCTGAGGCGTTGCAGAGGCCAAAAGGCATCACAGTGAATTACCAGAGACCATTACCAGCAGAGAAGGCCGTTTTATCTCTGTCTTCGGGGTATAATCCCACTTGCCAGTAACCGCTCTTCAGGTCAAGGGTGGAAAAAATCTGCGACCCAGCAAGTGTGTCCAATGTGTCGTCAATCCTAGGAAGCGGATAGCTGTCCTTGTGTGTGGCGTCATTAAATAATCTATAGTCGACACGAAATCGCGTGGATCCATCTTTCTTCTTTACCAAGACGATCGGTGAACACCATGGACTGTTAAATGGTTCATCAATCCCCTGCTGCCTCATTCGTTCTATCATTTTCATAGCTTCCTAGTGTTTTGCTAGTGGCAGGCGACGTGGTTGCTGTCTGATAGGCCTTGTGTTTCCTGTGTCTATTTGATGCTGGATCAGATTTGTTCGCCCAAAGTCCATGTCATCAGATGGCAATATGTCAGAAAACTCTCTGAGGAATTGTTCTGCGTTGGTGTACTGTTCTTTCGACAAGATCGTTTTGACTTCTGCCAGAAGTTTAGTAACCTGTGGTTCACTGGGCTTGAATATTCCGTTGAGGTTTTCACTGCTACAGTTTCTTATCATCTCCAGACCATGGCAACCAGCAATGGTGCTGCCTTCTCGTAAATGTTTCTCCGCTGTGCCGAGGTTCATAATTCTTACGGGTACCTTTTGGTCTTTCCCAACCGTGACTAGTGTCTTTCCCACTGCTATCCCATTATGGTGGGTGTCCAAGCTTTCTACTAGCGCTGTTCTTGTCGTGGGATAGTCGTCCTCAATTTTCCTCCAAATGATCATTTCAGACTTAGCAGGCAAGGTCGTATTTTCTACCAACTTAACCCTTCTGACTCGGCCATCTTCTTCATTCTCATCATCAAGCAAGGGTACTTCAAGGTCCCCACATTGTAAAGTGCCTCCGCCGATATTTACGGAAAAGCCATATTTCAACATGAAGTCGAGCCCTATTATGCAGTCATCTGTGACGTCAGCAATCAGGAATTCTTGTTTGAATGACTGATTCCCGATCTCGACTGTTATGTCGATCAGGTCTTTTATGGGCATCAGTTCTCCACTGGCTGTTTTCAACGAGTAGGCCCTAACTGGAGTTTTCTTGTTATTGTCCACTTTATCCGTCCGGATAACTGATCGTGAGGCACCAGTATCTAGGAGGAAGTGATAGTTTTGACATCCAATTTTCCCGATGACTTTTAGACTCTTACTCTGCCTTAGCACGGCGACCGGGATGAGGGTTGCAGGGGCTCTCATTGTCTGTGTCGCCGGGTTCGGCCCCTTGAAGTCGGCGCGTGCTAGTTTCCCTGGTAGCCCCGAGAACTTGGTCGTGCATACCTTTTTGATCTATGATGGGTTCCAGTTTGTGGAAATCTTCTAGTGCAGCTTCTTTGTATATGACCGAGTTCACCACAATTGCAGCATCGTACAGGAGCCCTCGGTTGATTTTCTGGTATCTGGTTTGTTCGTCGTTCATCTAGTGCCTCTGTCACCCTTCTAACAAGTTGTACGAATTCTTCTTCTTTGACTTCCAACTGTCGGCCTTGAGTGCTTCCCAGATGCATCTTTAGCGGCTTCGTATGAGAGAGCGTATACGAGGGCTTCGCTGGCCTTACGTCTACCACTAACTCTGGTGGCTTTCTTTAACTCAGGATCTCGAAGCGCATCAATGAAAGCGTCTGTAATAATGACTTCCAGAAAATCTTGTGCGGCGGTTGGGTAGATCAAATGTGAGAGACGTTCGATGTCTGTCTCTAGCTCCTGTAGTGTTTCATCGGGGCGCTGTTGTCGGGTCTTCAGTTGCACTCGATGAACTTCTTGCAGATGTTCATCTCCCTATCGGAGTTCCATAGCCTGTACGAGAGCGGCGAAGTCTTGCTGGTTCGGTAACAACTGAAGCAATTCGGAGGCCTTTCCTCTTAAAGATAACACAAGGACCCTTGCTTTCTCCTCCTCGCTGTCCCATTTGTTAACTTTAGCCGCTGCGTCAAATTGTTTCTTGTACACTGACCAGGACACGGAACCATCAAATACGGGGGGCTTCATTTTTTTCCGGAGACTTCTGCACAAATGACGTCATATTTTCTTCCAGTGCATTAGTGTGCTTACTGTGAACTTGTGTTTTTATTTCTTCGATTGCCTTCTCCACTGCGTCGACCCTCTGATTCATCTGCTCGTCAATGTTGGTGATTCTCTCCTCCACAGCATGTATTCGTTTGTTCATGGCCAATAACTCGGTTTTGATTCCCGAGTCCATGGCGTCTATCTTGTCATTGGTGTTTTCTAACCCCGAGTTCATCTGTTCTCGCATAGAACCGATCTCATCACGAACAGCTGCCAACTGATGTTGCATATCCGGTTCGACTTCAAAAAGATATGTGTCTGGATCTGCTTCTTCCTTCGTCAGCTCTTCCCGAAGGCGTACTTGTAAAGTTTCTTTATTTCCGCTCGTTTTCAGATCTCGATCACGGAGTTCTTGCCTCAGTTCCTTCACGAGGAGTTGGTCTAGCGTTTTCGTAGTAGCCAAAGCGGATCCCACTTCTGACACCAGTGTTACGAGCTCTCCTAATCAGGCCTTCTGCAAACACTGCTAAGCACAACTGCACATCTAACACAAGAACTTGACAACAAGAGCTTCGATAAACAAGGTGGCGGTTTACTTACAATTACATGAAAAGCCAATACAACACAATGGGCCAAATCAAATTCGAATGCTTTCTTGTACAATAGAACTGCCTAGTAAACACTACAAGTCTCTCTCTGTTTACTTCTAGACTCGTATAGCTACAATTTCAAGGACTCACTTTGTAGCACTCAGTCCTTACTGCTTGCTGTCCTGGACTCTGCCGTCTATTGTTACACACTATTACTAGTCCGTAAAGGCTCTCGATCACATGACCACAACATGGGTCATATTAGCGTGAACTAGCAGTAATGTCCCTAGTTCAACAGCCCTTGACCTGTGTGATTGGCCTGAATCATGTGTGTCAGTAGGCCGCACACACATTAACTCTTTCAGTCCGCCACTAGGGTTATAACAATAGATAATTCTCTTCTTCCCTCAAGAGTTTGGATGAGAAGAAAAAGTAAAAGAACGATCACTCTCTTATTTCTGCAATTTTTTTTTTTTTTAGTTTTCAAAAGATTTTAATAATTTCCGGATATTTCCATGACTTTTTCGTATATTTTGTTATAAGTTATAAAATGGTTTAATTTAATAATTTACACCTAGAATTAGCGCGGGTCCTTTGAAAGTGTAAGGCACACTGCAGTCACATAGGGGCCTAAGGCCGGCCCTGCAAAAAACGGCGTATGATACGCCGTGGATCGACTAGTAGTAAATAATTTTCTTAGTAAAAAGTAGAGAAGACACATCTAAATGTTGAACAGGAAGTATAGACACTTTGAACATAGGCGATTTTTTTAAATCTTCAACTTATCTTCTTTTTAACTTTTAATTTGGTTAAATTTTTTTTTAGACTGAATGATAATTTGATGGATAAAATACATAAAGTTTAATCAAATGTCTTGTATTTTTAATGGCCTTCACAATACAACTGAGAATCATAATTTTGTTTTTTGAGGAAAACTTCTGAATGAATGGATTTATTTTTTTGTATGTATGTTTTTTTAAAGAATTGCCCACACAAAAACTGGGCTGTTGTTTTTAATGAGACATCCATCATATAGTACAGCGTGAACATCAGTCCGAGTAGTTTTGTAGGTTAGTTAGGGTTGAGTGCTCAATAAATTATTGCTCATTAACTTGCTGGTCAACCGTCATGTAGTATCTTAAACTTGTGTAATTCACTGACATTTTTACTTTAGTCAAATGGTAGTGTTGATCTTACGTGTAGATATATACTAGCCAGATATTACCCGCGGGTCTCAATTTGCGTATCATTGCTATAGTCACTGATGTAGTGTATTAGAAACAATTAAACAAAATAATATTGTTTTAAGTAAAGCGAATGCCTGATTATACAAATATATGAAAGGTGCTAAAAAATATCTAATCGACCTAAATCCCATTTTTAATCAAAACTTTATATTTAGAATCGTACGATATCAAGAATGGAGCAATTGGGCTAAGTTGCAGCTATAGCCGTAGAATATATGTAAAAAAAAATAACTTTAGAAACACAACTTTGAAATGAATGGACTCTCTCTATATATATAATGGTTTGGTCACGTGGTAATGCATAACCCTCTTTAAGAAGAGAACATGTATCCTTTAAGAATTAGATCCTCTCCAGTTCATTCTTGTCTTAGAGAGATTTTCTTTCTGCGCATGCGTGGAAAGCTTTGCTCTGTCCATGCGTGACCTTTCGGTCTTGAATGAAATAGTACTATTCTCATAGAGTTGAAAACGTTGTTTTGAAAGTCTTCAGTTTGTTTTAGGACCTTCTTTACATATGCTCTACTGTTCCAGTTAGTAATAAAGGAACATTTATGTCAAGTTCTATCAAGATTAGCCTAACGGTTTTCATTTCTATTCGGGACATACATACATAATTACATATACATACATACATACATACATACATACATACATACATACATACATACATAAATACATACAAACATACATAATTACATATATATACATACGCCTTACTTTCTGCTTCTATCTAATATAAAGCAGAAAGTAAGGCTTATGTCAGCTAAACAGGTAAACCTATTTTCATACTCAACTTTTTTTTCGTGGCAAAATTTAAAAAAAAAATGTGAAGGGAAGATTCTCCCAGTTTGACATAGATCTAAATAATATATATATATATATATATATATATATGTATATATATATGTATATATGCACGCGCTAGGGCCTCGGCTGATTCTATCATCACCACTCACCTATCACTTGCTGTCACTAGCGGATCCAAAACTTTGAAGTGGGGGAGGCGATTTTTTTCCAAACCCCAATCCTAACGCCGAGTAAACCCTAACCCTATGCATAAACGTGCGTACAGCATATATATATATATATATATATATATATATATATATTTATTTATTTATTTATTTATTTATATTTATATATATATATGAGAATAAAAGAGAGCAGTGTTTCTCAACATTCGGCGAAAAAAAAAGTCATGTTGAGGCCTTTCTCTTGCAAGCTTGGGGGTCTGGGGAAGCGCTGTAAGATTCCCCAGTGTGATTCGGAGCGAAGCCCCGACGCCAAAAGCCATTTCTTGCATTCTTCACTGAAGAAACGCATTCTCCTGACATCTACAGCTCATTATTTATCAGTGGGGTTCGGGGCGAAGCCCCGACGCCAAAAGGTATTTCTTCAATTCTTCACTGAAGAAACGCATTCTCCAAACATTTATAGCTCATTAACTATCAGTGGGGTTCGGGGCGTTAACATTCTTGCATTCATCACTGCAGAAACGCATTCTCCTGACATTTATAGCTCATTATTCATCAGTGGGGTTCGGGTCGAAGCCAAATCACGAATAGCGTTTTCTTGCATTCTTCACTGAAGAAACGCATTCTCCTCACCTAAAGCTTTTGAATAATGTTAAAAAATATTCTAATATAAATTTTTAGGCCCTTAATACATTGCAAATAAAACCGATTTGTTCCTTGAAAAGATAAGATACCCCACATCTTTAGATTAAGGCTTCGAGGATCGTCGCCGAAAATTTTTTTTTCGATTCAAGCATAAATTGTGAGTTATAGTCCAAAACTTATTTAACTAGAAAAATATCAGATTAAGTAAAAGTAGGAAAAAGGTGACTAGGAAAAGATTATCTGGGTATAGAGCTCATCAATTACATAAACTCTATCTGGAAAGGGGAGGGGGGCGATAGAGTGAAAATGATTAATCCTCACTCCTTTTTATAATTTCTGCTAATAATTGCATTTGGCATTAAAGAATAGGGTTGGGGCGACTGGATAAAAGAATTTAATTTATAGCATATATAAATTATATTCGTGACATATTTTATTTATTTTGTAATTGCTTAACTATAATACAAAAAGAAAAAGTATTGGTTTGTCCCATTGAGGAAAGTCCCATCTGGTACAACTCTTTTTCATTTTATATTTACTAATGATAAAATTTGAGATTAGAGTGTGACATAATATACAATGGGTTCACGTAGTTTATATTATATACAAATTCAACTAATTTTGTTCACATACAATGATTTCTCCATACAAAAAAAACCGCCTTCCCCCACTCAGAGGGCTAAAGTGGGGAGGGCAGTACATGCATCGCCCCCCCCCCCACCCCACCGAATCGGCAAAAATACCTGAAGGAGAGCGACATAATATAAAATTTATATATTAATTCAACTAATTTTGTTCACAAACTATGATTTCTCCGAAAAGTAAGACCACCCCCCCCCACTCAAAGGTTTTAGACGGGAAGGGCAGTAGAGGTATTCGATCCCCACCCTATCGGACAACAGGGGAACGACATAATATAAAAATCGGTTAAAATACCAAAAACAAGTTTTAATCATATAGATATTCAATTGATTCTGTTAGCAAGCTGTGATTTCTACATATAAATTGGACCGCCCCCCACTCGAAAGTTTAGGGGGGGCGGCATTGATGCCATCGCCCCCTCCCGACCCCACTATATCGACCAACATAAATAAACATAAACATAAATAATCTAAAAATAGGTTTAAATATAAATAATTAGTATATATTATTAACATAAGTAATAAATTCGTATACAAATTGTGTGAATTCTATACTAAAATTCGTCCGCTACCGCCCCTACCGCCCCCCCTGGATCCGCCACTGCCCCTACCGCCCCCCTGGATCCGCCACTGCTTGCTGTACAATTTGCGTCGGACAAAAAAAATACGAAAATATAACCTGTTATTATTTAACTTGCGCCTATAACAACTAATCCATCTTCACGATCTAAACCTCATCGGTTATAGTTAACAAAAACGATTTATTATTCGCAATTTTCACCCACTATGTTTCTTAAGCCTATGTATAAAAATGCGGGCATTTTTTTTAAAAGGGGAAAAAATATTAAAAAAACAACAGAGGATCCATATTCTAATATTGGTAGAGCCTAGAGAAATTTTATAAGATAAGTTAAAATTTCTGAACTATTCCTTCAATATGGGGCTTTCACGGTGTTTTCCATGGGTCAAACGTTTGCTTTGAGTGACGGTCTGACGACTTCAGGACGTTGTGTTGGCGAGCATCTTTTCAGCACATTTGCGTGCAATGTCCACGTTAATGTCCACGGGATGCTCTTCCCTTGAAGATCCATTTTCACTGAGTAGACCACGTGGCGTCACACTGAGAGCAGGAGAACGTGGGATCCCTCGGCGGAAGTATCTGACTGAAGAGTTGTGTTTGAACACTGTTCGGGACTTTTTCTAACAGCTAAATTAAGTAACAGTCACGTGATGTGTATGCTAAAAATCTGTATGACCTAGATACAGTGGCGTACCTAAAGGGGGAGAATTTTAAAATCCCCCCGGGCCCACACCTGGGGTCCGCCAAATGGGTGTCCGAAATTTATTTGTAAATACATAAATTAATATATTTGATTGACAAATAGTGTCAACGGTTGTCCTTTTTTTTTCCACATTTATGGATTAAATTTGTTGCAAAGACTAAACCTAGATCTAGGTCTATCAGTACGTTGACTTTTTTGACATTATAAAAATATTTTTTCACACAGAGATCGAATTTTTTCTTAAAAGTTAGTTCTACATTTTAAACTTTGTTGCCACGTATAAAACTGCATGATATACAGCGAATTCCAGGTATCGTGTTACTAATAATAGATCTAAATGGCGAGTATTTTATGGCTACTTTAATTAACCTTGAAGCAAAATGTACAGAATCGAGTATACCAGATCCAAAGTTATTCTTAATAATGCTAGAATAGTCCATTTGACGGGTTTGGAGTATATAATTTCAGAATTAAACTTCACAATCGAGTTATTACCCCTCTATTCATCTTTCCTCGATCCAATGGAAACTCTCTTTTTATTTCCATCTAATCCTTTTGCTTTCGCACAACACATAAACAACAGAAAATGACGTAATATCATATACTAGTAGCACATCCTTCCTTTTGAAGTTAATATCACACCCTTCCTTTTAAAGTTCTTAAGAGTGATATCTACTATGAACTTTAACGATTCATCCACTTCTGGTTGTCTTGACTGGCACAAATAGTTTTCTAGACGTTGGTCTATAACTGTCTGTTTCGTTTGTTCCAAGAGTTTGCAGTTCATTGTCTTTATTGGTATCATAGTACCCAGAGATGTCTTCATCGAAACTCTTATTCAAAAAGCGTTGATTTCTTCTGTAGGTTTTTCCATCGTTTTACTTTATGATGTAAGATCTGGGTGCTGAATGTTTTTTATGACAGCATCTTTCTGCCATGTTTAACCTAGACGAACTCTCCGACAGAATAATCTTTAGGTAGTCTTGCTTTTGCATCGTATTTCACTTTGCTTTTCATATGTCGTTCGTTGAGTAATGTCTCTGCATTTTCAGCTACCGATGGTTTCAATAGTTTGGGATCAGTTGGAATGATTCCCTGAGTCTTCTACTCATCAGCAGTTGTGATGGTGAATACTTATCGGAGTATTTCTATACTCGAGCATAACGAGATATGGATCTTTCCCACTTTTGTATGCTTTGAATACTTTTGCTTTCGCACAAAACATAAACAACCAACAATGACGTAATATCATATAATATTAGCACAGAATATTTTTCATGCAGTGGAAAATTAAGAATTTTTTGCCTATCTGGAATTCTGGTCAAAGCTCCTGCGCCCAATTAACATAGTTCAGAAGAAACTACAACAAAAGTCTGGACTACATATACGGGAAGCTGCTAAAAAAATGAGTACCCTTTCTTGCTTTTTGCAAAAGGATGATAAACTGACAAAAACCCAATCCATCGAAAAAGCAAAAGAAGGAAGTGAATACTATGGATACCCTGTAATCAAAACAACCAGAAGAAAGAAAAGACTTAATGGGAAGTTGAGTTCTAATGTAGCAGTCTGTCAATAGAACTGCAATTTTGCGACAGAAGAGTTGGACAGATTTCATATGGAGATGAAGGGCAGATTCCAAAGGCTGGCAAGAAAATGGATACCTTTGGGTTTCTTCTTGAACCAAGACACCTGTTAGATGAAGACACGCTTATGACAAACTGTGCTACTTTCCCTGTTTGTATGATGAAATAAATGGCAAATCGCTTTTTCTATGATGTCATTGATGCACAAGCACTTTTCATCAACAAACCAGTGCCACAATCACCAATAGACATATTGAGGAAACAGGCTTTTTATGGGAATTACGTGTGCTCAAACTTTGCAACCTGCTCCAAATACCGCTAACTCAGACTTAGCAGGCAAGGTCGTATTTTCTACCAACTTAACCCTTCTGACTCGGCCATCTTCTTCATTCTCATCATCAAGCAAGGGTACTTCAAGGTCCCCACATTGTAAAGTGCCTCCGCAGATATTTACGGAAAAGCCATATTTCAACATGAAGTCGAGCCCTATTATGCAGTCATCTGTGACGTCAGCAATCAGGATGCAGCTAAGAATGCAAGAAACAATTGGCGTTTTCAAAAGTTCTGGATCTGCTAGTGGTATCACTGATATAGATTTAGATATTTAGATCTAGGACTTTTAGAATTCGATTTTTCACCAATATTACTAGCTAACAGCTAGAAAACATTAAAATTCTAATACTGCTAGCAGAATAGTTAATAGAACGAGTCCAGTGTTGTTGTTTTTTATCTAGGACGCGTAACTATTTTGACAATAGTTGTAAATGTAAACAACACATTATTTAGAATTGCGAAAAAAAAAATCCCATATATAGACTTAAAAAGGGAATTGATGGCTTTAGAGGGGAAAAAATATCAATGTGAATTTTTATTAAATATATTATTTTCATTTACTATACAACCACAATGTCGACCAATGTTCCGGCGTGATCAGACTCAGAACTTCGAAAAAATCGAGAACTTTCCTTGATTAACTCATTCAGTCTCATGATAAAAGTAGACCATTGTGTCTTGGCTTGACGCTGTCATTGCTGTCAGCCATCTCATTTTGTCGACTTTTTTTTTTCTTTTCTTTTTTTTCTCCATTAAGTTTTCCAAGGCAATACAATGGCAATGATATAGCCAATTAATTTCAATTTTCTTCAGTGATACAGTCTCTGTTTGACACTTCAGTTTGTCACTTCTTCTACTTACAGTTGATTTTGTGACAGTAAAGAAAAGTAATGTTGTATTATTTTTTTATTGAAATTTTAAAATTTATTAATTTGGCATTAAGAGATAGAAGAGAAAGCGATGGAAATAGGCCTACATCATAAAAAGAATGGACGGGCCTGCCATTGAAAGAGGTTCTATTCAAGGCAAAATACAGAGTGGAAAGGAGAAGCAAGGTTGACAAATCTTGCGTGATGCCCTAACGGTCCATCAGACTAAGGGATAGGTGAAGGTAAATTTGAAATTAGGATAACAGTTTGCTACATGGTTATCTTACAATGAAACGTTAAACGGTTTAGATCAGAATTAAAGTCTGTGATTCATATTCCACTGAAACATTAACTATGTCTTCTTTTATTAGGTTACAAAAAGTTATATAACTTGAGTTTCTTTGAGGGCGTATTCCTTGGCTTTAAATTAAGAAATCATCGTGTTTCTTCTCTCAACATTGGTGGCGTTGTTGGAGACAATGCTAGGAAAGAGCTCAGTTGTAGAAGAGTTTTGAAAAAATTAAGCTGCAAAAGAGTTTGGAAAGAACTAGGTTGCAGAAGCTGAAACAAAAGCTTTCCAGAGAACTCGCTAAGTTGAAATTTTAAAATGCCACCTAGATGAATAGTTGTCCTCCATCTACCCAAACATTACAGATTTAGATACCCCAAGCTATCTGCTAGTACACCACCCACCGAACAGGCTGTGAGTTTTCATCATGCTCTGGCTATAATTCATAAGACAGAAATGGAATAGTGGTCTGAGTGCTGGGACAAGTACCAAAAAGACCGTGGAGTCTGGGAGCGCATTAGGTGCCCTGGCCGCACTTTCCCGTGGTGGAGGCTGTCCAGGCCTGAGCAACCTATTTTAGCACGGTTGGCTCATATTTCTCACAGCTATGGTCAAATTTTGATTAACGGTGCCACACTGTGAGGAAGAAGAGGAAACCGTGTCTCATATTCTTTTTGACTTCCCCAGGCTTGCTGATCTCCGTCTCGAGAGGTCTGGGATACCAAAAATTCTCTACTTGTATGGTGACATGTATGCACTACGCAAAATAGCAGGGTTTCTGTCCAGGCTTTTGCAAGAGAGGATTTTAGCCTCTCAAGCCCTCATTCAAACGGAGTTTGATGATGATGATCTGCTAGTACTCTCTTAGTTCTGTCGGGTTTATAGCCTGAGACACACTAGTGGGCCTAAAAGTGAACATAGCTATCACTTGCTGTCTGAGGCACAACATTTTTATGAATACTTTTAGACAGTGGGAGGTTTATTATTCTGACCCCTGGCTTTTAATTTCTTCTATTATGAATTTCGCTCACTATGGCACCCTAAAATTTTGGAACTGGTCACAATCTTGGACAAATTCTGAAATAAACTCAACACTTTTTTTTAACTACACTAAACAAAAGCTTGTCTATAACCCTTTTCTCTTGCCCACATCAGCAAGACATGGAAAGAAAGTAATAAGTCGGTAAATTTCATTGGACGGCAACGTACTTGTATTCTAAGTACATTATCACTATGATAGTAATTGGTAGTAGATTTACTATGCATCGTAATAATAAGGAGACTGTATTTAGAAAATGCAATAATATAATTAAAACTATATGTTTTAAATATATTGTTTATCGATATTTCCAGTATTCTATAAGATAACTAAAGCCCATGATATTTATACTAATGCTCTAAAATGTCCCCATGTAAATGATGAAGTGAATCTGTTCACCTGCTGGTTTGGAGAGACAGCACTTGTTTACTCTCACCTGGTGTGGAGAGACAGCACTTGTTTACTCTCACCTGGTGTGAAGAGACAGCACTTCTTTACTCTCACCTGGTGTGGGGAGAAATAATGAGGAGAAACAACCTTGTCTTCATCTTAGCAATTAAAAATGTTTGTAGGGAACTTTGCTTAGGACACTTTTAGTTTAAATATCATGTTATAACATGTTTTATAAGTTTCGGATGTTCCTTCAGAGTTGAAGATAATTACTTCCTAGTCCAAGCCTCCCGCAGGACGACGGGGGATGGGAGCGGGCAGGGTTCTATTTTGAATCAGTTAATGAGTTGACAGATAAACACAAGACCCTCAAGAACAAACTTCATTATTTTCTTAAAGAAACTGGTTCATTTGCATACACTTTTGTTTTGTCCTATAGTTTGAGCTCAGAACTTTAACAGCAAGCCAATGGCAAGCTTGCTTAGTGAGTTTCGGTTGTATTGAAAACGTGAGGAATCAGTACTTTTTAACATTTTCTTTTTGCACTCTCGCGTGGTTCTAATTAAAGTCTCGCGTGTTTTTTTTTTAATTTCAACTTTGGCCTCTCTTTCCACAGAGGTTGTGCTTGTGCTTTAGATGCAAAAAATTGTAAATGCATAAATTGCTCTATGATCTTGTCAATACATAAATGACTATATGATCTTGTAATACATAAATGGATATATGATCGTGTAAATGCATAAATAGCTCTATGACCTCGTAAATGCATAAATAGCTCTATCATCTTGTAAATAATTAAATAGATATATGATCTTGTAAATGCGTAAATCGATATATGATCTAATAAATAAATAAATGGTTCTATGATCTTGTAAATACGTAAATGACTATATGATCTTTTAAATGCATAAAAATGACTATATTGACCATGGAATGGTTACTGCCATGCAAGTATCTAGCCCTTGTTATAACGCATGAAATGACGACCATCTGGTGATCTGACCATGTATGATGTTACAACGGTTGAACTGACTAAGGTATTGGTGAAGGTGATGAAATTACTTAGGGAAAGTAAAGGCGGTTGGTCGTTGTGCTGGCCACATGACACTCTCCGTTACCGTCGGCCGAAGAAACAGAAGAAACATTATCCTTATAGATGGCAATGTCTGAAAGGGGAACTTTACTTGACTATATTAATGTGTCATAGATTATATTTGAAGGTGCGCAAATAAATTCGACTAGAACAGCCTGAGACACTTAATAATAATAAAATGTTGAATGTATTGTCTTTAAAACAATGTATTGTATTGCTCCAGGACACGCTTTGAAAATGTTTCATTTGTCTATAGACTGTTTCCTTGTATCACAGGAATGTCCTCCAAGCTACTTGTCTCCATGGCAGTCCTGGCTACATTTCTTTGTCATGTTGTCACTGCATTGCCCAGACTCAAAACGAGGCAACTTGCTTCATCCCTAAACTTCAAATCACAGAATAGCAACGTGGTAGGTATGAGAGTGTGATCATGTGATGAGAACATCAATGTTGTAAGAACATCTGTGTGATGAGAACATCTGTGTGATGAGAACATCTGTGTGATGAGAACATCTGTGTGATGAGAACATCTGTGTGGTGAGAACATTTGTGTGATGAGAACATCTGTGTGATGAGAACATCTGTGTGATGAAAACATCTGTGTGATGAGAACATCTGTGTGATGAAAACATCTGTGTGATGAGAACATCTGTGTGATGAGAACATCTTTGGGATGAGAACATCTTTGGGATGAGAACACTAGTGTCGTCATGAAACGTTTGGTTGAATTAAAAGCCAACGTACAATGTTTAATGCTTTAAACTTTAATCAGTACATTGTGACTTAGGGCTAGATTAAGTACTAGTCAATTATAAACTAGAACAATGAAAGATCTTTACACATTATAGAGAGAAATATAGTTTTAAAAAATTCATTTTTGTTTAGCAGCCAAAGTACCAATGTAATTCAGTACACTTTATGAAGTGGACTCATACTAGCCAAAATAGAAATTGATAAATAATCCCTACTGTCACGTTATCAAATATGGCTGTTATATGCTTCTATTTCTAACGTATTATTAATCGGATCAGTTTTTGAATTTTAATGCTAATTCGTTATATCAAAGGGAAGCAATATGAGAAACACATCTTTGTATTTGTATTACCAGAAAATGTTTTATGATTTACTCTTCAACTTGATTTGAAATGGAAAAATGTCTGCTCAATCACAGAGACACACATTTCTTCTCTCACCCAATTTTGCCCCTCCTCTCAAGGGAAATAGCTATCTTATTTCTCGTAATACCGCTCCATTGGTTTCAATGAGGTTATCGCCCTTTCAGGCTGGTCATGTCCGGAAAGTTTAAATTACTCTGTTCTGTCGTGATTTGCAGACGAGACAAGACAAATATTAACTGTTAATATTTGATTGACATAATCAACTAGGGGCTTACATTCACTATGTCAATGACCTTATGGTGGAAACTATTTAGCATAAAAAGAAAATTTATATTAGTTTTTATACATCAATTATTACACCATGCTACACTACCCACATGTTTATTTTTTTTGCAAGTTCCACCCTTTTTTATCATGCACAGATGTAATTGAAGGAACCTAAATTTAGTTAAGGGATAGATAAATGTTAAATATAAACTATTATTTTACAACGCAGTAGTGTGAACAACTCACAACCCTAACGAGACTGTTGGCCTAATTATTTCAAAGATCATAAAATAAAATTTACGCCAGAATTTTTTTTTAGGACGTCCCCCTTGGGAAATCAAACCAGCCTTTTATTTATGTATTTATTATTTATTTCCGATATTGGAGTTTTTATGAATCAAAACCACCTTTGATTGCTCATTTTGGACCTGACATTCCCTCGTATGTGTCTTTTTTGCGGGGTTCCAACTATATTACGACTCAAGGTGTCGCCACTGCAGAGAATCGTATAAGACAATGGCACAAATCTTTCTGTCCCCAGCTTGAATAGCTTAGATAGTATGTAGCTGACCAGTAGCTTAGAGAGGGTGTATCTGTCCAGTAGTCGGACCGGTAGGAAAATTACAAAGCTTTGCGCTATACAGTTTCTTGTCATGGCATTACGAGAGAAGTAATCCTTCTTTTCCTGCCTAATCCACCAAGATAGTGTCAGGTACATGATTACTTTTCTGTTCTGTAACAAATGTATCAGCCTCTGAGAATGACTGTTTCGCTGCTTGTATGGTCTTCTCGTTGTAATAATTCTAGATCTTGTGACTAGCAAACTTGCGTGGAACGAATTCGTAAAAAAAAAAAAAGGGACAGAGACATGATCTTTGAATTAAAATGAAAACAATTTTATAAAACGCAATTTGTAGAATGAACACGATACAATATCTTTAAATGTTATAACATGAAATTATAAACTAAATCAGTGATGCCCAACATATTTGATCTGCGGGTCATTTTAATTTCCGACACTAGTGTCGCGGGCCACATGACTGAAAATGTACAAAAACGAAATAAAAAAAGGCCTGAAACAATTTTATTAGAAACCTGTGAATCTGTTAGGCCTACTTACATTAATTAATGGGATATTGGAATTTATCTGCTTCATTTCTCTTAGTAAAAGAGCAACATTGTAACTAGCTTTACCAACTACCCATTTTTAGCGGCCCTAGAAAGGGGAAAAGACGTTATAAGTTTTGTGTAAGCCTGTCTGTCCATCCGTCCATCCCGTTTAGATCTCAGAACCCCTAGAAGAGAAAATGAAAATCGGACATCGTGATATTTTAGATCATTCAAAATTCTGATGAAATGGCTACTCTTTTTTCCGAAAGTAAACCATCTAATTTTTAAAATTATCTATGCAAGCAGATTTTAAAAAATAAATAAATAAATAAAAAATACACCACTTTTCAATGAAAAACTGAAACACAGTGAAGTCTTTTAAAAAGGTCACAGACTTCTTCATTTATAAATCAAGCTTCATTCATAGATTAGCGCACTGGTACAAAAAAATTGCACCAAAGGTCACAATGGAAAATGTATCAATAGATCATTATAAAATAAAATTCTAGATCTAGACTTAGATCTATTTCTATAATTAGACTTAGATCTAGTTCTAGACTTAGATCTTGAATCTATATTTAGATCTAGAAGTAGGTCTAGATCCATGTAGATCTAGGTCTAGTTTGTATGACAAATGACAACGGAGATATTAATTTTTATTTGCGAGGGGAAAGTCTTGTCAAGTCATTTGTATACAAATGTAGCTAGCTCACTACCTAAAGTAATCTAGGTCAATAATTTGTTTTGTGTTGCCAATTTATCTAATTTTGTAAGAAGAATAAATCTTTATTTTAGGTTCTCTGTAAAATGTTTGTTTTACATGTTTCGGATGTTCCTTCAGAGTTGAAGATAGTTAAGTTCCTAGTCCAAACCTCCCGCAGGACGACGGGGGATGGGAGCAAGCAGGTTTTTAACCCGGGGACCATCGATAAATCCGCACGACCAGGCAGACATTCTCTTTATTATTGTAACATCTTAATAATTTTGAATGTGTGGATAAGGTTAATAATTATTATTTTAAAAAATATTAGTGTACGCTAAAATGAATATATGGAGATGCAGTGGCTGAGGGATAAAGCACTTGGAATCGGAAGTCCCGTGTTCGAATCCTGGTGAACTCTCGGTGGACCACTTCGGGGGTGATTTTGAGTTTGTGTTTCCACACAAACTGTCTTTGTGACCCTGTCTTATTTCTTCTAGGTAAATATTCCTATCGATCCTCCAATCTATAAGCGTAGATTTTACAATATTTTTACTCGCTGTTCAAACCAAGAATGACGACATATTTTGGTTTATAATGTCGTTTATATGTTGATGTTTTTTTTTTAAACAGCCTTATACTTTCTTTATAAAACAAACACGTTGGCTTATTACCGCGTTCCAAGTCAAGATCCGTTAATTTTTCCTGAGAGATTCTAAATTCAGAACCCACTTGTAGTTGGTTTTTTTTCGACTCTCCCATTTCCCATTTCGTAAACGCACAAATATTAAATGTCATGGTACCAAGCCATCAGAGAAAAAAGTCAGGGCCTTAACGTAGTTAAGATATATTTTTCAACCTTTTTAAAAAAAAAAAAAACTGGCTGGCGGGGTGTTTTAAACACTTTGTGCTGACGTTTTGGTGGGCTGAATAAAACCACGTCGCGGGCCGGATATGGCCCGCGGGCCATATTTTGGGCATCACTGAACTTAATCTTTAAACAAAAACTGAAAACAAGAATAAAAAACTCAAAGTCACGGGCCAAAACAAAATGTTACAGGAGAATTACAACTGGAAAAGGGGGTGGGGGGATTCTGGCCAAAATAGTGTTTGAGCGTTTGGTGCCACCAGGATGCAATATTGAAAAAGATTCATGCCGAGAAACATCCGAGAAATTTTGAAATGTTTCGACAAAGAGCTGAAAAGTCAATGAATACCCAGAGATTGTATGTAGGACTATTTCTTAATGCGTGGGTTGGAAGGGGGGGGGGGGAATAAGTGATACCGTTAATCGAATTCACGGGTAAAATGTATAGGTTTGGGCGGGGTTTGTTATATAGCGGGTCGTGCCAAATATTTGTAACAGATTATAAAATCAATTTAAAAAAAAAGGGGGGGGGGTAAGCCTATCAAATATTTCAAAATAACTGAAAAGCAGAAGTATAGTTAGATAGTTTAAAGAATACTATTTGTTAAGGGGGAGACTTGGGGGGGGGGGGGGAGTAACGTGATAGTCTAATTTTTATAACCTGTCCAAGTTATAAAAGGGAGGGGGTCCATGGCAAAATACATAATATATATTCTGCAAACAAATCAATGGGCGTCCCGGTATGTAGTGCTAATACCATGTATGGTCGATATAAACCTAAACATTGTTACTTTACTTTCTTTCATAACAATGCAATTTCCATATGGTCTGTTGAAGTGTAGATGTAAAATTATTAATGTACAATATTTGAGGTTAAGGAGTGGTATTTTAAAAAAAGACATGAGAAGTGTGACTGAATTGTCAAACATAATAAGTCATTTACATACTAATTTTTGAATGATAGATAGATAAATGACTGTATTCCTTTATTCTTCTATCCAGTGTTCCAACTATATGGAGGGATGCATTCCCTGGGAAACCAAGTGCTGCAATAACATGGTATGTCTAAATGTAGCTAGAGGCTACTGTCTCTACCCAATGGAGAACTGCATGTGCCAACAAGCTTACTCAGACATTTTCTAATGCGTTAAGAGATTTGGGAACAAAAAATATGTCAATGAGTCAGGAATAGTTAAGAATTTAAGACCTATCAATTCACTTGAGGTCAATCAGTACATTTATGACATTTATATTGAAGGAAAATAATTCTTTCTTCTTTTCTTATTTTGTATGTGAAACAAATAGCAAGTAAATGTGTTCAAATAGTGTCGAAAAATTTAAAATTGCTTTATTGAACAATATGTGTTCTCCTTTCTTCTAAAACTTAAGCAAACTAATAAATAATTACTTAATACTCAAGTTGTTTTTGTTTTCAATTGTTATAATGTCATGGTTTTAATTTATGCTATGCAATTAAGTGAATAATTGCAAGCTGATAAGAAAAGAATCTTATTTGAAATCTCCGTTCAACTCTTTGCAAAGTAATAAGGTCATTAGAAGAGTAGATAAAAGTTTCTTGGAGATATTTCTAGGAATTACAATTTTAAGTAAAATTAAATATTAAAATTGTTTTAATTCATTGTTTTTTTTCTTTGCTACTTTGTAAAAGTGTTAAATTGTATTAAAGAAATAGCGAAACTAAGCAAAGAAGAAATCTTAGAGCCATTGGAGACAGTAAAATGATTGTGTTTGTCTTTGAATTTCCAGTTTCAACAAGGGAGAGAACTAAATGGATGAAAATACATTTGTCTATCTGTCTGTCCCTTAACAACTAGAAAAGTTAACAAAAATCTGATTTCACTAAATTTTGTGGCTTGCAATGCTTAGATGCAACGGCTACTTTGTGTTTAAACAATGCGATCCGTTTTGTTTTTAAGATTAATTATGCAAGGCGTTTTTTTTTTTCACCTTAAAAATAAACCTCTGTAAAAACAATATACATATATATACTTGTCAAAGGGATTATACACAATATACCACTCTCATCATGTATCTTCACATTATCTAGTAATAAATATGGAGTTGATAGATACATATTAAATAACTTACAATGAGACATTAATTGGCCCCTGTGACCAAAAAAAAAAAAAAAAGCCACAAAGAAATTGTCTCTGAACAGAAACTCCCGATATACTGACTCTAGCAGACAAGATTTCCACCTTGATGATGAGGAAGTAGTTTTCCAAATCTCAAGGGAGGAAATCAAAAATTGTCCTTAAAAGGGAGACAACAAAAGAAACAATATAAATGTTTCAATGCCTATGTTCGCATAAGTGTGTACACACATAGATGTGTATGCATGTTTGATAGAAGTTAATACAAAGAACTGGGGTAATGTAGCAAAGCACAAAGGAAACAACCATAAGCAATGTAGACAAAGTGGAAAACAAATGTGACTACGATGTTTAAAATGTTTTAATATCATTTAAGTTTCTACTTTCACTCTTTGATTGTTTCTATTTAATTACCTATTGTTGACATTCTCACCACATATATTTTAAGAACCTTAAATTTCAAAAATATTCATTATATGCTATTGGAAAAAAATAACGCCATTTACAAAGCAATTTAAAACGTTAAAATATTATGACAACCTAAATGTAACTATATGCATTGCTATGTTTTGCAATAATTGTACTTTAAAATGTAACTACTTAATTTGTACGCTTACTAATAAAATATGCATCTTTTTGTTAAAAAAAAACAAAGCCCAATAAAGAGGCCAATAGCCCAAAAAAGAGGCAATGTCCAAAAAAAGAGGCAAAGAAAAGAGCCAAAGGCCCAAGGATTCCTAGGATGTAAACAGCTCGACAACTGAAGTCTAAAGCTAAAGTGCTGAGGTATCCTAAAAAAAAAAAATGGAGTTGAAGCTAGGTGCTGAAACAAATACATGCACACATATATTAAACATAAATGGATAGCAGCACCAGGGACCAAGTTTTTAAGAGAGAATTTAATGAGTTAAAATGCTACGAAAATAAGGGAATGCGCCGACCGAGGCTCGAACCTGTCCAAAAAAACATTCTTCTGATCCAGAGTCTTTTCGCCCGTATGCAAATTACCACCTCAGTGGTCAAAGGTCACAAGCCTTAGCTAGCCCCTCCCCCACCTCGCAGCATGACAATGACATTAGGGTTTATTAGAAGAAATTTCTATGAATCAAATAATAACAAAAAACTAAAATGTTATATAATCTTGGTTAGGCCAATAATAGAATATACATCCTCTGTTTGGGACCCCTCAACTCAAGAAAACATTTTTAAAAACTGGAACAGACACAAAATAGAGTAGTGAGATTCATAAAAATCGAATATTCACATTTTACCTTTAGTAAAGTCACAAAATTTAGAAAGCCTTCAGGATAGAATACTTAAAAGTAAAGTAGCAATTATACATAAAACACTGAACCATAATCTTCAAATACAAAATTTAATAAACTACTCAGAAAGACACAAGTTAAAGGCACATTCCTCGTTCCATATGCTAGGATAAAATTGTACAAAAGCTCCTTCTTCCCTAGCGCTATTAGAGCATGGAATGGGTTGCCTGGCCTAACCAGGACAACAAGTGACTTGACGACTGAGTTTAGATCATTGGTTAATATGCATGACTAAATGCATGACGCGTAGGACGTAATCATCTTATTATTTTAAGTAACGTCTGTATCATATAAGATAAGAACATGCTACATGTAATAAAGAGAAACTAAAAAAGATTTATTATTCTAACAAAATTAGATACAAACTAAACATAAATCTAACTAGATCTAGACCTAATTTTAGATCTAAATCTAGATTCAAGATCTAAGTCTATGTCTAGTACTAGCTCTAATTATAGAATATTATAGATCTAGAGTTAGATCTTAGTCTATATCTAGATCTAAGTCAATCTCTAAGTCTTAATCTAAGTCTAGATCTAGATCTAGAACTAGATATAGAATCTTGATAAAGAAACTACTATATCTAGACTAGAACTCATATGAATTTACACGTTTAATCTTAAAATTATTAGACCTAGGGCGACCTAGGCCAATGTTATGATCATGAATATAGCGGGGTAGTAGGCCTTTTGTTACCGGGTAATGGTGTGGGACCTACCATGCTGTTCGTATCCGACTCATTTCTTAATGTGATACTATTGTTTACATAACAAATAAATCTGCACCCCTAAGCTGTCTGAAGATAAGTTATTCTCTTAATAATTAAAATTTTTGTTCAAATTATCAATACATTTAAAATATATATATTATAAATATATCTAGATCTGGGCTCTATATAGTCTTATTTAGACTGTCAGGTGTAGACCCTATAATGAAGATATGTCAAAACTGTGCGCTTTAAAGGTAGTTCGTTATTTTTTAAACTAATAACTAAAACTAAGTTCGTATCAAAATTCGTTTTTAAAAACAACATTTGAATCAGTATTCTATTCAATGAGTTAGTTAATTATAAATGGAAAATATATTTTATAATGATCCATTGAAATTTTTACCATTGTGACCTTAGATGCAAATTTTTTGTACCAATGCGCGAATCTATGAATGAAGCTTGAGTTATTAATGAAGAAGTCCATGACCTTTTAAAAAAGTTACCTCCCCTGAAGTTTTTCATTGAAAAGTGGTGTAATATTTTGAAAAATCTGCTTGCATATATTATCTAAAAATTAGATGGCTCACTTTCGGAAAAGAAAAAAGTAGCCATTGCATCAGAACTTTGAATGATCTAAAATATTATGATGTCCGATTTTCATTTTCTCTTCTAGTTTATGAAATCGGGACAGATGGACGGACAAACAAGACACACAAAACTAATAGCGTCTTTTCCCCTTTCGGTGGGCCGCTAATAAAAATGAGTGCAGTGTTTCACATGCTCACCCAAACCCAGCATCGACGGAAGAAAGTTTCATCTTATACTTTTTGATAGGACGGTTTATTTATCAACAACTGATGTAGACAAAGAAGGTACTTATGTAATGAAGTGTTTGACAGTGAAAATGGCCCTATGTCAATTCGGCAATTATTCTGATAGCAAATAATGCAGAAATAGAATCATTGTGTTGCGATATAAATCAAAACAAGACCATGGCTTGACTATTCCTTGTAATCTATATAATTTAGATCTAGAGTATTTTTTTTAACAGGCCAATTAACCGGTTGATTCTAGTTATTGGAATTAGCCCCAATTAAATCCATAAGCTGCCCTAATTGTCATATAGAGCACGCCTAGCGTTTGCATATTGAGCTATCTTATTGGGACTAAATCAGGGAATACAATAGAACAATTGAATATTTGATTTTTAGTAATGTAATTATGAATCTTATAGATCAACAAGCTAGTTATCATTCGTTAACATTAGATTTCAATTTTGAAGTAATTACTTTATTTAAAAATAAAAGTTTGTGATCAATCATTTAAAAACAAAACAAAAATTATTATCTTACACACAACAAAAAAAAACCAAAAACAACAAAGCAACATGACAATACATTTTGATCGGCCACCATATTAAACAATAATACAATATAGACATACAAAACATACGATAAGAAACAAGACAGAATTTTCATCCAAGTTTTGGGCATTCCTAGGGTTGACTTTAAGGCTGGTATCAAAAATTTCATCATCACTATGGCAATTAAAATATTTTGACTTCCCAACAGATAAAACAGATGTTTAGATGCTTAGCTCATGATGCGGGCCCATTCACTACTGTAGGGACCATGTCTGAGTTTGTAATCTTATTTGAAGATTATTATTATTATTCTAGCCAGATTTATTGCTGCTGAGCTGTGAGCTCTTTTGCAGACTGTGCCAAGGAAAAAAAGTGTGCTGTTTGCTTCAGTTGTTCATCACTGCCGTACAGGGTGTTGGTTATGTTGGGCTGTAGTGGAAGTAGGGTCTGCCTAAGGGGGATTAGGGAGGGGCATTCAAAGAGGATATAGTTTACGGTTTCAAAGGGGTGGGCGCAGAGCAGAGCAAAAGCAAAATGATTTCATTGATTTGACTTTTGACTTTTTCGGATGCAACACTTTTCGTTGTCTTTGGCAGTGCTTTTGAACTATGGCGTATACATTCATCAGATAGAAGGTTGTTATACCTGACTCGACTTAGCGGCTCACCCAAATTGAACGTAAAGGTGGAGGGATTGAAAAATCTAGGATCAACTATCGCCAGCAAACTTAAATCTAGTCAATGAGGTGACAAAAAAATGGTGAAAGTCTCTGTAGAAGAATTCTCAAAGGGAGTCTGGAAAGTTTGTCTGCAATGTCGGCAGATGTATGTGATGTAATAATAATAAATAATAAATTGAACAGTTCTTTTATCGCAGTTTTTGTGGCCTACGGTTAACGAGGGTATCATGTAGCCAGCACTACGACCAAACGCCTTTACTTTTCCCCAACTAATGTCAGGTACCCATTAAAGCTGAGTGGACTCAGAGGCTCCCAAAGATTCCAAAGTTAAAAATCCCAGTCTTCACCAGGATTCGAACCCAGGACCCCTGGTTCGGAAGCCAAGCGCTTTACCGCTCAGCCACCGCGACTCCCCTGGCCTAACTGATGTCTTATAATAATGATCTAATTGTTTTGATAAGGCTCAATCTCTAATTCGAATCCTTTTTTTTACAAATGGACCTCTGCGTAAAGATTATGTACAGAGAAATGAAGTTTACAAGATTACTATTTTTTTTTAAATTAGGTCTAACTTATAATGCATACTAATTAGCTTTTTCTCTTTAAAAAACTGCTTGCATAACAGATTTTAAAAATTAGATTTTTCGCTTTCAGAAAAAAAAAAGTCGCCGTTGCATCAGAACTTTGAATGGTCTAAAATATTGTGATGTCGGATTTTCAATATCTTTTCTAGTTTACGAGATCTAAACGGGACAAACGGACAGACGAACAGACATTTCGCACAAAACTAATAGCGTCTTTTCCCCTTTCGGGGCCGCTAAGAAAGGAAGTTTGGGCACAATGAGATGTGAGTCTGTAAACTAGATGCTCTTAATTTAAACCTGCGGTTCAGACAATGAGTCTAATAGAGGAGTGCAGTTGTACATGTCTCTCAATAAACATGGTGAGGTGATAACAAGTCGGCCTGATAGCAAGCTCTCGATGGGATGTCTCAATTGAGGACAGCAGATCTAAAACTGTGTTTAGGGTTGGAGAAACTAAACGGTTGGCATCGATCCAAAAAAATGTAAAAAAATATGAATCTATCTCTCTCTCTTTATCTATCTATCTATCTACCTACCTACTTATCTATCGGTCGATCGGCGTATGCCATTCGAAACTATTTTGAAATATATGAATGATTTGCCTAAAATCTTTGCCTAAAATCTGCATTTTTTAAACGTTTAAACATGCTACAAACAGGTCATGCAATATTCTTAAGAAACTTTTCAATCTGTTCTAAACAGTGTGTGGTGACCACCTTTAAAGATTTTTTTGAGAATCATTGACCCCTTTCTTTACCTGTTGTCACAATATCTCACATTATAAGCGTGTTTGATATACTTAAGTCCACATTAAGGTTAAGAATTAGATTATCAGTACCTGTGTCATAGTTGTAAAGTGTCGATTTGTTAGACGCTAGTTGCCACAGAAATTCTATTAAAACATACCAGGATAAATTGTGTGTTGATCAAGTCTTTACGTGAAAACTTAAAAACAACAACCTTTCAAGGTATTTTATTTTATCTAGCCAATAAAAGCCAGTAAAATAAAATGAGTCTTAATTTTGATGGCAAGGTTGCCCTAGTAACAGGCTCTAGTTCGGGTCTAGGAGAAGCGATAGCGCTCTTGTTCGCAGCACGTGGAGCTCACGTGACATTGTGTGGTCGTGATGCCGAGCGTCTTTTAAAAGTAGTTGATTCGGCTACAGAGATCAGTGGTGGTCACAGGGAGAGATTCATTTCCGTCACTGGAGATATTAACGAAGCAGCCGCCAGGAAAAAAATCGTAGAAGAGACAATAAAGGCTTTCGGACAGCTGGACATCTTAGTGGCCAACGCTGGAGTATCCATTCCCAATGGAACCATAACGGATGCTACTCCAGAAATCTACGACCAGCTCATGAACACCAATGTCAAAGCCGTGTTTTTCTTGATACAGGAGGCGCTGCCTTTTCTGGAGAAGTCCAGAGGAAATATTGTCTGTATGTCGTCAATGCTTAGCTCTCTTGTAGCCGTGCCCTCCTGCATCTATCCTATGTCAAAGGCTGCAGTAGATCACTTGGCGCGATGCCTTGCTGTAGAGCTCGGACCTAAAGGCATTCGTGTTAACACCGTGAACCCTTCCTTTATTCCCACACGCATTAGGAGATCTTACGACAACAACGATGCTTGGTTCGAAAATGAAAAGGCTATCTTACCTTTACAAGGTCTGGATGCCACAGCCCAGCACGTAGCTGAAGCTGTGTTGTTCTTGGCTTCGGACGCGTCTGGATTTACAACTGGACAACATCTGAAGATAGATGGTGGGAGGAGCTACGCTGGTCCATTTGGATCTCCACCCAAACCGAAAGATAACTGAAAACACCATATTCATATAGACATTGCCATTCTTGATTGTATCGATCAACATTTTATTGTCACTATAACAAAGACTACATTAACAAAGACTACATTAACAAAGACTACATTAACAAAGACTACATTAACAAAGACTACATTAACAAAGACTACATTAACAAAGACTACATTAACAAAGACTACATTAACAAAGACTACATTAACAAAGACTACATTAACAAAGACTACATTAACAAAGACTACATTAACAAAGACTACATTAACAAAGACTACATTAACAAAGACTACATTAACAAAGACTACATTAACAAAGACTACATTAACAAAGACTACATTAACAAAGACTACATTAACAAAGACTACATTAACAAAGACTACATTAACAAAGACTACATTAACAAAGACTACATTAACAAAACGTTCAAATAAAGAGAAGAATTCAGCTTATGTTATGAACTTGATGAAATTATTTCTATTTTATTTTAAATTATATCATTTAAGTGCATCACAATTGATTGTGTTTTCATAAACTTTAAAATTTATTTCAAATGGTAAGATGTTAACAAGTCTATTTTGTAATCCTGAATTTTAATTGTAGCATACTGCATTAGACTACATAAAAGTGTAATATAAATATTTGCTTTCTAAGTTACTCTATGATTAGTCTTTTCCAATGCAACTTCACTTTTTATTTGGCTCCTGTTTAAGTATAGTGGTATTACTCATTCTTTTTACCAATAAATTTAATTTTAATGGGTGATAATGATTACAATTACGGGCTTCAATATCAACACACAAAAAATATACTTCACAGCTGCTCTTTAAGATAGAAACTGGTTTGACCAAAACTGAAAATTATTAATACACATTTTTAATAACAAAATGTCATTATATTTTTCTCTGCAATGTTTAAGCAGCAGGTCATTGGCCAGGTGCTCAAACACCAAACAAAGTGCTTCCATCCCCTAAAAATAGAATTTCAATTTATTTGTTCAAATATTTTTAATTGATAATTTAGTTAGAATAACTCTTCCTGATTTATTGAACTGATTGACTGAAAAATAAAACCTTACTTCATCAACAGTACTGTGTTGAGGTTTTATCTTGCGATTTTTTTTCCCTATGAAAGTGTAAAAACATAATCATTAGCTCTTAAAAGAATGTTTATTTAAAAGTTTTTCTTATCTGAAAAAATCCAAATGACATAGAATCTTTTCAATTTTCATTTGAAACATTTTGTTTATTGTATCATGATAGGTCTCAGTTTGTATCATGTCTTAGTTTATATCATGTCTCAGTCTGTAAAATGTCTCAGTCTGTATCAAGTCTCATTTTTTATCATGTCATAGTGTGTATCATGTCTTTGCCTCATTTTGTATCACATCTCAGTTTGTATCATATTTCTGTTTTATATCATGTCCAAGTTTGTATCGTACCATAGTTTGTATCATATTTCGGTTTCATATCATGTCCAAGCTTGTATCGTACCATAGTTTGTATCATATTTCAATGTTATATCATGTCCAAGTTTGTATCGTACCATAGTTTGTATCGTATTTCAGTTTTATATCATGTCCAAGTTTGTATCGTACCATAGTTTGTATAATGTATTAGCTTGTCTCATTTTTTATCTTGTCTCAGTTTGTAGGTCCCTATCAATTGGGCCTTTTGAAAGTTTCATTTCAGGATCATTGTTTAAGGAAATCGTCTACTTCAAAATAATGCTGTACTGTACATTATGATGTAATAAGCGTATTTTTTCGAGTAGTAAATTTTCCGGTGCCATTTCTACCGGGCACTAACTCACTGGCTGATCCAGGGGGGGCGGAGCGTAGGGCGGACGAATTTGAGTAAAGAAATCACACAAATTTTATGCGAATTTATTAGTAATGTTAATAATATATACTAATTATTTATATTTCAACCTATTTTAGATTATGTCGCCCCCCTCTAGTATGTTGGCCGATTTGGTGGAATGGGAGGTGGCGATGGCATCAATCCCGCCCCCCTCCCACCATAAACTTTCGAGTGGTGGGCGGTCCAATTTATTTGTAGAAATCACCACAACTTGTTAACAGAATCAATTAAATCTTGTTATTGATATTTTAACCGATATTTATATAATGTTATTATGTTGTTCTATGTTAGCCGATTGGGTGGGGTGGGAGTGGGGCGAATACATCTACTGCCCTTCCCACCTAAACCCGTCGAGGGGGGGCGTTCCTACTTTTATTTAGAAATCATAGTTTGTGAACAAAAGTAGTTGAATATCAATATAATATAAGGTACATATTGATGTTTTAACCCATTTGTATATTATGTCGCACACACACTCTGATCTCAAATTTTATCATTAGTAAATATAAAATGAAATAGGGTTGTACCAGGAGGGAGGGGCGATACATGCAATCAGCCCATCGGACAAACCAATACTTTTTTTCTTTTTATATTTTAGTTAAGAAATTACAAAATAAAAAAAAAATGTGTCACTTATATATTTTATATAAGCTATAAATTAAACTCTTATATCGAGTCGCCCCACCCCCTATTCTTTATTGCCAAATGCAATCATTAGCACAAATTATAAAAAGTAGAGAGGATTAACATTTTCACTCTACCGCCCTTTCCAGGCGAAAACATGACGTTTTAAAACGAAATATTCAAATACGGGACAGAAGTTATGTAATTGCACACGAGTTTATCTTAGTTATTTTAAGAAAGACTTTGTTTTGGAAAATTTAGAATTCATCCGAAATTTTTTATTATAAGAGTATCACTGTCACTAACAATTGAGATGAGTTCTGAACCCAAATATTATTTTCCTAGTCAACTTTTCCGAACTTTTACTCATACTGATATTTTTCTATTGTATAAAAAAATGTGCGACTATAATTATGCTTGGATCCCAAAAATGCAGAGTAGAATCTTATTGGCCTACTTAATTTCTCCTTTTGAGCTTTGAATTATAGTTCTGTCACAAAACAAAGTTACTAATGTGCCTATTGTACAAAATCACTTACAAATGAGCTTTTCTTAAAAATATTGTTGTTCGAATATTTTTTTATTTCGGCGCCGATCCTCAAAGTCTTAATCTAAATATGTAGGAACAAATCAGTTGTATTTCCATTGTTAATATGGAGTTGATGCTAGGTGCTGAAACAAATGTGATACAAACATATATTAGACATAAACCAAGGGGTCAAGTTTTTAGGAGAGAAAATAGTGAATTAAAATGCTACGAAAATAAGGGTATGCACCGACCGAGGCTCAAACCTATGACTCCGGATTCGCCACCACCGCCTAGCGATAACGCACCAAGTGAACTTTACCTCTAGACCATCGGAATGTCCTAAAAAACATTCTTCTGATCTAGTCATTTCGCCCGTATGCAAATTACCACCCCAGTGGTCAAAGGTCACAAGCCCTAGCTAGCCCCACCCCACCTCGCAGCATCCATTTACTAACAACTTCAATAGAGCCGACAGCTCTATTGAAGCTCTAACAACTTCAATAGAGCCGAACGCTTTAGGCATATTCTATATGTTCATTAGCCTTTAAAATTACTCACTCTAAATTCTATGAGCGTAGCCAAAGGGGTTTTGAGTTTACCCCCACCCCCTCTTCAGTAGGGTTTGAAGGTAAAAAATACCTCTTCAATACCCGGTATAAAAAACGCAAATTACGCACTCAAAATGTTATGAGCGTAGCTAAAAAGGTTTTGACTCAGTTTTGAAGGTAAAAAATACCTCTTTAATATTAAAAACAAAGCAAATTATACACTCAACATGTTATGAGTATATTCAAAGGTGTTTTGAGTTTAAAATCCCCTCCAGAGGAGTTAAATTGGAGTAAAGCTAAAAATTACATCGTCAATATAAAAAAAAAGAAAATACACACTCAGAAATCCAAGAGCGTTGCCAAAAGGAGTTTTGAGTTTAAACCCCCTTTCAGGGTGGTTTGATGCTAAAAAAATACCTCTTCAATATAAAAAAACAAAACAAATTACACACTAAAATTATTTTAGCGTAGCCAAGACTATTGGGGGTTTTGAGTTTAAATCTCTCTCCTACGGATGGCTTTTTTAAAAGTTTAAAACCCCTCCAGATGGTATTGAGTTTAAAATCCCCCTACAGAACGTTTTGATGTGAAAAACCTCTATCCTCAATATTATTCTAAAGCAAACTACAGTTACTAAATTCTATAACCGTAGCTAAATGGGGTTTTGAATTTTAAAAAACAACATAACTCCAGAGATTTTTTTAGTTTAAAA
Organism: Biomphalaria pfeifferi; assembly: GCA_030265305.1. Taxonomy (NCBI): domain Eukaryota; kingdom Metazoa; phylum Mollusca; class Gastropoda; family Planorbidae; genus Biomphalaria; species Biomphalaria pfeifferi. The sequence continues at coordinate 2,307,491 of JASAOG010000044.1, read as the reverse complement.
CCCCCAACAGATGATTTTGACGATAAAACTTCCCTTTCGGTATAAAATCTAAAGCAAACTATAATCACTTACTTCCAAGAGCGTATTCAAGAGAGGTTACATATTTCTTCCAGTGGCGGGGCTCAATTAATAAAGTGCAGTGAATAGTCATCTGCCGATATTGAAAAACACTAAATGTGGCTCAACAAAGATGGCTAAGACAGATTTTAGAAGTCAGTTATAGAGATCGGGTCTAAATCAAGGAAATCCAATGCCGAACCCGTTAGTAAGATTGTGACAAAGCGTCGCATGAGGTTTGCGGGACATGTTTTCCGACAAAATGAATTACACATAAGAAGAGTTGCGATGACATCCAAGTACAAATTGGCTCCACACATTCATGAAAGTCCTTGTTGTGGAAACAGATTGCCGGCAAATGCACCGAACGGCGCGGGAGGGTCAAAATCAGTAAGAATAGCACATTAGGTTTTTGAAATAAAACTTTTTAATAGCATTAAAATGCACTGTAGATACCTCTGAATATGCATTTTGTTGGCTTTCAATATCAGAAATAGTGCTCGTAGCGCTCCCCCAGACCCCATTGCTGGCAATGGCGAGTAGTCTACAATTTTCCCACTAACTCCAGGAAGAACCTATTCTATGGCACAATAAGCCTCTTCTGAAAGAATGAAGGGTCAGAATGTAATAAAGATTATATATACACTATACACACACACACATATATACTTATAAATATTTTTTTTTCGCGGTGGGGGGACGGGGGGGGAGAAAAAAATTCCCCCCCCCCAACCCCCAACCCTTCCCCCCCGAAAATAAATCCTGGCTACGCCCATGATAGGTAATATATGTATATATGTTCATCGTCCATCGGTAAAACGTCGCATACCATTCTTGATTAATTGTATCTTCAGTTCATTTGACATTGCGTCTAAGACTTCAAGGTCAGTCTAACCTTGGCTCTTGACCTAAGAAGACTTTTTTTTTAATTGAGTAGATTTAGACAATCTCATGCGTAAAATAAATATAATAGATACCTACCAAACAAAGTAAGGATACACGAGGTACAAGGAAATGAATGCTGCTAGGCAACAGTAGATACCATAACAATTGGTCTTTTTGAATATATGTATTGAAAACAATCAGGTTTCCATAGTCTTTTTTTTTTAATAATCAACTTTATGTTCTGATACTGAATTACACTAAATAGTAAAAAAAATACCAAAAATTTAAGAAGTTTGTTCAAACTCGTGGCCGGCTCAGCGGTTTGGTTATCCTCACTTATTAAGTTTTATATTAACAAAAGAATGTTGCGGACATGAAAAGCTCTAGGACAATGGCGGAGCCAGGGGGTCGGCCGAGGAGAGGGCGATCGTCCCTACCGTCCCCCCTCTCCTCATGGAACCGCCAGTGGCTTAAAATGAAGATAATATTACGGTAAAAACGACTAATAAAGATATACTTACGCCACTTGCGCCTCGATTGTCAGTCACACTTCAGGATCGGCCCTTACCCTCAAGTTACTTTATTTTACTAAATTTGATCTGCATGTTTTAATAGGATGAATAATGAGATGTAGATGTTAGGAGAATGCATTTCTACAGTGAAGAATGCAAGAAAACGCTTGGCGTCGGGGCTTCCAACATGACTATATATTTTTTTTAATTTGTCGAAGGTTGAGAAACACTGCTTTTTTAAAATTCTCATATATATGTGACAGGTTAGCGAAAGTGACGTGTGCTTGGCGTGTTTAATGTCTAAGGGTTGGTTATTTTTGAAATTATCACACACCAACCCGTCAGCATATAAATCGGAAGCAGGCACGCATAGAGACAAGCAATGAAAGGGAGATACAAAGTTAAAAATTGAAGAATATTTATTTACATAAATATTTACATAGAAGAATTAAGAGGGGGAGGGTTAGCATCTATCTCTAATCAATAATATATTTAATCATCACTCTTGCACTTAATAAGAGAGCATGTCACTTGGTCTTCTGAACTTAGCTGGTTGTCCTGCGTGGGTCGCAGCTGGCTTGAGGCTCTGCAGCTGGAGGTGGCGCTCTAGCGGATAGAGGGACGCCGGTGATACCGTTCTTGTAGAGTCTCAATCCAAAGTTCTGATATCTGTAGTGGGCACAGTAGGGCGGGTGGCCGGCTACTGTGGGCACAAGGTTACTGTGGGCAGAGCTGATCTGCCGTGGGCAGCGTAGTTGACAGGATAAGTCCAGTGAGTTGCAGAGGGTTTGGCGTAGCTATGACGTCTCGCACAGATCTGGGTCTGTAGGGACGTCGCACCTAATAAGTTGACAGGTGGGTTGTCGAATAGGCGGGCAAGTAGATCCGATAGCGCCAAGTAGTAGAGTTGAGTAGATCCACGCAGGCAGTAGATGATACTCAATAGCAAATTGGCAGATGATTCGAACAAACAGTTGAGTAGATCTCAGTATGCAGGAGATGATAATAACAAGTAGACATTAGTGCATTGCTGAATAGCACTAAGTACATAAACAATAGGCAGACACCTGAGGGAGGCACCAGGTATTCCTCTAAGAGTAAGAATGTATAAAATAGTCCAGACTCGACTGTTCAGCTAGAATGAGAAATGAGAGGGTCTGGTTTGATTTAGCCTACTTTATAAAGGTCTGGAAGAGGTGGGCGGAAACAGAAAATGGGATTGACCAAAGATTATCTCTCACGTGGGTGAATCCGACAAGAGACGCACCTTGGAGTGTCACGAGGCGTGTTGACCCGAGTAATCTCTTTGATCAAAGAGAGACGTGGGAGAAAGGGGGGGGGAGAAAGATTGACTTGCATTTCAACCAAGGTGGTGTCAAATGCGGCCGTCAGACATCCGGCGGGTAAGACCAAAGAAGCTGGGTGTTCATATTTCCCCGATCAAGGGGAGATAAGTGAAAGAACGCGGCCTAGCTATCTCCAAGGTGGTGGACTAAGTCTAGCCTGAATAGGGAAAGGTGGGGCGGATGATGAAATTCCGGATAGAACGGGGAAATAATTAAAATAAAAGAAATAAATAATAATAAATAATAATTAATGCTGTGATAAAAATGAGTGACTCTGACAGCAAGCTTTTGACTTGTCACAATATATATACGCTTTTTATATACGCTTTTAGCGCTCCCCCAGACCCCTAGCTGTCAAGGGAAAGGCCTCAACATGGCTGGGTTTTTTTTTCGCCGAAGGTTGAGAAACACTGCTTTTAAAAATTCTCATATATATATATATATATTGGCCATTTGGTGTCCTTTTGGTTTTTCATTAATTAACCTTACTCCAATGGACGTAGCCGGGGAGGGTGGAATTTGTGATTGATTTTTAGCAGCCCCCGAATGTGGAATAGACGCTATTAGTTTTGTGTGGTCCGTCTGTCCGTCCGTCCCGTTTAGATCTCGTAAACTAGATAAGATTTTGCAATTCCGACATCATGATATTTTAGACCATCTAAAGTTCTGATGCAACGGCTACTTTTTTCTTTTCTGAAAGCGAACAATTTAATTTTTTAAATTAACTATGCAAGCAGTTTATTCATAAAAATACACTACTTAACTAAAGGGAAAAAAAGTCTTTTACGGAAATGTTTAGTTTTTCTGACGCTTTGAATACAAGATTGACCCTTTACAAAACAATTACATCATTTAGAAAATCATTATATGATATCAGGCCAGGTTCACATCTAACTTCACCTTCACTTTCACCTATCTGTTGGTTTGCTGGATCGTTGGGGCACCACACAAGATCTGTCAACCTTCTTTTTCCATTCTTCTCTGTCATTTGCCTTTGATAGAATTTCATTCTGATATTCTTTCTGAAAATATTGGAACCTGCCTTTTTACCTGCCCGTATGGACCTCTTCGGGGGCCGATTTTAAGTTTGTGTCTTTGTAGCCTTTTTTTGCTTTAATTGTGTTTATTTTAGGTGAGATTTGTAAGTTAAACCACCATTTTCCCCAGCACATAAAGGGTAGGTTTGAGTTTACAACCCCCTCTAAGGGGGTTTCAGATTATACCCACTCTCCTCTATAAAACAAAAAATAATGCAAACAACAGTCACCAAATTCCGTGAGCGTAGTCAAAGCGGATTTCGAGTTTAAAACCCACTCCAATTTTGTAATGTTTTTTTTACTGTAAAACCACCTCTTAAATATAAGACTAAAGCTTGCAACAGTCACCTGAGAGATGAACTCCAATTGGTGACAAGGCAGGGAGACCTAGGACTCCCGTAGTGCCTTGGTAAGGAACTCTGCTGTTTGGCGTAGTGCCTCATAGTTTCCATACAAACATAGCGGACCACCGGATACGTCTTCCCGCAGCTCGCGGAGCTGCGGACACTCTTGCAAGACGTGCGCCACCGTCTCTTCTGATTCCCCGCAGTGTCGGCAACGGGCATCAAAATTTGGTCGAAACCGGGCGAAGTACGCACCTATTGGGCAGTGTTCCGTGCGCCACTGCGCTATTGTTGTTTGTTCCGACCTTTTTAGCCTCCACCACGGGTCCTCTCGATTTGGGCGACGCATGTGTTGCCAGACTCCCCTGGCAGTGTTGGAGTCATCCCAGGATTTCAACCACTTTTCATGTACCCACTCTCGTATAACTGTGGTAGCCTGTTGAAACGTACTTGGTGGTTCGAAAGTGGGCACGGCCAGCGCTCCTTCTCGAGCTAGAGCGTCAGCCACGGCATTGCCCCTCACGCCGCTGTGCGAGGGCACCCACTGCATAAAGATGACAGCTCCAATAAGTAGGCGGATGTTATTTGCGGCGCCTAATGCCTCTTCCACCAGTTTGGACTTTCCCCCTAAGCCAGCCATGGCTTGGAGGCAGGATTGGGAATCGGTAACCATTACAACGGTAGTCGCAACGGTTATCTTTTCACGCAATTTTTGGAGCAGGTAATTGAGTGTGTTAGTTATCGCCGTTAATTCAGCATCAAAGCTGCATGCAGCGAGGCCGCATGTGCCTGACAGCTTGTCTGGTTCGTGATCTGGGTAACAGATATAGACCCCATACCCAGCTCTTACGGGGTCCTTCATGACCGACCCGTCTGTATAGCAGTAAATGGCGTTGGCCGGGTAGGTCTTTAATGTGTCCATTGCCATTTTTCTTAGTAAATCCGGGTGTGTGTGTCGTTTTGTGGCCCCCTCCAACCGGTGTATGGTTAGATTTATGGGAGGGATGGGCTGTCTCCTCCAGGGCGGGCACGTGCTTATCCGTCGGATTGGGACACGGTCAGTGGAGAGGACAGCTTGAGCACTCAAATTTGTTGCGCAGTGCATAAATGATGTCCGTTTTATCCTGTTTTTAACTCTCCACCGAGTGACTAATGTATGGGTCGGTAGCCCTGGTTCGCCCCTTTTGTAGCGTTCCAGGGCCACTAGCACGGCGCGCTCTCTCCTCAGGCTGAGAGGAGCCACATTGGACATTATTTCTGCAGCGGAAGTTGGGCTCGTTCTATAGGTGCCGCAAATGAATCTGAGAGCCTGGGCCTGTACACGATCGAGTGATTCGAGGGCCGTCTTGCTTGCGTACACCTGCACGGGCAGGCTGTACTCGATTTGGGATCTGACAGCTCCGTGTACAGAATGCGTAGCATGTCAGCTCGGGCGCCCCACTTGGTACTGGCTAGCTTTCTGAGTAACCCTAACTTCTCCGAGGCTTTTCTTTCAACATCCTGGATGTGCAAGTGCATTGAGAGCTTTCTATCTAGGGTGACTCCTAGATATTTTGGCGTGTTTTCACGTTTGAGTCGCAGCCCACCGAGTTGGAGCTCGAATGGGGCCCCAAGAATGTCGATTCCCAGGCTGAACAGGCACCAGGTCGTTTTGGCAACGTTGATTCGTATCTGCCATTTTGAACAATACGAGGAGATGGTATGGAGGTCGGCTTGTAATGCTGCCTGTAGTTGGTCAGCTTTCTTCCCGGTTGGCCAGAGGACAATATCATCAGTATATAGCAGTTTGCGACATCGGAGTGAGCTGGGCAAATCGTTAAGATAGGCCATGAAAAGGATGCATGAGAGGGCGGATCCCTGGGGTAACCCCTCTGATTGAGGTGTTTTCCCCACTTAGAGAGTACTGGAACTGTGTTCGTGTTTTCCTCTCAGTTAGGAACTGTTTTATCCAGTTATAGGTCCGCCCGTGTACGCCCATGGCTCTAAGCTTAAGATAAAGGCCTTGCTTCCACACCCGGTCATAAGCCTGTTTTAGGTCTATAAATACTGCATATGTGCTTTCGGCCCTCTGGAACCCATCGGCCACCTCCTGCATGAAAACTGTGACCTGGCAAGCCAGCATGCTCTGGCGCTAGGATACCGGCACTCTCAAAGCTCCACACGAGTCGCTCGCTGACCATCCGTTCTACTATCTTGCCGATAGTGGAGGTCAGGGATATAGGTCTGTAGGACTCAACGTTAGTCGCGTCTTTGCCCTTTTTTAGTATTGGAACAATGGTAGCACAGCGCCAGGCCCTGAGTAGTCTGGACTCTACCTAGGTCCGATTCGCAAACTCAAGGAGCTTGTCTTTCACAATACCCCCGAGGTGTTTTACCATCTCAGCAGTAACCTTGTCTGGCCCCGGAGCTTTTCTGTTTTTGAAATTAGCTATCGCTCTGTCCAGCTCAGCACGGCAGAAGGGCGCATTGCACGTGTCCAGGTCTTCCGACCCATCCGGCTCCCTCTCGAGTCTTTTACGCTTCTTGTTGAGGGCTATAGACGTGGTTGTCTTCTTTTCGGACTTGCTTATTGAAGCGAAATATTTGTTAAGCAAGTCGGCCATTTTTTGATCTTTTGCCACTCGATCCCCACTGGGTGACAATAATGGGGTGGCTGTACGCGCCGAATCTTTGGCCTCAAGATTGCGAAGAAGAGGTATCCCGAAGATCCAGCCGGGCACAGGGGCATCCCTCCAGTGGTCCGCCGTACACGTTGGGCCACCTCGTTGGCCTTCCGGCATAATGCATTGAACTCCCTGCGGCTTTCGGGGGTCCCCTTTCTTTGTGCTCTGCGTCTTGCCCGTTTCCTGGCCCCGACTATTCGGTCTAATTCTCGGGACCAGGCGGGTCTATGCCGTATGCCGGGATAGGTCCGCGGGATATACTTCCTAGCCGCACCCAAAATCGCTGCAGTGATTTCGCCGTATTTGGTGTCGACTGTCCCTTCCTCCACCGCGATACACGACAGGGCGGAGTCGACAGCCGCCCCGAAAGCTGGCCAGTCAGCCTTAGTGTAGCTCCATTTTTTGGGCCGTTTAGTGGCTACACCCCTGGCCTCTGAGAGAGCAATAGTGATTTCAATGGGCCTATGATCACTTCCAACATCCTCAAGCACATTAATTGTGGTTTTCCCCTCTAGATCTGCAGAGATTAGAGTTAGATCAGGTCTCGACAGAGACCCGTTGCCAGTGTGTAGGAGGGTTGGCGGGCTATGTTTATTTTGCAGGCAAAATAAGTTCGTAGTGTTGAGAATTTCTTGGACTTTTTGGCCCGAGGAGTCGGTTGTGTCATAGCCCCATGCAGGAGACTTGGCATTTAGGTCCCCAGCTAATAGAGTTTTAGATAGAATATTCTTATTGCCGAGGTTAATGGCAAGTTCGTGTTTTGGCGGATTATAGCAGTTAATGACCGTAAGTTTTCTACCAGCTTTGAATATATCAAGCGAGATGGCGTCGGTACGCCCGCTTTGAGGGCCAGGGTTTTGTGAAACTGTCATGCCGTTTCTTACATATGTGATAATTCCACGGCACTCATCGCATTTACATTTATAAGCCGTGTAGCCACTGATGTGGCTACTTCGCTTCTTGCCTACCAAAGTCTCCTGCAAGAGCGCGATGTCTATTGCCCTCTCGTGGAGGAGTTTTGTGAGCTCTAATATCTTGGGTATTAATCCACAGATATTGAGCTGAAGTACTTTTATCTGGCTAAGTTTATCGCTCCCTAAGGGTTTAGGACTGGGAGCGACAAACCGTTGTAATGGTTGGTGTTTTGGAGGACCGATGGTCCTTGCTTCGTTGGTCATAGTCGGTTGGGCCTTTTGGGTGGTAATAATTGGTTTGGCCTGGTGCGGGACATGATCACCAGGTTGGTGTGGTGGGCTAGCCACACCTTGGCTACCGTTCTTCCGAGGGAACAACGAATGCAGTGTAGCCTGGGAAGAGGGCTTTTTCCTGGGAGGGGGAACCTTCGCTGACTTTACGTGGTTCGACAGGTTCTGCCGGATCGGAACCACGGGGCGAGTAGTAGAGGATTTTTCGTTGTCGGGCCTGCCGCCCACTACCCGCGCGACGGAGCCTGTTTGGGTCTGCTCGTACCCGGGTTTTCTGGTTTGATGTGTAATATTCATGTTTGCATAGAAGTCGAAGACCGTTGGCGGCCTTAGTTATTGCCGATTAGAAAGTAGTTTGCACAGGTCCTGCAAGAGGGTCCGGGATCTTTGGGTTCGGGAAGTCCGCACCACTGGTCACTCCGTATGGCAAGAGCTCGCTTACGAGAGGAGTGGTTGTGTGAGGATTGCTCGATATCCCCAGTATCGAAACTGCTTATTGGGAAGCGCGTTCCTCTACTACCTCACAGGGGACGGGCTAGTTAGAGCCTAGCTCGTGGACGCCAACCAGTCCGCCCGACACAGCCCGCTAAGGCCGCGCCAGTCAGCCCAGTCTTTGCCCACTGAGAGACCCGCGAATCAGTCGAGTCCCAGGAGAACCCGACCAACCCTCGGGTTGGTGTCCAGCGCTATCCGCTTTTCGGAGATCCCGTTAGGTCTCTTACTCACCGTTGCCCCGGGGCCCCACAGGGGGGGGGGGGCTGGACATAACCCCTTTGATTTCCTTTTACACTTGCCGGCTGCTCATTCATCAGCGGCAAGCAACCAGTACTCTTGGCCACTCCATGAGAGCGGAGTGTTCACCCGACAACCACGATGAGGTGGTACTGGAATGCCGAGTACAACAGTCACCAGATTTTATGAGCGTAGCCAAGAGGGGTTTTATGTTTAAACCCCCCCCCCCCTCCAGAAGACTTTAAGTTTAAAAGCTCCGCAAATGGATTTTGAGTTTAAAACCCCCTCCAGCGGGGCTTGTAGCTAAAAACCGCCTCTTCAATATAAAAAGCAAACTACAGTAACAAAATTCTATGAGCGTATCCAAGGAGGTTTTAATTTCCCCCCCCCCCCCCAGGGCTTTAAGTTTAAACCCTCTACAGATGATTTTAAGTTTATACCTCCCCTACAGAGAGTTCTTAGCTTAAAAACCTTTCTTTACAATATTATTCTAAAGCAATAATGAGTCGCCAAATTCTATGAGCGTAGCTAAGGGAGTTTTTAGTTTGTTTAAAAAACCCTCTAGAGATTTTACCCCCCCCCCCCCTCAACAGATGGTTTTGACGATAAAACTTGTCTTTTCGATATAAAATCTAAAGCAATTAAACTACATTAACCGAATTCCAAGAGAGGTTACAAACACACATATGGCAGTGGGGGGTGAGAAAATTTTTTTTAAAAGTCCCCCGAAAAATCCTGGCTACGACCATGCTTACTCCAATGGCTATCAAACTGTGGTCTGCGGACCCCATTATCCGAAAGATGAACGTAGGGGGTCCACAGAAAGATAAAACTTGTATACAATTATAATATCTTCTTTCCTTTAAAGCCAGTTAAATCCGATCGGATAATTTGAATAATAATCAACTTGCCCCTCACTACTGTTTAATATGTTGTTTTTTTTTTTTTGTAAATTGTTTTACATGTTTCAGATGTTTCTTTGGAGTTGAAGATAATTTATTTCTTAGTCCAAACCTCCAGCAGGACAACGGGGGATCGAAGCAGGCAGGGTTTGAACCAGGGACCAACAGTCCAGCGCGCAAACCACACGACCAGACAGCCATTCATATTATTGCATTGCAAATAGCACAGAGTTATAAAAGCAAACACGTTGCTGAGTGTTTGATTATGCCAGCGGCTTTATGCGAAATATATGATTTTGGCAGACAAATCAGGCTGTGTCGGGGGTCCGCCAACATCGTATGGCTTGTAAAGGGGTCCATTAACTGAAAAGTCTTAGAACCTCTGCCTTACTCCAGTATAAGCATAGTTCGCGTTACTGAACTAGAAATACATTATAACTACAGTATATATATTTTTAAATTAAACAAAAATAATACATAGGTATGTGATTAAAACCCTGGTTATATATAGTCTATGGTTGGCCCATAGCTTAAAAAAATGGAAATAATTAATAGATATGTTAACATTTCCGGTTATGTTTGGCACGAAGATAAATCAACAACAAAGCGAATCTAGTCTTGTCTAGATCTGGATCTATATAGATTAGATATAACGTAATTCTAAAGCCTTTTCTAGATCTAGAATTCTTACTTTGAATCTATTCAGTTAATTCAGAGTCAGTATAATGATGAGTATTACTAATTACTATTCTAATTATCTTAGTCATGCATGGTCTTGGACTCTTAGTCTTACTAATAAAATAAATACTAAGGTTAAAGTTACTAGATAACACTAGATCTACTCTAAAATTCTAATAACTCCGTGTCTAGTCTAGTTCTAAGTTCAAGTTGAAGTAGTTCTACTACTTGTACTTTAGTTGAAGTTATACTACTTGTCTACTAGTACTAGGCTAACTAGGTACTATGCATCACGTATTACATAAGATACTAGATTACTAACTAGATCTACTACTAGTACTAGACTCCAGTTAGACAAGTAGTAGTACTCTACTAACTGAGTAAGTCTGGTCTAATGACACTGATTCTATTCTAATTCTAGATCTATCATCTAGATCTAATCTATATTATAATTTTTAGAGTCGCGTCAGAGAGTCTAGAGTAGAGAAGAAATGTAGATCTAACTCAGTAACTAAACTAAAATTACTAGATGAGTAGATCTAGAGTAATCTAGACTCTTCTTCTAGATTTCTAGATCTACATCTCAAATGTTCTCTAATGACTCTATTGATAATTTGACTAAATCTAGATCTATACAAATTATAATCTATACTGAGTATACTCTAGAATGAATACTCTAGTCTACTCTAGTGTCTCTAGAATCTAGATCTAACCGACTAGTCATTTTCATCAAATGACATGAACATCCTCGACTTTCTGACATTACTAGATCTAGATTATTCTAGATCTAATTAAGTATTATAAATTATTACATTACTACTCAATTATTAATGAACACCCTACAATTAGTAAAATATTTGTTTTATTGTTTAAATGAACCTTTAATTATTTTGATGATACTAGATCTATATCTAGATTAGATCTCTAGAGGTTCTATTTATAAAAATAATTAAAATTGATATCTCTAGTGATAGTAGATCTATGATGGAACTAGTCTATTGTTTTTCTACTTTTTTTTTCATGCTCCATTTCTTAAATATAAAATCTAGATCTATTTAGTTCAGACACATTTACTTTTAGTTTTCTTTACTCTGAAAAAAAAAGGGTTTTACTTGGGCTCAAAGTGCACTAGTATGACGATATCACTTTTTTTCTTCGAGGACAGAAAGAGGGTAGGTCGGGGTTTTAGGAAATTAAAAAAAAAATTTAGTTATCAGCTAAACATGACCTATCTAAAATGCTTCTAAGTAGGCAGAAAAACACTACACATCATAGTATGTAAACAGGGTGTGTTCACTAATATTCATTTGTATACTTATATCAATGACATTAATGAACCCATTTTAATTAATATTGAGCTGCTAGACTTTTGAGGCAGTGCTACATTTTTTTACACTATTTTATGATACTATTTTACCACAAATCACTAATGCGCTGCAAATTTTAACAAAGGCAATACTATACTAGGCTACTTTATAAATAGCAAAAAGTATGCTTTATAAATATAATACAATTAACAAACAAGCACAGTGATAGGCACAACCCTGCTCTCCCTCTCTCTTATTCTGTCTCTCCTTGGTGCCCTAATTATTGATCCACCAGGTAGGTACTAAAAAGCATGGTATCATCAACAGAGTACCAGAAAAAAAAACATAGTGGGAGGGATAGTTATTGATTTATCAGTTACCAAATTAGGTCACTATCACTGAGCAGGCTAGACAGGGTCACACAATTGTTTTTTGTTGTTTTTTTGTCAACTAGGTAGGCTACAGTATAGGTAAAACTTGTGTCTAATGGTCTGGTTGTGTCTTCAGTTATAGGCAGAGAAGGGAGCAATTGAGAGTGGGAAAAGTAACACTGACCTGTCTAACTTGAGTTGGTGTAAAAAGAAATTGATATAAAAAAAAAAGAAAATTGAAGATAACATTTTTAAATACATTAACTATGTAGTGTTTGTTAGCTTATTGAGAAAGTTCGTTTAGTTACAAAGCTGGAAATGGTGTATTACATGTTAATATCAGCACTGGACCTCATTGACCTGAACAACTTTGACATCATATTTTATTGTAACTCTGTGTAGCAAAACAAAACAAGATATATCTATTTTTATTGACAAGTGGATGACGAATTTAAAGATCTTAGCATTTTTTCCTAGGACTAACCATTACGGAACTATAAAAATTCAAATTTTAAAATTGTGTTGGCAGGGTTTAAACTGTTCGTTAGTTGGAAATCTATAGATCTAGATTCTATCTAAAATTTATTCTAGATCTAGGTCTAGAATAGAGATAGTCTATAGTGATATATATATATATTCTATATAGATATTGACTCTAAAATAACCTTGGTAGATTATAAATATAGATAAATCATTAAATGAAATGAGAATAACATGGATTACGAATTTAAATTAAAAACAACACAAGAGAGAGCTCGTGTTGAGGATGAATTTGAATATGAAGGTTGCAAGGTTGGAAGAGGAACTTATGGACATGTATATAAAGCCACTAGAAAAGATGGGTAAGGCTGTATTTCTTTCAATAGATCATATTATATATTTATATTATTTTTTTTATGAATGAATTAAAGATGTTGCTTCAAAAGAGTATTCATTTGTCAATCTAATCATTCAATAATCATCAATCAGTGACTTAAAATCTGTGTAAGACATTGGTTTTCCTTTCTGATTCAGGCAACTTGCTCTTATAGCACTTATTTGTCCTAGCACATATTAGAAATATGCCTTTATCTGTGTATCTTTCTGAGTATTTTGTTATGTTTTGTATTTTTGTAAATGATGATTTAGTGTATATTTATTGCCACTTTACTTTTTAGACTTCTTTCCTGAAGGGTCTCTAAATTTAGTGATTTTACTAATGGTGTTTTTTGAGATGAGGGGTGAGAATCAAGAGAGTAATCAGAGGCTCTAGTGCACTAAATAACTAGATCAATAAACTCTAGCACTCTAGAGGCTCTAGTGATAAAAATTTTCAAAAAAGACAATTATTAGATCTTAAAAGAATTTGTAAAAAAATATTTCAACTGTACCAATTTTTTTAAAATGGGGATATTAATTTTTTTTAAGGTTGAAAAAAAAAATCTGACACCACTAGCTCTTCTGTCCCTTGGGCATAATGGCCATAAGTTGAGTGAGCTTGGTAAATTGAAGTTGATGTTGTGATTGCAATCATGATTAATAGTGTTTCATTTTAAAGAGGAGGCTGCAATCTAAAGATGTTTTTTATTTTGTCTTCAAGAAATATTGTTTTTTACCTCAGACATTTTGGATCAAAATATGGTAAACAAATTAATAATAGGTCTTGAATTTGAGTGATTCGAGAGAATCACTGCAACTTCACTGCAAGACATTAACAAAATAATAATAAAATCCAAATACATTAAAAACAGATCAACAATGTGTTTGCATGCCTACTGAAAAAAGCCTAACTCCCCATTTGTTTAAACACAATTAATATAGAGAAAATTAAAACACTTTAGTTTAATATAAATCAAATACAATATCAGATAGAAGCTTTTTTTTTTAAGTGGAACAGATTGCTAATGGGAGAAAATAAGATTTTTGCCTAGATTGCCTTTTACTAATTATACATCTGCCAGACAGTAGGGTTGCACCAGAGGTGAGCTCTAGCTCTGGTTGTATATCTGGCCATTTTTCACTATCCAGCCATATTCAGTCAGGCCAGATATCATTGCAGGATAGTTGGCCTGATTGGCAAAAGTATGTACATTAGTGCCTACAAAGTGCAAATTAATGTCTTATAAAATGTTATTCAAGTGACTTAATATATTAATGATAATATATATATATATTAATAATGATGTTATATAGATATAAATATAATATTGTGTTTTAAAATATATGAATATGCAACAAACATCTATTATTACAAAGACAATTAATAGTAATAAATGGCAAGCAGGCATGCGTAATATTAAGTGGAGCTTTACATTATAAAACGTGCGTGATATACATGACACATTTCCATGCTGCATCTGAAATTGTTTAGTAGTGTTGTGCGTCACACTTGGAACTCTAAGGCCAGCAAAAGCGAACAAAAGCTCCTCTTCACCAGCCTGATTTGGACAACGAGTTCCTCCTTCCCGCTATCCTGTCTGTTGGGGGGTGAGGCTCAGGGTTAGTCCATTCCATTGATAGACATATGACCACATTAAGTCAGAAGGGATCAATGTTTCTTGCTTAGGCAACATGCTGACACTGTCTCGAGGTCATGTCTTATAATAGCACTGAGTTTGCGTACTTAATTCTAGCCCTTTCAGATTGTTAGGAGCAGGGTGAAAGGTGTTTAGAATTGTGTGTGAGTTTTGATAATTTTTGGAGAGCAGGGAGAAGAGAATTTAACATGGGTGTTCAGAGGAGGCAATGTGTGCTGGTCCAGTTGTCAATTGTGGACCAGGTCATGTTTGTGGGTTGTTTCCTCTCTACATTGACACTGAGTATTGTTGTATGGATTAATAGTTAACTAAACTTCTGTGTTACCCATGCTTGTAATCAAGCTAACATTTGTAATCGTGTTTGTATTATCATAGTCTGGGAATCTTGACCAGTCTGTACTGTGTTATTGTGTGTGTCAGTCATGTTTTATTGAAATAAAGCCTTGTTTCTAAGGTTATGAGTTGATTTAGCATATTACATTGTATTTAATTGCTGTTATAAGTAACTCCTTACTTTTACCCACAATATTTACTTAGCCTTTATCAGTATTATAATAGACACACACCAAGACCAGAAACGGTCTGCGGCTTTTAATACATGAGCCTCATGACCACTGGATGCTCTAAAATACATGAAAAGAATATACTGACTATACAAACCAGATTGCACTTTACCTTTGAAAGCTTTGAGAAATGCCTTTGGTGGTCCACAGAAAGATGAAAAATCAACTTGTCCCTCACTACTATTTAATATGTAATATATTCTTTGCTGCCACCATTGTTGATGCAGCTTACCAAATTGACAATGATAGTTAAGTCATGTGATAGAATTTTATTTAGTGCATGAATATCAAATTTACTTATTCTACAAACCAATCAACATCTGGCTTTCAATTTTTTTGCTTTATCATGCCATTAAAAAGTAGACTAGCTTCGTTTCAAAGTTTCCAATATGCAACCCTGAGACTGAGTTGAGAATGTAGAAGACACGAGTAAAAAACAAATGGATGGCTGCCTAGTCATGTGATATGTGCGCCAGACTGTCATACGGTCGTCTTTGATATGTTTGCATTGTTATTGGCAACAGATATCTTGACCACTTGTCTGCGGAATACTTTGACAAATACTTTCCAACAGATAACATTAATTATATTTTACAAATGGATTAGAAATCGATTCAGCTTCTAGCTTACCAACTTGACCAGGAAGACAGAAGAGCAGTTGAATTTTATAGGGACAGAAGTGTCATCCTTCAAGTTCAAGGCCAAACATTGACTGCATTTTTGTGCAATGTTAGGAGAGAAGTTACACTTTGAGCTGAGACACCATGAACTGTGATGATCAACTACCTTTTGGTGCTTAGCATTGTTCTTAGCACTATCTGTGATGAAATATAAATTTAGACCACGCCTCGAGGTGTAACATGACATGCGAGTGTGTCTATAAAACATTTTCCTAGGGATAGACCTCTGCACACAAAAGCAAGCTCGTATCTCTCAGTAATTTATGTAATTATTAGAGTCCACTCTAATCTAATTATATTATTAATACACACAGTGACATTTAAACACATTAAAATTTAATATTTAAATAATTACAATTTTAACACTTGTGAAGTGTTACTTCTCAAGTTGAGAATCTTATTCAGCACTTTCTAGTTCCTATAACTTGTAAAGATAAAATTAAATTACAATTGTGATATTGTCAATATAGGTTTCAATCCAGTGGCGTACTATTCCATGAAAACCTCTACATTTTTAACTAAGTATCCAATTTTGTTTCAGGGACAGGAAACAGAACTATGCATTAAAGCTTATTGAAGGCACTGGGATATCCATGTCAGCATGCAGAGAAATTGCTGTAAGTTTTTGTTTCTTTGCTCTTACAAAACAAGGAGTAATAATTTCATTTAGATTTATTTATTTACATTCTAGTTTCAAATATTTGTAGCTGTTAAGGAAATATTATCTCCCCCTGACATTTAGGGCAGGAGTGCTTTTAGATGTAGGGAGGTTTTTTTTTGGTGATGGTTAAGCAAAAAATTTAAGAAAAAAGAATTACCTATTTATTTTCTTTTACTTTTACCCCCCCCCAAATCTTTTTTTTTTTGTGTGCACATCTTAAGAAGCAGAGTGAAAGTTTAAATGTCTTGTGAAAACTGGTTGTTTTAAATGTAGCTTTTTTTTTTTTGACCATTTGAGAAAACTAGATTTTGAGTCATCTGTTAAAAAAGTCTTTGGTTGAAAATCAGTTTGCTATAGTCATAAAATGTCTCTCTTTCTTCAGCTACTTCGAGAGTTAAAACATCCCAATGTGATCAGCCTGTTAAAGGTATTCTTGTCCCATCAAGATCGGAAAGTATGGTTGTTGTTTGATTTTTCAGAACATGATCTTTGGGTAAGTGGAGTGAATGAAGTGCAACCATGCTGATAAGTTAGTTTATTAAATGTATTTGGGGCAAGTGATTCATTGTTCACCTATTTCTTTGCCCAATTTTGTGTATGGGTGTTATGTATCTAAATAGTGATCAACCACCTTGATTCTAGCTTAAGAAATGTCCATATAGCTCTTCAATTCCTTAGAATCAGGAATATTCTAAAATCAAGACTAAGGAACAAGCCGTCATCCCACTTCCCCAATTAAATTCCAATTATAGACCATTGATTTGGCAGCTCTATCCTGGGCCCTGTATTTTCTTTGTACTTCTATTTGCTCTTTTAAATTATAAAGCTAGGTTTTTCTTATCTTTTATTCTAAAACTGAGCAGTGCCAGTAGATTGTTTGGTTTAAAATGTTGAACATCATATCCTAGAAACTTATAAAGTGAGGAAATAGTAGCCAGAGAACAAAAAAAAGGTAACATAACATATAAAGTATATTGAGTTTAAACTTACAGTAAACACAAAGAAAATGATATGCTTAGTACTCTTTTGTTGCTCCCTCTTCACTAACTGATCAACTCAATGTTACTACTTACCAATCTTTGTCCATCATAAACTTGTGTTTTCATCTGATCTACATTTTTTTTAATGTAGTATTTGTATTTGTAATTTTTGCATAAGTACTTTATGTCCCACTCTTTTTAAACTGACATGCACTAAGACATTACAGTATTGCACTGGGATGTCTGTGTTTGTCACTTTTCACTTAGTATTTGATTTCTTAAATAAACATTATGTTCTTCAAAGTATATGTTTACATCTTGTTATATATATCTTTTTGCTATGGTGTGAAACTGAGATGAAAGGCTTTCATTCATTAGAACTCTATCTTGACTTCATTAAATACTCATGGAAAAGAAAGAATGATCATATTATTCTTTTGTATTTGTGACATATAGTTTTGCTTGCCAAATTTTCATTACTTTTATTCACTTACTGGCATCTCTGACACTAGTGCTTAGTCTCGAACATGTCCGCATTATCTTTTGTTAGACATTAAGATTGGTTGGATAGAAAACATTATGATCTAGTTCTGCTACACTACAGTCATTATGGTGTGTCCAGGGCATTTAATATTTTGTGGGGCCATAAAATCTATTGAGCCATTTACATTTTTATCTGCTTTGTTGAGTGTTCGCTAACTAGTTGTAAAATATTTCATCAATATGGTGGAATGAATTTTGTTTGATTTTTACTATAAATCTTCATTCTTGACTTAATACTTACCCAAATTGGTTGTTTCAGCACATCATTAAATACCACAGGTCAGCCAAAGCCAACAAAAAGCCAATTAATACTCCTAAAAATATGGTCAAGTCACTACTGCATCAGATCCTGGCTGGCATTCATTATCTCCACAGTAACTGGGTTTTACATAGAGATTTGGTCAGTAAGCATCCTATTTCTTATTTGATCTTATTTATTACTAATATTCTTTAAAAAACAACTTGCATGTCACGAGGCTTTTGACTAATCAATAAGTCCTCACATTTTTAAATAACCAATATGTCTGTATAAATATAGAGAGACATATATAAATGTTCAGTTCTTGGCATGCTACTTTTTAATGAAACGTTTACTTAAAAAAAAAAATATAGATTTGATTATACCCATTTGTTTTTGTTTAGAAACCAGCCAACATCTTGGTGATGGGAGAAGGTCCAGAGAGAGGAAGAGTAAAAATAGGTAGAGACTTTGGTCTTACAAATTTAATTTTATTTTATTAGTTCAATCTGTAGCTTAATAATTTGCTTTCATCCAGATTTGGCACTAGGCAAGAGATGATATTTTAAAGAATCAATGATTCTGTTTACTGAGATTTGTTTGCATTGTTTTTATTAATCCTTACCAAAAGAGTATTCTGTAGTATATTTAATTATGATAATTTTCTTGATATTTTACTAATATTTCAACATGATAAACAGTCAAGTAATAATTTAAAATATCTGAATCAGCACGATAAGTTTTCTCTAATTGTCAATTCACTATGATTATTATTTCTTTCTTTTAACACAATAGCTGACATGGGCTTTGCCAGACTTTTCAATTCTCCACTGAAACCTCTAGCTGACCTTGATCCAGTTGTTGTTACATTTTGGTATAGAGCACCTGAACTATTATTAGCAGCCAGACATTATACCAAAGCAATTGGTCAGTGATTGAAACATTAAATAAATAAATAAATTAGAGCTTTAATATAACACTACTTTCATGCTTGTAGCATGCTCAGAGCACTATGTTCAAATCTCATTTGTGGACCAGTGGGTATCTGGGAGGATGTTTTCCATGCTGCCTTTGGGCACTCAGTGAACACAAGTCTGCTCAATTCACATGTCGAACCTCGAGCCAACTTCATAGGTTGCCAAGTTCAAGCGAACTAAGCCTCTCAACCACGCTTCCCACATTAATTAGTGATATACTAAGCTTTAAGTTCAAAAACAAGAGAATAAGCAAGATATATCTCATCTGTATATTTTATAAATTGTACCATTTAGAACACAACACTATAAATGCATTGGCTGAAAGTGCTTATTGAAGTTAAAATTGATTGCTACATCTATATTTTATATAACTATTTCATACAAAGGAAGGATGATTTTTCTTTTAAGTATTAAGAAATAATGTAACTAAGACTTAAGTTATTGGTTAATTCTAGTTTTCACCTCCAGTTAGAAGTCAATTTTAGTTTCTCATTCACAGAGCCATTTATTAGTTAATGTTTCTATTTGAATGCTATAAAATGTCACAGTGTAAGCGGATAGTTTAATTGATACCATTATTAACAGATCAAGCTGAAATTTTGCACAATTCTTTCACCTGACAACACAAGAATCAATTTAAAAATTAACCAATTAGTTAATTAATTATTGGTAATAAATTATTTTGTGTGGTATCTTGAACAAGGGAAAGAAATTGTAATTGACTGAGGTAGTGATACAAGCTGATTTAGTCTCCTTTATAGGTTGTCATTTGAGTCTAAGTGAACACAAACATGAAAAATATGGCAAGACTATAGAAACAATAGATAACTATACAATCTTCCATGTTCATAAGCTCTCACTAGGAGAGTGGTTACCATGTTGGCTTGAGAAGTCTAAGAAGGCTTGAGCCATGAGTTTAAATTCAGTTCGTTCCCCCTTTTTTTAATAATTTTTATAAATGCTTTTTTATTGTTAGTCTAGATCTATTACAAATTTAATTACATGACTAATCCAAACTAATTGATACAAGTACGCTTAATATAAGCTTTTGTTTTTTTTTTAAAGTATTTTACAAAATATTTTTTTGTACATTTATAGAATTACAGAGTTAATGAAGACAAATTTGTTTTTTAAATGTACATAACTTACACATAAAATAATTGTACATTTTAAAAAGAGTTTTGAAACTAATAGGGATAGATTAAAAAAAAAAAAAGTTAATCATAGGAGTCCTAAGCTTATTTAGAACAATGATATTTCAATTCTGAGACTGATTTTTGTTTATAGTGGTTCAAACTATATCAGCACTTTAATTGTCCTGTTATAGACATCTGGGCTATAGGATGTATATTTGCTGAGCTTTTGACATCTGAGCCAATCTTCCACTGCAGACAAGAGGACATCAAGACAAGCAATCCTTACCACCATGATCAACTAGACAGAATATTTAATGTTATGGGCTTTCCACAAGGTAAACATTGTCTAAAATAAAATTAAAAAAAAAAAACTTAGCGAAGTTAACCCTTACCTTGATTCTAATGCATCTTAACATTTATGATTTTTCTCTTGTTTAAATGTAAGTCATGAAAAATGATTTAAAACTACAAGAAAACTTTTTAAAAGTCTTACAATAAGTTTAACGAGATGGGAAATTTTTGCATATCACATGTTATCTAATTGTTTTTCACTTAGACAAAGATTGGGAAGATATAAGGAAAATGCCTGAGCATCAACAGCTGACTAGAGATTTTAAACGCTCCAGGTAACTGAATTTTACATAGTCTCCACATACACAGTTACTTACTAAATGAAAAAGGGGAAGTCAAAATTCAGATGCTAACAAGGTCTAATCAGTTAGATTTTTATGTTTATTAAGACAGATAAACTGTATCTTAATATATAACATTGTTAAGTTTATACATTTTTAAGCTTAGTATATTGGTGTGCTAAAGAGATCTATTCTCTACATAAAATATTGTTTTGTAGTGTCTTTCTCAAAATCCATTTTAACATTTTGATCCCTAGTTATGTGAACTGTAATCTAATGAAATATATGGAGAAACATAAAGTTAAAGCTGACAGCAGAGCCTTTCATTTGGTGCGTACAATATTTGATGTTGGTTTATTATATATATGTAAAAGAGGCCCCAACTCAGTGCTGGATCTAGGTGAACATGAATGGTGTGCATTACATGGGATCAAAGTTGTGAGACTATTATAATGACATAATGGTCAGTCATGATTTTCAGATTTTCTAACATCAGAGTTCACTTCCACTGCCTGTCTTTACTTTCCTTTACACTGTGTCATTCTCTAACCTTCTGGTTGTTTAAAAATTAGTTGCCTTCTCAAACCAACAGGATTGTCTGCCATGGAACAACCCTTACACAGTTTCCCTAGACAACCTTTTGACCCACCCACCTCTGCTGCTTCTCACCTTGCTAAACTGGCTTTGCTCTTTTCATTACTCTAAGCAGATGGACCCAAGTTCTAGTCCCTGACATTATATTATCTTTCACCTTGTCTGTTCTTTTCTCATGCTTATTATTTGGCTTAGACCACATTCAAAGTGTCTGATGTTTTGTACCGAAAGTGACATCTATTAGTACTTGTAGGGAAATAGCTCAATCCTGGTGATAGTTAGTCCTGTGACTTATTTGTACTAATAAACTTTTTAAAAAATGTTTTATTTGTAGGTTTTTAAGCATGTTTTTTTTAAGGATTCTGTTTTATCAGTTAGAACAAAACCTTAAGTGTCAAACTAGAATTTCTTATGTGATGTCCCTTTGTAAGGTAATAGGTATCAATATAGCTTTGGTATAAATGTTAATATCACACCACATTGATTTAGGGTTAGTCTTGAATGATATATTATTTTTTTCTTTGTAATCTGGCTTCTTTACCAGTAGTTCCATTAGTTTAGTTTTTAATCTATATTTCTTCAGCTCCAGAAACTGCTAACTATGGACCCAACGAAAAGAATTTCCTCAGAGCAGGCAATGAAAGATCCCTACTTCTCAGAGGAGCCAACTCCTTGTGCTGAGTGAGGCATTGCTAGTAGTTCCCTTAACTAAACTAGAGATTAGAACATTTTATTTTTATTTTCATTTTTTTTTTAATCTACCAGGAATATCAAATAACTTGCAAGGAGTTGGATTATTAGGATTATAGTCCTAAGTCTTAGTTTCAAGCATAACTTGTTTTTCACTAGTAGTTGAAATTGATGCTTATGTTATTTCTAATTAACTTTGAAATACCAACACACAAATATGATTTTAAAGATTTCACTTCATAACTAGTGAAGATTGTGTGTTTACAGTGTATTTCTAGTCCAATGAAGATAGTGTGTTTACAGTGTTTTGAATTCCAACTAGTGTAGATTGTGTGTTTACAGTGTATATGAAGTCTAATGAAGTTTGTTTGTTTACAGTGTATTTGAAGGAATGCCCATCCCTTATCCCAAGAGAGAATTTATATCAGATGATGACAATGAAGATAAATCTGACACTAATAAAGTAAGACATTTTGTAATAAAGTAAGACTTTTTATAATAAAGTAAGACATTTTGTAATAAAGTAAGACTTTTTATAATAAAGTAAGACATTTTGTAATAAAGTAAGACTTTTTATAATAAAGTAAGACATTTTGTAATAAAGTAAGACTTTTTATAATAAAGTAAGACATTTTTTATGTTTATCTTAAATGTTTCAAGTTCTTAACTTGTCTTGAAAACAACAAATTTCTGACTGTTTAAACCATATCTAAGTTAAAATTCTATTTTAATTCAGTTTCATGTTTTCCCTTCTCATGCTTAATATTAAAGTTTGCAACATTCTGTTTTTGTTGCCTTAACTATTTTTGTCCAACTTTCCATTCCCTGCAACCTATATGAGTCTTTGACTTGGCTTCTTGTTAAAATATCTAGAAGATTTTTAATGTATAAATCATTTTCATAGAAAGTAAACTTACATCTGGTCAAACTAAATGTAGAAATAAATATTCGCCATCAATATTTGTCAATGTTTCATTGTTTCTTTTCAATTTTTTTTTTCTATTCAGCAACAACAAACAGCAGGGGGAGCTGGTGGTGGAGGCTCAGACCACAATCAGCCTCCAGCTAAAAGAGCTCGCATGGCTCCTACTAGCAGTAATAACTCTATGGTGTCTGGTGACTATCAGGTATGTGTACTTTGACATGTATTGTATGTTCCACCAAGACCTCGCATGGCTCCTACTAGCAGTAATAACTCTTTGGTGTCTGCTGACAATCAGGTATGGGTACTTTGCCATGTATTGTATGTTTCACCAAGACCTTGCATGGATCCTACTAGCAGTAATAACTCTATGGTGTCTGCTGACTATCAAGTATGTGCACTTTGAAATGTATTGTGTTTCACCAAGACCTCGCTTGGCTCCTACTAGCAGTAATAACTCTATGGTGTCTGGTGACTATCAGGTATATGTACTTTGACATGTATTCAGGGGGCGGACTGGCTATATGGGCAAACAGGCAAATGCCCTGTGGACTGGTACCAAATGGACCGGTCTGGTCGCGACCAAAGAAAAAAATTTTTTTGAATGCAGCAAGACCCAGATGTCCCAACACGTTTTCTTGTGTTTTTTTAAAATTATTATTACACTTAATTTTGTTTGAAATTCAACAAGAATATAAAAAGTTACACTATACACTGTAGCCTACGTATTATCATTTGCAAAACGTTAGACCGTACTTTTTGCTATGCACGAGTGGCATGAACTTCAACGCTGCTTTGATGTCTTCGAGCTTGTGTTTGGCCTAATCATTTTGCTGGTCAGCATGGACATTTGATGGCACTCCTTTTTGTTTTTTCTCCTTCCCTCCCCCGTCTTTTGATGGTTCCATTGTCAGGTAACAAAAAAGAGGGACGAGAGAGGTTAAGTTAGAAAACACTGATATAACACAGAATAAAAATAGGGGCGACAATTAGCTCTTTAATGGATACAATGGATACCAGCACATATAGAACTGGAAGGAAATGAGGAGGCAGACACACTTGCCAAGAATGGGAGAACAAACTCACAATTAAACATTGCACTTTATCTAGAAGAAATGAAGAAACTAATAGTAAATAAAATAAATGAGAAATGGACAAGCTCTCATCCGAATCACAAGAAAGATGATGCCTTTTATAATCTATCCCAACAAGATCGGGTAATTACAAACCACCCAACTTATTCACAACTCAATATGGGTGTAGAATTCTTCTTTCTGAGATTTGTACAGAAAAAGTAAGTTTTCTTTTTGTTTATTTTTAATAACATAGATCTAAAAATACTACACTTTAGGCTTACATAATAAAAATATTGTAATAACTTAAGGGAGGCAACTCAATGAGATATAGATGTTTATTTACATGGAGACATGACAAACACATAGAACATCTGCCTTGAGCACAGCATCTTCATCTGTGGGCTCTAGACTTGGGCGGAAATCGTTCTATCTTCTCTCTAATGTCAACATCCTTCCTAGTCTAGTCACTAATAGTGCGCACCTTCTCCACTATCTTGGATGGCGGTGTGCATGGCAGGGTTATAACATTGCCCCTTTCTTAGCACTTTTTGTCCCGAAAAGAAACACTGCAGTAGAGGTTTGACAGTTCAGGTGGAGGTTGCTCGGTGGGAGCCACAGACGAGCAGACAGGGAGTGTGTTCCCCACGAAGTCATCTGCATTTGTTTATGTGGCTGTTGCTTTCTCTTCTTCCAGTTGACCAGGCTGTTCTTGGGACGATAACCTGGCCGTTTGGCACACAAAGAGATAGTGTTGTGCACTGTTTTCTTCAATACAGACGTTGATCGGACACACTATTGCAAACGAAGTCCAGTGCGCAGCGGTCATCCTCAGCTAACTGTCTCACGTCCAGGAGTTAGGTCTCTTCAACGTGGCTGCATGTGAACCTGAAGCTCCCTTGAGAGGCATCTGTCGGGAGGGGGTAGATAAAAAATCCCCCCACTGAAAAAATCCTGGCTACGCCCATGATATGACATGTCATTCATTTGTGGGCCGGTTTATATGATAATGCCCGGGCCGATTTTGATACCCAGTTCGCCCCTGCATGTATTGTATATTCCACCAAGACCTCGCATGGCTCCTACTAGCAGTAATAACTCTATGGTGTCTGCTGACTATCAAGTATGTGTACTTTGCCATACATTGTATGTTTCACCTAGACCAAGTCAACACAAAACCAGCATGTGTGAATTTTAGACTTAATGTTCTAAGGTTGTGTATTCAATGTTTCTAATGAAATGTTCTAAGGTTGAGTGTTGAATGTTTCTTAAAAATGTTCTAATCTAAATAGATGATGATGTTTGACTGGAGCTTTTTATTTATACTGTATTGAATGTATAAATGCCATATTATGATCAAAATTTTGTTTTCATATATTTTTTTGTATTGAATTTACTTATATTTAGGAAATTCTCAACATCAAACATTTTTCATTCACTTTATTTTCAATAACTGTTTTTAAGGCACTATATGTTAATTATCTAATTAACAAGATACAGTGATTACGCTAGCATCAGATGACTTCAAGTCACTCTTAAATTAATCAGATTTATGCCAAAAAAGTGCTAATTAATCAATCCAATCCAAACTTAAACAACTATGTCACTGAGATGATTGATATTTTGTTTAGCTTTTAAAGTCAGTTTAAAACTAATTATTTTTTTTTGGTCAAAGTGCAAGAGAATGTCATTTTTGTTTTCATTGCTGTGTTACCTAATACAAGTTGTATTTATATTGAAAAACATATAAACTGGACATTGGTCTGCTGTCCATGTTGTTCAAGTATAAGTTTATCTATGCACTCTTTCAGGTGTACTTAACTCAGCCAAACAATCAGTCTAGTCATTCATCCAGTTACCAACATGGCATCTCAATGACATATTCCAACAGCTACCACAGTAATGACAATAGTGTCTATCAAAACTCTTCTTATGATTCATGGGTACAAACAGAACTTAGTGTTTCTTTTTCTGTTCACTTTTTTCTTGTTTCTTTTGTTTGTTTGTTTGTTTTTGTTAAGAATCCTGACAACATTATATCAGTTTATGTTTTTTTTTTTGTTTTATGTTTGATTTCTATTAAATATTTCATTTTTGTTTGAAAAATATCCACTGTTTCATATCTGTGATAACCTTAACATTTTGTGAAAAATTGAATTGAATTGACCCCCATGTAAAATATTCAATGTTAATTGATTTTTTTTTCATTTGAATGAAAGATTGACAGGAACTCTTTGTCATTTGGAATGTCTATGAGATCAAGTTATTAGCATTTAGACTGTAATTAATGTGTACAACTGTCAGACTTCACTATAGCAAAAGAGAAAAGATTTCCATATTTTGCCAACTTGTGTTTACACTGCACATTTTGATTTGCTTTATTGTGTTTGATTCTTACTAACTATTCATGTTGAAGTATTGTTCATTTGGAATTAATTCTTTTGATTGAATGTTTCATGAATACAACTCCTTTAAACTGATACATCTATTTTGCCACAGACTATTAACAGTTTGGCACATGACCAAGTTCAATGTAGGGTATTGATTACATCCTCCTTTCCTCATAGTTACCATGTTGAAACTATTAGTTTGAACTAAACATCGAAGGATTTTCTTATTTGAATATTTGATGAACTATTGTCACTTGATTTAGTAATCAAGTTTAGATTCTGCTTCCCCCTGTATGATTACACATTTTTATTTGGATGATCAGAACCTACTAAAACTGTTTTTATTATAAACTCCAAATATATCAGATGTCAAGCAATATTGAAATCATATTTTTTTTATCCCAATGATTTTTTGTTTGTGTTCTCAGCATGTCCACAACATGGCAGGTGGTAGCCAGCAGCAAGGAATGACTTATAACTCCAACAGCCAGTCACAACAACAGAATACATCAGCATCAAGTTTTGGACAGAGAATGATCTAGAACTACCAACAGTCTTCTGGCTTGTATGGAGTGAATTTTCTTGTCCATTTTACTAGGAACTTCATTGTTGAACAGGTTTTCTCAACATTTTCTAGTGAACTCTATGTGACCGGAGTTTGAAGTCTAATAAAAGTGTCTGTTTGGTTGGAACCATCCAAAGTCACTGGAATCTCTCTGTGTGACTCAGGAGAAAAGGTCACCAGATATTAAAACTGTTTATGTCATAAATATAGCATGGCCCAGAAAAGATCATGTGAGGTGTTGGCTTCTGTGCACACAATTGATAATTAATACATAAAGGTTATCTTACTGACATTTAATGATCCACCTTGATGGATGTTTTTGTGTCTACTTCCAGCCACAGACTTATGTAGGAGGTAGAAGAAAAGACATTGATAAATATTTCTCAATTATTGAATGGGAATAAGATTGCATGGACAAAATCTTTGACTTTTGATTTGGTGTGGTAGTAACATTTATTCTTTTGTTAATTTTTTTCTGTTTTGTATACTTTTCTAAAGTGTTCTACTTAAATGTCTCATTAGTCCAAATAGTTACTCAAATTTTCATTTGATTGTCACACAAGATACTTACATCTATTAGATCAAAAGGTGACTGTTACAAATTTTTCATTGAATGTGGTTGTTTTGTTTATGTTTCATGATTTGTAAGTCATTGTTAAGACAGTGGCATTAATGGTTTTGTTTCATGGTCTATAAACCTTGTAATAAATAATAAAACAAAATGATCATATATTTGACATGTTTATTCTTGCTATAATTTGTTAATGTCATCAGTTGATTTGTAAATTAAAGTGACTCAATAAAGTAACTCTTTAATCTATTTTTTTATTTTAAATTGTTTACATCTGGTACCAGGTTAAATCTTCTTTGAAATGATTTGAATGAAAGGTCTGTTGTTGACTATCAATGTACCGGTACTGTTCATTAAGGACCTAATTGATCTAGTGAACCATAATACCTGCTACACTTTTATTATCATCAAACTGTCATCATCTGTCACAGCTGTCATTGCAAAGTGTTTTGATACACTTGTTTGAAGGGATCCTGGAGGAACAAATGAAAAATAAGTCGTACAAAGGAGTTACTTCGTTTTAAACACATTCAAAAAAACATATAAAACATTTCTGGTCAGTGAATTGATTGATGTTGTTGTTCACTTGAACTGAATAATTAGCAAGATTGATTTAATTCAATTGAGTCAGGAGCTTTTAAATGTTACATTTACGAGGAATAGGTTGTGTCCCTTAGTATTTAAATAAATTAGGGAACAGCTGACTATGAATACTATGGGACACAACCTATTCCTAAAAATGTAACAAAATTTAAAGAGCTCCCGATATCCTAATTCCTGGATCATAGCAAGTCTTCCTATTTAAAAATACTTTTTTGAAAAATCTTATATTGAGTGAAAATGTATCAATTATTTTGAATCAATCATGGACCGGTAATTAATTTTTACTAGATCTAAACCAAGATTAATATATTTGAGCGATTGCAAATTTTTTAATTTCTTTTTTTTGTTTAAATCAAATTTCATGCTTATAGCATGCCCAGTGCGCTATGGTTTAACGACTTTCATATGGGGGAAGGGGTATCTGAGAAAAGGTTTTCTAGATGCCTTTTTTTAAAAAAAAAAGTTGCTTGGATCTGAATTCGAACTTGAACCTCCACGATGGAAAGCCGACTTATTAGCGACTGAGCTTTCCAAATGCTTATAAAAGTAGAAGGTTTTTTAAACATTAGCGAACAATTTAATTAATTACACGTCTCATCTTTCCACTTTCAACTGTCTTTATAAAACAAATAAAATTAATTATGACTGATTAATTAACTAACTGGTTATCTTTTTTTTTTTAATCTATTCATGTTTTGTCATCAAATAGTTTCAGATTGATCCGAGAATGGGAAGTGTGTGAAATAATGTGTTCAAGACTCCACCCAGGCAGAGTGACGAGCTGCTATTAGCTTTGTCTCTTCCTACCCCCCTCCCTCCCTTTTAAATTGAACCTTGTCTCAATAACGAAGGCAATTTACTATTTCAAAAGTCTGACATGACAACCATTCACCAGTTATCAGGACAAAGTAGACTGGGAAAAGGAAGGGGGGGGGGGGGTCCATAATTTGTAAACCAAACGATTATTTTGATGATGGAGTTAAAATCATGAACACATCTCAATTGTATGTATGTATTGAAGTATTAGAATTTCAAATGAATTCACTTATTCTGTTAAATAAAAACAGTCACTTGTCTTTTTAATGAGAAGTCTCGAGATTAAAACCAAGGTTTGCTTTAGATGCAGATCAACCCTCACCCTAACCCTAGACCTCATTCAGTAGGCTAGTTTCATCGTCATTCAATTGTTGTGTTTTCTTCTAAAAAGATATCGTCAAGTTAGAATGTCCTCGGAAAAGTTCTCCACAAGATTCTGTAACACTAGCATTAGGATGAAATTGATACATATGGGTAGAGAAGTTTGACGTATGGTAATTGGGGATTCTTTCAGGACAGCAGAGCACCGAAACATATGGCGTGGGGTTGTGAAAGAATCACAAGTTCACAACTAGTACCTCAAACCTAAATCATAAAACTTCGACCTAGCTAACGACATTAACTATAACGTGTTGCCTCTTATAGATACCAACTAGAAAGCGGTAATCTACTCCTGTCTTGAGACACTAAGGTCTAGTATTTTTTGTCTGAACTACTCTTGGAATCTTTTTTAATTTTGCGTTTGCCTTGTAAAATATCAGCATACGTCTACACAGCACTATAACTTAGTGGTTCTCCATTACAACACACAGGTAGATCCATAGCAATATAACTTAGTGGTTTTCCATTACAACACACAAGTGGATTGGTCATTCATCTGCTAAGATAGGGTCGACTTATCTCATTTTCTACACTACCAATACGTCATAGAATAGAAAATGTAAAAATGAATTCTTGAACGAAAAGACATAGGCTACAACTGGTCAACGATTGAGCGGACAGAGCTACTGTATTGTTATGTGGAAATCAAACAAATTTTGAACGCATTTAGTGATGAATTTCTAAAATGTTCTCTTAATTCTTCTAATGCAGTAGTAGGCCTACCTTGAGATAATTTATTGATACAATCTTTGAATACTGGACATAAAATAGGACCAATGATTTTTCTTTTCATTTATTCGTGTGAAGTTTTTATTCAAATTACGTGTTCATTAAACTTTTGTAAGCGATGTAGCTAGACTGGACATGTCCACCTCTTGATACAATGTATTTAGAATTTAGAATGTGTTTTGTTTCTGCTGTTAGTGACATACATCTTTTACAGTTTCCTAATGATACGAAAGTTTCAGCATAGTAGAATCTAAGCCTACTTCACTAGACATGAAGTGTTGCTACTGCTGGGAATTTCCTTTGTTTATTTTTTGTTTGTTTTATATTTTAAAAAACACAGTTTTCATATTGGCATGGTAAGTTTCAATGGTTGGTGGAAATGGAGTTGAAACACATTTCTTGTTGACATCATTAAAACTTGAAATTGGTTGACGCTGCAAGAACTCGTGTATGTAATGTAAAACAACAAGGTTGTCTGTCCTGTATTTCCAACTATAATGAGAATTGTTTATCTCATTGTTTTCATGTATTCGAGTTCTAGTTAGACAAGTGTATTTAGAATATCAACAATGGCTTGTTTTATGGGGGCACAGTGTCTGGGGGAAAATGAATATCATTGACTATTATTTCTCAAGAACAATGTGACTCACTGCAGCGTTGACAAAATAATGTGAAGGAAAGTTGATAGCTTGTCACTTCAAATAAAAACTCAAAATACCTAGATCTAGGTTTCCTAAAAAATTAAAATCTGTCATGGAATCCTAGTGGCTATGGAATGGACAAGAAATCCTAGGACCAGAGTGTATAAAAACAAATGTTTTAAAACCAATCAAGCAATAAAGCTAAAATGCTGATTGAATTTGCCTCATCTGTTTGGTTCCCATCCCAATAAGAAACTAGAACAGACGTACAGTAGAGCCTTGTGGCTTATCACTAATGAATGCTTATATTTAACCAGAATCACACTATAAGTAAAATTAGGCTTAATAATAATAAGGCTTGTCTTCGAGTCCGAAGATTAGTGAGGAATGCAGTATTTCCCGTGGCTGCGCAGCCCCAGCTGTGACCTACATATTTTGCCACATCCAGGGCAAGCATAACCATTGTCCGCAGGTGGTCGATTTGGCCTACTTATCTTAAATATTCCTGAAAAGAACAATAAAATTGTAAGACAAATTTCCTTATCAATAATAAAGATCATTTATAATTATTATTAACAAAAATACATTGAAACATTATAATAAGCCACAGATTACAAAAGCAAAACATGGAAGAGTGTAAAAACTTTAAAAAAACGTAACTAAAGATCGGCATCACTACAATGCTAGCCAGATGTCTGAGAAAAATTAATGAAAATATTTCTCTAGCAGATCTTTAAACAAAGTTGCACTGGATACAATTAGCACAGCAACGGTTAAAAAAAAAAGTGGTTTATGAAGCTATCCCACATAGAGATCCCATTCAACATTTTGTTGACAAACACTTTGACACATGAAACAACCCAACACACAAGCAAAATTGTTTTTAATAAACTTTTCATCTGCGTTCAACTTTCAACACAATTATAATTCAGATTCCAATTGCAAAACGGAAGCAATGAGAATTAGTTCACACATAATAAAACGGACTAATGAATATCGAACAGATTGTGCAACATCTAACGCACAGGCTTAGTTGAAAGATGATTCATTTATTAAATCATGAAATGTTCGACTTATGATCATTTTCTTTCCGTTGGGCCAAAATGTTTTTTTACAATTGCGTGTTTATTAAAGTTTCGGAATACAAAATATTCTAGAATCATTTGAAAGCAGTGTTTAACTGTGAAACTCCCAAAGATTACACGTATAAACTTCAAACTTATAAAGTGGCCAATAATAGGTCAGGATAGCCATTCAGGGACTTTATATATTGTATTTAATACACAAACTTTTGGGATTCTAACCCAAGAACCACATGTTTAACTTCACTACCCGACCAGGTGACCACCATGCCACTTTTGTTTAGAATATGGTAGATGCCTAAAAATTTGGTCAATACCTAAAAGTTTGGTCAATACCTAAAAAATTGGTCAATACCTAAAAGTTTGGTCAATGCCTAAAAATAAAAAATGGTGAGGTGTAAGTATTTCCCAAGATACAAAGTATTACAAAAAAGTTTCCCATCTCCTAGGGAAAAGTATCCTTCGAGATACTTATGAATAATTATCCGTGAAGATACAATGACCCAGACGAAAAGGTTCGTCAAGATACAATGACCCAGACGAAAAGGTTCGTTAAGATACAATGACCCAGACGAAAAGGTTCGTCAAGATACAATGACCTAGACAAAAAGGTTCCGTCAAGATACAATGACCTAGAAAAAAAAGCATCATCCACAATACGACAAAGTAGGAAACGAAAAGAAGTCCTCGGCAAAAGTATCCGACAATATAGAACGTATTATGTAAAGTTATCCACAAGATAGAACGTCTTATGTAAAGTTATCCACAAGATAGAACGTCTCAGATGATGTTATCCACAAGATAGAACGTCTCAGATGATGTTATCCACAAGATAGAACGTCTCAGATGATGTTATCCACAAGATAGAACGTCTCTGATGATGTTATCCACAAGATAGAACGTCTCAGATGATGTTATCCACAAGATAGAACGTCTCAGATGATGTTATCCACAAGATAGAACGTCTCTGATGATGTTATCCACAAGATAGAACGTCTCAGATGATGTTATCCACAAGATAGAACGTCTCAGATGATGTTATCCACAAGATAGAACGTCTCAGATGATGTTATCCACAAGATATCCGTAACAATAACATCAGGAAGAAAAAGATAAATATGAAGAACACTAAATTGAGAATGTTTCAGGACAACAGAGCAACAAAGAATATGACATAGGGGTTGGGAAAGAATCAGAACTAGTACCTAAAAGATACTACCACTCACACGTAAAGAAAAAAATCTTAACATGCGTGAGTTGAGTTTGAGGTCTAAGAGTTTTCAATCATTGGACGCTGTATTACAATATTTTGTGTACACTACATTGCCAGACTGCGCTCCACAAATACAGGTAGCCTTTAGAGTTGGCAGTTCAGTCGCTTACTCTTGGTCTAAATCAGTGATGCCCAACCTTATTTGGTCTGCGGGACATTTAAATTTTTGGCATTCGTGTCGCGGGCCATATCTCCAAAAAGAAAAAAAAATACAATAAGCTTCTTTAAATAGTTTTAGTTGTGGAATTACTTACATAAATTAATGTGATGCATGAAGTTTATCCAAAACCATCTTCTGAATATCTGGCTGCATAGATGAAACACCAAGTCGGAGCACTGAATCAAGATGTTCATCCGTGAGGCGATTACGTAACTTGGTTTTCGCCCGTTTCATCATTGAGAAAGTTTGTTTACACAAATAAGTGTTTGAAAACATTGTGATCATCCTTAACGCTTGTTTTCAAAGATTTGGAAACGCTTCTGCAGGTAACATGGAGTAGAAGTCAATGGTCTGCATCACTTGAAATTTGTCAAGCAGGGATGTCTGGCTTTGTAAGTCAATCGGTTCCAGTTGTAGATCTGTCAGGGCACTTGACACATCGGCAGCAATCGGATTTTCAAAAAGACGGATTTCATTTTTTAAATTATGAAAATTTACACATCTTTCACTGAAATTATTCATCAAGAGCCTCAGAAGTTGTATCATTTTTTCTTTTGGGAGAGACATATTTAGCGGCTTATCATTTCGTAGAGGGGTACAGGCTGGAGAGTGGACAAGATGCACCCTTTCCGCCTGTTGAATGAAGAGTTGCAATTTTGTTTGGAAAGCGCTTATGTCTGCATACTCATGTGAAATCAATTTGTCTTTCGCTTGTTACTTGGTGTTCAGTTCATTTAGCTGTGATGTGATGTCGCATAAAATAGCCAAATCCAAGAATCATGAGGGGGTCATTCAGTTGTGACACTTTTTTTATTTTTCCGTCATAAATATTTCGATTTCGTGTCTCAAGTCTAAAAAACGTTTTAACACCTTTCCTCGGCTTAACCAGCCTCTCACTTCACTGTGATATAGAACGTCTTCATGTTGGGACTCTATATCTGTCAGAAAATCTTTGAAAGTTCTGTGATTCAACGTTCTGTGATTTGAAGAAATGTACAGTGTTGAGCACAATCATCATCACATTGTCCAGATTCAAAACCTTTCCACATAGATTTTGTTGGTGAATGATCCAGTAAAGCCGCAGGGGTTCAGTTCCATTTGACTCAACCACTTTTTAAATAACTCTTACTGTCAGTCCGCTGTGACATCCAACCATATTTCTAGCGCCATCAGTAGTCACTCCAATTAATTTATTCCAAGGAAGAGCAAGGTCCACTATGATGGTTGACACTTCTTTGAACAGGTCTTCTCCAGTTGTAGTCCCATTGATGCTCCTCATAGCTGCTAACTCCTCTGTTATATAAAAAATTGCAGTTTGTATTGCAAGTAACTTAGAAATCTAGTCTTCGCGGCTCAACCCAAGAATGCCACCATATGTGTTTATGTGTTTGGTTTCATAATGCCTTTTAATCTTTTGTTCTTTAAAAACAGCCACACTTTCTTTACAAATCAAACATGTTGGCTTACTTTCATATTCCACAAAAAAGTAAAGATCTGTCCACTTTCCTTGAAAGTTTCTACATTCAGAGTCCCCTTTTCGTTTCATAGGCTCTCATATTTCATTATATCACAAACATTAAACAAAACGGTACCAATCGCTTTAATATCAAAAGAAAACGACCCAAAATGGTGCATCACTGATGCTCTCTGTTTCACACACAAGGTTTCAATGACACGGCTAGCTCAAGACAGAAGCGGAATTTTCCAAAAATTAAAAATAGCTGTCAAATCTTATCGTCATTGAAAAAAACCAAACACTTGCGTTCTGAGAATAAAAAAAAATGTATTAACTATAAATATTAGAATACCAAACATAAATATGGAATTCTCCAAGGAAAGAGTGAAAATATTTTTTCAACATTCTAATTTTGTAACATTTTTTTTTATATTTTGTTCCAATGTTTTGGCGGGCCGGATAGAAACTCGTCGCGGGCCGGATTTGGCCCGCGGGACGTAATTTGGGCATCACTGTTTTAGAACAAAGTTCTTATGCAACGGCTACTTTTTTTTTCTTTTCCGAAAGTGAAACATCTAATTTTTAAAATTTTCTGTGCAAGCTGATTTTTCAAAACAATACACCACTTTTCAATGAAAAATTCAAGGGAGGTCATTTTTTTTTAAATGTCACAGACTTCTTCATAATAAATCAAGCTTTATTCATAGATTCGCGCATTATAAAATAGATTTTCCATTTATTAACTAACTCATGGAATAGAATGCTGTTTCAAATGTTGTTTTTAAAAAAGAATTTGGATACGAACTTCGATTTAGTTATTAGTTTCAAAAATAACGAACTACTTTTATAGCAGCAAATGTCCGTGAATGTAAATTATGCCATCTTGAAAATGCTGATAACGAGAAACATTTGTATTCGGAATGTCCATAATTCCTTAAAGTTAAAAGTACTGTATGGGACTTATTAGAAGCTAACTGTGGCAACTATGTGAATGTTTACATGTCTATTGTTTTAAACAAGCTGCAAAACTAAAAAATAAAATGGTACATAACTTTAACTTGATTATTGTTTCCGAATACAGGAATCTTGTTTGCGCTAGCTGGATGTAAGCTCAATATAATCATAAAGTGTTTGATCCTAATCACTTAGAATTGACATTTAGGAAAATTATTGATTTTAGGGTACAGAATTATCTAGTTTGATTTTCATATGCTTGTACAATACTCAGGCAGTATTCCAGTAATGGGGTGTTGGGGTCAGGGATTTTTGATATTGTCTTGATTGTTCTGTGGTAGAGGATCCTTGTACCATTTTTCTGTCTCTGGTGGTTTCAAGAGTTTGGTAGTATGTCTTTGCTATTTAATAATATTTCTATTACTATTGTTATATTTTTGTAAAGTAATTAAGTATAGGTTAATCATTTTTCAATTGTTTATGATTTAATACTTGTGAATTATGAGAACTTACAAATAAAAATTTTTAAAAAGCCCACAAAAGAGGCAAGAGAACCCATAAAAGAGGCATATAAAACCAAAAAAAAGGCAAAGAAAGAGGCCTAAGGCCCAGGGATTCCTATGATGATAAAGCTAAAATTGAACACATCCACGACCCTAGAGATCCACCGACAATTAGTCACAAGCCATTAGCTCACTTAATACTTAATAACAATAAGATTAAAAACTTCAAAATTCTTTCACGCGACGCAATGACACCAGCAAACTCATATTCAAGATACTATTTCATAACAAAACACTAGGGCTAGACACTTTAAACTGTACAATACTTCCACGCGACACCATTAAACTCATATTTAAGGTACTTATTCACAACAAAACGTTAGGTCTAGATTAATAAAACTGTACAATAATTTCACGCGACACCAAGACACTTCCATAATCTTTTAGTCTAGCTAAAGACGTTACTTAAAAAAGTGACAACTTACAGCACGCGGGCAATATCTGGACGCGACTTAGTGGTATTCGGCCCTTTTCAATGTCGGCACGAAGAGTAGAAACTCATAAAAAAAACTAGATAACAAAGACAGGCGGCCCCAATCGAATTCACCAATAAACCAGGAATATTCAAGTCTTGTTTTTTTAGCGGCCCCCGAAAGGTTTGTGTGGCCTATCTGTACGTCCGTTCGTCCCGTTTAGATCTCAGAAACTAGAAGAGAAAATGAAAATAGGACATCATGATATTTTAGAATCTACATTAAAGTGATGTCAAGTAAAACTGTAGAATGAAATGGCAGTCTCCTCTCTATTGCTCTTACATCTTAGTTTGTAGGTTGACCTCTTCCATTGGACGTCTTTCACACACAGATTTAGTCTTTCACACACAACTTTAGTCACTCACACACAACTTTAGTCACTCACACACAACTTTAGTCACTCACCCACAACTTTAGTCACTCACACACAACTTTAGTCACTCACACACAACTTTAGTCACTCACACACAACTTTAGTCACTCACACACAACTTTAGTCACTCACACACAACTTTAGTCACTCACACACAACTTGAGTCACTCACCCACAACTTAAGTCATTCACACACAACTTGAGTCACTCACACACAACTTTAGTCACTCACCCACAACTTTAGTCACTCACACACAACTTCAATCACTCACACACAACTTTAGTCACTCACACACAACTTTAGTCACTCACCCACAACTTTAGTCACTCACACACAACTTGAGTCACTCACACACAACTTGAGTCACTCACACACAACTTGAGTCACTCACACACAACTTGAGTCACTCACACACAACTTTAGTCACTCACACACAACTTTAGTCACTCACACACAACTTTAGCCACTCACACACAATTTTAGTCACTCACACACAACTTGAGTCACTCACCCACAACTTGAGTCACTCACACACAACTTTAGTCACTCACCCACAACTTTAGTCACTCACCCACAACTTGAGTTACTCACACACAACTTTAGTCATTCACACACAACTTTAGTCACTCACACACAACTTTAGTCACTCACCCACAACTTTAGTCACTCACCCACAACTTTAGTCACTCACACACAACTTTAGTCACTCACACACAACTTTAGTCACTCACACACAACTTTAGTCACTCACCCACAACTTTAGTCACTCACACACAACTTGAGTCACTCACACACAACTTTAGTCACTCACACACAACTTTAGTCACTCACACACAACTTTAGTCACTCACCCACAACTTTAGTCACTCACCCACAACTTGAGTCACTCACACACAACTTTAGTCACTCACACACAACTTGAGTCACTCACCCACAACTTTAGTCACTCACAAACAACTTTAGTCACTCACACACAACTTTAGTCACTCACACACAACTTGAGTCACTCACACACAACTTTAGTCATTCACACACAACTTTAGTCACTCACACACAACTTTAGTCACTCACACACAACTTTAGTCACTCACACACAACTTTAGTCACTCACACACAACTTTAGTCACTCACACACAACTTTAGTCACTCATACACAACTTTGCTCATCTAATAGTCTCATAGCCACTCAACAGAACACTACACTAGCTTTACATAGCATTCAATTCATTATTACATATATGGTTAAATCTATTAGTAAAGGTATTTAGACCACAAAAAATTAAGCTATAATAGGCCTACTATGCTAACATGGCTAGTCTGCACAACATCTTTATTCATTTTACAAAAATAACTTTCTAACATTCGGCCATCTGAAGAGAAGAAATCTTTAACTATTGATTAGTCGTTGACGAGAATCTTATGGGTGTGTCAGCTGACCTTTGAGAATCTCTCCAACAACGATAGACACTGACAATAAACCTAGTTCAACTGACCCTTTACCTGCCCTACATGTGAATACAGGCTTAGGGCCATCATTATATAATGACCAGTAGGGTTAGGGTTAAAGCGAGACCAATCGTTATAGTCGTTAAAAACCGTTGTTATTAGAATTCGAAATAAAATTTAGAATGCTCTGTGTGTGTGTGTGTACATTAAATAAGAAAATGCTAAGAGACGCTTTAAAATACTTTTTCAGGGTCAACTACATAACCTATACTGTTATCATGTTATCTTCTCAAAGGACGACATTACTTCATAATCCTAATGTAGGCATTTCACTAAGAATTACAGAAATTTCTCTAAATCAGGTATTTCTCCGTCAGACATTTTTTTAAATCAGACATTTCTCTATGCTGTTATTGTTATAGTAATGATGAGGTGGACAATTGCAATTAAACTGAATTGGTTATAACAATAAATACAACTATCTTATATCCGCTATTTCTCCATATCAGACATTTCTTCATATGAGACATTCTGGTGTGAGTTTTTGTGTCTTTTAAGACTTATATAATACAGACGTTACTTCAAAAAAAAAAGATGATTACGTCCTACGCGTCATGCATCTAGTGACGCATGTTAACCAATGACTTAAATTCTGCTAAGTCACTGGTTTTTCCTGACTGGCTCAGACAACGCATTCCATAAATTCCATGCTCTAATAGCACTAGGGAAGAAGGAGCATTTGTAGAAATTTGTCCTAGAATATGGAACGAGGAATGAGTGCCTATCTTTGTGTCTTTATTATATTTTGTTTTTGTATTTGAAGATTATGGTTCAAAGTTTTATGTAGAATTGCTACTTTACTTTTGAGTGTTGTATTTGCTTGTTGAGCATATTTTTTAAATATAATATAGCAAGTTATTTTAACCTTTTTAATTACATAAGCTAGTTAAACCTTGTTTCTACTTTCCTGTAAGATCCCATATTATTATTTTATAGTTAGGACTCCATCTTACCCATAGACTCTATGTAGTCAAGGATGTTACCCAAGCTGGCAACGCTGCTGCTGCTGCTCACGAAAAGACTTTCAGATCTTGCCATTCTGCTGTTTTCATCAGATGTACGTACTTTGTAATGTTTGGATACAAGAAAGATTGTTCTAATGTGGCGTTACTCTTCTATAAAGAACATACAAATCATACAGGATAGCTAAAGACTATTGGAAGGAAACAACCATGATATGTGTACATATATACAAGCTTAAACAAATAGTATGCATTTCTGAGTTTAAAAAAAAAAAAGGCTAAACAGAAATATGCAATTTATAAATACTCTGGCACGACGATCATAGTAACCTTTTGTTTTCCTGAAACGTATTTTAATCGTTTTGTCCTTGACATTTTGAGACGTTACTCCACCTGTACTTTTTTAAAACTGTCTGCTTAACATTACAAAGCAATCCAATAGATCTAGCGAAACCAAAGGAAAGAAAACAACATTGGTTTCTCTAGTAGTATTGTAAGTCTACTTGACAGACAGAAAAAAGCTTTGATTTCTCTAGTAGTATTGTAAGTCTACTTGACAGACAGAAAATAGCTTTGATTTCTCTAGTAGTATTGTAAGTCTACTTGACAGACAGAAAATAGCTTTGATTTCTGTAGTAGTATTGTAAGACTACTTGACAGACAGAAAAAAGCTTTGATTTCTCTAGTAGTATTGTAAGACTACTTGACAGACACAAAATAGCTTTGATTTCTCTAGTAGTATTGTAAGACGACTTGACAGACAGAAAATAGCTTTGATTTCTCTAGTAGTATTGTAAGACTACTTGACAGACAGAAAATAGCTTTGATTTCTCTAGTAGTATTGTAAGTCTACTTGACAGACAGAAAATAGCTTTGATTTCTCTAGTAGTAAGTCTACTTGACAGACAGAAAATAGCTTTGATTTCTCTAGTAGTATTGTAAGACTACTTGACAGACAGAAAATAGCTTTGATTTCTCTAGTAGTATTGTAAGACTACTTGACAGACAGAAAATAGCTTTGACTTCTCTAGTAGTATTGTAAGACTACTTGACAGACAGAAATAGCTCTGATTTCTCTAGTAGTATTGTAAGTCTACTTGACAGACAGAAAATAGCGTTGATTTCTCTAGTAGTATTGTAAGACTACTTGACAGAAACAAAATAGCTTTGATTTCTGTAGTAGTATTGTAAGACTACTTGACAGACAGAAAAAAGCTTTGATTTCTCTAGTAGTATTGTAAGACTACTTGACAGACAGAAAATAGCTTTGATTTCTCTAATAGTATTGTAAGACTACTTGACAGACAGAAAATAGCTTTGATTTCTCTAGTAGTATTGTAAGTCTACTTGACAGGCAGAAAGTAGCTTTGATTTCTCTTGTAGTAAGTCTACTTGACAGGCAGAAAATAGCTTTGATTTCTCTAGTAGTATTGTAAGACTACTTGACAGACAGAAAATAGCTTTGATTTCTCTAGTAGTATTGTAAGTCTACTTGACAGGCAGAAAGTAGCTTTGATTTCTCTAGTAGTATTGTAAGTCTATTTGACAGGCAGAAAATAGCTTTGATTTCTCTAGTAGTATTGTAAGACTACTTGACAGACAGAAAATAGCTTTGATTTCTCTAGTAGTATTGTAAGTCTACTTGACAGACAGAAAATAGCTTTGATTTCTCTAGTAGTAAGTCTACTTGACAGACAGAAAAAAGCTTTGATTTCTGTAGTAGTATTGTAAGACTACTTGACAGACAGAAAATAGCTTTGATTTCTCTAGTAGTATTGTAAGACTACTTGACAGACAGAAAATAGCTTTGACTTCTCTAGTAGTATTGTAAGACTACTTGACAGACAGAAAATAGCTTTGATTTCTCTAGTAGTATTGTATGTCTACTTGACAGACAGAAAATAGCGTTGATTTCTCTAGTAGTATTGTAAGACTACTTGACAGACACAAAATAGCTTTGATTTCTCTAGTAGTATTGTAAGACTACTTGACAGACACAAAATAGCTTTGATTTCTCTAGTAGTATTGTAAGACGACTTGACAGACAGAAAATAGCTTTGATTTCTCTAGTAGTATTGTAAGACTACTTGACAGACAGAAAATAGCTTTGATTTCTCTAGTAGTATTGTAAGTCTACTTGACAGACAGAAAATAGCTTTGATTTCTCTAGTAGTAAGTCTACTTGACAGACAGAAAATAGCTTTGATTTCTCTAGTAGTAAGTCTACTTGACAGACAGAAAATAGCTTTGATTTCTCTAGTAGTATTGTAAGACTACTTGACAGACAGAAAATAGCTTTGATTTCTCTAGTAGTATTGTAAGTCTACTTGACAGACAGAAAATAGCTTTGATTTCTCTAGTAGTATTGTAAGACTACTTGACAGACACAAAATAGCTTTGATTTCTGTAGTAGTATTGTAAGACTACTTGACAGACAGAAAAAAGCTTTGATTTCTCTAGTAGTATTGTAAGACTACTTGACAGACAGAAAATAGCTTTGATTTCTCTAGTAGTATTGTAAGACTACTTGACAGACAGAAAATAGCTTTGATTTCTCTAGTAGTATTGTAAGTCTACTTGACAGGCAGAAAGTAGCTTTGATTTCTCTTGTAGTAAGTCTACTTGACAGGCAGAAAATAGCTTTGATTTCTCTAGTAGTATTGTAAGACTACTTGACAGACAGAAAATAGCTTTGATTTCTCTAGTAGTATTGTAAGTCTACTTGACAGGCAGAAAGTAGCTTTGATTTCTCTAGTAGTATTGTAAGTCTATTTGACAGGCAGAAAATAGCTTTGATTTCTCTAGTAGTATTGTAAGACTACTTGACAGACAGAAAATAGCTTTGATTTCTCTAGTAGTATTGTAAGTCTACTTGACAGACAGAAAATAGCTTTGATTTCTCTAGTAGTAAGTCTACTTGACAGACAGAAAAAAGCTTTGATTTCTCTAGTAGTATTGTAAGACTACTTGACAGACAGAAAATAGCTTTGACTTCTCTAGTAGTATTGTAAGACTACTTGACAGACAGAAAATAGCTTTGATTTCTCTAGTAGTATTGTAAGTCTACTTGACAGACAGAAAATAGCGTTGATTTCTCTAGTAGTATTGTAAGACTACTTGACAGACACAAAATAGCTTTGATTTCTCTAGTAGTATTGTAAGACTACTTGACAGACACAAAATAGCTTTGATTTCTCTAGTAGTATTGTAAGACGACTTGACAGACAGAAAATAGCTTTGATTTCTCTAGTAGTATTGTAAGACTACTTGACAGACAGAAAATAGCTTTGATTTCTCTAGTAGTATTGTATGTCTACTTGACAGACAGAAAATAGCTTTGATTTCTCTAGTAGTAAGTCTACTTGACAGACAGAAAATAGCTTTGATTTCTCTAGTAGTAAGTCTACTTGACAGACAGAAAATAGCTTTGATTACTTGACAGACTAACTTCTGACGAAGTGAGAGACAGAAGAAATAACCAGAGAAAATTGTCAAATGTTTGTCAATGTTTTACATGTTTTTGTCAAATGTTTGTCAATGTTTTACATGTTTTTGTCAAATGTTTGTCAATGTTTTACATGTTTTTGTCAAAGGTTTTTCAATGTTTTACATGTTTTTTTCAAATGTTTGTCAATGATTTACATGTTTGTCAAATGTTGGTCAATGTTGTACATATATATATATATATATATATATATATATATATAACTTACAAAAACAAGCTAGCTAACTGTGTCTATATACTTATAACTTAGAAAAACAAGTTAGCTGTGTCTAAAATCTTTATATATATATATATATTGCTTTTTTTAAGGTCACTAAGGCTCGGAAGATCATCTAGGCATTCCAGTACTGGAAGATCTGGTAGAGAAGCCAGGGCGACATCGTCTACTGTATTCTGTGTGGCATAGACTTCGAGGTAGTGTTCTGTCCATCGTTCTAGCTGCTTGGTTTGATCTGTAATTTTTTCTCCTGATTTGGATAGAAGGGGGGCAGGCTTAGACACTGTTGGGCCCAGGGCCGCTTTAATGCCATCAAAGAGAGCTTTGCTATTTCCTGAGTGGAGACTGTCTTGGATTCTGTTGCAGGTATCCCTCCAAAAGTTGTTAGCACATTTTCTAGCCTTTTGTTTCGCCTCTTTATTAGCACTTTTGAAGGCCTCCAAAGATCTTGGACTTGGCTTTGTCTTGTGAGCCAGGTGTGCAGATCGCTTTTTCTCGATGCAAGGTTCCATATGTGCTAGATTCGCCTCAAACCAGTTTACATTTTTGTGTTTTTGAGGCCCAAAGGCGGTGATTGCCGAACTGTAGATTACATCTCTTAATTTCTCCCATCTGATAGAGATGTCTTCTTCATCACTTAACGAGGGGATTAAACTGTTCAGGAGCTCGCCAAAGAGTGCACACTTCTCTGGGTCACCTACATGGTTGACGTTAATTCGCCTAGTTCTGGGTTGAGTGGAAGTATAAGCCTTCTTGAGAAGTAGTTTGATTTTGCTTAGCACTAGTGAATGGTCTGAGTTGCAGTCCGCACTGAATGTTTTCTACCTCCGATGCCTAAGGCGGATCTTTAAAATAAGGTGGCAAGATAAGATAACCAATGAGGAAGTGCTACAAAGAGCAGGGTGCCAGGACATCCGCTCTGTTATCAGCAGCAGACGTCTTGGCTGGCTTGGCCACGTTCGTAGAATGCCGGTGGGTCGACTTCCACAAGACATCCTGTATGGCGATCTAATAGAAGGCAGGAGAGCCGCTGGTAGCCCACTTTTACGTTATACGGATGTATGCAAACACGACATGAAGCTCTTCAAAATCAACACTGGCAACTGGGAAGAGGTGGCACTGGACAGATCCTCATGGAGAGAGAGCAAAAAGGAAGGGTCAAAGATTGCAGATGTCATACACAACAGAAGCAGAAAGAAGGGTGAAAATGCAACGGAGCCTAGTGATTATATACGCCCAACCTGCGATCGTAGCTGTGTATCAAGGATTGGCCTCTTTAGTCACACAAGAAGTTGCAAAGGGAAAAGATCGTCTCTCGAGACGTAAAATGCCATATATATATATATATACT
The DNA here is from genome assembly GCA_030265305.1 of Biomphalaria pfeifferi. Classification (NCBI taxonomy): domain Eukaryota; kingdom Metazoa; phylum Mollusca; class Gastropoda; family Planorbidae; genus Biomphalaria; species Biomphalaria pfeifferi. The sequence goes on along the minus strand of JASAOG010000044.1, from coordinate 2,262,675 downwards.
TATAACTTAGAAAAATAAGATAGCTAAGTGTGTCTAAAAAGTTTTAATACACTTTAATACTGTATTATACAATTTACTTTTTTTACACTCCCAATTAACGAAATATTAGTTGATATCCTTGTGACTGCTATCAAATTACATTCAGTCAGTATCGACCTGTTCTTACACTTTTACACTTGTTTATTTTTTAAAAAGTTGGTTCACAGATGTATGTGGACCCAAATAATGTGAAAATTTAGCAGCAATGTTTTTAACTGTGAAAATGCAACTTTTGTCTTCCATAAAACTTCCTCGCAAGAATTGGCTTGAACTTCTCTTTCAGGTCATAATTTGCTTGGAGTTGTGTCCTCAGGAGCTTAATAAGCTTCTGCACTAAATGGTGAACTGAAGATATTGAACACTGGTTCCATGTTCTTGGCGCCTTAAAATTTGCTTTAAAATTCTGCAATCAAAGAATCCGAAAAAGTGTTGTACTTTTCAAACATTGCACTATAAATAGTTTCACCTTTCAGCAAATTAAAATAAAAATTTTTTTTTCACTTGCCTGGAAAAATGGAAAAGATTTGTTTGCAAAGATTTAAGATGCACATACATTCCATGTGCAAGCAACCCATTGCAATGCTTCTGATGACAAATATGAAGTCTGTCTTCCACTCTTTATTACAAATATTACAAACTCAGCCACAGTCGATGTTCTTCAAGGAACATAACAATTTCTTCCTTCAGAGATTCTATTTCTTCTCACTACCTTGCCCATGCTAAGCCAGTGTACACAACAGTGGTACCGAATGTTTTGTTTCCAAATCTTCAAGTACGTCTCGGAAGTGCCTGTGGTTAAGACCCCTAGCTCAGATAAGTTTGATCGCAGAGATAATACGGAGGATAATATGATTGATATTTAATGCAGTAAATGTTCCCGTGTACAGTTTATGGTTGAGATATTGTTTATGAGATATTGTTTATGAGATATTGTTTTTGAGATATTGTTTATGAGATGTTGTTTTTGAGATATTGTTTTTGAGATATTGTTTATGAGATATTGTTTATGAGATATTGTTCTTTAATTTATTAAAAAAGTTTTTTTTTGGTCAGTCATAGCAAGGGGTCAATCAGTTGTTACACTTGCCATCTTGTTCAAAGCCAACACAACAATTTCAAAATAGTTCTTCATAGCAATGAAAGTATACTGGTCTGAGTTGGTATTATTGACTGAATGCTTCGAAATATTGTCATTAAGAATAATCTTCGTTTACTTTAAACTTTCATGAATGACATGTAGAGATAAAGTTTCATAGCCTCTTTATCATAACTGATAAGAATCACAAGTTTCAATTATTTCTATGACATTTATAATTATTTTGTTTTAATATATTTGCATTTTTTATATGTATAATCTGTGGGCACACCTGATTTTTGTAGGGGGGTGTGTGTGTGTGTGCAAGCCAACTCTTTGCACCTTCAAATCCAATATCATCTGTGGTGCTTCAACTGAAGTACAGTTGTTAAGGATAAGCTATTGTATTAGACTAATAACAATTGTTTATCATGAAGGAAATTTTCTTGCAATTTGTGCACAACACCACACAAAACTCGCCTATCCTTATCAGACCACGTACGTGCACCCCCTCCTTGAATTCCGAGTAGCCAAATTTTAGACAAACTTTTGCACCTTCAAATTAATGAACTTCTTGAAAATAGTAGCTTAAAGAGTAGTGCATCCACTGAAGTCCAGTTGTAATGATAAGCTATTATTGTAATAAACTAGAATAAGCTAATTAGGAGTGGATTGCCAACCATGTCTATGGCATTTGCTTCTCGAGAGGCGATCTTTTCCGTTTGCAACTTAAGATGGAGTGACCTCTCCATTACTGGGGTAAACCTGGGTGGTAAATTTGCGAGTGCTACCTACACATCAACAATCGCCTCTCTTTCATACTGAACAGATCCATAGAGATGGAGAGCCATCGCAATATAGGGACAGATTGACGAAGAGCTTGCCGGAGAGCAGAGATCCTACCACTGTCCCTCTCCCTACGGGCTCCAAAATAGGATTTTCTGTTGGGGTTCCTAAAACGATGCAAGAGCTGGAACTTGAAGAATACAGGTAAAAGCCATGTTCTGTAATCGCTTCACGGTCAAATCTCTACATTTCGCGCTCAAATTTGCTGCCTTATTTATGCAGCCAGATAATAAAAAGGTTTGTTTCGGAAAAACTTGTAAGTAGTAGGGTTTCGAATAAAATTGGTTAATGTTTATTTTCTTTTTAGCGGCCCCCAAAAGGGGAAAAGACGCTATTAGTTTTGTGTGAAATGTCTGTCCGTCTGTCTGTCCGTCCCGTCTAGATATCGTAAACTAAAAATATAGTGAAAATCCGACATCATAATACTTTAGTCCAATCAAAGTTCAACGGCTACTTTTTTCTTTTCTAAAAGCGAAAAATCTAATTTTTTAAATCACTTATGCAAGTTTGATAATTTTTTTCTCTTTAAGGATTGGCTCAATTTGCTGCTGGATCGCAGTGGCTGAGTGGTTAAGTAAATAGTAATGGTTGTTTGCAGAGATAAAAGACATTTTTTTTATATGATCACAAAGTTGACATATCTCTAGTGAAGTATCCATCTGTTGATGTGTAGATGTCAAAATGACCAGTGAAAGTCATGTAATCTAAACTTAACATAACCAAGAGTCTCTCTTGTTCATCGCGGTTTTGGTCACGACTCACTTTTTGTGTGCTTGGTTTAGACCGAGGTGATACAGTTGAAAGGATGTCATTACAAAAAATATAAACATTAATAAATGTTCTCTGGGTGTTAATTTAAATTTGTTGGACTCAATCGGATATGCTCATATGCTTAGAACTTTTCAGACTAGGACTCAGGACCGTCTAGACTAGGACACAGGACCTTCTTGACTAGGACTCAGGACCTTGTGGTCTTCACTCTGGATTGGCATCTCGATGGTCATGGGTTCTAACCCCAGTGATCCTGCGGGAGGTTTGGGCTAGAATGTAATACATTTTTAAAAAATCACAAAGATATGCCCTATGTCTTCACATATGTTTGTTGGGCAGAGGATGTGAAGAGGTTAACTCAAAGCCACTGAAAAGAATAGTGAAAGAGTTAGTAGGTGTAACAAGTTCGCAGTGAATTAGACATTGATTTGTTTTGATGACCTACTTCTTTACTTTGTGTTGTTTTTAAAGCACGACTTTGTTTCTAGAAAGATTATACCTCGTATGTTCACAGTACTAATACACATTCTGAGCCGAAACCAAAATGTACTTCAACATTTCTGGCATTACAAATTTTCTGAATATTTGAATTTTAGGATAATAAATATTAACTATTTAAAAAATGTCTTGAGTCAAATTGTTAGAAAAATGGTTTATCTATTTTGTTTTCTGATGTAGTTTTCAATTTTACTGGCCCCTAAAAGAAGAAAATTCGCTGTTGGTTTTGTGCAATCTGTCTGTACGTCTGTCTGATATCCTTCCATACATACAGTATTCTCTTCCTTTTTTGTTCTTTACATTATAATGTTTAGTTCTAATGGTCAGAGGTCAAATGGTTACATCAGATAAACGAAATGCTCTGTGAAAATATGATTACATCCAAATGATTGTTGTGCTAGACATATTAATATTCTTATGGTACAATGTTGATATGAGCCTATCAAGATTCACAGCAAGTCCTACTTTCAAGTAATTGAACTCCAACTAGTTAGGTCTTTCGAATTTGATTGGTCAGCTAACACAAATCCACAACTACATGCCACATTAATTAAAAAAAGACATTAGTCTTCTTTACTAAAGATTTTTTTGTATCATTAATGATCTTTGCTACGATTAAAACAAAAATGAAATTAAAGTATTGAAAGTCGATGATTTTTCTGAGGTGTTTGAAGTGACATTTTACAAAAGACAAGTTTTGAAAATCAATTTTACAAACACTTTTCACAACGTAAAAGTTTTAGTGTCCCATTGATTTTTTAATCAATGTCTTGCTCCCATGCTACTAGAGTGAGAGGAAAAGGAAACACATTGCACACAGATTGTAGAACAGCCTGTAGGACACTGAGATTGTAGAACAGCCTGTAGGACACTCAGATTGTAGAACAACCTGTAGGACACTGAGATTGTAGGACATAGAGAAAATTGTTTCAAACTTGAGTGACAATCGAACGTTGTTTGTTCCATTGGCTATTAAATAATTTTGCATCGCTAGATTTCAAGTGACGTAAGACAGACTTCAATGTTGATGTTTCTTGCATTTTCAATGATAAAAACTTTTCCATCTTCATTGCTGAAATTACAAGTTGATATGCAATCCAAAACTACAGAAGCTCTAGAGTCCAGTGTTTGTTGAAAGACCTCAATCAAACTACTGCTAATCATTTATGTCCTCAATTGAACTCATTATTTGACAAGTTTGAACAGTTGGGAAAGGGAAAAAAAATTTAAAGAGCAAATTCGTCAGATAAACAATTAGTTCAGTTAGTAGACCTAGTAAATAATGCTTTGATATTTATAGAAGAAAATGAACTAAATTGAATCTTGTTTCAATAGCATCTTTTCTTATATTGCGATTGTGTTTAAAATAGTTTATTGTCTAGGTTATTATTTGTGATGTTCGAACAGTCTTTGAAAGTTGTTCACAATCAGTCATGGCAAATGAAGGTCATTGAAAGTTGTCCACAATCAGTCATGGCAAATGTAGGTCATTGAAAATTGTCCACAATCAGTCATGGCAAATGTAGGTCATTGAAAATTGTCCACAATCAGTCATGACGGAATTAGGTCGTTGTTGTTATTGCTAGCCCTAGGTAATGATTTTCAGTCATTGTCTTCTGTTCCATTTGAATTAAATACATACTTTTAAAGAATATTCTCTATACATATCATTGTGTTACTCTAGCATTTAAAATCCGTTGATTTTTGTGGTTCTTCATATTGGGATGAAGGACCTGGGAGAATGATGAGTATGAAGGTCGAGCGATGTCTGTACCTTAGCCGACATCTTTTTTTTATTAACAGGAGATTCTACATTGACAGCTCTATGGTCTGAGCAATGTGGCTGGGACACTAAGGTCTCTTGACAGATTTTCATAGAAATGTCGATATCAACTTTAACTGTCTTTAACCATTTCCGTAGTTATGTTATATCGAGCTGTGTATTATATATTGATAGAAGTGATACTTATACCTATTACTGACTTCAACAGCGAGCGTAGCATGCAAGAAAGAATGTACATTGCTATCAATGCACTATATTGCTGCAAAGAGAAATGGGCAATATTGCTACACGCTTATCTTATGAAAAACAAAATTGGGCCGGGTACTTAAAATAAACTAGCCCACAGATATTGGATGGCTGCCAGGTCGTGCGGTATGCGTGCTGCACTGTCGTCTCAATGGTCCAGTTCATACCCTGCCTGCTCCCTCGTTTTGCGGGATTTTTGGACTATGAAGTAAATTATCTTCAATTGTTAGGGAACAATAGTCACAATCCAGGCGCCGTTCCACAAGGGGCTGCACGGTTAGCCTAGTATAGAAAAGGAAAATGGCGGGGGTCCCGGTGTACCGCGGCCTGTGGCCTGTTCTCATTCAGGCGGTGAAGGGGAGCTTTTTGCACACGATTGCTGACAGTTTCAAGAAGAAGAAAAAGAAGTCAGGGAACATCCGAAACATGTTTTTTTACAAACAAAAGACTCGTCAAAGAAAGAACTGTAAATGTGTCATTTCAAATGACTTCAGGTCTTTTCGTTTATTAGCCTGAATCAGTTTTGATCCCAACTCCACATGTTTTCATATATATTTTTGTTTGTCTCTCAGTTACACAATGATTCAAAGCCTAACTATCTCATTTCAATTTTAAAAAAAAACAAAAAAACTGAATAATACAAAAAAATGTAAAGGGAAAAATGTTCTTCAGGCCCAATTATGTTTTTAACAAAAAGAAGACAAGCGTCTTGCAATATCGACCAATATTCTGTAACATGGGCGTAGTCAGGATTTTTTTTTTGGGGGGGGGGGGGTTGGGGGGAGGGGAATTTTTTGTCTCCCCCCCCCTGCCCCCCCCCCCCCGAAATTTTTTTTTATATGTATGTATGTATGTGTGTACATAATCTTTATTACATTCTGACCCTTTATTCTTTCGGAAGACGTTTATTGTGTCCTAGAATTTCTTCCTGGAGTTAATGGAAAAATTGATGACTCCCGCCATTGTCAGCAAGGGGGTCTGGGGGAGCGCTTGGAGCTCCCCCAGCGCGGGGCGGAGCCCCGCCGCCAAACATTATTTCTGGTATTGAAAGCCAACAAAATGCTTATTCTGAGGTATCTACAGTGCTATTAATTAGGTTTATTTCAAAAACCTAATGTGCTATTCTTACTGACTTAGACCCTCCCACGCCGTTCTGCGCATTTCCATCAAGATGTTTCCACAAAAATCTGTCAATGGTAATGTCTGAAGCCTCTTCCCACCTGTTCTGAGGACCTCCATGAATGTGTGGCGCCAAGTTGTTCTTAATAGGATGTCATCGCAATTCTTATTATGCGTAATTCGTTTTGTCGGAGAACATGTCCCGCAAAACTCATGCGACGCTTTGTCACAGTCTACTCCCAGTTTGTCATAGCATTTGCTTGATTTAGACCCGATCTCTATAACTGACTCCTAAAATCTGTCTTAGCCGTCTTTTTTGAGCCACATTTCAATTTCGCAGATGACTTTTCACAGAACTTTATTAATGGAGCCCCGCCACTGGTAGAAATGTGTAACCTCTCTTGAATACGTTCTTGGAATTAGTTGACTGTAGTTTGCTTTAGATTTTATATCGAAAAGGGAAGTTTTCTCGTCAAAATTATCTGTTGGGGGTTTTAAACTAAAAAATCTCTGGAGCTTTTTTTTTTAAAATTCAAAACCCCATTTAGCTACGGTCATAGAAGTTGGGAACTGTAGTTTACTTTAGAATAATATTGTAGATAAAGGTTTTCCACCTCAAAACGCTCTGTAAATGAATTTTAAACTCAAAACCATCTGGAGGGGTTTTAAACTTTTTTAAAAAGCCATCTGTAGGACAGGGGTTTAACCTCAAAAACCACAATTGGCTTGGCTACGTTCAAATATTTTTAGTGTGTAATTTTTTAGCATCAAACCCCCTCTGAAGGGGGTTTAAACTCAAAACCCTTTTGGCAACGCTCAAAGCATTTTGAGTACGTAACTTGCTTTTTTTTTATATTGAAGAAGTATTTTTTAGCTTCAAACTCAAAACCCCTTTGGGTTTGATCATAGATTTTGAAGTGTTTAATTTTCTTTTTTTTTTTAATTGAAAAGGTATTTTTTAGCTTCAAAATCCACTGGAGGGGAGTTTAAACTCATAACCCCTTTGACTACATTCATAGAATTTTGAGTGTATAATTTGCTTTGTTTTTAATATTAAAGAGGTATTTTTTACCTTCAAACCCCGCTGAAGGGAGGTTTAAACTCAAAACTGAATCAAAACAAATTTAGCTACGCTCATAACATTTTGAGTGCGTAATTAGCTTTTTTTTTATATTGAAGAGGTATTTTTTGGCTTCAAACCCTACTGAAGAGAGGGGGGGGGGGGGTTCAAAATTTTTAGTGTGTAATTTACTTTTTTTTATATTGAAGAGGGGGGTTCATCGTAAATTTTGGAGGGGGTTTTAAAATCAAAATCTTCCTTAACAGTGCTTTTGGAGTTTGGGGATAGTCGTTTGCATTTTATTTTAATGGTTTTGTTTTATAGAAGAGGGGGATTCAACTGCTAAAACCCTTGGTAGGGGTTTTAAACTCAAAACCCCCTGGTAGGGGGTTTTAAACTCAAAACCCTTCCGGTAAGGGGTTTTAAACTCAAAAACCCTTGGCTGAGCTGGGGCAAGTGATGGTTTGGTATTACAATCTCACCTAAAATAAACAAAATCAAAGCAAAAAATCAGTCACTAAATTCCGATCCCCCCCCCCCCCCCCCCCATCCTTCGTGGGGGGGATTTCATTTCGGGGGGGGGGGTTGAACCCCCAACTTCAAGTACATTAAGCCTATGATAATTTTTAAAATAATATAATAATTTATTTTAGGAATGTTTTTGTACTATGTAAACTTATGTCTAAATGTTTCTTTGAAATAGTTAAAATAAAAAAAGGAATTAATTAATACTGTTAGTTCTACAATGAAATCAACTTTTGTCCTTCAACTCTTGTGCTGTCAACTAATACTTTTTTATTTTCTTGTATCTAGGCTAGAAATGTGGGGACACTTCTCTTTCACCAGGCCTGCATTAACCATTAGGCAAACAAGGCATGTGCCTAGGGCACCAAGCGCTTTGGGGGCACCACAAGTCCTCTAAAAAAATCGGTCGATTAAGTTACGAACGAAACTAATTTTCTAAAAAGAAATATAGGTTGTCTTCCATTTGCTTAATGGAAGGCTTACTTCCCGTTCGTTAGTGGCCGCGAGGTGGCGCCACACTCATTGGTGTTACATAGGCCACAATGAGACACTTCCTTCTTGCCTCTGCGCGGCTATTTACGTTCATTGCTTCCGTTTTAGCCTGCTATTTTAGTGAAAACAATTGTTAGTAGTGCTAATTTGTCGAAAATAAATTAAATTAGAATTTATATTTTGATATATTCTTAATTTAATTAAATTCAAGATGAAACGTGTTCAACATGCTGTTGCAACTGAAGCTATTCTAAAGTCTCATCCTCAGATTATAGAAGCGTTAGAATGTTTACAAGAAGACCAGTCACAGAAGGGGACACCAGAAGAGAAGCAGAAAACATTGCAAAGAAGATGCAAGAATTAGAATTTGGTTTCATGCTTGTCTTTTGGGAAGACGTGTTACAACATTTTCACAGGGTTAGTCAAGCTCTACAAAATGAGCACGTGAACTTGAAAACATGTGCTGATTTGTATTCTTCACTAGCAGATCACAGAGATGTGTAGATGAGGACAGGTATATAATGATATAGCAGTTCGATTTTCTTGTTTGGTCGATGTATCACAAACACAAACATCTCAGTGTTGTGAAGGACTAATAAATGCTTATCCTAAAGATCTGAACAATAACTTATATACTGAACTACAACAGTTCCACTCATATATTCGCCACAAGTTTCGTGCATCAAAATCTGAAAACAACACGTTCAGTCATGCAGAATTATACAAACTAATAGTTACAGATAACATCGAGTGTGCCTTTCCAAATGTAGAAATCGCCTTGCGCATATTTTTAACATTAATGGTTACGAACTGTTCAACTTTTTCTCAGTTGAAACGTATAAAAAATCCAAATAGATCGACAATGAAACAAGAAAGGCTTGATTCCTTATCTCTGCTGATGATTGAGGCAGACTTGTTGCGCAAAATTAACTTTGATGATGTACTCAAAAACGTAAATCTACAAAAAAAGAACTTTAGAGGGGGCACCCGTGTGGGTTTGTGGAACTTTGTGCCTAGGGCACCAAGAGTTCTTAATCCGGCCCTGTCTATCACCATCTAGTTTGTACTGAAATGAATGAAAGACAAGTTTCCATGGTTACACAACGTAGCTCGTGTTATAATAACATTTAGATCAGAACTTTTTGTCACTGTTATTGTGTTCTGAAACAAAAAAATTTACCGTCATTCAATGTAGTCATTGCAACCTATCATAAACAAATGTTATTCGGTACAGTTCCGAGTGTATAAACTACTTTGCAAGTACAATTTCTATCTAACCTAGTATTCTCTAGATGAGTAAACTCTATTGTTCCCCTGTGCTTCATGGTGCCAACAACGTGGGACACACATCCCTCTCAACCCTTGTGACTCCTTTTGTGACTCCATCCCTCTTAACCCATGTGGATCCATCCCTCTCGACCCTTGTGACTCCTTTTGTGATTCCATCCCTCTCAACCCTTGTGACTCCATCCCTCTCAACCCTTGTGACTCCTATTGTGACTCCATCCCTCTCAACCCTTGTGACTCCATCCCTCTTAACCCATGTGACTCCTTTTGTGACTCCATCCCTCTCAACCCTTGTGACTCCATCCCTCTTAACCCTTGTGACTCCATCCCTCTTAACACATGTGACTCCTTTTGTGACTCCATCCCTCTTAACCCATGTGAATCCTTTTGTGACTCCATCCCTCTCAACCCTTGTGACTCTATTCCTTTTAACCCTTGTGACTCCATCCCTCTTAACCCATGTGGATCCATCCCTCTCGACCCTTGTGACTCCTTTTGTGACTCCATCCCTCTCAACCCTTGTGACTCCATCCCTCTCAACCCTTGTGACTCCTATTGTGACTCCATCCCTCTCAACCCTTGTGACTCCATCCCTCTTAACCCTTGTGACTCCTTTTGTGACTCCATCCTCTCAACCCTTGTGACTCCATCCCTCTTAAGCTTTGTGACTCCTTTTGTGACTCCATCCCTCTTAACCCATGTGAATCCTTTTGTGACTCCATCCCTCTCAACCCTTGTGACTCTATTCCTTTTAACCCTTGTGACTCCATCCCTCTTAACCAATGTGGCTCCATACCTCTTAACCCATGTTACTCCAACCCTCTTAACCCATGTGAATCCATCCCTCTCAACCTTGTGACTCTATCCCTCTCAACCCTTGTGACTCCATCCCTTTCAACCCTTGTGACTCCATCCCTCTTAACCCATGTGACTCCTTTTGTGACTCCATCCCTCTCAACCCTTGTGACTCCATCCCTCTTAACCCTTGTGACTCCTTTTGTGACTCCATCCTCTCAACCCTTGTGACTCCATCCCTCTTAAGCTTTGTGACTCCTTTTGTGACTCCATCCCTCTTAACCCATGTAAATCCTTTTGTGACTCCATCCCTCTCAACCCTTGTGACTCTATTCCTTTTAACCCTTGTGACTCCATCCCTCTTAACCAATGTGGCTCCATACCTCTTAACCCATGTTACTCCAACCCTCTTAACCCATGTGAATCCATCCCTCTCAACCTTGTGACTCTATCCCTCTCAACCCTTGTGACTCCATCCCTTTCAACCCTTGTGACTCCATCCCTTTTAACCCATGTGACTCTATCCCTCTCAACCCTTGTGACTCCATCCCTCTCAACCCTTATGACTCCATCCCTCTCAACCCATGTGACTCCATCCCTCTCAAACCATGTGACTCCATCCCTCTCAACCCTTGTGACTCCATCCCTCTCAACTCATGTGACTCTATCCCTCTCAACCCTTGTGACTCCATCCCTTTCAACCCTTGTGACTCTATCCCTCTCAACCCTTGTGACTCCATCCCTCTTAACCCTTGTGACTCCAATGCTCTTAACCCTTGTGACTCCATCCCTTTCAACCCTTGTGACTCCAATGCTCTTAACCCATGTGACTCCATCCCTCTCAACCCATGTGACTCTATCCCTCTCAACCCTTGTGACTCCATCCCTTTCAACCCTTGTGAATCCATCCCTCTTAACCCATGTGACTCCATCCCTCTCAACCCATGTGACTCTATCTCTCTTAACCCTTGTGACTCCATCCCTTTCAACCCATGTGACTCTATCTCTCTTAACCCTTGTGACTCCATCCCTCTCAACCCATGTGACTCTATCCCTCTCAACCCTTGTGACTCCATCCCTCTCAACCCTTGTGATTCCATCCCTTTTAACCCTTGTGACTCCATCCTTCCTAACCCTTGTGACTCCATGCCTCATAACCCTTGTGATTTCATGCCTTTCAACCCTTGTAACTCCATGCCTCTTAACCCTTGTGACTCCTTTTGTGATTCCATGCCTCTCATCCTTGTGCCTCTCAACCCATGTAACTCCATTCCTCTCAACCCATGTGACTCCATCCCCCTCAACCCTGGTGACTCCATCCCTCTTAACCCTTGTGACTCCATCCCTCTTAACCCTTGTGACTCCATCCCTCTTAACCCTTGTGATTCCATCCCTCTTAACCCTTGTGACTCCATCCCTCTTAACCCTTGTGATTCCATCCCTCTTAACCCTTGTGACTCCATGCCTCTCAACCCTTGTGACTCCATCCCTGTAAACCCTTGTGACTCCATGCCTCTCAAGCCTTATGACTCCATCCCTCTAAACCCTTGTGACTCCATTCCTCTCAACCTTTGTGACCCCATTCCTCTCAACCCTTGTGACTCCATTCCTCTCAACCCTTGTGATTCCAACCCTTTCAACCCATGAGACTCTGTCCCTCTCAATCCATGCTAACACGCATGACTGAATGCATGACGCGTGGGACTTAATCATTTTCTTTTTTTGAAGTCACGTCTGTATGATATAAGATAAGATAAGATGTCACTCCATTCCTTTCAACCCTTTTGACTCCATCCCTTTCAACCCTTGTGACTCTTTTCTCTCAACTCTTGATTTCAACCCTTTCAACCCATGAGATTCTGTCCCTCTCAACCCATGTGATTCCATCCCTATCAACCTATGGGATTCCATCGCTCTCAACTTTTGTGACTCCATTCCTCTCAACCCTTGTGCCTCCATTGAATAAGCAACTGGTTTATTTCAGTTACAGCGCATGGCTATGTATTGATTCCTAAAAAAGTCTGATGGCAATTTTTTGTCCTATAAATTGTTTTTACTGTAAAAAAAAATTGTTTTTATGCCAATTTGTCCCGAAGCCTTTTCCTCTTCTTTGTCAGAAGACTTCTCTCTAGGGACTATTTGGCTGACCAGGACATTTAGAAACCAGGAGTGTCTGATCGTTTGAGTGAGCATTTCCCTCTGTGTAGTTGTCCGATGATTTGATGGTCACTTTCAGATGTATACCTTCTATTGGAACGTTGAAATAGATCTATAGTTGACATGTGAAGTAATAGATAAAGACAGTTACAGAAACCTCCAATAGTCGATATTAGATTGATTCCCAATTGTATACATATATGATATGAAAACTTTATAGTATGAAAGTTATGTGATAAATTAGACCAAATCACACACTTTGCTAACATAGATCCATTCACATAATTTAATAACATAGATCAAATCACACTCTTACTTTCTGGGAGCGTGGTGAAAACACATATCTAAGACAGTCTCCAGTCCAACTGAATAAAAGTTGTTTGTACCTAGCAGTCAATCACTCACTGGTTGGTCAAAACTGCATGTCTATTGAAGTCTATGCACTTAATAAACTCATTAATGGAGAAGGTTTATTTTGTTCAAAATGTTGGTTTGTAAAATGTTTTACATGTTTCGGATGTTCCTACAGAGTTGAAGATAATTACTTCCTAGTCCAAACCTCCCGCAGGACGACGGGGGATGGGAGCGGGCAGGGTTTGAACCCTGGGCCATCGATAAATCTGAACGACAGTCCAGCGCACAAACCGCACGACCAGGCAGCCATCCTGCTAGGTTCAATTAGTCAACTCAGACGTTTTGTCTCGTGTCTATTAAAAAAAAAAAGATTTTAAGTGTTCAGATAAAAACCTCTTGATTTGTCTAGACTTGTTCTACACATAAGAACAAGGTTGCACCTCCCTTTATATGTATTACTTCTGACACCTCTGTCAGAATGAGTCATATATCTCACTTAATAATTGGATGACTGCCAAGACGCTGCCCAGAGTGCCCCAGACATATATTAAATATTATGTCCATTTATTATACGAAGTCCGTGAGGACCAGCATGTGTCGGCGACCTATCTAATGAGTGTTTGATAAAATTAGATTCTTTATTACCTAGTTGGTCAGCGTCCAGGTTCCGTTCACTTTCTTTGTCCTTGACCTTTAGCAGCTTCAACAAAATTGTGGATTATAGTTTTAAGTTCTTGCCATGTAAAATATATAAGCATTTCTATTGTCTCTTATAGCATCTATCCAATGTATGATGAAACTTGTTTCTGTTTCGATCAAGACATGGAATGGCTAGAGTGTGAATCTATTGGCCGGCAACTGACCTTAATCTTCTTTATTAGCCACTAGGATAAATTTTATTAGGACTATCTGTGCATCTGCAACCACTGACAACCACTTAGACAAACATGGGCGTAGGATTTTCGAGAAGCCAAAGAAAGGGAATGAATATTCTCATGATTAATAGCCTACTTTAGTATTTAGTCTTCTGTCCTGAAGGGTCTGTAAGTTTAGGGATTTTAATAAAAGGTTTAAATTAAATGTGATATTCGTTTGTTATAAATCTCACCCGCTCATTTTTGCGTCGGTTCAAGTTTATTTATGTTTACCGAATAGAGATGAGAATCGAACCCGAACGGAACGAGAACCTCACTTACGAACCGAACTCAAGCTATAAAAATTATCGGTACGAACCGAACGAACTGTTATTACCTTCAAAGATTTTGCAATATTTTTGTAAGAAAAAAACAAATTAGTTTTCAGCGAGATGATTTTACAGTTATTTTATTCTTTGAAAATTCTGCTGCTGTCTTGAGTTGATCGTGTCCTTGACATCTTGTGCATGCATTTTTTTCTGCATCATTTTGGGGTGTCTTCTTTTAGTATCATCGTGCAGGGTAGTGCCATACCATTACATAGTTGTGTCTTCATGAAATGGTTACTTAAAGAAACGAACATTAGACTCTGACTGTAGAAAGTTACCAGTAAAATTGAACAGATCTTAACGTTTTTGTGAAGCTTCATGTTTAATTTGTATAGCCCTGTTTGTGACTGTTTCGTGGCCCGCGACACGAGTGTACTGAACAGACCGACTCGTATTCTAATATTGGCCTAACCAAGATTAAATAACATTTTAGTTTTATATTCTTGTTTGATTTGTAGAACTTTCTTTTTATAAATAGTAATACTTTAGTATTTTAAAATAATTTCTTCTATATGGGGATTCCATAATATTTTCCAATTTATTGTAACACCTAGATATTTTGAGTTTTTAGTCTGTGCAGCTGGTTTGCACAGTCTAAACAGATCACCCCTCCCTGGATCCGCCATTGATGTGAATGTATCTATTTATCTGTGAATGTATGTGTGAATGTATCTGTGAATGTATGTATGTATCTGTGAATGTATGTATGTATCTGTGAATGTATGTATGTATCTGTGAATGTATGTATGTATCTGTGAATGTATGTATGTATCTGTGAATGTATGTATGAATCTGTAAATGTATCTGTGAATGTATGTATGAATCTGTAAATGTATCTGTGAATGTATGTATGTATCTGTGAATGTATCTATTTATCTGTGAATGTATCTGTGAATGTATGTATGTATCTGTGAATGTATCTGTGAATGAATGTATGTATCTGTGAATGTATCTGTGAATGAATGTATGTATCTGTGAATGTATGTATGTATCTGTGAATGTATGTATGTATCTGTGAATGTATCTGTGAATGAATGTATGTATCTGTGAATGTATGTATGTATCTGTGAATGTATGTATGTATCTGTGAATGTATCTGTGAATGTATATATGTTTCTGTGAATGTATGTATGTATCTGTGAATGTATGTATGTATCTGTGAATGTATCTATTTATCTGTGAATGTATGTATGTATCTGTGAATGTATCTGTGAATGAATGTATGTATCTGTGAATGTATGTATGTATCTGTGTATGTATCTGTGAATGTATGTATGTATCTGTGAATGTATCTGTGAATGTATATATGTTTCTGTGAATGTATGTATGTATCTGTGAATGTATGTATGTATCTGTGAATGTATGTATCTGTGAATGTATCTGTGAATGTATGTATGTATCTGTGAATGTATCTGTGAATGTATGTATGTATCTGTGAATGTATGTATGTATCTGTAAATGTATCTGTGAATGTATGTATGTATCTGTAAATGTATGTATGTATCTGTGAATGGATGTATGTATCTGTGTATGTATCTGTGAATGTATGTATGTATCTGTGAATGTATGTATGTATCTGTAAATGTATGTATGTATCTGTGAATGTATCTGTTTATCTGTGAATGTATGTATGTATCTGTGAATGTATCTGTGAATGTATGTATGTATCTGTGAATGTATGTATCTGTGAATGTATCTGTGAATGTATGTATGTATCTGTGAATGTATCTGTGAATGTATGTATGTATCTGTGAATGTATGTATGTCTCTAAATGTATGTATGTATCTGTGAATGTATGTATGTATCTGTGAATGTATCTGTGAAAGTATGTATGTATCTGTGAATGTATCTGTGAATGTATCTGTGAATGTATGTATGTATCTGTGAATGTATGTATGTATCTGTAAATGTATCTGTGAATGTATGTATGTATCTGTGAATGTATGTATGTATCTGTGAATGTATGTATGTATCTGTGAATGTATGTATGTATCTGTGAATGTATGTATGTATCTGTGAATGTATTTGTGAATGTATCTGTGAATGTATCTATTTATCTGTGAATGTATCTGTGAATGTATGTATGTATCTGTGAATGTATCTGTGAATGAATGTATGTATCTGTGAATGTATGTATGTATCTGTGTATGTATCTGTTAATGTATGTATGTATCTGTGAATGTATCTGTGAATGTATATATGTTTCTGTGAATGTATGTATGTATCTGTGAATGTATGTATGTATCTGTGAATGTATCTATTTATCTGTGAATGTATGTATGTATCTGTGAATGTATCTGTGAATGTATGTATGTATCTGTGAATGTATGTATCTGTGAATGTATCTGTGAATGTATGTATGTATCTGTGAATGTATCTGTGAATGTATGTATGTATCTGTGAATGTATGTATGTCTCTAAATGTATGTATGTATCTGTGAATGTATGTATGTATCTGTGAATGTATTTGTGAATGTATGTATGTATCTGTGAATGTATCTGTGAATGTATCTGTGAATGTATCTGTGAATGTATGTATGTATCTGTGAATGTATGTATGTATCTGTAAATGTATCTGTGAATGTATGTATGTATCTGTGAATGTATCTATTTATCTGTGAATGTATCTGTGAATGTATGTATGTATCTGTGAATGTATCTGTGAATGAATGTATGTATCTGTGAATGTATCTGTGAATGAATGTATGTATCTGTGAATGTATGTATGTATCTGTGAATGTATCTGTGAATGAATGTATGTATCTGTGAATGTATGTATGTATCTGTGTATGTATCTGTGAATGTATGTATGTATCTGTGAATGTATCTGTGAATGTATATATGTTTCTGTGAATGTATGTATGTATCTGTGAATGTATGTATGTATCTGTGAATGTATCTATTTATCTGTGAATGTATGTATGTATCTGTGAATGTATCTGTGAATGAATGTATGTATCTGTGAATGTATGTATGTATCTGTGTATGTATCTGTGAATGTATGTATGTATCTGTGAATGTATCTGTGAATGTATATATGTTTCTGTGAATGTATGTATGTATCTGTGAATGTATGTATGTATCTGTGAATGTATCTATTTATCTGTGAATGTATGTATGTATCTGTGAATGTATCTGTGAATGTATGTATATATCTGTGAATGTATGTATCTGTGAATGTATCTGTGAATGTATGTATATATCTGTGAATGTATCTGTGAATGTATGTATGTATCTGTGAATGTATGTATGTCTCTAAATGTAAGTATGTATCTGTGAATGTATGTATGTATCTGTGAATGTATTTGTGAATGTATGTATGTATCTGTGAATGTATCTGTGAATGTATCTGTGAATGTATGTATGTATCTGTGAATGTATGTATGTATCTGTAAATGTATCTGTGAATGTATGTATGTATCTGTGAATGTATCTGTGAATGTATGTTTGTATCTGTGAATGTATGTATGTATCTGTAAATGTATCTGTGAATGTATGTATGTATCTGTAAATGTATGTATGTATCTGTGAATGTATGTATGTATCTGTGAATGTATCTGTGAATGTATGTATGTATCTGTGAATGTATGTATGTATCTGTGAATGTATGTATGTATCTGTGAATGTATCTATTTATCTGTGAATGTATGTATGTATCTGTGAATGTATCTGTGAATGTATATATGTATCTGTGAATGTATGTATCTGTGAATGTATCTGTGAATGTATGTATGTATCTGTGAATGTATCTGTGAATGTATGTATGTATCTGTGAATGTATGTATGTCTCTAAATGTATGTATGTATCTGTGAATGTATGTATGTATCTGTGAATGTATTTGTGAATGTATGTATGTATCTGTGAATGTATCTGTGAATGTATCTGTGAATGTATGTATGTATCTGTGAATGTATGTATGTATCTGTAAATGTATCTGTGAATGTATGTATGTATCTGTGAATGTATGTATGTATCTGTGAATGTATGTATGTATCTGTGAATGTATGTATGTATCTGTGAATGTATGTATGTATCTGTGAATGTATTTGTGAATGTATCTGTGAATGTATCTATTTATCTGTGAATGTATCTGTGAATGTATGTATGTATCTGTGAATGTATCTGTGAATGAATGTATGTATCTGTGAATGTATGTATGTATCTGTGTATGTATCTGTGAATGTATGTATGTATCTGTGAATGTATCTGTGAATGTATATATGTTTCTGTGAATGTATGTATGTATCTGTGAATGTATGTATGTATCTGTGAATGTATCAATTTATCTGTGAATGTATGTATGTATCTGTGAATGTATCTGTGAATGTATGTATGTATCTGTGAATGTATCTGTGAATGTATGTATGTATCTGTGAATGTATGTATGTCTCTAAATGTATGTATGTATCTGTGAATGTATGTATGTATCTGTGAATGTATTTGTGAATGTATGTATGTATCTGTGAATGTATCTGTGAATGTATCTGTAAATGTATGTATGTATCTGTGAATGTATGTATGTATCTGTAAATGTATCTGTGAATGTATGTATGTATCTGTGAATGTATGTATGTATCTGTGAATGTATGTATGTATCTGTGAATGTATGTATGTATCTGTGAATGTATGTATGTATCTGTGAATGTATTTGTGAATGTATCTGTGAATGAATGTATGTATCTGTGAATGTATGTATGTATCTGTGTATGTATCTGTGAATGTATGTATGTATCTGTGAATGTATCTGTGAATGTATATATGTTTCTGTGAATGTATGTATGTATCTGTGAATGTATGTATGTATCTGTGAATGTATCTATTTATCTGTGAATGTATGTATGTATCTGTGAATGTATCTGTGAATGTATGTATGTATCTGTGAATGTATCTGTGAATGTATGTATGTATCTGTGAATGTATGTATGTCTCTAAATGTATGTATGTATCTGTGAATGTATGTATGTATCTGTGAATGTATTTGTGAATGTATGTATGTATCTGTGAATGTATCTGTGAATGTATCTGTGAATGTATGTATGTATCTGTGAATGTATGTATGTATCTGTAAATGTATCTGTGAATGTATGTATGTATCTGTGAATGTATGTATGTATCTGTGAATGTATGTATGTATCTGTGAATGTATTTGTGAATGTATCTGTGAATGTATGTATGTATCTGTGAATGTATCTGTGAATGTATGTATGTATCTGTGAATGTATGTAATGTATCTGTAAATGTATCTGTGAATGTATGTATGTATCTGTGAATGTATGTATGTATCTGTGAATGTATGTATGTATCTGTGTATGTATCTGTGAATGTATGTATGTATCTGTGAATGTATGTATGTATCTGTGAATGTATGTATGTATCTGTGAATGTATCTATTTATCTGTGAATGTATCTGTGAATGTATGTATGTATCTGTGAATGTATCTGTGAATGTATGTATGTATCTGTGAATGTATGTAATGTATCTGTAAATGTATCTGTGAATGTATGTATGTATCTGTGAATGTATGTATGTATCTGTGAATGTATGTATGTATCTGTGTATGTATCTGTGAATGTATGTATGTATCTGTGAATGTATGTATGTATCTGTGAATGTATGTATGTATCTGTGAATGTATCTATTTATCTGTGAATGTATCTGTGAATGTATGTATGTATCTGTGAATGTATCTGTGAATGTATGTATGTATCTGTGAATGTATGTATCTGTGAATGTATGTATGTATCTGTGAATGTATGTATGTATCTGTGAATGTATCTGTGAATGTATCTGTGAATGTATCTGTGAATGTATCTGTGAATATATCTGTGAATGTATCTGTGAATGTATCTGTGAATGTATCTGTGAATGTATGTATGTATCTGTGAATGTATGTATGTATCTGTGAATGTATCTGTGAATATATCTGTGAATGTATCTGTGAATGTATCTGTGAATGTATCTGTGAATGTATCTGTGAATGTATCTGTGAATGTATGTATGTATCTGTGAATGTATGTATGTATCTGTGAATGTATCTGTAAATGTATCTGTTTTGTATGGAGGAAGGCAAGATGGTGGTTGTTTGTTATTTCAAAGCTTCTGATACTCGTCCGGAAGATACTGAGACCTTTCTCTTTACCAGGATTGCTTGCAAAGCGAATGACCTGAATTAACTTGAAAGTTCAAGGTAGTCTTTGTTATTGATTGAATTATTCGATTAGAAGACAGTATCGTGTTGTAACATCATTGGTTTCTAGTTTACAATTGCAGTTACTAGGTAATTCTATGATGTGAAGAAAACAGTGGAGTCAGCAAGAGACAGTAGATAGAGACAACAGATAGAGACAGTAGATAGAGGCAGTGGATTGTAGATAGAGACAATAGAGACAGTAGATAGAGACAGTAGATAGAGGCAGTAGATTGAGAAGGAAGTAGATAGAGACAATAGATAGAGGCAGTAGATAGAGACTATAGATAGAGACAGTAGATAGAGACAGTGGATAGGGACGTAGAGACAGTAGATAGAGACAATAGATAGAGACTGCAGATAGAGACAGTAGGCTAGATCTATATCTGTGTTGAGATCTTTCAGAACACTAAACCTGATGTATTAATCTCATTGTTTTTATGATAGCTCTAGCCGGTTCAGTCCTCAACTAAATCCACTAAACAAAGAAGCGAGATAAAAGGAATTCCTTTCCAGCTAATTGGGGGAGATCAAACTGTTCATACATAGTTCTTGAACTTCGTTAAAAAAAATCGTTTAAGTAAGGCAGCAGGGTTAAGGTCAAGGTTGTCTGCATTGATCTTACCCTTGGTCTGGCACAGACGTGTAAATCGAACTTTGTGGGTGGAAGAGTTTCTGTGAAAACTAAGCGGCTGAGTCTGACCAGACTTGTGCTGTCAATCTTTTGGAAGAAAAATGACTGAACATCAAAGTTAACACACGAAGTCAGTGTGGAGGTGAAGAGTTACAAAGTCTCCTATCTGCTCAACAAATGATCTGCAGTAACGTCATTGTGTGGTGCGAGATTACATTCAGGAGTTGAGTGAAATGGTAAAAACAACAGAAATGATATCATCATCATATCATCAATATGCATAACAAAGTAGGGTATACTGCAGTGGCGTAGCTAGGGTGGGGGGAGGATGGGGGAGAATCTGAAAATCCCCCCGGGCCCACACTTGAGGGCGGCCCCAATGAGTGTCCGAAAGTTGTTTTTAAATAAATTAAATATTGTCACTGTCATGTAATCTTGCTTTTCACGTTGTTATATAAGTTAGAGACCCTTTTGTACGTATTCCACACAGAGTATATACTCTTTCCGTGCAGGATTACTCTCAATTTCAAGGAGTAGCGCTGACTAGTGCCGTGTTACTCTCAGGAAGTAGTTGTTTAGGATAGTTTATTTCATCATCCATATCAAGAAGAAACCTGATAAGAGCACTGAAAACAAAGGAGACCATGAAGGTGTGGAAGTATCACTATTCAGTTGACTCATACAATGATACAGCAGTCGAAGAAGTGAAAATGTCTCTTGATGATGGTAGTAGTGCTGAAGAGACTCCAGAGGAATACCTTTTACCACTGTCAGAGAAAACATCTGATGAGTCAAGTGATGGTCTTCCAAAATCACTTTCACCAGAAGTGGAAGAAGCTGTAATTAAATTCAAAGACTTCGGATATATCCAGCTTTGAATCTAAGGAACTGCGAGCAAAGATTGTGCTAAAGAGTAGCTTATTTTTCCAAAACAAAGATGAATGGTATCTGTTTCCAGTAGAGTTTACCCAAAATAAATCACGAAGTTTGACATCATGGTTTACTAGAAAGCTTTCAACAGGAGAAATTCGCTACCGATCTTGGCTCCTCTTCTCTCCACACTTGGGATGTCTATTTTGTTTTCCATGTGTACTGTTTTCGGAGACACAAGAAAAGACATCTAGAGCATTTAGCAAACCTGGAGTTGGTTTCACCAAATGGAAAAAACCTGAGAAACTGAAAGAACAAGAAGAATGAGTCCACCATAGACACGCTTTTTGAAGCGGAATTTAGAAGAAAAAAAGCTTAAGGCAGAACCAGATGAACTGTCCATATGTTTCATGCGCAAAGTTTGAAAAATCAGCAGTATTGGAGAGATATTCTGAAGGGTGTAGCAGCAGCTATTAAGTACTTTGCAAAAACAACTTAAGCTTACGGGGTCACAACGAAAAACTGAATACAACCAATCCTGGGAACTTCCTAGCATCTTTGAAATTTCTTGAAGAATTTGATGAAGTTACGAAACACCACTTACATAGCATCGAATATGGGAAGACACATTAATTGTCACCAGAAATTCAAAATGAGTTTATTACCTTGATGGGCAATAAAGTTACGGAATCAATTGTTAGGAAAGTCAAGCAAGTTTGTTACTTGTCTCTGATGCCTGAGTCCACCCCCAGATGTTTCTCACCAAGAACAAGTCTCTCTAATAGTTCGTTACTTGAATGTTGATACTTTCAAAATAAAAGAGTCATTCATTGGTTACTTTGACATTTTGAAACCTGAAGGACAACATTATGAAGGACGTGGTCTGAAAACTCTTAAAGACATTGGATTGGACTTTGATCTGTGCAGAGGTCAAACCTATGCTAACGCAGACACAATGAGTGACCGTCTGTCTGGCCTGCAGAAAAGTCTCTTAGACATAAACTCAAATGCAACATTTCTGAACTGTGATAATCACTCTCTCAACCTGGCAGCTCTTCATTCTGCTGAGATAGATCCAGCAATTGTCACCTTTTTTTGGACTGTACATGAATTGTTTAACTTTTTTTTCCAATTCACCCCAGAAATGGATAAAACTGAAAGAAGCTGGACCATGGAGTTTAAAAAAGGAGATTAATACAAGGTGGTCCGCAAGAGAAGTAGCTACTTCCAGTTTCCTTGCATCTGGACAAAATCATCAAGCTGTTGGAGAAACTTTCTGAATCAAGAACTGAAAGAATGGACACTAGAAATAGCGCACAGAATCTTCTTCTCGCAGGGGAAAATTTTAACTTATCTGGAATTCTGGTCAAATCTGCGCCCAATTAATATAGTTCAGAAGAAACTACAAATGTCTGGACAGCACATACGCGAAGCTGCTGAAGAAATTAAAACCCTTTCATGCTTTTTGATGAGAAACGGACAAAACTGATCACCCAATCCATTGAAAAACCAAAAGAAGGTAGTGAATGCTATGGATTTCCTGTAATCAAAATAACCAGAAGAAAGAAAAGACTTGATGGAGAGTTGAGTTCGGATGTAGGACTGTCAATAGAACTGCAATTCAAAAGTGTTGTGACAGAAGTGGTGGACAGACTTCCTATGGAGATGAAGGACTGATTCCAAAGGCTGGAAAACCATGTGGACACCTTTGGGTTTCTTCTTGAACCAAGACACCTCTTGGAGTCTATGGATGGTGACGCAGATGAAAAACTGTGTTACTTTTATATGTTTGGTGAAATACGGGAAAATCGCTTGTTCAATGTCAATGATGCACGAGCGCTATTCATTAACAAACCAGTGCCACAATCACCAATCGACATATTGAGGAAGCTGGCTTAATATGGTAATGAATTGTGCTCAAACCTTGCAATACTGCTAACTCAAGTCACTTCCATTGTGTCATATGAGAGATCTTTCTCAAAGCTCAAGTTAATCAAAAACTATCTCAGGAGCACAATGACTCAAAAAAGGTTTAGCATGGCTTTAATGTCAGTGGAGTCACAAGTAATAGACAGTATCAATGTAGATGATGTTATAGATGCCTTTGCTGCACAGAAAGCACGACGTGACGTCAAAGGGAAAAAGCTTGACACCGCTTAAGTCACTAGGCTCACAGCAGTACACTAAGACTGACAAGGACAAGTTTTAATAAATCAATTGGCCTAATTAAATATTTGCGAACCATCTTATTGTTGGTTCTATTAGCATTGTCAAAAAAAGTAAAAGTCACCTACACGGCTCTCCGCAATTAAAGTGTAAACAATTTTTTGGTAAATAAATAGATGTCATTTAGGCCCTATAGTTATTCTCTTTAAGCAAATAACTAAATATTGACAGTTTAGATAGCTTAGAATAATTAACATAGTCCTACTATGCTGGTTAATATTTTTTTTGCATGTAAATTATTATAATGTGTTCAATCTTCGAAGTCTACTGTCCCATATCCAAACCAAGGAAATGGTCCTGACACAGCTTCTCTACGCCTTACTTGCTAACACTGACATGATCTCCAGCTCGCGGTCAACGAATCAGCGTACGTTGTCTCCTCTTTTGGTTTAACCATAACTTCGGAAAAACGGAAGTCATGTTCCGGAACCCACCCAATCTATGCCCCTTTCTATTGTCTCTATCTACTGTCTCGAGAGAAAATAGACGCGCCCAGAATTTCTTATTAGGCACACATTCCTGGTTCTTAGATAAAAGAAATCATGAGTCGCCCATGTCATGGCCTTTGCATTAGCGGATCCGGGGATAGGGGGGCGATCGCCTCCCCCCACTCGACCTCCCCCCCCCCCAAAAAGTAAAGAACTCACACAATTTGTATACGAATTAATTAGTTATGTTAATAATATATACTAATTATTTATATTTCAACCAATTTTTAGATTATTTCGCCCCCACCTCCTAGTATGTTGGCCGATTTGGTGGGATGGGAAGGTGGCGATGGCATCATTCCCGCCGCCCCTCCCCCCTCAATGTCACCATAAACCCGGTCCAATTTATTTGTAGAAATCACAGCTTGTTAACAGAAACAATTAAATATCTATGACTACAACTTGTTATTGATATTCCAACCCAATCTTTATATTAGGTCGTTCCCCTGTTGGGTGGGGTGAGAGGGACGGCCGACTTTTTCAAACAGTAGAGTCAAATATGGTGACAGATTGACATAATTATTTTAAGAAAGACTTTATTTTGCAAAAGTTAGAATTCATACGAAATACACCCACATATCCCCTTCTCGAGAAAGCTTAATGTCCAATAACTACAGCCAACACTGTACAATTGGCAACACGTAACACTGACTGTACACTGTTCTGGATATTTGAACCGCGGTATCAACTCTGTAGTGTATCAAGAACTCTACTGGCTACGTTGTACCTTGTCGAACTCTATCGTGGCGTGCTGATCTGTAGAGAAGTTATGACTCACTCGACTCTGATACCTTCGCTCTTTATATAGGGTCCCCAATGGTCTTCTAGAACCGGATCGAACATCGCTCGAATCTTCTGGGTGGTCACTCGACCATATTTGACGTGACTGGCCTGAGTACTATTCACTTTAGATGTTTCTTGAAACTTCGTAGTTGACGGTCTCGGCTCGTCACGGTTGACCTCTAGTCTTGCGCTGGCCTGGGGCGATTTGCGTCGGCTGACTACACACATACCACTACCCCCATTAAAATGTTGTTTTTGAAATTTTATCAAATGCTTTTTTTCCGTAAATTAAAAATGTACAATTATAGAATTGAGAAACCTTGAGTTGAACATATTTTTACTAGAAATTAGTAGAGAGCTGCTTACGGAAAAGGTCTTAAATTAAACCATAGTGTTTCTCAGCTGCTTCCGAAATGGCAAATCAAGCACTGAACATCTTTACAAACCTTTAAAAACCTAGAATACCAACAAAGGACAAAAATTCAGTTTCTAGTTTTTAAAAAATAAGTTTGATAGCGTCCATCGGAATCACTATGAAAAATAGCTAGAGAATAAGGCATCTTACAACAATTTGCCCAGATTCAGCGACATGTCTAAAGCAAATCAAGCTGTTGTGTCACAGCAGATAGTGGAATGCTTCAACATTGAGACAAATAAGAGATTAGGGTGTATGGTATCCCCATTTCTTACTTTTTGTTTTGCTAGTCATTGACGATGTCATAAAAATACATTAAACAGGCGAAACCAAACCCAGTTATATTTCGAAGACGACATAGCATTACTTTGAAATACTATTAAATGTATACACGAGATGACGGATAAAGACGCCTTCAAAGCTATGTATATAGAGTGCAGGTTACCCGATTCCCCATCAACATTGGTCCTACAGATCTTGAACAAATTAGTAAAGTTCACCTATTTAGGCAGTGTTATCTCAAGTGATGGAGATGTATATCATGGTGTTGTATGTCGGATTGGAAAGCAGATACAATCTTTCAATAAGTACGCCTATCTGAACAAATTAATTAGCCTGGGGATTTAAATCCACATACTCAATACAATCATTGTCCTAACGGCCACCTAACGTCGAGACGTGGAAGGTTGAAAAGAGGCTGAGTAGTAATGGCTAAGAGGGATCCTACAAATCTTACCGAGATAATGTTACCAATGGAGAAACAAAATCTAACATTGTTGTCCCACCTTTTTAGAATTCCTGAATTTCGTGGGTACCAGCTAAAAAGTAGCTGTAAAAGTCGCCTTAGACTGATTTCTGTGGAGAGCTTGTAGACCTGTGCGTCGAATGGCGTGCGAGGGATTTAAGTCTATGTGTTTCTCAACATATTACAGTAAACAATGTTACGTTTGCAACTCAACTGGTTAGGGGAGTGTTTTCTTTTTTTGGGGGGGTGCCTTAAATTCAGTCAGAGTTTTCGGGGCAAAGCCCCTGGCACCAAGCGTTTTTCTACATTTCTGAGCTTCAGAAACTCTTTCTCCTGGCGTCTACAACTCAGAATAAAAATCAAATAGAATGAAATTAAAGAAAGTTTGGTACATGTTGAGACAGTAATTTTTATTTTTAAAAGTTGCGTTTTGAAAAAGTGCATTTTTCTTACTTGGGTGTCATCCCCCGGTGGGTGTCACCCGGTACGGCCCGCACCCGTAGTGACGCCACTACATCAGAGTACCCATCTCCTCGATGCATTACCTGACTAGATGCACGAGCTCCAAACGCCCGGTCTCCGCCTTCAACGCTTTACCGGTCAGTAAATGCATTCATATCGACCAGTTTGGAAAATGGGGGGGGGGGGGGGGGGAGTAAATATATATCTGGGTGAATGTTATCTTAATTGTTTTTTTAAAAGCATTTATAAAAGAGGGTAGGCCGACCTGAATTCGAACTCATGACTGAAGCCTCTTCAAGCCGACACTCTGCTAGTGGGGTCTTTATGAAAATAGAAGATTGTTTCAAACTTACTTTAAAGCGGAACCTCTAAAGGGGACTAATTCAGCTTATGCCACCACCTCAGTTAATGAATATTTCTTTCCCTTGTTCGAGGTACCAAACAAATTAATTAAATATCAATAGTTAATTAACTAATTGGTTACATTTTTTTATTTTCTTGTGTTGTCAGGTAAAAGAAAAATTTTTACAAAATTTCTCTTTATCCTAGATTGGGTTTCGGAGACATAGCATGTACAAACTTTTGACCAGACAGACAGACAGCGCGAGTGGATAAAAGATTTGTACAAATTTGTATTGACATTATTATAATAGTGAGTGAAAAATTGAGAACTGTAGACTGGCCTAAAGTGCGTCATACTATCATTTAGTAATAAGTACATGTCCAGCTAACTCTACTGATTTGGTGAGTTGATGTCCAGTTAACTTTCCTGATTTGTTGAGTTGATGTCCAGCTAACTTTACTGATTTAGTGAGTTGATGTTCAGTTAACTCTACTGATTCGGTGAGTTGATGTTCAGTTAACTCTTGAAATTAGGACATCTGTCATCGTTGTATCGCTGCTGGGGGGGGGGGGGGGGGGTTCAAGTCTCTGGTTAGTATTCTCATCTAGATTTGGCTTGGCTTCCAAATAGTTTCTTCACCAGTCTTTCAATGTTCAATGTTCAGTTCATAATACTGTTATAACTGTGGTAGCTGATAGGGGTAATCGTGTGGGGGACACATGTAACAGGCCTGCACTGTGCGACTGGTCAACCGTGACCAAATATGAGTGGCATAGCTTCAGGAAAGAACTGTGCTGTGAACACTACTCATGCCATTCACGTCAGATATGTCCATGTGATCATCCAGAAGGAGCGAGAGAAGTTCTATCGGTTTTGAGAAGGTCTTCGGGATCCTATATAAAGAGCGAAGATGTCAGAGTCAAGTCGCTTCACAATTTACACTTCAAGCTTCAAGATCCAGTTCGGTCCAATGAGTCCAGTGTAAAGTTGGTCCGATCCAGTTGACTCTAGTGCAACTCCAAGACAAGGCGGTGATTCCAGTGTAAAGTTGGTCCGGTCCAGTGAGTCCAGTGTAAAGTAGGTCCGGTCCAGTTGACTCTAGTACAACTGTAAGACAAGGCGGTGAGGCAGGTGGAGTTTGGTACATCAGAGAGTCGTTACAATAGGTTTCAACACTCAGCTTCACAATCTTGAATAAAACAAACAACACATATTCAACACAAACTGCATTGTCTTCTGCATTGACAAAGTACAGAACTTTCAAAGAATAATTCAATGTCAACCAATAGAGTCTGAGAACCATTCTTGTAGATTCTAGAATTAATGTGACGCGAGTAATCGATTCTTACCTTGTCTTACCGATTCACTGTTTTCAAATAAAATGCCATTGCCCTAGCGCATCGATTCCTCCCGATACTATTACACCATTTTGTTGTTGCAAGCTAGCACTATCGCTCAGTACGCTTTTCCTAGTGCTAAAGAGGGGGAAGGGAACATGCTGAACTACAACATCAGCATTAAAATGGAACAAAACGTCTGATCATTTCATGACATTCATTCAAACCAATTTCTTTCTTCCCTCTCTCTCTCACCGTCCTACTGGCCAATTAGAGTGATTTGTTTCGTTTAAGTTCACATTTCTGCATCATCACTTTTTCGTTTGAAGTGAAACAAACACTGAAACAACAAAGTGTTCTTCGTGGCGTAAAGGAGAAAGTAGTCCCAGCTGTCACCAGTCTAGTAATAACAATAACTTTGAATAGTACTCTGATACATATGTTTGCTATACTAAAAAAGTCTTTAGACTGTTATTGATAATTTAAATAATAAGTACTTTAGTAAATCATATCTTTCTCTCTTTCTAACGCCTTCATGTAAAGAAGTACCTGTTGTTGTTTTCAAAGAGTTGATCATTTGATGACAGAACTGACAGAAAGAGAGCCTACAGTCATCTCATAACTATGTGAGTAGTTGCCCAAATGGGTTACTCCAGAAAGCAGTGTCTACTGGTAATCAGTTTGACAACACTTAAACTTCATTTCAACTTAATGAGATCATCAATAAATTATATGAACTTACCTATAGAAACATGTGATAAGTTTGAAATACCTGTCAGGGAACGATTGCTTCAGAGAGCTACCAAATATCATCGAAAAGTAAGTGTGCGTCGCGATGGAAAACTTGATTGAAAACAACGATCTCTTGCTGGTACAGCGATTAGGGTCTTTAGAATGGGTTATTGTCTAAATAGGTATTGTAATAACTTAAGTGAGGCAACTCAACGAGGCACTATATCTTTATTTACACGACATCACAAGTTCATAAAACATCATCTTTCTTAGGCACAGTCTTTTCACTTCGGATCTCAACTTGGGCGGAAATCGTTCTCCTCTCTTCCTAATGTTGACATCCTTTTTAGTCTAGTTTATCACAGTGCGCACCTTCTAGCTTAGATGTCGGTGCGCATGGCTGGGTTATAACATTGCCCCCTTCTTAGAGCTTTACGTCCCGAAAAGAAACAGTGCAGTGGAGCTTTGACAGTTCAGGTGGAGGTCGATCGGTGGGAACCACAGACGTTAGGGTGCCTGTTGCCCACAAAGCCATCTGCACAGTTTCCCGTGGTCGTCGCTTCCTCTTCTTCCAGTTGGCCAGTCTACGCTTGAGGCGATATCATGGTTGCTGCTTCGACCTCATGACGATAGTCGCTGATGCCAGCCAGCTGACACATGGAGTGTTAGTGGAGGTCAGGGTTGCCAGCCACGTAACACAAATGGAGGTTGTGGCAATCACTGTTGTTCTAAGACGCTGAGTCAGCGGACCTTTTCCATGGACGTGTCGTGACACAGTTGTAGGCCCACAGCTAGCCATGGTTTCAAGAACATAGTCTTTCGCAGCTTCATCTGTAAAGTATGCCCATGAAGCATCCTTGTAATGTTCATCCACCACTACATCAGGTTTTGCTGGGATTAATTCACCACCGTTCAAGTCACTTTCACTGATGTGGGCAGAAGTACACATTTCTGTCAAGTTCAGGTCTTGCAGCTGGGTTTCTTGGCATGGGCACTGTCCCCGCAGGATGCCGTATATACAGTTCATGTCAATCGCCTGGATGTAGTTGCCAAGTATGGAGTTCTCTCTTATGTCGCTTCCAAAGTCAAATTCGTTGATTCTGCCTAGGCCATTGTTGGGGCCCGTATTCGCTATTTCACCCGACGACATCCAAGGCAAGGAATCAGAAACGGTCTTGAGGCTTTCATGGTTTGAGTTCTTATCAAAGATACTGACAGATAAACAGCATAGCAACCAGCTTGGACGCAGACCCAACGTTGTCTTGATCTGTCCGGCTCGTTGCAGGTATACCAGGAACAAAAGTTTCAGGCTCATAACAGACTTCTCTAGTTTCTTCATTTGCTTCTTTTCTTTCAATTCTGCACATCCCATTGAGATCGCCGCAGCAATCGTTGTCACGTTTCTCGCCATGAAAGTCATCCCCGCCAGACTTGCCCACAGCTCAGTCACAGACAGCGCTCCAATCCCCAGTGCCTACATCACCACTGTTTGTACAGCCACAGTCCTGACCAGGCAACTGCTCCTTCCCTAATGAGTTTATTCCTCCTTTTGCTTGCGACTCAATTTTATCACTTTGGTCTATTTGACCTTCTACTTGCAATACACTTTCATCTACTTTGTTCAACATTATGTTCCTGCTCATGTTTTCCATCGTGTTCAGTTGTTCATTAAATGCATCCACAAAGTCCTGGATCTTGCCAACGAACTCAACAATCCCAAGTTCAATTTCAAATGTGTAGGTCTCCGGATCTTCTTCTTCATTGATCAGAGCTTGCCGCAGACGAGCCGTGCGCGATTCCCTGCTACCGAGGGATTTTAAACCTCGGTCCCGAAGCTCTTGTCTTATCTCTTTAATTTAGAGCTGATGTAATAGCTTCAAATATGTCATTGTAATTAAAGCCTACCTCCTCTCGTTGAGTTGCCTATAATCCCACTTCTGACACCAATTGTAATAACTTAAGTGAGGCAACTCAACGAGGCACATATATCTTTATTTACATGACATCACAAGTTCATAAAACATCATCTTTCTTAGGCACAGTCTTTTCACTTCGGATCTCAACTTGGGCGGAAATCGTTCTCTCCTCTCTTCCTAATGTTGACATCCTTTTTAGTCTAGTTTATCACAGTGCGCACCTTCTAGCTTAGATGTCTGTGCGCATGGCTGGGTTATAACAGTATTAAAAAAAAAGAGAAAAAAAAAGCACACTAAGAAATGGACAAGATCAACATTGCTGAGTCTAAGACTAGATTCTAAGGATCGCGGAGAAACGACAACATGGCGGATAACATGATGACCTACAGATCTTATTTAGTGTCTTGGTTTT
This sequence comes from Biomphalaria pfeifferi, assembly GCA_030265305.1. NCBI lineage: Eukaryota > Metazoa > Mollusca > Gastropoda > Planorbidae > Biomphalaria > Biomphalaria pfeifferi. The sequence goes on along the minus strand of JASAOG010000044.1, from coordinate 2,230,832 downwards.
AAAAAAAAAGTATATATTTAAAGAACTTGTTGTATATGGTTAGAAAAAAGAGTGTTGAATTGTTGATTCTGTAACGTAGAGGTGTTGAATCATTGATGATGTAGTATGGTTGGATGAAAGTGATCTGAATATATAAAGCTTCTGAATCAAAGATGATATGGGGCTGTGTATTTTATCATAGATGATATGGGGCTGTGTGTTTAATCATAGATGATATGGGGCTGTGTATTTTATCATAGATGATATGGGGCTGTGTATTTTATCATAGATGATATGGGGCTGTGTATTTTATCATAGATGATATGGGGCTGTGTATTTTATCATAGATGATATGGGGCTGTGTATTTTATCATAGATGATATGGGGCTGTGTATTTTATCATAGATGACTGAGTAGAGTGAGATATTGAGAAGCTATTGATCTATTGATTTGAATCATAGATGACAAGGTGATGTATTGGTTATCGATCTTTAACATCAGAATTTCACTTATGATGATGTATTGGCATTAAAAATTGATCAACAGTTGATCTGTGTCAAAGTGTTGATCCTATGGAGATATATTGAATTTAGATAATCTCAAATCTCATGCATGGATATTTAAAGTTGAAACGTTTTGGTTATCAATTACAGACCTTTAGTAGACGTGTTGGCGAAATAAAAACTTAGATGACCAAGTTGGGGTTTAGAGGTATTGACAACATGAAGATGTATTGGTGTCACTGGCGTAGCCAGGATTTTTTTTAAGGGGGAGGGTTTGGGGGGAATTTTTTCTCACCCCCCCCCCTCCGCGAAAAAAAAAATTATTTATGTGTGTGTGTGTACATCATCTTTATTACATTCCGCTTCATTCTTTCGGAAGACGTTTATTGTGCCCTAGAATAAGTTCTTCCTGGAGTTAGTGGAAAAATTGTAGATTCCCCACCTTTGCCAGCAAGGGTGTCTGGGGGAGCTTTGCCGTCAAGCTGTTTCAATAAAAATCTTTCACTGGTAATGTCTGAAGCCTCTTCCCACCTGCTCTGAGGACCTCCATGAATGTGTGGCGCCAAGTTGTACTAGGATGCCATCGCATTTCTTCTTATGGGTAATTCATTTTGTCGGAGAACATGCCTCGCAAACCTTATGCGACGCTCTATCACAATCTTACTAAGGGGTCAACTCCCACTTCGGCATAGGATTTCCTTGATTTAGACCCGATCTCTATAACTGACTCCTAAAATCTGTCTTAGCCATCTTTGTTGAGCCACAATTAGTATTTTTCAATTTCGGCAAATCACTATTCACTGCACTTTATTAATGGAGCCCTGCCACTGGTAGAAATGTGTAACTGTAGTTTGTTTTAGAATAATATTGAAGATTGAGGTTTTCTACCTCAAAACACTCTGTTGGGGAATTTTAAACTCAAAACCATCTGGAAGGGTTTTAAATTTTAAAAACTGAGTCAAAACCCATTAAGCTACGCTCATAACATTTTGAGTACGTAATTAGCTTTTTTTATATTGAAGAGTTATTTTTTAGCTTCTAACCCTGCTGAAGAGAGGGGGGGGGGGTAAACTCAAAACCCCTTTGGCTACTCTCATAGAGTGTGTAGTTTGCTTTTTTTTTTTTATATTGAAGAGGGGTTTTATCGTAAATTGTTCTCTTGGAATTTGGGGATTGTCGTTTGCATTTTTTGTTTGTTTTGTTTTATAGAAGAGTGTGATTTAACTGAAAAAACCTCTGGTAAGGGGTTTTCAACTCAAAATCCCCTTGCTTGTGCTGGGGCAAGTGATGGTTTAGTATTAAAATCTCACCTAAAATAAACAAAATCAAAGCAAAAAATCAGTCACTAAATTCGATCCCCCCTGCAGGGGGGCATTTCATTTCGGGGGGGGGGGGGGTGAACCCCAACCCCCCCCCCCCCCAGGCTACGCCCATGATTGGTGTTAATTATTATCGTTAGAAAGCTGGGAAAATACTGGGGTAATACTGATTATTACTTGAAAATACTGGCGTAATACTGAACATTACTTGAAAATACTGGCGTAATACTGAACATGACGTGAAAATAATGGCGAAATACTGAACATTACTTGAAAATACTGGCGTAATACTGAACATTATTTGAAAATACTTGGGTAATACTGAACATTACTTGAAAACGCTGGCGTAACATTGAACATTACTTGACGATGTACTAAACTGAAAATACTGGGGTAATACTGGTGTCCTGATGTTTAACTGAAGTTCAAGCAGATCTCAAGATGTACGTATGTCTTTGACAAGAACTTGCTTTGTATGGTGAGATGTGTGGCTGAATGGTAAAAACTACTTGGCTACCCATCAAAGTTCGAATCCCGACTGTTGTGTGTCTGCTGATCGCCTGCCACACGGAAACCTTTTCTAGATTACCCTACACACACACACTTGTGTGTAATGCCTGGAAGTGTCGTTTAACACCTGGCTATTTATCACGACAAGAAAACAACAGACAATGGCAAATGTCCTGCTGATAGGTCGATCAACTTTAGTGTCACGTGATCACCTATGCGTTCACATAAGTATATTTGAAAAAAAAAACATGCTTAGTTTTCAGTACTTATAAAGACAGATGACTATTTCATTGTCACGTTTTCTTGAATGTGACAGTGTTAAATTTAGAAATAGAAATTACGCAACCAAGGAAAAAAAAAAGATTTGCGCCAATCAGTTTGCACTACGTACACACCTCTATTGTACAAACGTGGAAGCAGGTCATTATCACCTAATGTTAGGTCCATAGCACTGACAGCGTAACACAATATAGAGCAAGTGATGGCTGCAAAATAGGATTCGTTATGGTTCTTATAGTAACATTAGACTGCAAAACACACATCTTTTTTTACTAAGCCTTGACGTTGATTCGTTCAATAATCAAGTTTTAGGGCTTATAATAACATAAAAACGACAATTAAAATGACTCTCTCTCTTGTCCCTCGTATAGGGAGTCTAGTTGACTGGAGTGGACTCTTGATAGAGACACTTCCTAATCCGACACACTCAGTAGTTGGACGAGACGCCGACGTAGACGTAACCAATGTGTACTGTAGTACGTTTTGTGTTTTAGACTCTATAGGTAGAGTTTCAATTGTCATTTAATAGAGTGAAAGTGAACAAAAGCTGAAATCGTATGTTTTATTTCTTGATCAATATATCTGTCACTGGCCAAGTACTAAATCTGTAGAATGAAGATTTCAAGCAAACTAGGAAATAATTTCTCCATTTCCTACTCACCTACGCATTGTTATAGAATACCTAGAACTGATTCAGGCAAGGTGTGAAATGTTGATTTAGAGACGTATTTTACTATAAATATAACTTTATCAGAATTTCTATTCCCCAGTAGTCTAAATGATTTAGTCCTGTGATTTAAAATGTGGAGTTTGTTTAATTACGACTGTCTAAATGTGTATGCTGTGTATAACGTTGCTGTGCTAGGTAAATTGTTGATACGAAAGATATTTCCTATTACGTTGAGGTGAAAGGGTGAAAGAGCAGAATATGTTATCAAGGCAAATACGACTACTAAGATGGACTAGATATTGATTTATAAGTTGATAAAACGTTTTGTAGCCATGATCGTGGAAAAGACAAGTTAATATAAGTTAATTTATCATGTTTAACAAAGCTTCAGTGCAATTCACTCTTTGTCTGAAATATTGACAAAGAGTTCGCCATTTAAAAAAAAAAAGAGCGTGTACCGGTATACAATAAGTTTACCTGTCTTCAAAGTAAACTTTATCATTGAAACTGTGAGCTATGTTAGAATCAAAATAAATGATATTTAAGATAAGATAAGATACTTTTATTGATCCAATCAAATGGAAATTCAGTTTGACTACAATTGACAATAGCTATAAGGTGTTTTCTCATTTAAATGCATGCCTCCATAATCCCTCCTTTATAGAGCGATTAATTTAGTCTTAATAACCAGTAATTGGAAAATTTATAAAAAAAGAATTTTTTTTTATCCTCATCCATGCCACAACCTACCATCGAGAGTAAATCCTGGTTAAGCGAATGTATCAATCTCCCAGACTTTATTATATTTTAATGATATGCCTTTAGATTTAATACGTTGCGCAAAATGTTCCTGAACATTCCTAATTTATTAAACTATTCAATAATATGATGCCACAGACCTATATATATATATATATATATATATATATATATATATATATATATATATATAATACCTAGACTGAAAATGGAGATCTCGTTACCCTACACAAAATGTCTGCAACAAGACGTTGTTTTGTAAAGTAGTTACAAGAAGTAAAGTTGCTTTTGTTTACCCTAAACCCTAATGTTTAGATTTAGATCTAGTAGAGTCCAAGTAATGAAATACTCTCCTCTTATTGTCATTTTCTTCTTACTTTACCATGCACAGGTGGCTTCATTATCATCCATATTAATGTTACAGTGACTCGTGAAGGATGTGTGCATGTATGAAGGATGTGTGCATGTGTGAAGGATGTGTGCATGTATGAAGGATGTGTGCATGTGTGAAGGGTGTGTGCATGTGTAAAGGATATGTGCATGTGTGAAGGATGTGTGCATGTGTGAAGAATGTGTGCATGTGTGAAGGGTGTGTGCATGTGTGAAGGATGTGTGCATATATGAAGTGTGTGTGCATGTGTGAAGGGTGTGTGCATGTGTAAAGGATATGTGCATGTGTGAAGGATGTGTGCATGTGTGAAGGATGTGTGCATATGTGAAGGATGTGTGCATTGGTGAAGGATGTGTGCATGTGTAAAGGATGTGTGCATGTGTGAAGAATGTGTGCATGTGTGAAGGATGTGTGTATGTGTGAAGGATCTGTGCATATGTGAAGGATGTGTGCAAGTGTAAAGAATGTGTGCATGTGTGAAGGATGTGTGCAAGTGTAAAGAATGTGTGCATGTGTGAAGGATGTGTGCATGTGTGAAGGATGTGTGCATGTGTGAAGGATGTGTGTGTGTGTGAAGGATGTGTGCATGTGTGAAGGATCTGTGCATATGTGAAGGGTGTGTGCATGTGTGAAGGATGTGTGTATGTGTGAAGGATGTGTGCATATGTGAAGGGTATGTGCATGTGTGAAGGATGTGTGTATGTGTGAAGGATGTGTGCATGTGTGAAGGATGTATGTTTGTGTGATATTTTTATTTACCTATTTGTATTTGCACTATAAAATTAATAAAATGGCAGCATGTTTGTTGATTGTCCTTTGTGTAATCCCAACGATATGAGTCCACACAATAATAAATACAATTTCCATACATCATTAAATTGCCTAGTTCCTCATGTTTCTTCTATTCCAGAGAGTGATTTAAACGCCGGTCACTTTTCAAGAGGTACGAAAGGAGGTGGGTGATTTAGATCGTGAGTCATGCAGCCAAGCAACGCCCGCCAAGTCCAACAACTGGACACAGGCAGACATGACGTAGGAGAACATTTGGACGCATACCAAATAAACGGAGTTGTTTTTTTTCCCACTCTGTGCATTGAGTTCCTGAATTAATAGTTTAATAGTTAGGGCACGTCACGTGATCGGCCGACTTTTTCTAATATGCTGAGTTTATCCATCGACCACTTGTTGGAGGAATAGGTCGATGCTGTCGTCTGCTACTGCAACGCCCTGGAGATTCTCGTGACCTTTGCAGATGCTGATAACATTTTTTTTTATTGGTAAAACATTCCAATAGTCACTAGAAGTAAAGAATTGCTTTAGTTTTTTAACTGCATTTTTTTGTTTCAAATCTAGGTCACGTCAATCGGTACTGTGACTTTTTGATAGTCACGATTCAGATGCCGGTATCGATTCTATTTATTGCTCTCGCAAAAATTTTGAATATATATTCCTGTTTGTGAAAGAGGAAACAATAATATATGTGAACAGCTAAATTCGTTACAAAGTCATAAATACAGAAAATATATAAACATAAAGCTTTGCATTCTTATAGATCTTTATATTATCATACAGCGTTTGAATCATTACACTAACATATAGGAATATCATAAATTGCTAATAAATGGACTAAATTTTCTTAAACAAAATATCTGTACACTACTCTTAAGTAAAGTTCCCCTTTCAGACATTGCGATCATGTTAAGGTCATCTGTTTCTTTGGTCAACGGTTAACAAGCAAGGTATCATGTGGCCAGCACAACGACCAAACACCTATTTTCCCCAACTAAAGTCAGATACCCAGGTTCAGAAACCAAGTGCTTAACCACTCAGCCACCGCGCCCCTTACAGGACTCTCTAATAGAATGTTTTTGGATTATAGAACAAGAAATTTTAGGTTAAAATTCATCAAACAAATTTAAACAAACGATTTCGTCAATCTCAAAGCGAAGAAGAATTGGAATCGAGTCTGACATCGGCACTCAATTGTTGATAGTAGTTATCTAACCCAAAATCCTGTGTAGTTTTTTTTTTCTTTCTTTTGTTCACATCTAGGACAAGTCATTAGGTACAAGAGTATTTATCTACTTGCACTATTGTCATGATAGGATATGTCACTTCATTAGAATAGCAGTCAGGGGCGAGTTATGTAGCGTTATATTTTTGACATTTTATTTCATAGGAACTGAATCGTTCAAATCCCGCTGCTCAAAACTGACAGGGTACCATAGTCTTGTTTAACTCGTAGCCTTTTTTGTCCACCTTGGCAAAGACAAATTTAGTTTTAATGCATTCTAGTCGATACGATGGGCACATAGTAGCCATGAAAGTAATGATAAGATGTCCACTGCTCATAAAATTTTGGTGATAAAATTATATTTTTTAAAACTGTAAAACAAATTTTTCCATGCGGTTCCATAGTCTGATCACGCATTCTAGTGGTGACTATCTTCATTCTAGTGGTGACTATCTTCATTCTAGTGGTGACTATCTCGGTCAAGAGAATTGACTCCTTTACTCTTGGAAGATGTCATTTTAAACATTTATTTCTAGATTCTCAAATGTTTCAATATTTGCTCCTGCGAAGTTCAGACAGAAGAACGAGATAGATCATCATGGCGTCGTGCTGTGAAAACTGGCGCACAAATCGCAGAGGACTGCGCTGATTGAAGAGAATCTTCAGAGAAAATAAGCAAGGCTAATGACCCACGTGTCAGGTTGAGGAGGTATTTAGGTTGTTTAATAGCTTACAAAATTAAGGTCTCGAGGTTCAACCTTACAAGAACATCATTCACACACAGTCGTGCATAGAGTAACCAACCATGTGAATGGATTTAAATAACAAAATTATGAATTTAATTCTATAATACTGATATATTATTATTATTATTATTATGTATATGTACAATGAGAATGATAGAATGGTGAATAGATAATGGTATATACATTAATATATTAATAAACAGATATAAGCACCGTGTTACTGATACAAACTTGTCAACATGGTTTCATAGTAAACCAGACGCTGACTGATGATGTCACTCTACTGACGACATCGGCGATGTTAGAGTTAGAATTCAACTGATCCACAACTGGCACAAACTGACACTCACATCGTCAACGGTCGACAATCTGACAAAGACACTCAAGATTGTAGTAGATACTTCGAAGAAGATAATGCACATCAACATTGGCAAAGAATCGAGTTCAGTAATACACTCCGACATTGGCACCCTATGTACAAAATAAACACAAAACTCAACTTCTACTCTAAAACTAGAAATAGTAACAACGTCATAAAACATATAATAAGAGATGTCACAAACGAAGTAACTCACCCCAAACGGGGGTCCAAAAATCCTACCGACTAATAAGTCCAAGGAAATAAGACTTGTTTAAATAAACTTTTACGGTCCAACACACCGTCCATTTCAACCAACTTCAGAGGGTGAACTGCCTCATGACAAAGAATGACCAATAAACGTCACCGTTTGACGTAGCAAACTATTCAAAAGTAAAATACAAGGCTCTCTCGACATGGACAAGGATTACGAGTAGAGGAAAAAGAAACTTAACAGAGTTGGGAGAAAGCAAAAGACACTTGTCCAAATTAATCGTGACAACAAGCTCTAGCTGGACTAATATACCCAGTGTGCAGCCGAACATTCCGGACTCACATAGGTCTCACCAGCCACATGAGGAGGCACAAAATCACAGTGTAAGTCCCTCAGCCCCCAGGATGATATATATATTTATATATATATATATATACAGTGCTTTTTTTAGTGACGGTACGCACCGGTATATTCTAAATGGTCTGTTAAGGAGGACGAAAATCCCTTGAGGACACATTTTCCAATGTTACTTGCGTCTGAATGTATTGCTTTTAATTAATATATTCAACCCTAAACCTATTGGGAATCTTGAAACATCTCAAGCTGATTCTAACGTGTTCCACGACCTACTTATTTTCAGAGAAACTGCAAAAACATAGTCGCTTAGTGTACATTTAGCTATCATAGTGGCCCTCAAGTACTTAGATGAGATACCTTGTTAAGAATCTAATAAATTTACTGTCAATAAAGAAACAAGATTTTAGAAGTGACAACTTTTATAGACTCCAATTCGATCTCATTATTTGAAAAGTAACATTAAAACCACATTGTTTGGTATAACTCGCAAATATAATGATATATCTTAGCATAACCTACAACAGCAGTTTTCTCTGGGCCCATCAATACGACATGTCCTAAGCACATACCACACGACTATGCAGCCATCCATAATTTGCAATATCCGTTCGTGAAAGAGTCAAAACTATTAGAACAATATGTACTGGTGGAGTGGGAAAGGGGAAGTTTGTATACTATTATTACTATATACGTGTATACCATAAATTTGATTTAGTGAAAACAGCATGTTTATTATTTTTAATAACTTTTATTTTATAAATTATGTTAAGATTCTAGCGCCAAAGTGACTACTCCAAAGCTGCTAGCGCCAATATGGCTGCGTCAAAAAGTCGCTTACCCATCCTAAGCAATGATGCACACCAGGCTTAAATCGATTATTATGGAAAAGGTACAGATCGATTAGATCAAGCTGAGATCATGAACAAGGGAAACAACTTTTAAGTAAGGTATTTTTAGCATTTTGGACAGAGAAATATATTACAAACTAGATTTGACTTATGTCATGCTCAAGACAAAGGCCATGAAACTTAGTTATCTCTTGCCAGGCACGCTTAACTCACAGAATCTAAGGGTATTTCTTTTCCATCTATTTCTATTTCTGGAAGTTTCAAACAAACATCAAACTTATAATGCAATACTTTTTTGTTGTTGTTTTATATGTATTTCCATTTGAGTTTTCCACATGCGCCTTGTTAGCCCTTTTGACGTCTTCCTGACGATACTGATATTTATTCATTTTGCTTAATTTCTTTTTGGATTAATATCAAATTATTTTTCAATTGATGTCCTTTGGTTTACACATATTATTTAGTAGTAGAAAACAAGAAAAGAATAATGAGGTTAATGCATCGTCTTTCATTTTGCCCATGTTTTTTTTTTTATTGTTAACAGCTGGCCGCTAGTGAGACGTACTTTGAAGACAAATAGAGAACCGCTGACACACTCAGCCATACAACTTGAAAATTGAGACAAGATCGATACCGCTCGAAGATAATGAACGAGCCTTTGCTTGGTTGGCTGATGGTATATCGATACAACGCATTCTACTCACGTCTGCTGCATCAAGAGCTTTTTTTTTATATATATAAAATATTAAGTCTACACTTTAAAACAACAACAACAACAAAATGATCCTGCTGTGTTCCACCTCCAACTAAGAGTCTAGAGGGGGGAAAAGAGATTTTTATTAAACTGTGCAGTCCAATAATTTTGTTGTGTATTCGTCGTTTCCTAGATACGGTATCGGGCTAGCACGCGCCAGACGAATGGAATGTAGGTCACCGTGGCTTTAAAGCCTAAAAATAGCCTGATACCTTTTGGGAATGGATTTTTTTTATCGGAAATTTATGAAGATTTTTTTTAGAGTGCATCCAATAGATGGCGCCTTCAGAATGACTACAGTAAGGGCTATGGGTAGGATTTGAGGCAGAATAGATGAGTACAGTGATAGTCATTCAGACTCAACAATTGTTTTAAAGTTATTTTTAACGTTATGTTTTACTGGGAATGGAGCGAAGTAGGGAAAAAAAAAGGGTTTGAAAGAATATCTAGCACAAGTGTGAAGGCATTCATTCAAAATAGTCTGCGATCGGAAATGTTTGTGAATGGTTTTAACAACGACATTAAGTTGTTTCTGTTGAGCATTTGGTACCACAATGAGCCCTACGCTGAGACATCTACAGTTGAGATTTCTGCTGCTAAGAGATATAGTAACAGAATGGTCCAACTTAGTCACTACAGGAAGTGACGTCAAATAAGTAGATTTCCCTTATGAGAAAAGAGTCCTTGTAATCACAACAAATTTCCGTAAGGATCAATACAGCAGTCTTAGTCTTAGTCTTAAATGTGTGGTTTAAAGAAATTTGAGTGTAATTGATCTTGGCCATAATAACATCAAATATCATGGAGCTCTTTAGAAGTACTATACCTTTATGCTACTTAGTATCTCATAGATTACAGTTACCATTAGAAAGATGATTAGCGTTTGAAAATACAAAATTATGAACACAAAAATGGCCATGACCCACATGCCTGTAAGCAAAAAGAAACGAAGAAAGTTAGAGAAGTTCAAAGCCCGGAGATGCTTGAAAAAAGCTTTTGGTTGTTACATTCATTTTCACATCTCCTTTGAGGACGCTGGTGACAGATTTGAAGCCAATAGCGACGATCTTTCAACGATTGCATTATAAAGTTAAACTTGAGTGCTACGGGCATACAGCCACCCAATTAGTTCTCATGACAGGATAATCCTTTTAGAGTACTGTATCAGAAACAAGGCAACAGTGTAAAAAAAAAAAGCGATGTATTTCCTTCCAGAGTACTAAAGCCGGCCCTGCTTCCTGATACCATACAGCAGTGTTTCTCAAAATGAGATACGCGGAACTCCAGGGGTCTTCAGAAAGATGAAAAAAATACAGTTAAAAATTTAAAATTAAAACAATTAATCCGATCGGATAACTTGAAGCCATCATTACTGGTTGTATGTTACGTACTATTTTGAGACGACCTAAATTGAAGATAGCAAGACTTGAAGACATTCTCTCTTGAAATATCTACAAACGAGGAATCAAAGTTACCACAAATTCTACATTACGTCATTGTCAAGAAGTTCCCGACTTCTTGTTTTGTACAACGTGGATTCATTCCTCATCACAATTTTTAATAATTACTCATAAAATATCATGAACCCATCACAATTTTAATAAATACTCATAAAATATCATGAACCCATCACAATTTTTTAAAATACTCATAAAATATCATGAGCCTCATCACAATTTTAATAAATACTCATAAAATATCATGAGCCTCATCACAATTTTAATAAATACTCATAAAATATCATGAACCTCATCACAATTTTAATAAATACTCATAAAATATCATGAGCCTCATCACAATTTTAATAAATACTCATAAAATATCATGAACCTCATCACAATTTTAATAAATACTCATAAAATATCATGAACCTCATCACAATTTTAATAAATACTCATAAAATATCATGAACCCCATCACAATTTTAATAAATACTCATAAAATATCATGAGCCTCATCACAATTTTAATAAATACTCATAAAATATCATGAACCTCATCACAATTTTAATAAATACTCATAAAATATCATGAACTTCATCACAATTGTAATAAATACTCAAAAAATATCATGAGCCTCATCACAATTTTAATAAATACTCATAAAATATCATGAACCCCATCACAATTTTAATAAATACTCATAAAATATCATGAACCCATCACAATTTTAATAAATACAATTTTAATAAATACTCAAAAAATATCATGAGCCTCATCACAACTTTAATAAATACTCATAAAATATCATGAACCTCATCACAATTTTAATAAATACTCATAAAATATCATGAACCTCATCACAATTTTAATAAATACTCATAAAATATCATGAACCTCATCACAATTTTAAAAAATATTCATAAAATATCATGAACATCACAATTTTAATAAATACTCATAAAATATCATGAACCTCATCACAATTTTAATAAATACTCATAAAATATCATGAGCCTCATCACAATTTTAATAAATTCTCATAAAATATCATGAGCCTCATCACAATTTTAATAAATACTCATAAAATATCATGAACCTCATCACAATTTTAATAAATACTCATAAAATATCATGAACCTCATCACAATTTTAAAAAATACTCATAAAATATCATGAACATCACAATTTTAATAAATACTCATAAAATATCATGAGCCTCATCACAATTTTAATAAATTCTCATAAAATATCATGAGCCTCATCACAATTTTAATAAATACTCATAAAATATCATGAGCCTCATCACAATTTTAATAAATTCTCATAAAATATCATGAGCCTCATCACAATTTTAATAAATACTCATAAAATATCATGAACCTCATCACAATTTTAATAAATACTCATAAAATATCATGAACCTCATCACAATTTTAATAAATACTCATAAAATATCATGAACTTCATCACAATTGTAATAAATACTCAAAAAATATCATGAGCCTCATCACAATTTTAATAAATACTCATAAAATATCATGAACCTCATCACAATTTTAATAAATACTCATAAAATATCATGAACCTCATCACAATTTTAATAAATACTCATAAAATATCATGAACATCACAATTTTAATAAATACTCATAAAATATCATGAACCTCATCACAATTTTAATAAATACTCATAAAATATCATGAACCTCATCACAATTTTAATAAATACTCATAAAATATCATGAACCTCATCACAATTGTAATAAATACTCATAAAATATCATGAACCTCATCACAATTTTAATAAATACTCATAAAATATCATGAGCCTCATCACAATTTTAATAAATTCTCATAAAATATCATGAGCCTCATCACAATTTTAATAAATACTCATAAAATATCATGAACCTCATCACAATTTTAATAAATACTCATAAAATATCATGAACTTCATCACAATTTTAATAAATACTCAAAAAATATCATGAGCCTCATCACAATTTTAATAAATACTCATAAAATATCATGAACCTCATCACAATTTTAATAAATACTCATAAAATATCATGAACCTCATCACAATTTTAATAAATACTCATAAAATATCATGAACATCACAATTTTAATAAATACTCATAAAATATCATGAACCTCATCACAATTTTAATAAATACTCATAAAATATCATGAGCCTCATCACAATTTTAATAAATTCTCATAAAATATCATGAGCCTCATCACAATTTTAATAAATACTCATAAAATATCATGAACCTCATCACAATTTTAATAAATACTCATAAAATATCATGAACCTCATCACAATTTTAATAAATACTCATAAAATATCATGAGCCTCATCACAATTTTAATAAATTCTCATAAAATATCATGAGCCTCATCACAATTTTAATAAATACTCATAAAATATCATGAACCTCATCACAATTTTAATAAATACTCATAAAATATCATGAACCTCATCACAATTTTAATAAATACTCATAAAATATCATGAACTTCATCACAATTGTAATAAATACTCAAAAAATATCATGAGCCTCATCACAATTTTAATAAATACTCATAAAATATCATGAACCTCATCACAATTTTAATAAATACACATAAAATATCATGAACCTCATCACAATTTTAATAAATACTCATAAAATATCATGAACATCACAATTTTAATAAATACTCATAAAATATCATGAACCTCATCACAATTTTAATAAATACTCATAAAATATCATGAACCTCATCACAATTTTAATAAATACTCATAAAATATCATGAACATCACAATTTTAATAAATACTCATAAAATATCATGAACCTCATCACAATTTTAATAAATACTCATAAAATATCATGAGCCTCATCACAATTTTAATAAATTCTCATAAAATATCATGAGCCTCATCACAATTTTAATAAATACTCATAAAATATCATGAACCTCATCACAATTTTAATAAATACTCATAAAATATCATGAACTTCATCACAATTTTAATAAATACTCAAAAAATATCATGAGCCTCATCACAATTTTAATAAATACTCATAAAATATCATGAACCTCATCACAATTTTAATAAATACTCATAAAATATCATGAACCTCATCACAATTTTAATAAATACTCATAAAATATCATGAACATCACAATTTTAATAAATACTCATAAAATATCATGAACCTCATCACAATTTTAATAAATACTCATAAAATATCATGAGCCTCATCACAATCTTAATAAATTCTCATAAAATATCATGAGCCTCATCACAATTTTAATAAATACTCATAAAATATCATGAACCTCATCACAATTTTAATAAATACTCATAAAATATCATGAGCCTCATCACAATTTTAATAAATTCTCATAAAATATCATGAGCCTCATCACAATTTTAATAAATACTCATAAAATAACATGAACCTCATCACAATTTTAATAAATACTCATAAAATATCATGAACCTCATCACAATTTTAATAAATACTCATAAAATATCATGAACCTCATCACAATTTTAATAAATACTCATAAAATATCATGAACCTCATCACAATTTTAATAAATACTCATAAAATATCATGAACCTCATCACAATTTTAATAAATACTCATAAAATATCATGAACCTCATCACAATTTTAATAAATACTCATAAAATATCATGAACCTCATCACAATTTTAATAAATACTCATAAAATATCATGAACCTCATCACAATTTTAATAAATACTCATAAAATATCATGAACCTCATCACAATTTTAATAAATACTCATAAAATATCATGAACCTCATCACAATTTTAATAAATACTCATAAAATATCATGAGCCTCATCACAATCTTAATAAATTCTCATAAAATATCATGAGCCTCATCACAATTTTAATAAATACTCATAAAATATCATGAACCTCATCACAATTTTAATAAATACTCATAAAATATCATGAGCCTCATCACAATTTTAATAAATTCTCATAAAATATCATGAGCCTCATCACAATTTTAATAAATACTCATAAAATAACATGAACCTCATCACAATTTTAATAAATACTCATAAAATATCATGAACCTCATCACAATTTTAATAAATACTCATAAAATATCATGAACCTCATCACAATTTTAATAAATACTCATAAAATATCATGAACCTCATCACAATTTTAATAAATACTCATAAAATATCATGAACCTCATCACAATTTTAATAAATACTCATAAAATATCATGAACCTCATCACAATTTTAATAAATACTCATAAAATATCATGAACCTCATCACAATTTTAATAAATACTCATAAAATATCATGAACCTTATCACAATTTTAATAAATACTCATAAAATATCATGAACCTCATCACAATTTTAATAAATACTCATAAAATATCATGAACCTCATCACAATTTTAATAAATACTCATAAAATATCATGAACCTCATCACAATTTTAATAAATACTCATAAAATATCATGAACCTCATCACAATTTTAATAAATACTCATAAAATATCATGAACCTCATCACAATTTTAATAAATACTCATAAAATATCATGAACCTCATCACAATTTTAATAAATACTCATAAAATATCATGAGCCTCATCACAATCTTAATAAATTCTCATAAAATATCATGAGCCTCATCACAATTTTAATAAATACTCATAAAATATCATGAACCTCATCACAATTTTAATAAATACTCATAAAATATCATGAGCCTCATCACAATTTTAATAAATTCTCATAAAATATCATGAGCCTCATCACAATTTTAATAAATACTCATAAAATAACATGAACCTCATCACAATTTTAATAAATACTCATAAAATATCATGAACCTCATCACAATTTTAATAAATACTCATAAAATATCATGAACCTCATCACAATTTTAATAAATACTCATAAAATATCATGAACCTCATCACAATTTTAATAAATACTCATAAAATATCATGAACCTCATCACAATTTTAATAAATACTCATAAAATATCATGAACCTCATCACAATTTTAATAAATACTCATAAAATATCATGAACCTCATCACAATTTTAATAAATACTCATAAAATATCATGAACCTTATCACAATTTTAATAAATACTCATAAAATATCATGAACCTCATCACAATTTTAATAAATACTCATAAAATATCATGAACCTCATCACAATTTTAATAAATACTCATAAAATATCATGAACCTCATCACAATTTTAATAAATACTCATAAAATATCATGAACCTTATCACAATTTTAATAAATACTCATAAAATATCATGAACCTCATCACAATTTTAATAAATACTCATAAAATATCATGAACCTCATCACAATTTTAATAAATACTCATAAAATATCATGAACCTCATCACAATTTTAATAAATACTCATAAAATATCATGAACCTTATCACAATTTTAATAAATACTCATAAAATATCATGAACCTCATCACAATTTTAATAAATACTCATAAAATATCATGAACCTCATCACAATTTTAATAAATACTCATAAAATATCATGAACCTCATCACAATTTTAATAAATACTCATAAAATATCATGAACCTCATCACAATTTTAATAAATACTCATAAAATATCATGAACCTCATCACAATTTTAATAAATACTCATAAAATATCATGAGCCTCATCACAATCTTAATAAATTCTCATAAAATATCATGAGCCTCATCACAATTTTAATAAATACTCATAAAATATCATGAACCTCATCACAATTTTAATAAATACTCATAAAATATCATGAGCCTCATCACAATTTTAATAAATTCTCATAAAATATCATGAGCCTCATCACAATTTTAATAAATACTCATAAAATAACATGAACCTCATCACAATTTTAATAAATACTCATAAAATATCATGAACCTCATCACAATTTTAATAAATACTCATAAAATATCATGAACCTCATCACAATTTTAATAAATACTCATAAAATATCATGAACCTCATCACAATTTTAATAAATACTCATAAAATATCATGAACCTCATCACAATTTTAATAAATACTCATAAAATATCATGAACCTCATCACAATTTTAATAAATACTCATAAAATATCATGAACCTCATCACAATTTTAATAAATACTCATAAAATATCATGAACCTCATCACAATTTTAATAAATACTCATAAAATATCATGAACCTCATCACAATTTTAATAAATACTCATAAAATATCATGAACCTCATCACAATTTTAATAAATACTCATAAAATATCATGAACCTCATCACAATTGTAATAAATACTCATAAAATATCATGAACCTCATCACAATTTTAATAAATACTCATAAAATATCATGAGCCTCATCACAATTTTAATAAATTCTCATAAAATATCATGAGCCTCATCACAATTTTAATAAATACTCATAAAATATCATGAACCTCATCACAATTTTAATAAATACTCATAAAATATCATGAACTTCATCACAATTTTAATAAATACTCAAAAAATATCATGAGCCTCATCACAATTTTAATAAATACTCATAAAATATCATGAACCTCATCACAATTTTAATAAATACTCATAAAATATCATGAACCTCATCACAATTTTAATAAATACTCATAAAATATCATGAACATCACAATTTTAATAAATACTCATAAAATATCATGAACCTCATCACAATTTTAATAAATACTCATAAAATATCATGAGCCTCATCACAATTTTAATAAATTCTCATAAAATATCATGAGCCTCATCACAATTTTAATAAATACTCATAAAATATCATGAACCTCATCACAATTTTAATAAATACTCATAAAATATCATGAACCTCATCACAATTTTAATAAATACTCATAAAATATCATGAGCCTCATCACAATTTTAATAAATTCTCATAAAATATCATGAGCCTCATCACAATTTTAATAAATACTCATAAAATATCATGAACCTCATCACAATTTTAATAAATACTCATAAAATATCATGAACCTCATCACAATTTTAATAAATACTCATAAAATATCATGAACTTCATCACAATTGTAATAAATACTCAAAAAATATCATGAGCCTCATCACAATTTTAATAAATACTCATAAAATATCATGAACCTCATCACAATTTTAATAAATACACATAAAATATCATGAACCTCATCACAATTTTAATAAATACTCATAAAATATCATGAACATCACAATTTTAATAAATACTCATAAAATATCATGAACCTCATCACAATTTTAATAAATACTCATAAAATATCATGAACCTCATCACAATTTTAATAAATACTCATAAAATATCATGAACATCACAATTTTAATAAATACTCATAAAATATCATGAACCTCATCACAATTTTAATAAATACTCATAAAATATCATGAGCCTCATCACAATTTTAATAAATTCTCATAAAATATCATGAGCCTCATCACAATTTTAATAAATACTCATAAAATATCATGAACCTCATCACAATTTTAATAAATACTCATAAAATATCATGAACTTCATCACAATTTTAATAAATACTCAAAAAATATCATGAGCCTCATCACAATTTTAATAAATACTCATAAAATATCATGAACCTCATCACAATTTTAATAAATACTCATAAAATATCATGAACCTCATCACAATTTTAATAAATACTCATAAAATATCATGAACATCACAATTTTAATAAATACTCATAAAATATCATGAACCTCATCACAATTTTAATAAATACTCATAAAATATCATGAGCCTCATCACAATCTTAATAAATTCTCATAAAATATCATGAGCCTCATCACAATTTTAATAAATACTCATAAAATATCATGAACCTCATCACAATTTTAATAAATACTCATAAAATATCATGAGCCTCATCACAATTTTAATAAATTCTCATAAAATATCATGAGCCTCATCACAATTTTAATAAATACTCATAAAATAACATGAACCTCATCACAATTTTAATAAATACTCATAAAATATCATGAACCTCATCACAATTTTAATAAATACTCATAAAATATCATGAACCTCATCACAATTTTAATAAATACTCATAAAATATCATGAACCTCATCACAATTTTAATAAATACTCATAAAATATCATGAACCTCATCACAATTTTAATAAATACTCATAAAATATCATGAACCTCATCACAATTTTAATAAATACTCATAAAATATCATGAACCTCATCACAATTTTAATAAATACTCATAAAATATCATGAACCTCATCACAATTTTAATAAATACTCATAAAATATCATGAACCTCATCACAATTTTAATAAATACTCATAAAATATCATGAACCTCATCACAATTTTAATAAATACTCATAAAATATCATGAGCCTCATCACAATCTTAATAAATTCTCATAAAATATCATGAGCCTCATCACAATTTTAATAAATACTCATAAAATATCATGAACCTCATCACAATTTTAATAAATACTCATAAAATATCATGAGCCTCATCACAATTTTAATAAATTCTCATAAAATATCATGAGCCTCATCACAATTTTAATAAATACTCATAAAATAACATGAACCTCATCACAATTTTAATAAATACTCATAAAATATCATGAACCTCATCACAATTTTAATAAATACTCATAAAATATCATGAACCTCATCACAATTTTAATAAATACTCATAAAATATCATGAACCTCATCACAATTTTAATAAATACTCATAAAATATCATGAACCTCATCACAATTTTAATAAATACTCATAAAATATCATGAACCTCATCACAATTTTAATAAATACTCATAAAATATCATGAACCTCATCACAATTTTAATAAATACTCATAAAATATCATGAACCTTATCACAATTTTAATAAATACTCATAAAATATCATGAACCTCATCACAATTTTAATAAATACTCATAAAATATCATGAACCTCATCACAATTTTAATAAATACTCATAAAATATCATGAACCTCATCACAATTTTAATAAATACTCATAAAATATCATGAACCTCATCACAATTTTAATAAATACTCATAAAATATCATGAACCTCATCACAATTTTAATAAATACTCATAAAATATCATGAGCCTCATCACAATCTTAATAAATTCTCATAAAATATCATGAGCCTCATCACAATTTTAATAAATACTCATAAAATATCATGAACCTCATCACAATTTTAATAAATACTCATAAAATATCATGAGCCTCATCACAATTTTAATAAATTCTCATAAAATATCATGAGCCTCATCACAATTTTAATAAATACTCATAAAATAACATGAACCTCATCACAATTTTAATAAATACTCATAAAATAACATGAACCTCATCACAATTTTAATAAATACTCATAAAATATCATGAACCTCATCACAATTTTAATAAATACTCATAAAATATCATGAACCTCATCACAATTTTAATAAATACTCATAAAATATCATGAACCTCATCACAATTTTAATAAATACTCATAAAATATCATGAACCTCATCACAATTTTAATAAATACTCATAAAATATCATGAACCTCATCACAATTTTAATAAATACTCATAAAATATCATGAACCTTATCACAATTTTAATAAATACTCATAAAATATCATGAACCTCATCACAATTTTAATAAATACTCATAAAATATCATGAACCTCATCACAATTTTAATAAATACTCATAAAATATCATGAACCTCATCACAATTTTAATAAATACTCATAAAATATCATGAACCTTATCACAATTTTAATAAATACTCATAAAATATCATGAACCTCATCACAATTTTAATAAATACTCATAAAATATCATGAACCTCATCACAATTTTAATAAATACTCATAAAATATCATGAACCTTATCACAATTTTAATAAATACTCATAAAATATCATGAACCTCATCACAATTTTAATAAATACTCATAAAATATCATGAACCTCATCACAATTTTAATAAATACTCATAAAATATCATGAACCTCATCCGAGTCTTTTTTTTTTATTTTATTTTAAACAAAAGCTTTAATATCAATAAACAACTTCAACAATTTTTTTATAGAGTTTTTACTTATAATCTTATATAATATGCATTTATGTAGCTTTTTCTTTTAGGGGTACATAGGCAAGTTTTAACTATGTAAAGGGGTGCTCGGGTCAAAAAAGGATTGAGATCCTGTGTTCTAAAGCTTATGTCCGATCCAGATGTAACAAGACATAACGAAGTGCATAAAACATGAACCTGTCACATCCGATCTGTTCTGAGCTCACACAGGTGATCCACTCTCTCCCTACCTCTCTCTCTCTCTCTCTACAGTTCTCCATTTCTTTGTTTAGTTGTTGTTTTGTCCGTGTCCATTGTGTGTACAGCCCATAAACAACATCCCAGAGTCTTTAGTGTCTGTTTGTTTACACAACTATAAGCATCTCTAAATATTGATTTTCCGGTGTAGTCAATTGAAAATTTGAAATATCTACATAAGACATAGTTCTGTGTGAAAGCACGGCCGCCGCTACCTATTGTACCATGTGTGCAGACAGGCGGTCAAGATCTGGAGGTTACAAATTCGTTATTCAAAGTTCTTATTTTTTTAAGAAATATATACTAATTTTTTAAAAGTATTACCCTGTTGAATGGTCTTTGGTGCTGTACTAAAGAATTTTTAATATATTTGTTATATTGTTATATGCGATAATAGATTCAATTCATCATTGTCAATCAGTTGTTACAGCAGCCAACGATTTATTTATTTTTTTATTAGCAATGAAAAACTGAGGATTATATTATAGATATAAGATCTGATACAATGTCGCCAATATTATCCTTCGAGCAAGAGAACTGGCTTAAGTTAGAAACGCCGATACAAAATTGACACAATTGGAAATATCTAGAATAAGAAAAAGAAAGCATGTTGGAATAACATGCAAATGACCTTAAAAACTATTTTTAAATATTCTTTTTCTACCTCATACTCAAAAGAACAATAACATTGGCGGTGTTCTTCTTGAAATGTTATTAATAAATAAGTCAACTTACAATATAAGCAACGAAAATGTGCAGAAACAAAGTTCCAAAATTAATTGATTCTGGGGAAAAGCAATTCAATAGAAATCGAAAAGAATTTTAGAGAATTAAGAGTACTAAAACAAAGTTTATTTGAAACCTGTGTCCGTGATGGACTGGAGTAGATTTGTAGAACTAATGTATCTATAACTTCTTCAAATTTAGTCATTGGAGTGGGATAGAGTAGGGTTAGGTTTTTTTTTCTAATTGTACCAGTGTCAGTGGCTACCACCGATAAGTCATTTTTTTAATACAAATTTTACAAATTATCCAAGATTAATTGTGTCACAAGAATGACTATCAGCGCCACCACAGAACAGCAAAGCTGTAAAACAAAGAATTTTAAAGTATTGAGAAATAAGTTATATTTGTTGTTTTTGTAAGAACTAATTGTGAAATTGTGTGTTTCCTCAGACATTACACTATGAAAACTAAAAATAATTAAATGACTGGCAATGAGTGTTTAGCTGTTTACACATACACATTTACATACTGCATCGACTATAAAAAGAAACTCCGGAATATAAAGTTCAAGAGCCTAGAAACGGCTTTTTATTTTTTTATTTCGGACACATGCGGCCGCAACCTTCGCGGCGGCTCTGTGTGAGAGTGTATGTGCACGATAGATAGATAGATAGATAGATAGATAGACAGATAGATAGATAGATAGATAGATAGACAGATAGATAGATAGATAGATAGATAGATAGATAGATAGATAGATAGATAGATAGATAGATAGATATGTTGATTGATCGGCTGATTGATTGATTGATTGATAGATAGACAGAGAAAAAATGGAAGATTTTGAGAACTGTCTGAGAAGTAGGTGTACGTGAAAGCAAATAGTTCACGCCATCCATTCTTTAAAATTTAAAAATGTACTACATCAAACGAAATTTTAAACAAAAAATCCCACTATGTTGGCATGTTGCTATGGTGACTTGTATGCATAACAAGGCATTGTCTTTCAAACAAGTTAACACTGTAATATACACTGCCTTCGTCAATTAGACATAAAGAGAAAATCAAACTCAAACTTAAAACAAGATTACAAAGAGAGTTTGTGTTGTCACAAAAACTCGAGGCAGCCCCAGTTGGAGTCGGATCCCTGTCGAATCCGCCTATTCGCAAGGAACATTCAAGATGTAATTTTGTTTTGATTGTCAAAAGTAATAATGTTTCAAAGATTCATTTGGCGTTGTAAAAAATGTTGTTTTTCTGTAAAATGTTTTACATGTTTTTGATGTTCCTTCAAAGTTAAAAATAATTTACTTCCTTATCCAAATCTCCCGCTGGACGACGGGGATGGCAGCGAGCAGGGTATGAAACCGGGACCGTCGAGATAATAAATCCAGCGCGCTAACCGCACGACCAGGCATTGCTGTTAACTTAATAACAAACTAATAGCCTATTATTGATAAAAAGATATATTACACATTACGGCATGACAACTACCGGATATGTACAATATGTCAGACGAGCGATTTTAGATAATTTTTTGTATTAATTTGTAAATAAAAAAAAAAGAAAATAACAACGCATCGAGCTTGTACTTTGGCAACGCCTGCTCGATGTCCCAGAACAGTTACCAACTGAGTTATTACCATTTTCACTCGTATGGGCAGGGCTTCAAACAACATAGATCAGCGCTTTGGCACTCCTGTAATAATGCAGTGGGTACCGAGTCACATTGGTGCAGACTCCTTGGCCCACCAGGGAGGGCAAATTCCACCATGCTCTGGCCATAATTTAAAAAAAATACAGAAATGGAAAAGTGGTTTGAGTGCTGGGACAAGTCCCAAAAAGCCCTGGAGTCTGAGAGCGCATGAGGCGCCCTGACCGCACTTCCCCGTGGTGGAGGCTGTCCAGCCCTGAGCAAGCTATTATAGCACAGTGCAGGACATGCCATTGTCCTGTTGGTTCATATTTTTAAAAAAGAACTCACAGCTATGGCCAAATTTCGATTCACGATGCCCCCACTGCGGGGAAGAAGAGGAAACCGTGCCTCATATTCTGTTTGACTGCCCCAGACTTGTTGATCTCCAACTCGACAGGTCTGGGAAACCAAAAATTCTCGACCTGTATGGCAGGGTTTCGGCAGTGGCGTAGCATCCATGCCTCAAGGCCAGTTGGACACATTAGGGCACATTAGAACTTAGGAAGAACATTTGTTTGTTCATTTGAAACACTTGTAAGTAGTTTAACTCTGTTAAGAAGTTGTAAAAACATTGACTTTTAAGACACTATTACTTCTATGCAGTCCTATCTGAATCAAACGTTATGACATAATTACTTTTTTATGAAAAAAGTACGATCTTTACATTGGAATGTCTTTACATTTAGTTTAATCACTTTTTGTCACACACTAAATTTGTCTTATTGGCTGGAGAGGAGCCCATCAAGATGTTCTTGAATTGGAGTACTGGTGTGATATTTACTTGTGTAGCAGGCAGTGGTTACGTCGTATACATCTGGCCATCACCTAAATTAAAATTTAACTTAACACTAATAGTTCAATATTTAAACTACATGCTTACATATTACTTCTTAATGTGTCTTAAAACGAATAGATATTAATTAATAATATCGTTTTATCCTGTGCTTTTAAGAATGTCCACTTATAATACTGTCTCTAATTCAGTCACAAGAAGCACTGGCACTTGATTTCCAACATCAATTCGGTCCAACACCAAGCCGTGTTTATGCCATCTCCTATTTAGCTCAAGCCTGTCACACAAGTCCTGGGTTGGATCCCCATACTAAATGAAATATAGATGTTAGATGTTTTCTTGGAGGTTCAGCGAGTGCCTATTTAAATTATTTCGATAGCGGATTCCAGCGGTGGTTGATTTTGAAACCAATACGATGCCAATGCCCATACATTCTCATCGTATGACCTCAAAACCATCCATTCGAAGTTTGTTTGTTTCTTTGTTTTCTTGCGGTGGTTGATTTTAAAACCAATACGATACCAATGCCCATACATTCTCATCGTATGACCTTAAAACCATCTATTCGAAGTTTGTTTCTTTGTATTCTTGCGGTGGTTGATTTTAAAACCAATACGATGTCAATGCCCACACATTAACATCGTATGACCTCAAAACCATCCATTCGAATAACGTATTTTTTTAAAAAAAGATATGATCTTTACATTGGAATATCTTTGTATTTAGATTACTAATTTTGTCACACACTAAATTTGTCTTATTGGCTGGAGGGGGGCCCACCAAGATGTTCTTGAACCCGGGCCCACGGGTACCTTGCTACGCCACTGGGTTTCTGTCCAGGGCTTTTACAAGAGAGGATTTGAGCCTCTCAAGCACTCTCCCAAATGGAGTTTGATGATGTTGATGATTGCCATTTTCATTTAAATGGAACTAGAATGAGGATGCAGATCTACCTAAATTAAACTTCTGATTTAGCAATATTAAGATCTATATATACTGGATCTAGATCTAAAATATAAATTTGGAATAATGTAGATGTAATTTAGATAAAATTTATGCCAAAAAAAAAAGGCTAGATAATCAATTAATAAACTGAATGCAATATTAAATGTAAAAATAGTAGATTAGTTTTAGTATTTTGTAACATTGCAATATTGATCTAGACATTTGGAAATAAAAATCTACACTTTAAGTCTAGAAATTGAATTATAGATCTTGATCTAGTCTAAATCATGGCTGCCTTGTCGTGCAGTTTGTGCGCTGGACTGCCGTTTGAATTTATCAATGGTCACAGGTTCAAACCCTGCCCGCCCCATCCGCGTCGTCCTGCGAGAGGTTTGGACTTTAACTCTAAAGGAACATCCGAAACATGTAAAACAACAAACATTCTAAACTAGACCAAGAAATTCTAAATCTAGAATCTACAATGATATTAATTAGGATATAAATTTAAATCTAGTTTTAAAAATCTAGCTCTAGTGTAAAAAAAAAATCAAGATCTAGTGTAAAAAATCTAACTCTAGTGTAAAAAAAATCTAACTCTAGTGTAAAAAAAATCTAGATCTAGAATCTACAATGATTTTAATTAGGATATAAATTTAAATCTAGTTTTAAAAATCTAGCTCTGGTGTAAAAAAAATCTAGATCTAGTGTAAAAAATCAAGATTAGATATAAATCTAGCTATTATGTCTTTTTTTAAATACGAGTCAGATTACGAGGTGTAATAAACATTACTTTACCGAGTT
Organism: Biomphalaria pfeifferi; assembly: GCA_030265305.1. NCBI lineage: Eukaryota > Metazoa > Mollusca > Gastropoda > Planorbidae > Biomphalaria > Biomphalaria pfeifferi. Next base: position 2,204,322 of record JASAOG010000044.1, on the reverse strand, counting down.
GTTTTAGCATTTCATTGAAGAATTTATTCCATATGACGTCAAAGGACAAAAGTCCACTACGTCACACAAGCTAGTTAGACTAAAAATGTCATGAATACGAGCAGCTTATCGAGGGTTCATAGACATTGGTGCACCGAGTGAGTTCTTTTAGCATTTCATTTAAAGAATTAATTCCATATGACGTCAAAGGGAAAAATTGATCTAGAGTCATGTCCGCTAAGCTCTTTGTTTTGTGTGCACGTGTTCCCCATTGTCTTGAGTCATGTCCGCTAAGCTCTTTGTTTTGTGTGCTCGTGTTCCCCATTGTCATGAGTCGTATCCGCTAAGCTCTTTGTTTTGTGTGCTCGTGTTCCCCATTGTCTTGAGTCATGTCCACTAAGCTCTTTGTTTTGTGTGCTCGTGTTCCCCATTGTCTTGAGTCATGTCGCTAAACTCTGTGTTTTGTGTACTCGGGTTCAACATGGTCTATCACATCAGCACAAGTGGAACACAGGGGATGAAACGCGATTTTGTTGCTTAAAAAAGTATTTGTCCATTTGTTAAAAACAGCAATATTTCCACAAACTTAACAAATTAATCCCAAAGACGACTAATTGTGTCCGCCATGGCTCTGACGTTAGGTAAGAAATGCAGGGCTTCCGAACTGAGGCTTCTGGATTCGAATAATGCTGAAGACTGTGATTTTGAATTTCGGGATCTTAGGGTCTTACATTCTAACTTTTGATTAATTATTATAAGCAATGATCTTTTAAAATGTATTCAACAATCATTTTACATTTTTGTAACAAACAAACATCAGCTTAATGTCCTATAGTTTGGAAATTTTATTTTTTTGGGGGTGGTGGTACCATGAGCTGACATCACCGGTTGACACCAGCTCTAATGGCGCCACTGGCTTCGACAAATTAATATAATTAACTACTGCCTATTTAAATTAGTTTTTAAAAGTTTGTATATGAATATATTTGCTTAAAATATTGTTGTAACTCCGCTCCCGCCCCACACTGATGGTGCGCATCAGAGCACCATTCAACAAAAAGCAGTAGAAGACATGTTTATACTAGGAAGAAGGACTGTTTTAAATCCGGCTGAAGTGATCTGCAAGTTATTGGAGTCTGAGCTGTCTTGGCTCAAGAGCCGTCCCTTGTGCTATCTATGAACTTTATTGAGGACCTGGGACGGCAGTGGGAAGTGTGTCGGTGGTCTGTACTAGTATTTAGATAGAAAAGGACTGGTGGATCTTAAATTAAGACACTTTGGGACTTGATATCTGAAGTCCATGCTTGTTTGTTTATACTAGCTGTATATATAATATATATACATATATATAAATACATCGTTTATTATTAACTCTTTTCGTTGAGTGATTGCCTTAAATTTACAACAAAATGCTTGTTTAATTTTTCAATTAAAAATAAATGGCAACCAATAGTAGAAACATTCAAAAAAGACATAGGAAAGTAAAATAAATATTTGTATAACATCGTATTGACAAATAGCAAGTAGAAATAAATATTCACATTTTCTTATGGTAAAGCAGGTGGGCGCTAAAACCACTTGGTACACTTCTCTCACATGGTGTTAAGAAAATGCGACTGTGCGGTATTCATACTCTGGACACGAGACGGACACATAATAGCCTAAATAGCTTCTTATCTCTCTAATTTCTCACGCCCGCGAGAAGGTTTCTTTTTTAACCATTCAGTATTATCTTCATCAGCACAGAAAGGTCGATTTAGCTGAGTAATTCTGATAAAAATTGTGCCCTTTTTAGCGGCCTCGAAAGGGTCTGTCCGTCCTTCAGTCCCGTTTAGATCTCAGAAACAACAAGAGAAAATGAAAATCGGACATCATGATATTTTAGATCATTCAAAGTTCTGATGCAACGGCTACTTTTTTTCTTTTCAGAAAGTGAACCATCTTTTTTTTTTTTTTAATTATATATGCAAGCAGATTTTTTTAAACAAATTACACCACTTTTCAATGAAAAACTACAGGGGAGGTAACTTTTTTAAAAGGTCATGGACTTCTTCATTAATAACTCAAGCTTCATTCATAGATTCGTGCATTGATACAAAAAAATGTGCATCTAAGGACACAATGGTAAAAGTGTCAATGGATCATTATAAAATATATTTTCCATTGAATATAATACTGATTCAAATGTGTTTTTTTTTTATTTTGATACGAACGAACTTCGTTTTAGTTCTAAGTTATAAGTTTAAAAAATAATGAACTACTTTTATTATAGCGCGCAGTTTTGCATATCGTCAATATAGGGGCCTACATTTGACAGTCTAAATATGACTAAATAGAGATCAGATCTAGATATATTTTTTTTATAATATATATATATCATAAATTTATTGATAATTTGAACAAAAATTTAATTATTAAGGCAATAACTTATCTTCTGACAGCTTAGGGGTGCATATTTGTTTATTATGTAAACAATAGTATCGCATTAAGAAATGAATCGGATACGAACAGCATTACCCGTAACAAATGGCTTACTATTCATGACCATAACATTGGCCTAGATCTAGTAATTTGAAGATTAAACTACGAGTTGTAGTCTAGATTCTCTAGATATAGTAGATTCTATATCAAGATTCTATACCTAGTTCAAGATCTAGAAATAGACTTTAGATCTAGATATAGACTTAGAATAAATTCTATTTCTAGATCTAAACTTAGATCTATTTCTAGACCTAGACTTAGATCTTGAGTCTAGAGTTTGTATGACAAATGACAATAGAGATATTAATTTTTATTTGCGAGGGGAAAGTCTTGCCAATTTATCTAATTTTCTGAGAAGAATAAATCTTTTTTAGTTTCTCTTTATTACATGTAACATGTTATTAATTTTGAATCTATGGATAAGGTTAATAATTATTCTTTTTAAAAATATAAGTGTACGCTTAATGAATATATATATATATATATGGAACCGGAAGTCCCGTGTTCGAATGCTTGTTAAGACTTTAGGTGGACCACTGCGGGGGCCGAATTCGAGTTTGTGTTTCCACACAAACTGTTTTTGTAACCTAGCTCTTTCTTAAGTTTGTGCGCTTGCCAAATACATTCCCCCCCTAAATTAAGACTAAAACTTACAATAAATATCACGCTGCTAAGAAAAAGTTTGGGGAGAAAAATGGAATGAGTCAACAATTTTGCTCCTTAAGAGTTGTTTACCTTGTTTAATACATTGAACATTGCACTAATCTCAAGAGAACAGTTATGTCGCTCCTCGTTCAACTTTCATTTGATACATTCAGTTGTAGCTGGAGAGTATAAACGAAGAAAGTGACATTTAGTAATAAATCATTAGCTAGATGAAAAGAATTAACCCATTGCCAACACTAGGTGTAACATTACAGTAGAACGTCGTTTATCCGAACGTTTATTATCCGGAGCGTCAAATATCCGGACCAGTTTTTTTTTTTTTTTTATCAACCACATGTACTGTAATGCACATATACTGTATGAATACGAAAAATAAGTGATTATTTTCCACAATAAAGGTAAAATTGCGACATTTGTCACCTATTTTGCTCGTTCTTCACGCACGTGTCCCGCATGTGATGATTTTCAATATTCGTATAGTGTCCGGTTGCATATACTGCATGGATCGCTTCGGTTTTCGGTTATCCGAACAATCGCGTATCCGAACGGTGTCCGGTCCCAATTGAGTCGGATAAACGACGTTCTACTGTACATTGTTTCCATGAATCTTGTAGATGTTTGTGCTTACACAAGTTCAAAGTATTAAACTTCGATGCTACAAGCTCACATTGATAATGTCAATTGCTACAGAACTTCAAGGCTACTCCAATCATGTAATAACATTATCCAATAACAAAGACCTGATTAGGTTAATTCTTTTTGTAATTCAAATGAGATAATCTATTCGATATTGTTGTCAGATATTAGTTATCTACCCATAGATTAGGATGTTGGAGATTTCTTCTTCCAGATAAGTCAAGATCTAGATAAAATGTTGAGCTATAGAGTCAACATTTCAATGTAGGTCTACAGTAAATTCAAACACACTCACACACAGTCAACACATTCAAACACAAACTTTTTCACATATTCGCACAAAATATTTAGAAGAGGGAAAAAATGTCCGTCTCCAAGACTCGTTAGATACCTTGATCATCGGTTGCTTTATTTATCCTTTATTTTTTCCACTCTTAGTTTCAAATGTATTTTGTATCGTAGATTTAGAAATGTACCTGGTCGCTTGACATTCTAATTGAAACCTAAATCTTTATTTTTGTATATATATATATATATATATATATATATATATATATATATATATATATATATATATATGTCAACATTTATTAGCGGCCCCCTGAAAGGGCCGTCGCGATGATTGTGGCCGTTTGCGTGCGAAAGCCAATAATTTCGAAGTCTATTATAATTGCATATATATGCAGTATGTAAAGGTGCATATATAGTCTATGGTTAACACATACTGCTAATTTCTTAATCAGTAAAAATATAGATCTACGTTTTTATAGTAGAAATGTCTCATAAAATCGAATTTTCAATATATTATACATTGCTTTTTTGTGACGGTACGCACCGGTAAGGCGTACCAGCACCTTTTTCAATGTGGGGGGCAAATTATTACTTTTCTTGTATTTTAACGTTTATTATTAATTTATAAGTAGTTAAAAGCTAGGCAATCTCTGAGTAGCGGCACTATTTTTTTTTTACAAAGAAAGCACTGTATATATATACATATATATTACAATAAAACAACACACGTAAAACTGTAAAGTTTTCACATACTTTAAGTATAACCAAGAATTTAATTCACTCTTCATTAGTGTCATTGCTAGCGCTGATAGCTATAGCCTTTCTTGTAACCTCGTTCATATTGGGTAACTTTTAACATTTTAGAAAATGACCGTTCGCTCTTAGCAATTGACATTGATATAATTCGAATAATACGAAAAATTTGCAGTACAATTCATCTTAATCTATCCCTTAGTCTGTTTATCCGTTGGGGCACCACACAAGATCTGTTGACCGTCTTTCTCCATTCCTTTCTGTCTTTTGCCTTGGGAAGAATTTCTTTCAATGCATGCCTGTCCATTCATTTATATCTAAAGAGATCATTCTTATAATAAAACTTATATAAAATATAAAAACATATAATAATTACACTTTTAATAATTAAACTTCTTTTACTTTGTAAGCCTCTTCTTTTTTCTGGTACTGTTCCCTGAAGGAAGGTCTTTGCAAGCCGAGGACCTTTGGGTGTCCACTTTCCCCTTCCCAACTACCACTTATTTTACTTTTGGTGTTCACTATCCCCTTCCCAACTACCTCTTATTTTACTTTTGGTGTCCACTTTCCCCTTCCCAACTACCACTTAGTTTACTTTTGGTGTCCACTTTCTTCTTCCGGCCTTCCTAACTTTCACTTTTTTTTTTAATGAAAATTATATTCTGTATCGGTTGTCGTTCTTATGTTTACATGTGCTTGTAACTCGTCCTTGAGAATGTGTTCACGAAATGTGTGTTGTGTTGTCATTCAGTGTATTAAAGCCATACTATACAGACATGGTTCTCGACTCTCTTATCTTTATGTTCATAACAATTTAATACACTGAATCCAAAACTGTGAAGTTGTTAGAATTTCGAAATGGATAGGATATTTCGCCCAGAGAAGTTTGACATCGAGCCCACAGCACCTCAAGCAGCAGAGCATTGGCAGCACTGGTATGAAACGTTTAAAAATTTTATATCGGTAGTATCAGTAGACAATCTTGATACTAAGAAACTACTGATAAACTATATCTCTTCTGCTGTATATCAAATGATACTTGATAAAGAGACATTTGATGAAGCTATCCAGACTCTAAATGGCATCTACATTCAACCAAAGAATGAGGTGTTTGCTAGGCACACGTTAGCTACTTGCAAACAAGAGCAAGGTCAAACGATAGACGCCTACATGCAGAAATTAAGAATTCTATCCAAAGATTGCAACTTCAAAGCGGTGACTGATGAACAACACCGAGAAGAGGCTATTAGAGATTCGTTTATCAATGGACTAGTGTCCAACAGCATTCGAAAACGTCTACTCGAAAAGACTGTTTTGAGTTTAAAGGACGCCTTCGAGGAGGCTCGCTTACTAGAACATGCTTATCAGCACTCATTACAGTATGAATCATCACAGCCGGAAACTAATTGCGCGGCAACTACTCTCACCAATTCTTCGGCTTCACCCTTGCCAAACGTAACGATTCCTCAAAGTGCAAGCAATTCACACACACATGAAATAAATGCATTAGCTAGGAAGTGTTATTTTTGCGGCAGGGTTAAGCATCCCCGCTCTCAATGCCCTGCAAGGGAAGTGACATGCAATCAGTGCTTCAAAAAGGGTCACTTTCAAAGAGTTTGCAAATCTAGATCTTCAACAGTTTCGGCTATTGCTACTGTGCAGCCTTTGAATTTAAACAAATCTACAATACCAATTTGCATCAACAACGTGCCATTGAAAGCCCTAGTAGACACTGGGAGCTGTGAAGGCTATATTTCGACGCACATCGCTAAGAAGCACAAATGGCAGACATGTTCCTCAGGCAACAGAATCTTTATGGCTTCCACCCATCTATCTCGGTTCACTCAAGGACATATCTACGCTAACATACGTCTCAAAAATGAACGATACGAGGGAGTTAGACTTTCTCTACTAGACAATTTATGCTCTGACATAATACTTGAACTTGACTTTATAAGTTTGCACCAAAACTTGTTTATTCCTTTCGATGGTCAGAAACCATCATTATGCCTGAAT